>OY294045.1:46310043-46561457 GCA_958510825.1 Brachypterus glaber | reverse complement strand
CAATACCAAATAGTCTAAGAGCCCATGGCCGGCACCTGTATGTATTTGACCAGACCTGAGTTTTTGTACGTTAAGGCCCCTATAACTACCATACATAAGTAGGGGACTCACTAAGCTCAAAGTGGTGACGCGTCGAGCGCTCAGGTAAGACAGGTATCGATTTTTGACTAATTTTAAATCCATTTGACCACGTCTGCCGTTTTAAATTTGAAAATATATTATTATTACTATCGGAAAATAAGAATGGCAGACCATTATCGCGCATTTTACTTTGTGGCAGACAATTTTGAAATGCTATAAAAATAAAATTTTGAAAGTATTTGACCAGATCTGCATTGATATATTTTATTTATTATAGTCTTGAAACTTATATTGAACACGGCAGACGTCTACATTGCGTGCACACATCAACAAATAATAAAATCTTAGCTACTATCCGACCAGATGGTTGGCACAGACTTTATACAGCTATCTCTCTTCTTTTTCCTATGTATTACTATTGTACTCATTCTAGCCTATAGTATGTTCTCTTACAGTTATATTACTAGCATTCGAATAATGGAGGGTTTATACCTGGAAGGGCCTTGTAACAACCCCAACGTAACGGCTCACTATGGGACGAACCGGGCGTAAGCCGGACATCATACTTTTCTTGAAAACGATAACTGGGATTTTGATAAAATTTGGTATGCAGCATTTTTAGGTACGACAAACATTTTAACTAGGTTTCGTTTTTGGAAAAAATCTGGAAATCTGGAAAATCTGGAAAACTTAAAAAAAAATAAATTTATTTTTCTTTTATATGGTTAATTACCATTTAGTGTACAAAAAAGATATTTAGCTATGTATTTAATACGGTTTGGAAATATCTCCAAAATGTGTGTATCTTGTAAAATTATAATTTTAGCTAATAAATTTGCATTTTCGAGAAAAAGTAAAACATTTAGCCAAGTATTGAGTATGAAAAAATTGTCGAAAAATTTCGAAAAAAAAAAAAAATTAAAAAAAAAATATTTTTTCAAAAAAAGCATTTTTTCGAAAAAAAAAATTCAAAAAAATCGGGGGAATTATTAAAAAAAAACAATAGGGATCATCCCCTGATAGACTTGATTTTTCCTGAAAATTTTGAGTCGATCGGATTATTCGTTCTTGAGTTATCTTGTCCACAAAAAAGTGACATGGCACGGACAGACGGGCGGATGAACAGACGCTTACGGGCTGTGAATAGTATAATAACGTAATTTCCCAATAAATTTATCCACCACAAAGAATATCTGTAAAAGTCTATGTAAAAAGTAATTTTTTTTTAGTTGTTTTTTAACACAAAAATTTAAATTAAAGGGGTTCTGGGGTCTGATCTCTACATCATTTTTTTCCTTACTTAGTCACTATATTGTAGTAATAACAAATTGCGGGACTTGCGGGACTTTAACGAAAAACATTTAAATGTCGGAAAATTAAAAAAAAATCGATAAAACAAAAAATAGGAGATGTACATAATATTTTATTTTTTTATAATACACTTTAATGTTATTATTAGGCAATTAATAGGAAAAGTTATATTGTATGATAAGAAAAAAAAAGACTACAAATTTTCGTAAGCATAATTTAGACATCTATATAAGCGCTAATTTTTCTGGCTAACCTTAATTATACATGAAAATTTTGCCTGCACTCAATGTAACATGAAAATTTTGCCTGCACTCAATGTATAATATGATTAAATATAATAAAACCAAATTTAAACCCCTATTTTTGAATTTTTGTTTTTTACCCGATGTCCAACCTATGGCCCGGTTGTTCCATAGTGCGGCTATTGCCTGATGTTTTCAGTATATTTGTGAACGTTCATACAGATACCTCGTGTTTCGTGAATTTTATAAAATACATAGTGCTGCTTTATTTTATTTTCGTTTGGACTTTTTTCATACTCAATACTTGGCTAAATGTTTTACTTTTTCTCGAAAATGCCAAATTTATTAGCTAAAATTATAATTTTACAAGATACACACATTTTGGAGATTTTTTCCAAACCGTATTAAATACATAGCTAAATATCTTTTTTGTACACTAAATGGTAATTAACCATATAAAAGAAAAATAAATTTATTTTTTTTTAAGTTTTCCAGATTTTCCAGATTTCCAGATTTTTTCCCAAAAACGAAACCTAGTTAAAATGTTTTATCGTACCTAAAAATGGCTGCATACCAAATTTTTTCAAAATCCCAGTTATCGTTTTCAAGAAAAGTATGATGTCCGGCTTACGGCCCGGTTCGTCCCATAGTGAGCCGTTACGTTGGGGTTGTTACAAGGCCCTTCCAGGTATAAACCCTCCATTATTCGAATGCTAGTAATATAACTGTAAGAGAACATACTATAGGCTAGAATGAGTACAATAGTAATACATAGGAAAAAGAAGAGAGATAGCTGTATAAAGTCTGTGCCAACCATCTGGTCGGATAGTAGCTAAGATTTTATTATTTGTTGATGTGTGCACGCAATGTAGACGTCTGCCGTGTTCAATATAAGTTTTTAAGACTATAATAAATAAAATATATCAATGGCAGATCTGGTCAAATACTTTCAAAATTTTATTTTTTTTAGCATTTTCAAAATTGTCTGCCACAAAGTAAAATGCGCGATAATGGTCTGCCATTCTTATTTTCCGATAGTAATAATAATATATTTTCAAATTTTAAAACGGCAGACGTGGTCAAATGGATTTAAAATTAGTCAAAAATCGATACCTGTCTTACCTGAGCGCTCGACGCGTCCACCACTTTGAGCTTAGTGAGTCCCCTACTTATGTATGGTAGGTATAGGGGCCTTAACGTACAAAAACTCAGGTCTGGTCAAATACATACAGGTAGCCGGCCATGGGCTCTTAGACTACCAGCATAACTAATCTCGCGAAGAAAGTTTCTTACTATTAAAAACTTTATATTATTACATAACAGATATTGCATGCACAGCGTATATTAAATAGGGTCCGAAATGTTAAGAGATGATTCTACATAAAAAAATGACAAAAAGTTCCTATAAACATATGTTAAAAATGCGTCGTAAGGGAGCTAAGCCCCTATCAAAGTGGGTAAAAAATTCGGTTTTTATTTAATAACTCAGGAACCCTTTACATTTTGCACGTGAACTAATCTTAATTAAGCCCATCTATGTATCTTATTTTCATGTACTTATTTTAATCAGGGGTGTGCGAAACGGGAGAGGGTTTATCAGTTTTTTGTCCCTAACTTTTTTCTGCGTAACTTTTTTGTAATTTTATTTTTGGAATATAATTCCTTAGGTCAAAATACATAAAAAAGGTACTCTTATTGTCATACTGTAGGATTAACTGTCTTCGAGAAAAAAATCATTTGAAGGTCAAGTTTCACGGTTCAAGAATATACTAAAATGTCGAAAACCAAAATTTCAATGATGCAGAGTGAATGTACGTTAAAAACTACAGTAAAAAGCAGTGATACGTATTTAGGGCTTCAAAAAAATTGCCATTGTGGAGCCTGTCAAGCCATGTGTGCCTCAGTATGTAGGTATACGTATGTACTATGCTTTAGTGGACTATGGTTTTATAGTAGTGCCTTGGATTCTTTACACAATGTATTTGAAATAGGGTCCGAAATTTTAAGGTGTGATTCTATATCATAAAATAATATTAGCTTAGCTCCCTTATGACGCATTTTTAGACATATGTTTATAGAAACTTTTTGTCATATTATGACAAAAAGTTTCTATAAACATATGTCTAAAAATGCGTCATAAGGGAGCTAAGCCTCTTTGAAAGTGGCTGAAATAAATCGGTTTTTATTTAATAACTTTGAGATATAGCAAAAAAGTTTTGCACGTGAACTAATCTTACTAAAGCCCATCTTCGTATGTTATTTACATGTACTTATTTCAACCAGAGGTGTGCGAAACGGGGGAGAGGCTTATCAGTTTTTAGTCCCAAACTTTTACCTCTGTAACTTTTTTCTAATTTTATTTTTGGAGTATGATTCCCCAGGTTAAAATACGTAAAAAAGCTACTCTTCAGGATTAACCGTTTTCGAGAAAAATTCATTTGAAGATGAAATGAAAGACTTTTTGATCAGGGCTAGTGCCACGTCAGTTACCAGGGATTTACCCATACGATATTTTATGACTAATTTTTATAAAATTTATTTGAGGCTTGGGCAGATGAAGATATTGTTTGATCGAAATGAAAATTTACAGGCTTATTATTGGTCCCAAAGACCAACTTTTTTCCACTATTAGAATTTAAAAATTTGAAAAAAAAATTCCACATATAAGGTTCGTTCCACCCTAGTGTAAAATATGATGAAATTGCTTGCCAATGAAAAACGTTTGTTAATCTTTTTATAAAAATGTTGCTGTGGATTCAAATACTTTCTTTTTGTATAATATATCAATATTATTGGTTTAAATAACTTGGTGTTAAATTTTCCTTCTTTTTCAAAAAAAAAATATGTTTTGGTTTTTTTTTTAAATTTTGAAAAAATTATGCCTTTTAGAGGTATTTTTATGCGAGGTATTTTATTGCGAGGAAATGTCCTTTCGAGGTAATTTTCGTGCGAGGTAAAGGACTTTCGAGGTAAAATTTTTCGAGGCAACGGTGTGCGAGGAAATTTTTTTCGAGGGAAAAACTTTCGAGGTAATTGCTTGCGAGGTAATTTTTTTCGAGGCAAACACCCCTATCCGCCGCCAGAGTCTGGCGACTGGACATAAGCGTGCGTGCGAGCTATTATTTTAAGTTTCTTTTATTTTAATAAATATTAACTTTTTGGTATCATTGTAAAGGGAAAAAAAATATTTTTTTAGTAATATTGACGACCCATAGACGTAATTAGGCAAAAATCGAGTAAAAGCAAAAAAGTGTTTTTCCAAGTTTAGTTTTCATGTAAAATTAAAAGTAAATAATTTTTTTTAATAATTCGTATTATTCTACTAATATTTGACCCAAAATGAATAGATTTAATGACTTTCCAGATAACAAAATCTAAAAAAATTTATTTAAACAATTACAAAAGCTGTCAAAATTTGACAATACACAGAATTTGATGGAGAATTCAAATATGTAAAAATATACAGGGTGTTCCATTTAAAATTCAAAATTTGGGGTTATTTCCGGTTAAACAGTTTATAAACGGTTTATTTAACAAAAAAATTGTTTAAAAAGTTTAAAATAAATAACTTAATTAAAAAAACACCCGACTGGTTAACTAAAAAGTATAAAACAAGGATAATGTAAAATAAAATTATAAAGTAACCTTCGCAGTCGGATGTCAATCCTAAATATCATAATAATTATACAAATCTTTAAATTCAATTCAAATATCCAAATGTTTTAATAATATGAAGGCAAGAGGCCTCCGACTGTGACGGTTAGGGGAAGTCGGGGTTAACTGGGTCGCTTTTTTTCATATCGAGGTTTTGAAAAACCTGTAAACCATTTTCAAATATTTTCTATAGCAAAAAGTAGATTATTACTATAGTTAGAACATATTAATACTTCAGACAAATATAATTTATATGAAAAAAGTTATTAATGATAAACCAGTTAACCCCGCTGGACTAGTTAACCCCAAAGGGCAGGGTTAACTGGACCACTACTCAGGGTTAACTGGTCCACTAACAAAAATGTATTGTATTGTAATTATTATGAATAAAAACGATTGAAATAAAATAAAATTTAATTCTAACATAAAAATAGACAACATAATATGTTAAATATTAGATATATCTCAGGGTTAACTGGTCCGGGGTTAACTGGACATGGCCCAGTTAACCCCAAACTAATTAATATTGACATAAGTGGTCCAGTTAACCCTAAACCAGTTAACCCTGTGTGACACCACTGAATGAAATCATAAATTTTAATACTAAGATATTAGAAGGCGGCAATTATGCAGAATAGTTAACAAAACACTCAGTATATAAGGTAAAATATTAGTCTAGATCCTCCTATTAATAATAAAGTATTATATCAGTAGAATTTGCCATAAGGCGCCAATACTAATAAAAAAAGTTCATAAAATCCAGGTGGACCAGTTAACCCTATGGCCCAGTTAACCCCGACTTCCCCTACTATATAATTTTATTTCATATTATACTTGTTTTATACTTTTTAGTTAACCAGTCGGGTGTTTTTTTTTTAAATTAAATTATTTATTTTCTTGACTGATTTGGATTTATCCGATTTTGGATTTATCATTAAGAAATATGTAAATATGTAGAAAAACATAAAAATAAATTATTTATAACGTGGCGTCTAGTCTTAGGTTAATTTAACCTGGTTAAAAATTAACCTGATTGAAGAAAAAAAAAGTGGTGGGCATAAATGGGTTAATAATATTTATAAAACATTAAAATTACGAATATTGTTTGAAATGTTTTAAATGTTATATAACAGCAGTTAGCTTGTGCCAAACCCTTTATGAATGGGATAGCAATTTTGGGGAGGATGTCATTTTAAATTGCTTTTTATATCACGAATTTGCATAAGGTTACTATCAAGATTAAAATGAAGGGGGATGATTATTATTTAGAAACTAAACGCCCACGCACTGAAGTTAATGGTAATTGTGCATCAGAAGAAGGTCCAATTTGGCTGTATGAATTTAAGCCTTAAATAAGTACGGTTGCGTTCTTGCTAAAAAACAATTTTAAACGTTTGGACTTTTTGGAATCCGTAATATCGAATACCATATAATGTTAAAATTTTATTAACTGGCATCTGGAATCTGAAGAGGTAAATTTTTGAGACCTTACATTTCAAACGTTCCAGCCAGATACCAGTACGTACCCAGGGCCGTAGCTATGGGGGAGGAGGGGGGAGCATCCCCCACACTCATCTTGAAAAGTTGTATACAAAAATATATACCGGGTGCGTCTTTTTTAACCTGAAACTTTCAAATATCTCGAATACTAGGCACGGTTCACCTGGGCGATTTTAAATAAAAATTTCGTGGACCCTACATTTTTTGGACTAAAACATACCTGATGACATAAGAAATCAATTTCCATTTAAAAGAAAATTGTAAAAGATACACTTTTTTAGAAAGATAAAAAAACGTTTTTTTGAGTAATAGGGTGTGTCAAAAAATTCCGATTTGCGAAATCGAAAACTCTCTCTGGCTCAAAAGTTGCTCCTTAGTAAAAAACTGTGGCCACTTAAAAATGAGCCAAATCGATTAATGTTTAGAGGTAGCTCAAAGCACTCAAACTTTGAAAAATATTGGTACCTGTTTTTCGGATAAAAAGTGATTGTATATAAAATTAAGGAAATTTTGGAAGGTTTCTTTGGTAATATTTAGAAACAATACTAATTGTGAGAAAACTAAAAATATTAATTTCCCCTCCCCTTAAGTTAAAACATAAAAAAATCGCCAATTATTTGAAGATTTTGCGAAAATTTATTGAAAATGGGCATATTTAAAAGGACATAACTTCCTTAGGAATGATTTTTTGACCAAGGTGCATATAAACTTTTTCAATTTTTTTAATGTTAAATAACCACTCATTACTAAAATATTTGTTTTTTGCTTTATATTTTTTAATTTTTTTATTTTTGGTTCTTCATGCGTAAAAATTTACTTTTAAATGCATTTATCTTTAAAACGGTTAAACCTGCGATGTTAAACCACAGAAACTTTTTTGTGTATTTTTACATAAAAAAGTATTTCAACCAAAAAATCAAAAAAAAAGTACAACGAAAAAAGTTTTAGGCAAAAAACAAAAAATCCACCCGGTTTCTAATCGAAATAAATTTTTTTTACTCAACTTGAGGAAAAAAATTATGTTTTTTGTATAGTCATGTAGGTTAACATGTATATATGCTTATATACTAATATATAATTTTGCAGATTTTTTATTTAAAACTATTTTTTATGCACTTTTAAAAACTTGCAAAAATAAAATTTTCGCGAAATCTTCAAATAATTGGCGATTTTTTCATGTTCTAACTTAAGGGGTTTTTTTAGTTCTTACATTTAGTATTGTTTCTAAATATTACCAAAGAAACCCTCCAAAATTTCCTCAATTTTTATCGGTATCAGTTTTTATCCGAAAAACAGGTACCGATTTTTTTTTAGGTTTGAATGCTTTGAGCTACCTCTAAACATTTATCGATTTGGCTCATTTTTGAGTGGCCACTGGTTTTATACTAAGGAGCAACTTTTAAGCCAGAGAGCGTTTTTGATTTTGAAAATCGCGATTTTTTGACACAGCTTATTACTCAAAAAAACGTTTTTTTATCTGTCTAAAAAAGTGTATCTTTTATGATTTTCTTTCAAATGGGAATTGATTTCTTATGGCATCAGTTATGTTTTAGTCCAAAAAATGTAGGGGTCCACGAAATTTTTATTTAAAATCGCCCAGGTGAACCGTGTACGGTGTCCACGACCTACGGAATTGTTTGGGTCCCACCCCACAAAATTGTTCCTTTAGAGGAAAGAACAACCCTGATTTTTTTTTAGATTTTTTAAAAAATATTTAGGTCGCACCCGGATATTAAAACTTTGATATTGACGCCCCTGAACAAACTACTCTTTGTCAAAGCTTCATGAAAGCTTTATGAAAGCTTTGTTTATTTTTAACGCATCTTTGACGGAGCTTTCACGAAGGTTTTACAAAGGTTTGACGAAGCTTTTACGAAGTTTTAACAAATCTTTTGATGCCAAACTGATTTCCACCGATTTCCACAATATTGTCACGAGATTTCCACGATTTTCAATAAGAATGATATAAATTCTGTAATAGGAGAGCAGAAAACATGAAAGGTGCCCTTGCACTTGCTGGCAAGCCGCCTTATTCATCAAATCTGTGTATCAGGAAAGCATAACAATAGTATAGGTATATTAATTAGATCATATATACATAGATATGGCATTAATGTTGATTTGTTTTTTGTAGAAAATATACAAAGCCACTAAACAAACCACTATAGCGGTGAGGTTGCATGGAGGTGAAGTATAACATATTTGTTAACAAACCACTACAGCGGTGGGTGGTGACCAGAAGCGGGAAGGTGAAATCTACCTGGATATAGCAATGAAACCCAATAAACAATGGTTCAGCGGCCGACCGTCGGCATGCCGACGGTGCGACGGCGGTCCGCCATCGGCAATTGATGGGCGGCCCGCCGTCAATAGGAGACAGTTGCCTACGGTCAAACGATGATCATTTGCCGCTCTTTTGCCGACCATATTGCCAACCATTTACCGACCATTTTAAGACCATCAAAGAATGATCATTTGTCGCTCTTTTGCCGATCATATTGCCAACGATTTACCGACCATTTTAAGATCATCCCCAATAAACAATGGTTCGGCGGTCGCCCAGTGGCCGACCGTCGGCATGCCGACGGAGCGACGTCGCTCCGCCATCGGCAATTGATGGGGGGCCCGCCGTCAATGGGAGACAAGTGCCTACGGTAAAACAAGGATCATTTGCAGCTCTTTTGTCGATCATTTTGCCAACTACATACCTACCATTTTAAGATCATCATTTGCCGCTCTTTTGCCGATTATATTGCCAACCATTTACCGACCATTTTAAGATAATCCCCAATAAACAATGGTTCGGCGGCCGCCCAGTGGCCGACCGTCGGCATGCCGACGAAGCGACGTCGCTCCGCCGTCGGCAATTGACGGGCGGCCCGCCGTCAATAGGAGACAAGTGCCTACGGTAAAACGATGATCATTTGCAGCTCTTTTGCCGATCATATTGCCAACTACATACCGACCATTTTAAGATCATCATTTGCAGTTCTTTTGCCGATCATATTTCCAACTACATACCGACCATTTTAAGATCATCATTTGCCGCTCTTTTGCCGATCATATTGCCAACCATTTACCGACCATTTTAAGATCATCAAAGGATGATCATTTGCCGATAATATTGCCAACCATTTACCGACTATTTTAAGATCAGATGTTGCAAATTGCAACTTGCAATCTATAGATTGTAACATAGACATTTTGTACTGCTCTAGTACAAAATTTTCCATATTACTTATTATATTAAATTAAAAATAAAGTGTAGTGAAAGCGTAAAGATGGTGGCGCCATCTAATGTTGCATAAAAGTACTATAAGTATTTTATATTTGTATTTTATATTGGCTGTATTTCCGGAAAATTTGTGACCACGATAACTCAAGAACGCTTTTAGATAAAGACTTAAATTTTGGACTACTGGTTAATTATCCAAAGTTCTAGGCTGGTATTGTTTTTGATTAAAGTCGGGGTGGGGTAAAAACATGTTTTCCAGAATTTTATTTTTTTTAAATGCAATACGAGTGTTTTTTAGCAGTATTATTATTTATATGTATACAGTTTCCCTAATTATAGGGCCCGGTTAATAAAAACCAAGAACAAAAAAAAAATCAAAAAATTAAAAAAAAAAATAAAAAAAAATCCTTTTTTTTAATTTTTAACTGATTTTTTTTCAATTGTTTTTAACCCCATAGAGTAAATTTTACCCCACCCTGAATATTTTTGATACTGACGGAAATAAAAATATATTTTGGATACAAAACGCCAAGAAACTTAAAAAAAGCAATAACAATTTTTCAATTTTTTTTACTAACGCATTTTCGTGATCAAAAATCCAAAGTGCGATGGTATGCCGCTGTTAGGTTGTTTAGTCCGATGCCGACGGCGGCCCGACGTTGAGCCGATGTAGTATTTCGATTATCATTTGCCGACGGCGGCCCGACGTTGAGCCGACGTAGTATTTCGATTATCGTTTGCCGTCATTTTGCCGACCGGCGATCAGACGTCGTTCCAACGTCGGGCTGACGTCAAATAGCGATGATCATTTGCCATCACCGTCGGCCGCCGAACCATTGTTTATTGGGTAAACATTTTGGTTTGACGTGGACTCAAGGAGCATCTATGTATATATGATCTAATGTATATTACTGAGTAAATAAATATTTACGTTCCTTTATGTCGACTTTCTGTTCTATTTATAGAAATATAATGTATGTTATTCTAAATAACTTATTTAAAATAAAATTTCCTTTCCGAAAATGTAATTTAAATTAATTTTAATTTAATTTAAATCAAGCAATTTTGAACGGGAAGTCGACTTCCCGATCGTATCGACGATCGTATCGACTTGAAATTAAAAATATAATCAGATTGCGACTTTTTAAACAAGTGAACCGTAAAAAGTTACCCAGGTAGCAAAATAACATGACATTCACGTGAAAGCCACGTTAATATGTGACATGTGATGTTAATATTGTAGTCTCATTTAACAAGAATGTAGCATGGTGGGGATGTCCTAAGTCCGCCCCTAATAACATCACACAATGACATCCCGAAAATAACGTGTTTGTGACATCATAAATCCACATTCCTGTTATATCTAATATCTTATGGATGCCGTTACTGTTACTTTAATATTTAAATAATATCCTAGGATATTAGCTTTTTCTAAATTAAAACCATTAAAAACGCTATAACCCTATAAAAAAATCGGATTTAAAATCAATCAGTAATTGAAACAATCACAGATTGAAACAGATAGATTCTAAAACGAAATTGCAGAATATATTCCTTTAATCCGTGTCTGTGGTCTTGAGAAGCCCGGCAGAGCCCCCTATCCATTGGAAATCGTATAACGTGTATACAATTTCCTTATAATAATTTACTCTATCAACATCATCTTATATCGATTTTTTTGCTTCGAACGTCGGTGAGAAGCAAAATAACATGACATTCACGTGAAAGCCACGTTAATATGTGACATGCGATATATTCACAGCGTTGTTAAATATTTGTTATTAAATAACATGTTTGTCACGTCACACGTGTTACGTTGCAAATGTGATGTTAAATACATGTTATTTTTCAATATTATGTGATGTTATGATTTAGTTTAAAAATACACCCAAAAGTGATGTTAATTTCTTGTAATATAACATCCCTTGCTACCTGGGTACTAGCCGTAAAGTAAAAAAAAAATTTTGTTTCTTCAGTAACTTCTCACTGTATTGACATAGAGACTTGAAATTTGAAATATTAGCCTAGAGTTGCTATTCAAACAAGACTCATACATAAAAATACCAAAAAATACTAGCCGTGAAGTCCAAGACATCACATCATAATTTTCTTTTGGAAACGTTCTTTAAACGATCAAACATTTCAAAACCTTTCTTTTAAAAATGTAGCATTTGAAAATGTATATACCTAAATAATGTCGGTCTGTCTGTCCGTCTAAAGTCACGTTTTTTGTGGACACGATAACTCAGAGGATAATCCGATCGACTCCAAAAAATAAAGTTCTATAAGGGGAAGATCCCTATTGTATTTGAAAGTAATTCCCCCAAAAACAAAAAAGTGGGAGTGGGAGTGAGTTAAAAAAAAAATCGAAAAAATCTGAAAGAAAAATTTGATTAACGATTAACTTTTTTAGGAAAAATTACTTTTGTTAAAGCCACTTTACACGGAGCAATTTGTGTGCAAGTTTGATGCTATGCAAGTTTGTTGCAAGAATGATTCAGTCACTGCGCATGCCTTAAGGCAAGTTTGAGGCCATTTTCGTGCCATCAAATTATTTAGAACATGTTCTATTTTTCGGCGATTTTCACGCAAGTTTTATGGTTATTTGCGTAGTACCAACCTGGAAAAAAGTTACCAAATCGATTTCATTTTACTAATATAGTAGCAACTGCACATGTTAATATTTATTATTATTAATAATAGGTCGGTCTGTCTAACTACAAAATTTTCTTAAAAAAGTAAATGCTAGGTTATGTTTTTGTCAACAAACGCAGAGAAACATCAAAATTGTCTGGTTGGCAGCACTGTTTACCTTGCAATATATAGCACCAAACTTGCGTACAACTTGCTCCGTGAAAAGGCAAATCAATGTACAATTGTCCTTATGCTATATCTGGCAGCAAACTTGCGTACAAATTGCTCCGGGTAAAGTGGTCTTTATAAGGATGAATTCTACCAATTTTGAAAATAATTCCCCCGAAAAAAATTATGGGAGACTACACTTTTTTTAAAAATTAAATTATTTTATTTTTATTTTTTTGCTAAAAGAAAATAAAAAAAATACAAAAAGTTTTTTTTTAAGTAATTTTTCAGGAAAAATAAATTTCTATCCCTATTATTTTTGAAAGTAATCCCCATAAAAACAAAAAATTTATGGGGTTATGGGGTGTTAAACTTAAAAAAAAAACGTTTGGCAGCACGGCAGCATTGTACCCCTAAACATATAAAGTATATACCAAAAAATTATTTGGTTAATGTCATTTATGTGTTTTAAATTTTAAGTTGCAACTTGATATCATGATATCTTAAGCCGTTCAAAAGTTAAAGAGGGAGTGGACATGCACTGAAATTAGTTTTTTACATTATTAGTGTTATTAAAATGTACCGAAAAAAACATATAAATATAAATTAAAAAACCTATAAAAACATGTATTTTTATTTTTTATTTATAATTTCGTTAATTTAAAATGTCTATGTTTTAACCAAAATAGAATTAATTACAAAAATTTAAATAAATATTTTTTATATATTTTTTATATAAAATAGTATTTTTAATTTTTGTAATTAATTTTATTTTGAACGAAGCATAGCCATTCAATTTTCATACTGCAATACCTACAAGCATTTGAATTACCCGCCATTTACCCGGTATGCGATTGATGCGCCACCTAATTTGCCCTAAAAAATATAGTCGACCAGTTAAGTTTTGCCGAACCAATTTTTAACATTAAGTTATCCGTCTCGTTGTAGTCTCTGGTCTATCCGCTAGACCACGGCCCGATTGAAATAGAAGTGTATTATGGTACAAACACAAAATATTCTGTGCGCCTAATATTTTTATGTTAGAGTTAAATTTCCACGCACCTACAGGGTTTGTTGTGATCCTGTTACCGAATTTAAAATATTCTTATTGAAAATCGTGGAAATCTCGTGGAAATTGATGGAAATCGGTTTGGCATCACTGCAAAATCGATGTATCAAAAGATTTGCTAAAACTTCGTGAAAGTTTTTTTCAACGCATATTTGACAAAGCTTTCACGAAGCTTTAACAAAGCGTAGTTTGTTCAGGGCATCTTGCCCCTATGTGTGGGAGTACTAATCCTAACCCAGACAGCACAAAGATGACTTAAAGAGATCTTAAAGGTGTCGTAGCTCGTCATTCAAGACGTCTTAAGAACGTCGGTTTTCGCCGTATATGCATCTTAAAGGCGTCTTAACGACGTCGCATGTTACAAAAGGTAACGTCTTTAAGACGTCTTTTTTAAGACATCTTACTATGCCTTGCACAGGCGACTTTACAATATAATACCCCCTCCCATTTACGTTGCTAGGTACGGTCGTATTGATATAAAAAGCATAATAAGAATTAGAATAAGAAGTAATTTGTTTGTCAAAAAAAGATCTTAAAAAAATGTGATTTTTTTTGAAAATTTTATTTTTTCAGTTTTATTTCTGAAAATTTCTTTTTTATTTTTTTTTTATTTTTTCGTTTTTCATAAAAATAAAATAAAAAAAAAAATGAAAAATATTTTTTTTTCAAAAAAGATCTTTAAAAAAAATATTATTTTTTTTTAATAGTTGATTGTGGTTAATTTATTTTTAGCGATGAGTATAGAAGTTAAGACGTCTTGTACAGTATTTGTAAATGAAATTGACCAACGCGAACCGTTACCAAGATCTGTTGAACTAGGGAACGACACCGCTTTACGCCACGCCCTTCTCCCTCTACGTACTAAAACATTCTGCATCCGATTTTGGCTGTTTGAAATTACAAGGTCAATAAGTTTTATATTTTATAATAAAATATGAATTATGATTAGGGAATTCAATCCCGAGATGTCAATCACAACCACGAACGGGAATTTGATTTAAAAATTCGATCTCGGGATTAATATTTTATGTAAATTTTATTATTGTTATATTATTCACAGCGCCGGCGCTAGAATAATATACGGTAGTTTCGAATTTTCAAAAACAAATCAAAAATCGTCCTAAACTAAATATTCTTGGATATAAATTTGTTGCATGAAAAAAAAAACAACTTTTTTTTCAAATGTTCGTCTGTCTGTCCGTCTGATGTCACAAATTTTGTGAACACGATAACTCAAGGACGAATAATCCGATCGACTTGAAATTTTCAGAAAAAATCAAGTTCCAAGAGGGGAAGATTCGTATTGTTTTTGAAAGTAAAGAAATTAAATTTTCTTTTCAAAAAACAAAAAATTAAAAAAAAAATCAAAAAAAAATATTTAAAAAAAAAAATTTTCAATTTTTTTAATTTTTTTTTTAATTTTTTTGTTTTTCGTGAAAAGAAAATTTAATGAAAAAAAAATTGAAAATTTTTAATTTTTTTTTAATTACTTTTTTTCAATAATTTTTCGTTTTTTAAAAAAGACCTTTTTTTAAAAAAAATCTTTTTTTAAATGTAATTTTTTTTGTTATTTGTTTTTAATTCGATTCAATTCAATTCAAAAAAACGTTTTAAAGTTTTTGATTAAATATTTTTTTATTTATTTTTTTTATTATTTTTTTTTGGAAAATGTAATAATGTAATATACTATTTACTGTAAATAATAAATAAATAAAGGAATGCGTAGAAAATGCATATCTTCACCGCTTGTTTTTTTAACAAAATATTGTTAAAATTTGCAAAAGAAGCATAATTAATTTTATTAAACGCGTAAAGTATTAGTTTTCATTTGAGTTTTTATGTGATGAGCTGCATTTCCCCCTGCCATTTTATTTTTACTTTTACCCCCTTTGCCCCTGGCGTCAGTTTACAAAAATTTTAAGCATTATTTTTCAACATTTTTTTTATTTTTATTTTTTTATTTTTTATTTTAGTAGGGGCGCCAAGGTCGGCACCAATTTTTGTCGAAATGCTCAGGGACAAATCTTTATTTTCGGAGGGTGTTTTTTGTTTGCGCCAAGTTGGGCGCCAAATTTAGTAGAAACGCTTAGGGACAAAGCTTTTTTTCTTTTTCTTTTTTTGTCGGTTTTTTTTTTGGATTTTTTCTTTCGGTAAGGGCGCCAAGGTGGCCGCCAATTTTTCTAGAAACGCTCAGGAAGAAAGCTTTTTTTTAAGGGTGTTTTTCTTTTGTTTTGGTAGGGAGCCAAATTTTGATTGAAAATTTTTATCTTGGAAAGGAAAAAAAATTAAAATTTTACCCATTTCATTATATATTATTCACAGTAAATGGTATATTGTATTTCCCAAATAACTACTTTAAAAAAATTATACTCAAAAAAAAACAGCAAAAATACATTTAAAAAAAGATTTTTTTTTGTGGAAAACGAAAAATTATTGAAAAAGAAAATTTTTCAAAAAAAAAGTTACCAAAACAGCTTGCAACATTTTTAAAATTTTTTGAAGTGTAAACTTCTTTAGGCGCGTTGCAGGGCCGTAACTAGGGGGGGGGGGGGGCAGGGGGGGCTTAGCCCCCCTGGCGTTTTCGCTGAGCCCCCTGGCAGTTCTGGGCGGGGAACCAAATTTTTGTTGCAGGGGGCGCCAAGTTCATCAAAAACCGTCAGGGACAAAGCTTTTTTTCTTGAAGGTTTTTTTTGTGGCGCCAAATTGGTTTTGCAGGGGGCGCCAAGTTTGGTAGAAACCGTCAGGGACAAAACTTTTTTTCGGAAGGTAATGTTTTGCTACGCCAAATTGTTTTTGCAGGGGTGCCAAGTTCGTTAGAAACCGTCAAGGCTTTTTTTCTCGAAGCTAATTTTTGAGGCGCCAATTTGTTTTTGAAGTAGGCGCCAAGTTTAGCAGAAACCGTCAGGGACAAAGCATTTTTTTAAGGTATTTTTTTTTTGTTAGGGCGCAAAGTGGGTGTCTGGGGGCTTAGCCCCCTAGATTTTTTTCTGGTTACGGCCCTGGCGCGTTGAGCGATTTGTGGTAGGGGAAAATTTTATGGTTTCGCGTCACTGACACCGGATAAACTTTTTAAAAAATCAAGATTTTTCAATTTTTTTTATTTATTTTTTTTTTGAAGAATTGATCCTAATAAAAGTATGTTTTCCTGAAACAATTACGTTAATCGGAAATTTCTTTCAGCATTTTTCGATTTTTAAGTTTAACCCCCCATAACTTTTTACTTTCTCATAAAAGTATTGTGATTGTGAAAAAAAATCATTTTTTTTTGCTTAAATCATCTTATGTTTTCCTTAAACGTCGAGAAAAATCAAAATAAGCAACAAAACAAATTATTTGTGTCGGTCTGTCTGTCTGTCTAGATCAAAGATAACTTTAGAACGCTTTGAGCTACGCAGATGTATTTTTATATTATCTTGGGCAAGTTCGTATTTGAGCAAAATCGTAGGGGGGAAGATGGGTAAAAGGGGGGTTAAATTTTTGTTTTGGTCGTAATTTTTTTACAGTAGAAGAAAAATTTAAAAACTACGTTGCATAAAACTACACAAAAAACGCTATAATCATTTTTTCCAACGCCCCAAAATGTAAAAAAAATGTTTCTAGACATAACTTTTTCATTATTTCAATAGAAGAAAAATTTAAAAACCACCTAAAAGTTAAAATAAAATAAGACAAAATATTTTTTTCATGACCCCCCCCCCTCTCCAAAATGTGAAAAATTGTTTCTAGACATTACTTTTTCATTATTTCAATAAAAGAAAAATTTAAAAACCACCTAAAAGTTAAAATAAAATAAGACAAAAAATTTTTTTCATGACCCCCCCTCTCCAAAATTTGAAAAATTGTTTCTGGACATTACTTTTTTTCTTTTTTTAGTATTCACCATAGAAGAATATTTTAAAAAGAGCTAAAAGATAAAAAAAATTCCTCTCCCTCTCAAGCGCACCCCCCCCCCCCAATATTAGAAATTGGACATAACTATTTTTATGAGAAAGTATTCTCGCTCATTCGAGACGGCTGGTTTGTTTTTGAGGGGATTACTTTCATAAAAATATTATAAAAACGTAAAAACAATATTTTAATGTTTTCTATGACAACTGGAAATTAAAATTGGTTTAGAAAAGGTTCATAAAATCAACCTCAGAAACCAATCGTCTTTGTTAATTAAAACAACTCGTAAAAACTGGAATTGTTTTAATTGCCAACATAAAAAGCAAAAATTTCATTTGAAACATAATTCTTTGGCTACATCTTTGTTGGTAGTCTATAAGTTGCGATATTTTGTAGGTTTTTTTTTTATATATGGCTACGTTGCACTTGTTTCTCTAAAAAACTGTTAAGGTCTTGACTAAATTACAGTAAAATAGTTGTAATACTTACACTGCAACCAACGGCATTTGCAATATTATTTTTGGATATGTTTTGTTCATGCAAAACTTTAATTTTGCAGCGATCAGCAAAACTTAAATCCGCCGCCATGGTCAAAACAATACTGAAGCAGAAATATCCGATTCGAAGCCTTTCTGCGTCACATGTGCTCGGCCGCGGTGGCGTTCCCAGTACTTTTTGTGCAAAACACATTTTACGCGAGCGTTGATATAGTCTATTTCATTTACTAATACTGTACCAATACTTAAAAGACTTCTTATATACATCATAATCAGATCTTTTAAACATCCCTAAAAAGAAGTCCATAAGATATCCTTTTTATGTCTTTAGGCGTCCAGACATAATTAAGATCTAAAAAAGACGTCTTTAAGATATCATGTGCTGTCTGGGAATCCACCTAAAAAAATCTTCAAATCTGCACAGATTTTAATCAGAGACGAAAAAATAAAAAATCTGACAACACTGGTAACATATCGTCGGCTTAAAGTGTTAACCCGCCAACTCCTTTTGACCAAACTTTACAGGAGACGAAAAAAACCCCAAAAAAAAAACCTTATAATTATTTCTATAATTATTGTAGTATAACAAAATGAAAAATCCCGTTTCTTTATTAGCGTGTTTTGGAGGTTTTAACGACTATCAACTATAAAAAATGAATTTGGATTTATTTTTAATAAATTAAAAAGAAGGTGGCAGGTTTTCTACCTTTGAGAAAAATCTCCATCAAGGAGTTGGCAGCAGACCCAGACAGCACAAAGTTGACTTAAAGAGATCTTAAAGATGTCGTAGCTCGTCATTCAAGATGTCTTAAAACGTCGGTTTTCGCCGTATATGCATCTTAAAGACGTCTTAACGACGTCGTTTGTTACAAAAGGTAACGTCTTTAAGACAACTTTTTTTAAGACGTCTTACTGACGCCTTGCACAGGCGACTTTACAACATAATATCCCCTCCCATTTACGGTGCTGGATATTGATATAAAAAGCGTAATAAGTATTAGAATCAGAGGTAATTTGGTTGTCAAAAATAGATCTTAAAAAAATGTGATTTTTTAAAAAAAAAAATTCAGTTTTTTTTTTGAAAATTTCTTTTTTTATTTTTTTTTTAATTTTTTCATTTTTTGTTAAAAAAAAATAAAAAAAACGAAAAAGATTTATTTTTATTTTTTTGTTTTTCAAAAAAAGATCTTTAAAAAAATGGTAGTTTTTTTAATAGTTGATTGTGTAATAATCTATTTTTAGTATATTTTTAGTATCGAAGTTAAAAGACATCTTATAGACATCATAATCAGATATCTTTTAAACATCCCTAAAAAGAAGTCCATAAGATATCCTTTTATGTCTTTAGGCGTCCAGACATAATTAAGATCTAAAAAAGACGTCTTTAAAATATCATGTGCTGTCTGGGGAGACTATAACTAGATAACTATCTCGGTTTATCTCTGTTGGCAGGTTATAGGTAAAGTTTGGCTGAGTTCAATGAAAACAGCAAAACTAATCAAAACTTTTGACTTTTGATTCAAAAGTCATCAAATGATAAGTTTTGGTAGCAAAACTGCTGAACGGCTAATATCTGTCACTTGTCACAATTATCATTTAAGGTTAGAAATACTCACAAAAAGTACATTTCCGCGCTTTTATAAAATCAATCAAAACTAATCATCTCAAAACGTTGATGAGGAATGATTCAGCGACATGTGTCAATCGAAACTGATGTAAATATATTGGTGTTTTTCGAAGAAAATAAAAATGAAAATATTTAAAACCTCGCGTCAACGATAGAATCGACGCGGCGCCTATGCGAGCACTGGAAATTCGCCGATGACTGGTAATGATTGAACAGCTCTCGATGAGTTTTGCTGATTCAGAATCAGTGATTTCATTGAACGCAGCCATTGGCTTTTTACCTTTACCTTTATATTTTTGTTACAAAACTTTTGTAACACAAAACGTAAAAATATACTTACTTTTTAAGATAAAATCATGTAGTAGTAGTAGTAGAATAACCACCATTAAACAGCCTTAAAACTTGATTTTCACGACAACACCAGTTTTTGTTGAGGTTTCTCCACACAAAATGGTTGGAAGTGGCGGAGTTAGCAGCTTTTCGAACTAGCGGTTGAAGCAAGTGGAGTAAGCAGGTAAACGCATTATTGAAAAAGTTATATTTGGAAAAAGTTTAGGCTTACCTATTTTTCGCAGATGGTGTAACTAAGCGCCCTCTTTAAAACGGTATCAAAAACGATTATTCGTCCAAAAGTGGAGTTAGCAGGTTAACACTTTAAGCCGACGATATATACGTGTGTTCTGTCACAGAACTTCTGTGATGTATATCTTTTGCTAGTGGGTTCATACATTTTTGCTCAAAAGCAGTGAATTTTAAGTTTTGTTATCGAGTTTTTTGATTTCATTGAATACTCCATAAAAAAATGCCTTTTATAATTAAAGTGTAAGTACCTTTTTTATCTGTTTGTTTAGAAAATATTCGCCATAACATAACCCAAAAAAAATAACAATCCCGCAATTTTCTGTGTGTAAATTGGCAACACTGTTAGTTCTAAGTTGTAAATTTTAACCTCCAAATATTTGACATTTCGTTACTTGGTTAGAAAGTTATTTATGCCGATTTTTAAAGTAAAATTATGTTTCGATAAATAATAAATTAACATAAAAGGTAACTAAATTCATACAAATGGGTCCTCCAAAGAGGAACAGTAATAAAACTGACGGTAAAGGAAGCAAGAAACGCAGAAAGGATGATGAAGAATGGAATATCCAAGAAGAAGACGACAACAACGACCAAGAAGGAGCTGTAGTAGTAGCAGCTGCAGCTAGAGATGCTGAGAAAAATGACCAAAGTGTCCAGGAAGATGAATTTGGGGCCAAAGATTATCGATCACAAATGGAACTTAAGTCTGATAATGCTTCTAGACCATTGTGGGTAGCCCCAAATGGTCATATATTTTTAGAATCCTTTTCTCCTGTTTATAAGCATGCCCATGACTTTTTAATTGCTATATCAGAACCAGTTTGCAGGCCTGAACTGATTCATGAGTACAAGTTAACAGCATATTCCTTATATGCTGCTGTGAGTGTTGGATTACAGACAAATGATATCATTGAATATTTGAAAAGGTAAGTTTCTCTCACAAAACACAAATCTTAGGTCTCAAAATTGAAATGCATCAGCTACAATTTTACTAATTTCAAAATACTACTGTTTTTTAAAATCTACACTTTATTTGGCTCTTACAATAAACTACAAAAAGGATCTGTAAAATGGTCAAAGGGGGCCCACAAAATGTTCAAAGGGGGGCCTGTGAAATCACCAAACAGGGGTCCTGCCAAACTAATAATTTCTATCTTTTCTAAAAAGCTTTTGTTGTGTAATTGGCCAAAAAACATCAACCTTTGTTATAAATTTAAATAAATAGGGCACTTTAATTTTTTTATGTGGGCCCCTCCATTTCCTTTTTGATCAGGGTCCTATGCTAGCAAATCATTAATACACCTTTCTATTAAACTAATACAAATGCCTACACTTCCAAAATTAATAAAAATAATTATAAATAATAAGTTGCAGGGAGGGACCTGTAGTAAACCCAGGCCTGGGCCAGCTTGCTGCTGTAGTTGTAGCCTGGGATTGTTTCTGGTAAAAACTCGTGGTGAGGTAAGGGGATTAAAAGGGGTAAAAAATTATAAAAAATTGTCTGTTTTTTAGTTTTTCAGAAAAAACAAATTTAAAAAAAGTTGTATCATAAATTATTTTCTGTTATTTTCAAATTTTCATGTCAAATAGAATAGCAATTAGAATGAAAAATTATTTTGTTTAAATTTTCCTTTTGATGATGCACTTCTGTCTGCCATTTTCAGTCTAAGATTTTTGGTATATCAGTACTCTCTTTGTGTAGTGTGTAGACTACCTACCCACCCTAACAAACCTGCCTATCCAGTGCTCTATTAAATAATATACTATTTCCTACGACCTAGTGTAAACAAAATAAAGAAAAATGCATGTTCACTATATATCCTCATTTGATTATATTTCTATCGCACGAGTAAACAGTGCATATTTGAATGAAATTGCAGCTATGCACACTCATTTATCCAAACGAGTACACATGTCTTTCATTTTGACAAAAGCAGTTTGATGTTTATAAAATTTTGAAATGTCAAAATTAAAATATACATTTTTAAAGAGTCTAGACTGTAGATTGAACGAAAAATGTTGTTCGCAACTCGTTTGCGACAAGTCAGTGCACTCGAATGATTTTTTGACTTCGCTTCGCGTCGTCAAAAAAACTTCTTTCTCGTGCACTAAGGACTAAAGTCGCTTGCTCGTTACGAAAACTACTATTTCAGCTGTGCCTTTTTTTTAGGCTCAGTAAAACAAGTATTCCAGAAGGTATTATTGAATTTATACAGTTATGTACCTTATCTTATGGCAAAGTAAAACTAGTATTAAAACACAATAAATACTTTGTCGAAAGTCCTCATCCTGATATTTTACAAAAGCTTTTAAAAGATCCTGTGATACAAGAATGTAGGCTAAGAAGAAATGTGGACACAGAGGAGGAATTTATCAAACAAGTCCAAGATAAACCAACTGTTCCTACCTTTGGAGCTAAACCTACTAGTTCAAGTGAACAAAATTCTGGTTCAGATGGCAACCCTGTGCCAGATGATATCACTAATTTTTATGATAAAATAGGTAGGTATACCCATACAAAGTTTCATGCATGAATATAGAGAATGTCTCAGCCTTGAGTGCATTAACCATAGATTACTGTAACATAACTTCACCCTGCCCCATTTCAGGAACATTTTATTTTATTGTCAATGAAGTTTAGTGCCTTTGTCATAATTTTTTTATAAAAAAAATGTTGTTAAGATGGGCAAGGTTGGAGTTATGTTAATGCACACTTAGGATTAAATTTCCATCAGATATTGTAACAACTCTAAACTAGATTTGTAGGCGAGGGGGGCAGAAACAAAACTTTTTATTTAAGATAGTGATTTTCACAACTTTTTACACAAAATTTAAAGGGGGTGGGGGTCATTTTGGAGTGTTACATCCATGTTAATGGTATAGGAAAATACCCTTAACGGGGGGGTGGGTGGTGTCCAAAATGATCAAAATTTGCGTTACGTAATACTTGAACATTCCCTTATATACAACTTTTCAAATTAATTAATTTGTGTAAAAACGGTTTCATTTGCTTATTGCTTACTGTTTTAATAAAAATAAAAATAATTGTATATGGGAATAAGTTCTTTTGTTATTAGCAGTATTACTTTCCCCTGGGAAAGTTGTGTTGGCAAAAAACTTTTGATAATTTTTTAATAAAGAAACAAATTTTGTTCTTTTCAAGTTTCTCGCAAAAAAGCGGACTTCCGCGAAAAAAATCTCGTTGGTCGGGTCTGTCCGAAAAAAACTGTAACCACAGAAACTGAATAACCCTTTGAGCTAAAGCCTCCAATACTGAAACATATGTTTCTTATACAGCTGGGAATATTTTTGGTAAAAAAATCGGGGTGGGGTAAAAATTTTACTTAAAAAAAAGCCTTTTTTGTAAACAAAATGTTTTTCATAAAATTAAAAAAAAAAGTTTTTTGAAAAAAAATATGAAATACAAAAGAAAGATGAAAAGTAGGGTGTATGTATTAATGTGTTTGTGTCTTGCTACCAGATAATGAAGAAGATGAGGAAGAAACATCCTTGGAAACAGTATCTTTTGAAGTAAATCAGGAAAAAATTGAAGTAATTCAGAAAAGATGTATTGAGTTGGAACATCCACTTTTGGCAGAATATGATTTTAGAAATGATACACACAATCCTGATATTAATGTTGACTTAAGACCTTCTGCAGTTTTGAGACCTTATCAGGAAAAAAGTCTGAGAAAGATGTTTGGTAATGGCAGAGCAAGGTAAGTTCACCATTTATAATTTATGTTAACAATTTTACCTGCAAATTTAAAGATTCAGTGCTTAGCAACTAATTTGAGACATTTTTTTTTGTTAAATAGTAACAGATTTGTTGTTTTTAATAGGGTTCTATCTCCACTTTTCATTATACAGAAATATATATTAAAAATTATTTTATTTAAAAAAAAGGCTTCACCCCACAGATGATCTTTTTAATGAATCTGGTCTACTAAATATCAGGCAATTATACATTAATAATATTATAAAATTTCATTGTAAAAATCAAACAATAACAAACCCAATAGAACATATTGTAAATACAAGACTTGCTAGTAATAATGGTCTTACAGTACCAATAATGAATTTTTCTGCATTCCAAAGACATTATTTATATATACTACACAAGATAATTAATTCCCTTCCTCAAAACTTGAAAAACAAAGAATACAAAATCATTAAAAATAATGTCCAATCTTGGATTAAACATAATAATAATTTAATAAACAGTATCTTACCATGGTTTAAAACTTAATAAAACTTAAAACTGTTAGGACTACATGTGTATTTAATCATAATGTAATATTTTATGTGTTTTAACAATTTAAGTGTAATTTTAACTTCATAATGTAATTAATCTTAAGAATTTTTTTTATGAAATCTGGAGTGTGCACACAAACTTTTAGTTCATAGTGCACTATAAAATGTACATTGGTTTATTTTTGTACAAATAAATAATAATAATAATTTTACAAATATTAGTGTGATCTTTTGTTCAAACTCTCAGTATAAAAGTTTTTATGTTGAAAGCTATAGCTTGTGTTAAAAGACACTCAAAATGTTCTTTACAATTTTTTTATTTATTTTATTCTAAATTCATGAAAACTGGGGCTTGAACATTAAGGATTTAGGAATTTAAAAAAAAAAACATATTCAGGTAAAAAATTAGTCAGTGGTCTTGAGTACCTATTATTCTCAAAACCGTTACATTTTATAATTGAAACAAATAAATAATATGGGTTCCAAAATTTAAATTCATTGGGGGTTAATATTAAACAAAATGTACTTCATAAAAATTAATTATATTTTTAAACCATGTCACTAAAGAAATCAGAAGCATTTTTAACCTTGGATGAAGGTAAATTATTCCCCAGTTCTCTCCTCTTTTCACTTTTCTTATGTTTCTGGCTGACTTTTTCAAAATCTTCAAAATATTG
Organism: Brachypterus glaber; assembly: GCA_958510825.1. Taxonomy (NCBI): domain Eukaryota; kingdom Metazoa; phylum Arthropoda; class Insecta; order Coleoptera; family Kateretidae; genus Brachypterus; species Brachypterus glaber. The sequence continues at coordinate 46,536,038 of OY294045.1, read as the reverse complement.
AATATTCCAAAATTTTATATCATTATTATGGCTTGATGATGCTATAAACTGTCCATTGTTACAAATATCCACTTTTTCTATTGACAATTCATGTTGACCAACCACCCCCAAATGTCTGTGAGGACACAAATGGGTTGCCCGTAAGTTACCATCCTCACATGCTGTTACAACAATATGTTCCGTTATGGGTATCAAAGAATTAATGGCTGTTTTAGGACCTGGAAAAGCATCACTGTGTAGACCGAATTCATTCCAGTTGTAAAGGTACAATTTGCCTTTTGATGAACCTGATACTAGTTTTGTTTCACTTCTAAATAAACCCAAACAGTTTAATTCTTCTTCATATTCTTCACTTTGCATATGAACCTTTCTGTGTTGCAAATCTAGTGTTGTTAAAGATCCATCACCACTGGAACATAACAGATACTTTTTTGTCTCATTCGTGATCATATCACTGATATAATCCTCATTTTTCTTAGTTTTATAGATTTGTTCTTGTTTATTTTCTCTTAAATCCCATAGTTTTATCATACCATCATCATCACCAGTTGCAAATACATTTTCATCTATAACTGTTAAACAGTAAACAGGAACATCATGTGATTCTTCATAAAACCTTACTAATTTCCCTGTTTCTACATCAGTTAACATTATTGACTTGTCTTTAGATGTTGAATATAAAATGTTTCCATCATGACTAAATTCTATATCCCTGCAAGCTTTAGTGTGTAATTCCAGGGTGTTAAGGACAGTGTTTTCTTCATTTGTGTACTTGTAAAGAATAACATCACCTACAATGTTGGCTACAGCTATAATGTCATTATGCGGATGAAATGATATATCAATAATAAAATCTTCTGTGTTTATCGGTGGAGGGTGATCACGTTTTCTTTCGCAGTTTCTTCGGATTGCCTTTATTACTTCATCTTCCTCCTCGTCTTCTACAGTTTCGTCTTCATCAGACTCATTATTGGCAATATTTTCTGCACTTATTCCAGTTTCAGGATCAAACTCTTCGGAGTCCGAATCTTCTGTCATACTGACATCGCTATCGCTGTCGATTTCCACCATTTCACCTTCATCGTCTTCTGATTTTGGATTCTTTTCGCACATTTCTTGTTTTTGTTTTGAAAACGTGTTTTGCAATCGAAAACGTCAAAGTTTGAGGTTATGGTGTTTTTGCGGCGTTGCGTCTTCTTCGTAGTCTACGAATCTAGACAAGCGTCTAAATGCAGCTCTCTGTGCAGGAGTTTGTTTTGGTTTTTTCTTGGTTTGGACTTTTTTTTTTAATGACGGGACCTTGGTTTACGTGTATTTTTTTTGTAAAAAAAACGTAAACGTAAAATAACCAGTCATCGGCGAATTTCCAGTGCTCGCATAGGCGCCGCGTCGATTCTATCGTTGACGCGAGATTTTAAATATTTACATTTTTATTTTCTTCGAAAAACACCGATATATTTACATATTTATAGTTAATATGTATATTCAATATTGTTGTGTGTAACAAATTAGTCGTCAAATGTTTCGATTTAGTGACCTTTATAAGAATTTACCTCGTAATTCGGCAAAATTATTCCGTAAGCCTATGTTTCTGTGTTTATTTTCAACGTTGATGAGTCATAACTGAATTTATTCCGATTAATGAAAATAACATTGAAAAACGGTCAGCGCATGCGCAGTTTATCAAAACGCTGTATAAAGAGCTGCACATACGCGCTCCTCAAATCTAGCTATGCGACGTTGCCGATGCTAGTTATTTTTCAGGAGAACTAAGACTTACTCTAGAGAGCCTTAATGTGACGTCTTCTTGACCGAAACCGTCACATTAAGGCACTCTAACTTTCTCATTCAACTTTTTTACAAAAGCAGGCTCATATTGTCACTTAAAATGCAAAAGGTGTCAAAATTTTACTTTTTTATTTTAAATTGTAGGAAACCTAAATGAAATGGCATGAAACTTCACACTTCACACACACACAGTGGGGCAAATTGAATTTCTAGATGGACAAATTTCTAAAAAAATCAGTATTAACTTAAAATAGTCTGTTAATAACTATAAAAATATTTCTTTTTTAGTTAAAAAATCTTAATCTTAAGGGGAAATTTTTAAGGGGAAAAAATTTGTAAATTTTAATAAAAAAATCTAAAAAAAAATAAAACCAACTTTAAATAACCCGCTAATAACGGAAAAAAATCATTTTAAAAATCTAAAGCTAAGGGTGACCAATAATGGGGGGTGTTAATGATTGTAAATTTCAATAAAAAATCTAAAAAAAAATAAAATTTGAAATTTTGACTTAAAATTCGTAATCTACGACCCCAAAAACCCCTATATACCGATTTTGAGTCGGTAAGGTTTATAAATGCAAAAAGTCGCCATATTGGCGCCGGCATTTTGAATTTTTTAATTTTTACCAAAAATTTGTAATCTTTGACCCCAAAAACCCACCGATACCGATTTTGGGCCGATGTGAAAGTATAACTAAAATCTACATGTTGACGTTTTTGCTCGACCACACACATAAATTACTGTGTGATCGGACTTTGAACTTTTTAACAGGTCCGCATTAAGGAAAACAGAATAATTTCCTTAAACGCAAGATCATTTAAATTGTATTTAAAGTAACAAAAATACATTATTATTTAATTTTGCTATTTTGTCTATTTGTATTATTTTAAATATTCATGTGAAATCAAACTAATTTAAAAACCTACAGTCAGATAAAATAAAAAGTTAAACAAAAAACAGTGTGTACATAAATATGCTTTTTCCTTTTTTTAAGATAAGCAAACAGATTCCAGTATTCGGTGTGGTTCCTAGGTTGTTAAATATAAAATAGAAATTAATCCACTTATTAAAATGAAATAAATTTACCTTTAATCAATTTTTAACTATAAAAACTAGTTGTCCTCGGCTCAAAGCGTTCTCGAGTTACCGTAGTCACAAACTTCCCGTTCAGAGAGATAGTCACACCAACAGACAGATTTTTTTTAAGGGAAATATTTTTTTTTCTATATAAAACGTTAAAAACAATAATTTTTTATTGTTTTTACAATCGCAAGGAAGAAAAAAGATCCTTAATTTTATTGTGATCTTCAGCCGCAGGCTGCGATACGAATCCATGTTGTCAGCAGATAAAATATTTTAATGTGTTTTGATGTTGTTACAGATCTGGCGTAATTGTCCTACCCTGTGGTGCTGGTAAATCCCTGGTAGGTGTTACGGCATGTTGTACAGTAAGAAAGCGAGCCTTGGTATTATGTAACTCTGGAGTATCTGTAGAACAGTGGAAGCAACAATTTAAAATGTGGTCTACAGCCGACGATAGTATGATTTGCCGATTTACATCTGAAGCTAAAGATAAACCCATGGTAAGTTACAATAAGGATTAATACTTTTAAGGGGTGATCGTCTTTACCGCCCATGGTGTTAACTCGTAAGTCATTACCGGGCAGCTGTCATTACCGCGGATAGGTTACCAACTCATTACATCGCAGGGTTGTTACCGCGTCAGTATTATTATCGCGTAAGAGCATTTCGTGCATACAGTTAGATAAGAAGAGTAAAAGCAATTATCTGTTTTAATCGCCATGTTTACGTTGATATATATCATGTAAATAGAGAAATGCCTCGAAAAATGCAGTATTGTCGGATTCAATCCGATTCTTTTAAATAATTTTGACTTGAAACTGTGTTGCTTTGCTTTGATTTTGTTCTTTTTTATAGTTCCTTGTTTTTTTTCTGGTTTAGTTTTTCGGTTTAGTTTTTGCTTTCCCATTTTGAAAATTTTCAGAATTTCGGATAGCTTTTGTATTCGTGCAAAAATTTTCAATTTTTGTTTCTTATTTTTTCGTTTTATGCGAGGTTTTATGACGTTTTATGTCAATATAAATCAATTTCAAGCAAAAAAAAATGTCGATCGATCTGTCCGGGAAATCTCGTGGGCACGAACTTAAGAACGCTTTAAGCTAGAGACTTGAAATTTGGCATACAGGTGTTACCAAAAGTTCTCGTTCGGGATTGTTTTTGGTTAACATTGGGGGCAAATGGGGGAAAATGCATTTTCTTTAAGAAATTTTGAAAATTGCTATATAGGAGTTTTTGAGGTGGCTGAAATTGAATCCGATAATAAATATTTTCTAACTCCACCCCCGAGGGGGTGAGGGTGTAAATATTTTTAAATATTTTCAATATTTTCTTCAAAATTGGTATATAGGGGTTTTTCTGGTCAACAAATATGAATCTGTTATAAAATTTTTCTAACGTATTTCTAACGTATCGTCGGGTCAAATATAACCCGTATTTTTATACATCGAAAAGAAATATGTATAAAATATAATATTTATTAAAGTTTGATAAAATGGTATTGTTTGAACCATATTAGTAACAAGTTTAAAGTTTTAAACCATACCTTTAAGCTTTCATAAGTCAAAAAACCTCCATATAGGTACAGTAACTGTAAATAACTACAGTAGTTAAGGGTTAAAACCGGAAAATTTAACTCTGTGAAATATAACTATTTTAGGGCTGCGCTGTATTAGTAACCACATATTCCATGATCACCCACACTCAACGTCGTTCATGGGAAGCGGAACAAACCATGAAATGGCTCCAAGAACAAGAATGGGGCATCATGGTGCTGGACGAGGTACACACCATCCCCGCCAAAATGTTCAGAAGAGTCCTGACAATCGTCCAGTCACATTGCAAGCTAGGTGAGACATACATACTACCTTATAATGCGGCTGTTTTGCATAAGTAATAGAGATTGCCCATCAGCAAGGCGGCCTTCAAGTGACATTTTATTGATGTTTACATATTGATATTGATATTGAAAAAAAATCTGTTTGTCTGCCTGTAACCACTATAACTCGAGAACGGTTTGAGATATACTCCAACAAAAATCATAATAGGTAATAATAACTCGCTTAATATTGGTCACTTGAAAAAGATTTTTGTTGTAATATGCTTTTATAAAAACTATAGTTTTTTTTCTGAGAAGACGATCTAAAAACTTTATTTACACCAATGAAAAAATAAAAATTGGCTTACAGGTTTCTTTTCATGTCCCAGTTTTTTTCCGATATAAGTGTACCACCTCAAAAAAAAATAATAATAATTGGGTATTAATCTCTTTTTGTGCATTAATGGTGTAAAATAGAACTAACAAAATCATAGATTTTGTGTCAAAAGTAAAACGCTGCGTATTAGGGTCACTTCATCTGTACTTGGTCCGTTTTTGCTCTGGTTTTCGTTTTTTTCTTCCTTTCGGGTAGCGCCACACAACAAATGAAAATCGAAAATTTCCCCTCTTTTCCCCTTAAGCTTAGGGATACGAGATTTGGAATTTCATTTTCTAAGGTTCCGGTGCCGGAGCTTAAAAAAATATATGTAGAAGCCTTCATTAACTCAAGACGGCAGCCCTATTACATTGATTTGACAATGTAAACTTTTTGATTTAGGCAGGTGTCAGTAGAATAGAATTTTATAAATAATGTTTTATAAGTAAGATTTAAAACCCTAACTCCCATTAAAAATCTAAAAAATATACTTATCTATTAAATAAAATACTAAGGTAAGAAAATTATGTATTATCTTAGCAATAATATAAGAGGATTTAAAACCATTTTTTGAACTGAAGTATAGTCACTCCATATAGCACCAGCTCACCTCACAAACGAGTAACTATTGACTTTCCTCAAGTGACCTTCCAATAAGCTTAAGCCTTACTCTCTATTTTGTTTCTATTTCCTGAAGTGAAACATTTTAGTAAACATTATATATATTATATAAAAATATTTTAAAACCTTGTGATATGGAGAATTGTGGCCGACTATACAGTAAGGCTGCTCTTTTTGCGGAATTATCATAAATTATTAAATTTAATTCTATCTTAAATTAAGCTAGGGAGCAGAAATAATACTTTGTTCAATTTCTATAAAAGAAGGAAACCTATCGGTTGAGGGGAGAATAGGGACTACTTTAAGAATTGTTGTACAAAAAAATTATCTGTGTCGCTATAAGCCGGTGGTCCACAGAAGGTAGTATGCACTATCATAGTGGGCATATATGCCCATATATATTATCGGGCATTACTGTGCACAGTACCACATGGGGTATTATCCCCCTTCAATGCAACTTTGCCAACTCTTAAAATTAAAATTTAATTAAAATTTAATGTAGTAATATGTAATAAATATACTTAATTACATGATTATAGTTTATTTTTATAATAATAATTTAGTAAGATTAATATTCAATAACCAAGAATTACAAAATATTTCTAGTCCTGAGTAGCGTAAGATTGGAACATGAGGCTAGAAAAACTAATAATTTTCTTAAATTTCAAAAAAATATATTTAATTTAAAACTATAAAAAGTATTCATATTATTTGTTCAGTCCTTATTTTTCTTTTAAATTGGGATCTATAAGTCATGTGATTCGTCATTAAATGTTGGCCACCTCTTGAATGTAAATAATAGCCCTTGTACTATATTATATATAGTATATTAGGAATTATCTTCATTTTCAAAATGTTGATTAAATTAACCTTTTAATTCTTTCTTGTTAGAATACTAAAAATATGAAAGCTCTTCTCCCATTCATAGCATGTTTCTCTAAAATGAAAATAAGTCGTTTATTGCAGTATAAAAATGATTTATTTTCAGGCTGTGTAGAATAATTTTAATTAAATATTGAATGTTGAGATCCTATTTAGTACATTAATGTATTTTATAACTTTTTACACCAAAATATACTTTACATTTGTATTACGTTAAAAAATTAAAAATTTTTTAAACTAGTTTAAAATTTGATAGATGTCCAAAATTACAAGATTTAAATGTCAGAAATTATTTATGGGACTGCCAAAGCAAGACAGAGCGCGTTTCTTTTTGACAAAATTGCGGTACTCTAGCCAAAAAAAAAATCCACGTATCGTACCCCTAAGCTTAAGGGTAAAGGAGGGTAAGTGCGATGCTCTTTTATTGTGTGGCGCTACCCGAAAAGAGAAAAGCTAAGTCCAAAAACCGAAAACTAACGAAAGAGAACGTCAGTAAGACTAAGATGAAGTGACTCTACTGCGTATGGCTCTGCGCACATAAATAAGGCACTGGTATAGTCCTTGTACCAATGAGCAACCCATATTATGTATTGTCACTGTTTTTCAAGCACTTGCAATTTATAAAAAAATAAAAACAATATTTGTTTTACATACCAGATAAATCTTATGTTATATTTAGTACCGGTTGATCTCTGGTACAACGGTTGCAACGGTTGACCGGCATTTTTTTTTTTTTAATAAAAGTTTACGGAAAAAAATATTATTTTTAGTTTAAGGAGTTATATACCTACTGGCTCGGAAAGGGTGTTTATTGATTTTTGTTTGAGTATTTAATCACAACTTTATTCGAACAACCTACAAAATAGGTTTTGATGTGTTTTTGAAGAAAAATTTATTGCTTGTCCCGAAACGCCTTTCTGCGTTTGACCACGATTTCTCGAAAACCAATTTACTGATCAATCTGAAATTTTTACTTGTTAATTTTGCAAAAAAAAAATACGAAAATGGCGATGATTTTCCCAAAAAATCGATTTTCGATGTTCCGAAAATTAAGTTGTCCGACCGGAAAAAGTAGAAATATTCGTTCAAATAAAAATACCTTCGTTCACGAACTAGCTATTGTAATTAGGAACAACACCTAAAAATTTCAGAATGATCGGTAAACTGGTTTTCGAGAAATCGTGGTCCACAACTTTACGAATTTTTCAATAAAAAAAAATTCACAAACACATCAAAACATATCCTATTTGATATTTTGTAGGTCGTTCGAATAAAGTTGTGATTATATGTATACCTGAAAAAAATCAATAAAACCCCTTAATTTTCCCGAGCCACAAGGTATCTAATCCCTTAAAAGGTGCTTAGGTCATATTGATCAAATTAATTTGCGCCTTAAAGGGTTAAAGCTAATTTGGCCCAAATAATTTGAGGCTCTACAATGTAGAGTCTACATGACTCTTGTATTACACAGACCGGCAAAAAAATAAAAGAAAACTTAATTAAGTCTTAACCAGACTATATTTTTGAGCGCTAAAACTGATGTTGAGTTTTTTTTTTGGGGTTGTGCTATTATAACAAATTAAAAAAATAATAGTAATAATATAATGTATATTATTATTACAGGTTTAACGGCCACCTTGCTCCGTGAAGATGACAAAATAGCCGATTTGAATTTTTTGATTGGTCCGAAATTGTATGAGGCAAATTGGCTCGAACTACAGAAAAAGGGTTACATTGCCCGCGTTCAATGTGCTGAAGTATGGTGTCCAATGACGCCCGAGTTTTACAGGGAATATTTGGTTTGTAGGACCAGTAAAAGGCTTCTTTTATATGTAATGAATCCGAATAAGTTTAGAGCTACCCAGTATTTGATAAGGTAAGAATACTTTCAGCATTTTAAACCCCCTCGGGATAAAGACAACGATATATTTTTTTAATTTTCTTTTTGGGAGTTTATACTTGTATCGTACTGCTTGAACTCTAATAACTTTTCTGCTAAGAATTTTTCTCATTTATAAAGAACTTTCACTTTGGGTGAAAGTTCTTTCTATCTTAGTGGCCGTAAAAGCTTAAAATCTAAAAAAATTACCATTATAAATGATTTTTGTTGGTAAACGAAATTAAGCATTGGCCATTCTGAATTTTGAATTTTCAATAATGGATTCGGTTTCAGCAACCTCAAAATCCCCTAAATACCAGTTTTTATGAAAATACGAATTTTGGCTGAGGAAAACCCTCTTCTGATCCATAGTGCAGTCGTTTAAAAACGATACGTGATAAAAGGAATTTGATTTTTGAAATTATCACTACGCGTTTGTGTAAGCTAACGAAATTCAAAAATACAGTTTTTAAATGCAGACCTCAGTTATCGTTGTCTTCGTTCCAAACCACATAGGGTCTTAAAATACCGAAAATATTATTGTTATTAAATATTAACAAAATGTTTTGTATAATTTTTAAAATTATTTTACATTCTTTACTTAATTTTTAGATATCATGAAAGAAGAGGGGATAAAACTATCGTTTTCTCAGATAATGTATTTGCTCTAAAACATTATGCTATTAAAATGAATAAACCGTATATTTATGGTCCCACTTCCCAAAATGAAAGGATACAAATTTTACAGAATTTCAAATTTAATCCTAAGGTAAGATAACTTAGGGACCAAACTGAGTTTAACTTAAAAATACTGTCTTGCGTACAGTCAATTTAGTCCAGGCTTAAAGTTAAATCATCATTGGTGCAAATCGTCCTTAAAACTTTACGGCCGTGATGCTTTTATAAGTACTATAGATCGAGTCGGCGTGCTGGGAACTAAAATTCTCGATTTTATGACCGAGACAGTCGTGAACGTGTTAAAAATCAAACGGTAAAATTACTGAGTACATTTTTAATAATGTTCCTTATTATTTTGTTTTTCCTTCCTTAACATTCATAAAAAATTTGATACTATATTCCCATTTGAAATTAGATCTTTTCAAACTCCATGATACAGGGTCCCATAAGAAAATTCATTTTTTATTGCGCTGTAGTTTGTGTATGCAAGGTGACAGGGGCGGATATAGGATTTTGCTTGTTTCTGTTTAATTTTACCTATCTTTTAGAAAATTTGTTCTTATTAAAGAAAAAATTGATAAAGTTTTAGTTCATGCAATCATCCATGCAATACTTGCATTTGAATGCAATCCACGCCTGAAACATCAAAAACCACTTCACTCTCCAAAGGTTACTGTCTGGGCTGCAATTGCTAAGACTTAGTGGGAAATCATTGGACCTTTCTTTTTCAAAGATAATCGGCCCTGAGAGTTTTAACTCAAACACCCTGTATATCTCAATTATAATATGTATACTAAGTTATGAGAGTTTGGATACACAAAAATTTAAAATTGATAAAATTTTCCTGTCGAAAGAGGCTCTTTTCCGCACTAGATTGCATTTGCCTGAACGACGCGTAGCGGAGTTCAGTCAAGCAATCAAGTGCGGAAAAGCCTCTTTATGCATGTCTTAGGAACAATATTTTTTCTACGAGCGAGTTAAAAATAAAATAAAAGTATATTAATAGAATAAATTATGTTTTTATATTTTTTCCAATAGAAAAACAATTAAAAATTAAGAAATTTAATTTATTATTATTATTTCGTGAATAAATATATAAAGAATAACAACACAGAATTAAGATAATAAACAGTTTTAACAATTATTGAAAAGAATCTAACATTATAAAGAAATTATTGAAAAGAATCTAACATAATAATATTAGTTATTACCCATTCTATTTTGGTTAAACATTAATGATAAATTTGTTGCAGTTTTCATTTGCATTTTCCGTTTCTATTATTCTTTCAAGTAACATTTCATCTTCTTCTTTAAGTTTCCTAATTTTCTTTTATAAAAACTTTACAATTAAAATTGACAACACAATTGACACGAACAAACTAGCTTAGGACGCTATCCTGTTGATCAGTCGCCATGGAAACAAGTGTCTTATCCAATAATATTTGTAAAATCAAACTACTTGTTTTTATGAAATAATTATGCGTGCGGAAAAGATACAGGAAAGAGACATCTTTCCGCACGCTCGTAGAAAAAATAAATATTAACTTTTTGTTGTCATGTCAATAGGACATTGTTGACTAAATTACCCTTTTTTAGTAACTTTAACATTAAGATGTTTTTAGGTAAACACAATTTTCGTGAGTAAAGTGGCCGATACGTCCTTCGATTTACCCGAAGCAAACGTACTTATCCAAATTTCGTCGCACGGTGGTTCCAGAAGGCAGGAAGCTCAAAGATTGGGTCGTATCTTGCGTGCGAAAAAAGGCGCGATTGCGGAGGAGTACAACGCCTTCTTCTACACATTGGTGTCGCAGGACACCATGGAGATGAACTATTCTAGAAAGAGGCAACGGTTTTTGGTCAATCAGGGGTACAGTTATAAAGTTATCACGGAGTTAAAAGGGATGGAAGATGAGCCGGATATGATGTATAAAACTAGGGATGACCAGGGACAATTGTTACAGCAGGTACGAAATCCGTGTACCTGATACTACCATGTTCTTCTTAAGTTTAGTTACTTTTCACTATAAGATCTGGTTCGCAGAGCTACATCATGAAAACTGAACACTATAAAAATTACACAAGCCCACAAAATTTTTTGTGAGTCTTGGATTCCAATATGATATTCCTATGTATTTTTTTCCGCTGAAACTGAATCCGCAACCCGTTTAACCTCTACACGTCAGGATTTGAGATAACCTCAAAAAACTCCCGAAAAACTACTGAAATCGCTAAAATCATCTATGCCATACCACTGTCACCCCCTGTCCCCAATTTGCTAATTCTATAACCCCAGAACCCCATAATCCCCTAACCTCAAGATACAAGATTTTATTGGCGTCTCAACATGATGATAATGTACATCTTGACCAGTAATATAGTTTGTCTGATTTTTAAAAACATTAAGAAGACAAGTGTATATATATAGCGATGGGAAAGTCAACTATTCTAAATTAATAAAACATTGTTTTACATCATCGCGATATCCTAAATTGCTAATTATCCCCCGTAACCTCATTAAGTAGAAAAATCTAGTTTACATGTTTACACATAATATATGGGGTTACGGAGTGAAGGGGCTAGGAGGTGTGATGGGATTATACAGTTACTTATTCAGAACTATGTTCTACAAGAAAATTTTACGTAATTGTTCTGTTTTCCCGAACCAGATTTTCCTACTTAATGAGGTGACGGGGTTTTGAGGTTATGGAGTAATGGTATTCCGAGATTATGGGATTAGGGGTTTGCGAAATTACGAATTTGGAGGAAGGGGGTGAAAGTGGTATGGAGTAGATGATTTTAGCGGTTTCAGTAGTTTTTTGAGTGTTTTTTCAGGTTATGTCAAAATCCTGACGTGTAAGGGTTATACGGGTTACGGATTCGGTTTCAGCGGGAAAAATACATAGGAATATAATATTGGAATCCAAGACTCACAATTTTTTTTTGTGGGCCTGTGTTATGTTTGTTTGTATCATTTTTGTGTATTGCTATTTGAGGCATGTGGGATCAAAAGGTGATAAGTCCAAATTAGCATACTTTAGGAAAACCGCAAAAAACTCTCATTCTTTTTGTATGAGACTTAAAAATTTAAAATAAGTGGAATTTTATTTAGATTAATTAGTTATCATCAGTACATAAAATACCAGAAAATATTAAATACTTATTTTTGGAAAATTAAAAAAAAAATAGTTTGCACATCACCTTTTGATTCTAACTGTTGGACTTAGTCCCTATTGATTCAAGCTTTTTAAAAAGGGTCTTTATCAAAAAATCGTGCCGTGGAGCGCCAAGTTTTTGTATAGACAAGGTTTTAAGAAACATGCCTTGTGACATTTTTTTTTTCTTTTTTGGATATAACGGAAATAATTAATTTTGGGGGCTCAAAATGGTCCATATCAGGTTTTTTGGTCTTCTTTTTCTATTTTTAAAGTCCGTTTTTACGTACAACCCCTAAATAATAAAATATCCCTAAACTCCTAAAAAATACCAGAAAATATTAAATATTTTTGGAAAATAAAAAAAAAATAGTTTGCACCACACCTTTTGATTCTAACTGTTAGACTTAGTCCCTATTGATTCAAGCTTTTTAAAAAGGGTCTTTATCAAAAAATCGTGCCGTGGAGCGCCAAGTTTTTTTTATAGACATGGTTTTAAGAAACATGCTTTATGACATTTTTTTTTCTTTTTTGGATGTAACGGAAATAATTAATATTGGGGGCTCAAAATGGCCCATATCAGGTTTTTTGGTCTTCTCTTTCTATTTCTGAAGTCCGTTTTTACGTACAACCCCTAGGGTTTAGGGGGTAAAGGGTTAATTTTTGGATGTAATGGAAATAATGAATATATTGGGCTCAAAATGGACCCTATACACCACACCTTTTGATTCTAACTGTTAGACTTAGTCCCTATTGATTCAAGCTTTTTAAAAAGGGTCTTTATCAAAAAATCGTGCCGTGGAGCGCCAAGTTTTTTTTATAGACATGGTTTTAAGAAACATGCTTTATGACATTTTTTTTTCTTTTTTGGATGTAACGGAAATAATTAATATTGGGGGCTCAAAATGGCCCATATCAGGTTTTTTGGTCTTCTCTTTCTATTTCTGAAGTCCGTTTTTACGTACAACCCCTAGGGTTTAGGGGGTAAAGGGTTCATTTTTGGATGTAATGGAAATAATGAATATATTGGGCTCAAAATGGACCCTATAAGGTTTTTTGGTCTCCTCTTTCCATTTTTTATGTCCGTTTTTACATACCAACCCTAAAAAATAAAATACTAACCCCTAAAATATGGTAAATTTTAATTTTAATTAGGCATAAAGATCTAATCTAAGTACCCTGAGAGAACATTCATCACAAAAAAATTAGAATTAAATTATTTATATAATTTTTCATAGCATTCATAATAATAAAATAAGTTAAGTAATATTTAGCTTATTTTTGAATGGAATTTGAATGGAAACAAATAAAACCAAACCCATCGAGTATATATTTTTTGAAAACTCGTCTTGGTTAAATTAAAATAAAAAAATTGCATGGAATTCCTCTAAATAAGTGATTTCTGAAAATCCCAAATAATTCTATAGAATTCCAACATTCTTCAACTTTTTCCTTTTATAAGGTTAACATATAATTAACATGTAAACATTCTATTTTAGGGGTTGGTATTTTATTTTTTAGGGGTTGCACGTAAAAACGGACTTTCGAAATGTAAAGAGGAGACCAAAAAACTTTATAGGGGCCATTTTGGGCCCCCAATATTCATTTTTCCGTTACGTCAAAAATTTAACGTCTAAATACACCACTTTTTGATCCACTCATCGATTTTTATCGTTTAAAAACAACACTTTAAAAAAGACCACTTTAAAAAAGACCTTGACGCATGCTATATGCCCTTGGAATGTTGATTTAATGGTACAAAAATCTCATTTTGAAAAATTTGGACACATTTTGATCCTACACCTTCTAATCAAAAAGAAAATAGCTAAGCTTAAAACTCAAGTCCTTTCTGTTAAGATTAAAATGTAGTTATAGTATATTCAACTTAAAAATGAAGTAAGTATAAACAAACGCACGTGACAACAACGGATTTAGTGACAGAGTAGGACTCAAAACAAAGTATTTCTATATAACGGTCCATTGCAATGCATTGTACGCTTCATCGCAAGTGCTCACGTACTGACCTATTTAATTTTCTACATCCCTACTCTCGCAACATTCTAGTGTTTTAACCAATGAAACTACGGCAGCTGCCGCGTGAGCGATTCTTTTATTTACTTCTACTCAACTTGAAGTTGAATATACTATAGTAAATTATTTTACTTTAATTTTTTGTAAAGAAGGCAATTCGTTTATTACCAATTTTCAAAATGAGATGTATTTGGATTTTTTTCCATTTTCCATGCAAAGTGTAAAAAATATAAGCAACTTTACTTATATTTATTTTTTTAGGTCCTTCAGGCTAGTGACATCGACTGTGAAGATGAGCGCATTCCTGGCGAGAGTGGACCACGTCCTGGTGGGGCCAATAGAAAAGCAGGACATATGGGTTCACTCTCTGGAGCTGACGATGCGGTTTACTATGAATATAAGAAAAACTCAAATCCAGCTAATAAGCATCCGTTATTTAAAAAATTTCGTTATTAACATTTTTTTTAGCGAGTTTTTTAGTTATCTTATATATTTTTTAGTGAGTGCTGTTTAAAATATATTTTTTAGTTACACAGAAAATTGTGGGATTTTTTATGTTATGTTATGTGTTGATTTCCATTTAGATCAGCAAGCACGTACTAACATTCGAAGTATTTTGGCTTCGATTTTTTTTCTTAAAACCGTGAAGTTAATTAAAATTAAACTTTTCTTTGCGAAAAAAAATAATTTGACTTTTAACTAAATAAACTTAAACTACATGTATACAGTTCTGTTGTGTTTTTTTGGTGACTAAAGTAAAAAAATAGTGAAATTTTAAGCGACGCCTCACACTTTAAATTTAATGCCCTGTTAGCCTAAATATTTAAATTCAAAAATTAAACTAGATACCATCATTCCGAGATGGAAAGACAACTATAATTTGAGGAGGTGACTTTCAAAACGCAGTTTTTGACATTTTTTTAAAAATTGAGATAATGATGGTGTTTACACTGTTAATGCATATTCGATCTATTGATCAAAAAAAAAAAATTAAAAAATTTGTTATTTCATATTAAAAATTTAGTTAGAAAACCACGTGGAAAAACAAAACGTAGTTTTTGAACCAAAGATTGACTTTCAATACGCAGTTTTTAATTATACTACAGTCAATATAGGTTTCAACTGCGACAAAATTCCTCAGTCAAAAAAAAGTATGTATTCCTATAGATTTTGGGATGGGAAATTCAATAAAAAAGAGTCTATCGATTTTCGAGTTTCGGAAGACCCTTAAACGGCCCTTAAAACATATTCGTCAACCCCAGAAACCCCTATATACCAATTTTAAAGAAAATATTGAAAATATTTACCCCCCCACCCCTCGGGGGTGGAGTAAAAAATATATTATTATATTCAATTTTAGCAACATTAAAAACCCCTATATAGTAATTTTCAAATTTTACTATTTTTTTTATTTTTCCCCATTTGCCCCCTTTGCCGCACCCCAATGTTCACCAAAAACAATCCCGAGCGAGAACTTTTGGTAACATACCTGTATGCCGAATTTCAAGTCTCTAGCTTAAAGCGTTCTTAAGTTATCGTGCCCACAAGATTTCTTTACTTGAAATGGATTTATATCGACATAAAACGTCATAAAACGCAAAAATACGCAAAAAAAATTTTTAAAATTTTTACACGAATACAAGGCTTTCCGAAATTTTAAAAAATTTTAAAATGGGAAAGCAAAATAGGCTCATACATTAAGAATGTATGTACAATGTACAATATGGGTCTATTTATAAGTTAGGTAACACTCTGGAGGGAGACCCCCTCTCCCCCTAGTGTTGAGTTAAATGAAAAAAGCGTTACACAGAGAGGTCCAAAATAGTAAAAAAAGGTTTTACATAATATATGGACAGCCCCTGTATACCATTTGTATCTATACTTACCTAAAAAATATTTAATAAATCAATATCACAAGAGATTCTATTAATAATATTATATATATTCATTTAAATGCTGGACTATCAAAACGCATTTTTTATGCTTTGACTTTCAAAACGCAGTTTTTGATTTTTTTAATATGCAATTTTTTTAATAATTAGTGAAACTGATTTAATTCGCCAATGTAATTTAACTATTCTCTCTAAAATAGATAATACCTGATGTTCATTGGTACTATAAAAGCTGTTATAGTTCCTAAATTAATACTTGGTTGATATCTCGAAATGTGTTATTTGTCAAAAACTGCGTTTTGAAAGTCACCTCCTCATTTGGTCATCAGCTGGCGTCATAATTGTATATTATTAATTTATTTAATGTATTTAACAGTCGTGGAAAGCCCCAAATAAGCTATGGGCTTGTGTTAGGGGCTCTTCACTAATTTTTATTAAGTTATGTATAAAATACATCAGTTTCCCAGAAAATAGGTCACATTTTCTCATAAAAATTAAAAAAAAATCTTTAGCTTATTTTGGTGCCATTTAGATAAGATTATATTATTTTTGACTTTTTTAAATTTTTTTAAGTCCAAACCACTCAAACTACCCTAACAAACCTACCTATCCTATGATCTAGTGCCATTATAAGTTCTTCTAGTTCCAAATAATCTACAGCATCTTTGAATACTCTTCTTCATTTTTTTAAATGCATTTTACCATAGTTTTATAAATAAAAATATAATTTAACATTTACATTTTTGTTTAACCTCGTACTATTCTACTTAATTAAGCATCCCCTAAGTCCAGGACTTGTGTGGGCTAGTAGTAGAGGGAACCACCGGCTTTAATTGACTTTCGAACCAATTTATAGGTAGTGTGTGCTTCACTTACGCCTTCGCCAAATTTCAATTATTAATTAACTGAAAAAGGCAAATCGGCGCCGGTGAGAATCGAACTCACGCTATTTGTGTAGTAAACTCGCCAAGTACGACGCGGTAGTCCACTACACCAATAAACTTTGACATGTTTGATATGTATTTATGAATTTAAATATTTTGGCTCGGATAACATTAGTTTTAAAGTGTGAGACCTAACTAAAGTTACATAAGGACCTTATCACAGCGACTTGTTCATCAAACTCAAAAATTGAGATTACTCACGGTGGTTTGTAAACAACATTTAGTGCGATTTCAAAATAACCCAATTAGTTTTCAAAACTTTAATATTTAGAGCTCTACGATCATTTAAAGACTAAATTGAAAGCATTTATTGAGAAGTTTTTGAGAAAATCGTTTTTAATTTATTTCAAGAAAAAAAAAGAGATAAAAATAGGGTCACACCATGTAGCGGATGCTTTACTGCTTTTGTCTACACAGGCGGTTGTCAAAAAACTTCCACTGGATGGAGTGACCCTAACAAAGATAGAATCTAAGATACCAGTTTTTGCGTTAAAATGATAAAAAGCATATTTTGTATTAAAACGCTTCCTACAGTTGCTAAGGTACTTTTAAGGAGCGTTTTTAGAATATTTTTGACTTTTTAGCTCGGAAAAGTTAAACTTACTTTTTTTTGTATAGCATGACAAAGATTTTTTTAATTAGGGGTGGACTTCCGTTTTACAGATATATTAAAGGGCGCCAATTATCTCCGTCTCTTGTTCTAAAAATTATTGTTTACATTTATTGGTTCTATACACGGTGTATTTGAAATAGCGTAGGAAATTTTAACAGGTGATTCTACATGATAAAATATGACAAAAAGTTTCTATAAATATATGTCTAAAAATGCGTCATAAGGGAGCTACGCCCCTTTGAAAGTGGCTAAAAAAATCGGTTTTTATTTAATAACTCAGGAATCCTTTGAGATATATCAACGAGGTTTTGCACGCCAACTAATCCTACCAAGGCCCGTTTTTATGTGTTATTTTCATGTACTTATTTCAACCAGAGGTGTGCGAAACGGGGGGGGGGGCTTATCAGTTTTTTGTCCCAAACTTTTTTCTGTGTAACTTTTTTGCAATTTTATTTTTGAAATATGTTTCCTCAGGTCAAAATACATAAAAAAGGTACTCTTGTAATACTGTAGGATTCACCGTTTTCGAGAAAAATTCATTTAAAGGTGAAATTCCACGGTTCGAGGACGAAAAATTAAATACTAAAATGTTGATAACCAAAATTTTAATGATGCAGGGCGAATGTACATTAAAAACTAAGTAAAAAACCTCATATACAGGTACTTCCAAAAATCAATCCTAATGGAGCTATGGTCTCCTAAATATGCACCATTTTTAAAGGGCTATGGTAGCTTTAAAAGCGTTTTTTCGACCTACATGTAAACTTTTTTTCTTAGTTTTTGATGTAGAATAACACTGCATCATTAAAATTTTGGTTTTCGACATTTTAGTATTAAATTTTTCGTCCTCGAACCGTGAAATTTCACCTTCAAATGAACTTTTCTCGAAAACGGTTAATCCTACAGTATTACAACAAGAGTACCTTTTTTATGTATTTTGACCTGAGGAATCATATTTCAAAAATAAAATTGCAAAAAAGTTACACAGAAAAAAGTTTGGGACAAAAAACTGATAAGGCCCCCCCGTTTCGCACACCCCTGGTTTGAATAAGTACGTGAAAATGACATACAAAGATAGGCCTTATTAAGATTAATTCACGTGCAAGACCTCGTTAATATATCTCAAAGGGTTCCTGAGTTATTAAATAAAAACCGATTTTTTTAGCCACTTTCAAAGGGGCGTAGCTCCCTTATGACGCATTTTTAGACATATGTTTATAGGAACTTTTTGTCATATTTTATCATGTAGAATCACATGTTTAAATTTCCTACGCTATTTCAAATACACCCTGTATAGTGAAAATTTCATGTCCAAAAGCTAAATCTTTGCTGAGTTATGAAGCAATAAATATTCTAAAATAGACTATTTAGCACAAACATTCACAGGGGCTTCTTTTCATTAAAGACCCCGAAATAAAATTACGTCCTGCGGGATAATTTTTTACAAAACTTTCTATTCGGCGGTAAGCGGCTATAGGCCACGTTTATACTAGCATCAGCCCAAACATTCACTGGCAAGGAGAATCCAAATCGAATTTTGCGAAAATAAGTTTGATTATAAGTACACGCAAATTTGTTCTTTCTTTTTTTTGACAATTTTTACAGAAAAATAATCGAAATTTCCCCAAGCATATTGTTGTCTTTTTTTTTGTTATACCCACTCAAATAGAAAAAATAGTAGAATGTACTCGTTTGCACTTCCTTTTACGGAGTGATTCTATATAAACAAATATTAAAAAGTTCCTATAAACATATGTCCAAAAACGACTCGTAAGAGAGCTACGCCCCTTCAAAAGGTGTTCTAAAAATTCGATTTTTGTTTAATAACTTAAAAACCCTTTGTGTTAAAGTAATAATGTTTTGCATGTGATCTTTCCTTATTAAGGACTATTACCCAATGGTATTTGCATGTAGTTCCTTCAACCAGGGACGTACGAAAGGGGGGTCTTACCACTCTTTTGCCCCAAATTTTTGCTGCTTTACTTTTTTGTGCGTTTATTACTAGAATAGTATTCTTCAGGTAAAAATACATTAAAAAAGCTACTCTTGTTGTAATGCCATAGTATTAACCGTTTTCAAGAAAAAATACAATTAAAGGAAAGAGGCTAGGTTTTGAGAAACAAAAATTAAACACTAAAATATTAAAAACCAGTGTTATAGGGTTACTGTACATCAAAAACCAAGAGACAAATTTCTGTACATGTAGTTCCAAAAATCGATTCTAAGCGAATTACGGTCTCCCAAAATACATCATTTTTACATCAACCCTTAGAAACTTTTGATGTAGAATCATCCTGCCTTATTAAAATTTTGTTTTTTAATATTTTAGTGTTTATTTTTTGTTTCTTCAAACGTGTAATTTCGCCTTGTATAGTATTTTTATCAAAAACGGTTAATCCTACGGTATTAGAACAAGTACTTTTTTATGTGTTTATAATTGGTCAATACTATTTTAATAATAAACCCACAAAAAAGTTAAGCAGCAAATAGTTTGGGGCAAAAAGTGATAAGACCCCCTATTTCGGACATCCTTGATTGAAGTAACTACATGCAAATACCATTAGCTAATAGTCCTTAATAAGGAAAGATCATATGCAAAGCCTTGTTGCTTTACTACAAAGGGTTCCTGAGTTATTAAATAAAAATCGAATTTTTAGAACCCCTAGCTCACTTACGAGTCGTTTTTGGACATATGTTTATATGAACTTTTCTTAATATTTTTTTATTTAGTATCACTCCGTAAAAGAATGTGCGTCAGTTCTGAGACAAAAAGTCCAAACCAGAATATATCGTCGGCTTACAAGTAAAAGGCACTAAGTCACTTTTTTGCAAAAATGGGATTTTAATAGCACTGTAGTTAATTTTTGATGATCTATGTATAGGTAAACCAAACTAACTTCTAGGTGGACTGCCAAGGGAGTTACTATACAAAGCGCACCAATTTGATTAAAATTTTATCTGGCAATAGGCACTAAGTCACTTAGTGCACTTAGTGCGTTTTACTTGTAGATTATTTCAAATGTTTCTGCACTAAGCGACTTTCTAAAGAGTTAATTTATAAAAATATGATTGCTTGAATCATTTATATGATACAATAACGCGTTATTTATTGTACTAACAAACGCATTCAAATGTTAACTGATAGATTATTTTAATTTTGCTCTTAAATCCTTGGTTACTACATAAATAACAAGAATATAAGAAAAAAACTAAAGTTCGCGGCAAGTTCGGAAAACAGCCCTTAGAATTGCACCGCGAAGTGTTTTATCATTAACAATGATTCATTATCATTATTGACTTTAGGAGATGCTTCTTTGCCGGCACAGCCGATGGCCTCTGAAAACTGTCTTAGTTTTGCCATACTAAGCAGTTTCATATAATTAATACTAATTAATTTTGGAAACGTTCTTTAAACAATTAAAAAGTCCAAACCCTTCTTTTAAAAATCTAGCTTTGAAAATGTATGTAAACATCTTGTTTTCTACTTTATAGTTAGTTATACATTACGTTTAATTAATAGAAGGGTTTTAATTTTAAATAGTTGTTTTTATATTATTTTATTGACTTAATGCTCTTTACTTGTAAGCCGACGTCGTGGGCCTACAAGTAAAAGGCACTAAGTCCATGTCTTTTTTCAAATTTAGTTGAATTAAACTACTTCAATTTTTCTTTATTTAACTGCAAATGAGACATTATTATGTCCAAACATGTCATTGCGATTTGCGGTAGTTTTTTTCCAAAAACAATTATTATAAAAATTAAAAAACAACAATGAAAGTTAAATTTGTCAATATCTCAAAACCATGTTTTTGGACTTAGTGCTCTTTACTTGTAAGCCGACGATATTATGTGCAAAAAATCATCAATAAATATTAAATTTCCAAATTTTAGTCTCGTCAAATACGAAGCTTTATATCATTTAGTCTTAAAATGATCGCAGAATTAAATAATAATGGTTTGGAAAAAATGTGTGTTTTTTTTTTTCAAGTCGCATTAAATGTTGTTTCCAGACCACCGTGTACTTAGTTTTTTGTTCTACAGACCATCATCTGAGACCTTATCCGATGAGTGGGCAATAATTGAGCTCCAGGGCGACCTCCAGTCACATACAGATACCCCATTTGACGGACAGTTCATCGGTGATTTGCACTTCACAAAAACCGGTAACCATCCAGTGTTGATCATAGGTCATCATTTAATGTACGGAAAGGAGACGAAGCTCGAAAAACCGTTTGCGCTTTTAAAAAAGAAAATTAAAGGTAATTTAGTGGAATTCAACGTAAAAGCTTTTATAACTAGGAAGATTATATTTAAAACTAGACCTAAACCAATTGTAAGTACTTAAATATATACAAGGTGTCTCAGAACTGACGTCATTAATTTTAAGGGGTGGTTCTACATAAAAACATGAAAAAAGTTCCTATATATGTCCGAAAACGGGTCATAAGTTTATAAGAGAGCTACGCCAACATTTGCATTTTTAGGAGATTGTAACTCTCTTAAAATCGATTTTTTGAAGTGCTTGTATAGAAAGTTTTTTTCTTAGTTTTTAACAAGTTCGCTGCCGGTTGTAATTTTTATAGTACAAAAATTACGCCACGTGTTAAAGTACAGTGACCCTGCATCCTTGATGTTATGGTTTGTAACATTTTATTATTTAATTTTTAAACCTTGCACCTTAGCTGTAAGTGATTTTTTCTCTAAAACGATTAATGCTAATTATTATATCTCAAAGGGTTCCTGAGTTATTAAATAAAATCCGTATTTTTGGAGCATCTTTCGAAGGGGCGCAGGTCCCTTGCAACCCGTTTTTAGATATATTTTCAGATTTTTCATTTTTTTATGTAAAATTTCCCCTTAAAATTAGTAGCTCTAGTTCTGAGACACCCTGTATTTGTGATAATAAGATTACCTTATTAAAAGCAAAAAATACATACAGTCTAAAAGTAAAATTTTATAAACTAAATATATGTATACATAATTTGTTACTTAATATAAATAAGAAAATATATAAAGTTGTTTAAATTAGATTTTAAAAAGTAGAAAAACCACGCCTCCTTTAGAAGTTAGTTTTAAGTACTCCTAACGTATATCTAACTTAAAAATATAACTATCGATATTGGTTAGATTTATAATTAATTAACGTTAGATCCTAACGTTAAAAAGCGGGATATTTGTACATGTTTTATACGTACTTACGTACTTTTATACAATTTTCTAACGCTAGAAAAACGTTATTCCAACGTTAATTTTCTACTAGGGCCTAATTATAATAATTATTTTCCTGCAGGAATTAAATTATAAAAACCGCAATTAATAATTCTAAAAAAAAAACATATTTTAATAGTGCTTAAAATTTAATAAAGCATATATCTTTAAATGACCCATTGCTTAAATAATAAACTAAAAATATGTATTTCCTACATCTTGAATTACACGGTTAATTACCTTGGCCTATTGTTCGACATTCTAATTTGCCTTTTAGTAGAAACACGGGCTTTTCCCAGGAAACTCCAGGTCTCTAGAGACCTCTTTACATATTTGGGGAGTGCCGGATCAAAACCCGGATATCTGCATTAAAAAAAAAAGAGTTATTAATAGTTTAGGCATTGGTGGGGACTAATAAATAATTCTGCAAAAGAAATTGTGCCAAAAGGCACTTTAAGTATTTTTAACTTACATTTAAAATATTGCTGCCGCATCAAAACCCGCCACCTGCACCAAAAGTGTCGGTCAAAACCAGCACGCTGTTCTAGAAGAACTTTTAAATGACATGACAACTTCCATTTTTTTTTCTTTTTGGAATTTGTTATATGAGCTCTAATTAAAAAAATAAGACCAAAATTTTAAAAATCGTTAGAGCCGTTTTTGAAAAAAATGTGTTTTTTAGAAAATATCTCTGATATTTCACGCTAACATACTCGGTTTGCCCTCGATGTCTCGGATTTTGACCAAACTTGGCATAGAGGTACCGCTATGATACCTAGGCACTCCATTTAATTTTTTTTTTAAACGGTCCATCCGTTCACGATACCGGGTGTCCCACCAATCAGGTTCTAGACAAGTTATATCTCCGTTATTTGAAAAGGTAATTTTTTTGTAAAAAATATAAATGGGAGCCAAAGAAGATTTTATTGACTTATTCAATACCCCCCCCCATTGCTCACTCACTCCCTTGTAACCACTCCACCCTCTGATTTTAAAATAACACCTCCCACCCCCATTTTTATCTAAGAATATGAAATTA
The DNA here is from genome assembly GCA_958510825.1 of Brachypterus glaber. Classification (NCBI taxonomy): domain Eukaryota; kingdom Metazoa; phylum Arthropoda; class Insecta; order Coleoptera; family Kateretidae; genus Brachypterus; species Brachypterus glaber. The sequence goes on along the minus strand of OY294045.1, from coordinate 46,512,035 downwards.
CATTTCATTTTGAATTAAACCATGTATTATAAATAGTATCTTATTCTTTTAGGGGCTTCCAATAAAAATTATTATTTAGTAATAATAAAGTCCCACCAGGTTTTAGACGGCCTATATATCCGTTATTTAAAAAGATAAAAAAAGTTAAAAAAATAAATTAAATTAAATTGGAGTCAAAGTAGAATTCACTGACATATGCAAAACTACCCCTTATTAACCCACCCTCTTGGAACCACCTCCAACTAGTTTTTTTAAATAGCACTCCCCTATTTTACTAAAGAATATGAAAGCACATTTCATTTTAAATTTAACCAGAAAATTTTCCAAAAACTTACGTTAAATTGTACCCAAAAGATTAATATATACAAAACTAATTTATAATAACTCTCTCCGCTCTTCTGGAACTACCCGCAACTTTGTTTTAAATACCACCCTTCTATTAATAAATAATAATTGTTATTTAGAGCCCCTTAAAATCTAAGATAATAATAATAATAAATGGTTGAATTCAGAATAAAGTGTACTTTCATAGTCTTGAATAAGAATTAGGTGGTGCTATTTGAAAAACAGAACTTTGGGGTAGTTTCAAGGGAGTGGGTAAGCAAGGGGCGGTTTTGAATAAGTCAGTAAAATCTTCTTTGGCTTTGATTTAATGATATTTTTTGCAAATTTTAATACCTTTTCAAATAACGGAGATAAGCTATATCAAGAACTTGGTGGGACACCCAGTATAGTGGACGGATGGACCGTTTTGAAAAAAATTTGGATGGAGTGCTTAGGTACTATAGTGTTACCACTATGCCAAGTTTGGTCAAAATCCGAGACATCGGGGGCAAACCGAGTATGTTAGGGTGAAATATCAGAGATATTTTCTAAAAACATATTTTTTTCAAAAACCGCTCTAACGATTTTTAAAATTTTGGTCTTATTTTTTTAATTAGAGCTCATATAACAAATTCCAAAAAGAAAAAAAAATGGAAGTTGTCATGTCATTTAAAAGTTCTTCTAGAACAGCGTGCCAGATCATCTGCACTTAGGTTAAGTAGCTTTGTTTTAAGCAAGAAATAATGACATGATTGCAAATTAATAATTAATAATTGAATCTGATAATAAAAAAAATTCTATAACCCCTCCCCCCCGCGGGGTTGAGGGTAAATATCTTTAAATGTTTTTTAATATTTTCGTCAAAATTGGTATATAAGGGTATTTTAGGTGGCCAAAACTAAATCTCATATTTTTTCTAATTCCACCCCCGGGGGCGGGGTTGATTATTTTAAAATATTTTCATGAAAATTGGTATATAGAGGTTTTCGAGGTGCTAAAATTAAATCTGATAATAAAAAAATTCTAACTGTACCCCCGCAGGGGTGAGGGTGTAAATTTTTAAATGTTTTTTAAACTTTCGTCAAAATTGACATATAGACCCCAATATACCATTTTTCACTAAAACTACCCCCCACCCCTTAGGGTGTGAAGTTGGATTTTTTTTATTATTAGATTAAGTTTCACCTACCTCAAAATCCCCTCTATACCGTTTTTCACGAAAATAATGTAAATATTTAAAACTAATTATCCCCCGCCTTTTGGGGGAGAAGTTGCATTTTTTCTATCATCTGATTTAAAGATATTTAAAGCGTATATTCTAAATTTAAATTAAATTTAGGTAAACATTGAAGTTTATCATTATCACAGAGTGAGGTAGAAAAAAGAACATAATATTGTTATCATATTATGATTTTTGTAAGGAATTTTATATGCTCAATTTTTTATAATGACTTTTTTTTTTTATTTTAACCGTTAGTAAGATATACTCCCGGCACAAAATCCGATTCACTTCTAGAGTTTCTCAGAGCACTTCAATTAAAATCCATTAGGTAGTTTAATTTTGGCAATTTTTTAGGTGAATCGAATTTTGTGGCGGAGAGTGTATTTGCAAAAAAGTCCAAAAGTGTACCTAGATATCGGCACAATTTCAGTCCATTTTCTAATTTTATCAAAAACTAAGCCAGTCAGAAAAAAGTTTTATGCAAGTATTTTGTAAAGAATTTTATAACCTTTCTTTAACTCATTAAAAAAATGATGGTTTAGAAGTTCCAAAAACAAAAAGTGTACTTTAAAATTAGGATGGTGCCGCAAGCTTATCTTCAATTGTTCTGGACTTTTAGCACATTTATTAGGAAGGTCCAAACTACATCTCTACCAATTTTTAAAACTTTTGGATTTTTTTGAGATAAAAAAACTTCGTTACAGTTACTGTTGTTGGTTATTGTGGTAGGCTTTAGCAATAGTCCAAGTTTTATTGTGCTCCGAAATAAACTAAATAAATAGTGAATCTTAGCAGCCAAAAAATTCTAAAAAGTGACTAGATATAATTAACCAGTGAGTACACATATTTTATGTAATTTTAGTAAAATTTGTATCATATAAGTCAAAAAAACCACAAATCAAAAAGTAACACAGCCTACAATAACATTGCTATCGTCAATCCGATAAGCGCTATCACACGTATTGAAAGACGCAAAATAAAGCAGCCCACACAACGAACGAAATAAGTTTCTGAAATATCTTTCATTTAATTTATGGCAAACTGAAAACAATTTTAAAAATGGCTTCTGCAAGTGAACCAAACGACAATATTATTAATACCCTTCAAAAAATAAGCGATCAACTAAACATACAATCAGAACAATTAAATAAACAATCGGAAAAAATTGACAAACAATTTGCGAGCGTAGAAGAAATAAAAAATACCCTTAAGTTACAAACGGAACAAATACACAAAGTAAGTCAAAAAGTTTCTCATCTTGAAAAAGAAAATAAAGAGCTAAAAGCTAAATTGGAGAAAGTATTTCAAGAATTAAAAAATAACAATATAATAGCATTTGGCATAAAAACAAAAAAAGAGGAACCATTGGACGAGACAGCAAAAAATTTCTTTAAAGGAAAATTAGGAGTCACTTTAACAAATAGTGATTTTAATGATATTTTTACCCTAGGCAATCAAGAAAACGCGCCAATAATTATTAAGTTAGTATCAAATTTAAAGAAAAAAGAAATTTTTAAAAACTTAAATAAACTAAAGGGTACTGGAATCACTATAAGCAACGACCTCAGCCCTGAGGAAAGAGAAGTAAATAAGGAACTTTATAAACATTTTAAGGAAGCAAAAGAAAAGGGTTACACAGCTAAAATATTGCGAAATAAACTCATTGTTAGTGGTGTAACATATACATACGAACAACTAAAAACTTTTAATCAAGGACAAATTCAAGAAGAGGAAAATCAAGTACCCATCCCGTCGAGGAACGTCGCTACGTCTCTAACTTTCTCGCAAGAAATTACAAACGACTCGAAGGTGAAAAGTAAAGTAATAGAAAAAGAAGATTCTAATAAAGAAAAAGGCAAAGTGGAAGAAAAAGACACAGCTAACGATAAAAAGAGAAAGGTAAAAGAAAATAGCTCAGAACCTGCACCTAAGAAATCAACTCGTTTACGTCCTCTTAGTCAGTCTTAAATTAAACTCAGCTTTAAATTTTTTAAATCTATAAGATTTGATATTCACTAATTTTATTTGTCTTTTTAACATTAGTCAAGTTTTATTGTAGTTTATAAGGTTTTATTTTTACACTATTTTTATTAAACATTTATTTAATTAAGTTTTATACTAGTCTATAAGGTTTTATATTTTTAAACATTTATTCTAGTTAAGTTTTATTCTAGTTGTTAAGGTTTGTTTTTTATATTTTAAGAAAATTAGTTTTTAAATGAGGTTTTAATTGATAAAAAGGTATTTAAAATGGACCCCTTTATACGAGATATGCAACTAAGCAATGTTAATACAGAAACAGTAGACAACGCTGCCCAATGCAATGAAATTTTTCAAATAAACTCTAATAATCTTAATTTTAAATTATTACATCTAAATGTTAGAAGCATATGTAAAAACCTATCTGAACTTGAAATTTTTTTAGAGCAATTTACCAACAAGTTTGAATGTATTGTATTAACTGAAACTAGACAAGTTAATGTAGACTACGTCAAACTAGAGGGTTATAACGTAATTTACAGTGAGGGGACTTATAACCAAAATGATGGAGTTATTATATTTGTAAAAAATGACATTAGCTACAACTATAGAACGGAAAAAATAGATGAATGCCAAATAATTAGGACTCAAATAAATTTTAATAATAGATTAATTAACATTATAGGCATATATAGACTCAACCCCATGAACATAACCAATTTTTTAACTGGTCTTGATAACTATTTTGCCCAAAATATTTCTAACTCAGATTTATGTATTTTTACAGGGGACCTAAATATAGACTTACTTAAACCTATAGGGAAAGCAAGTGAATACCTAAATATCATGGGAGAACATAACTTTAATTCGCTAATAAATAATGTAACTAGAAAAAGCTCAGGCACATGCATAGACCATATTTTTATAAAACCACAACATAAATATGATTACTATTTGTTACCCGTTATTGTCCATACTAATATTACAGATCATTATCCAATCGCACTTCAAATGATAGTAAAAAACGAAATAAAACCAAAAAATGATAGTAATACTTTTATTGAACAAATTAATTATAAAGAACTTAACAATGAATTAAATAAAATTAAATGGGAAGAAATACTCTCAGCTGATGTTGAATCTGCAACAAAAAACTTTATTAAAATAATTAAAAATAAAATACAATCTAACACAATATATAAAAAAATTAAAAGGTCAAAGAAAAAGCGTAAACCGTGGATCACGCAGGGAATAATAAATTCAATTAATTATAGGGATGGTCTCTTAAAATTATACTACAGATCAGGTGATTGTGCTCTAAAAACTCAATATAATACTTACAGGAATAGATTAAATCAAATAATAAACAAAGCTAAAAATAGTTATTATAAAAGCAAAATTGAAGGTAGCAAAAACAATAAAGATATATGGAAAACAATAAATAACCTAAAAAATTCGAAAAAAAAGAATAATGATATAAAGGAAATAAGAAAAGAAAACACAATAATTACGGATAAGGGCGAAATGTGCAATATCTTCAATGAACACTATGTTAATATGGGGGATAAACTGGCTAAAAAAGTAAATAAAGTTAAAAATTATAAAGAAAATAAGCTCAGAATAGGGAACACTATGCTTTTGATGCCAACATGCCCTGAGGAAATTAAGCTTACAGTTAATAAATTAAAAAATAAAAAATCAGTAGGTATTGATGGCATTAGTAGCACCACAATAAAAAATATTAAAAATAATATAGCTTACCCGCTTTCTGAGCTTATTAACAAAATATTTGAAACAGGAATCTGCCCCATGGAATTCAAAACATCGGTAATCATACCAGTTTATAAAAAAGGAGAAAAAACAGACCCAGTTAATTATAGGCCTATCTCATTAATTTCAAATTTTACTAAAATATTCGAAATTTTAATAAAAACTAGATTAGATAGCTTTATAAAAAAATATAATATAATATCAAAAAAACAGTTCGGCTTCCAAAAAGGCAAATCAACACAAAACGCCATAGCAACTTTAATCGAAAACATATATGAAGCCATAGATAAAGGAATGCCGGCATTATGCATCTTTTTAGACCTTGCTAAGGCTTTTGATACCGTCAGTCATAAAAAGTTACTTGAAATACTGGAAGACTTAGGAGTTCGAGGTAATGTTTTAAAGCTGCTGGCTAGTTATCTAGAGGGTAGAAAACAGTTAGTCAAATTAGGAAATAAATATAGTGATCCTCTGTCACCCAAGTATGGCGTGCCTCAGGGGACAATTTTAGGACCAATTTTATTTGTTCTCTACATTAATAATGTGTTTAGAGTTAACACCAGGGGTGAAGTATTAAGTTTTGCTGACGACACAACAATTTTTTATAGAGGGCTTACCTGGCAACACTTAAAAAACATGGTTGAAAGTGACTTTGTCTTAATAAAAAAATGGTTTGATCACAACATACTTACACTAAATATTGACAAGACAATGTTTATGACCTTTGCGTCATATACTAATGGTCTACCAAATTTTGACAGGCTCACATTCAACAGTCAGGTTGAAACTTTTTTCATAAAAAGAACCTCATCGGCCAAATTTTTAGGAATTATGATAGATCAGCACCTTAAATGGGACCTACAAGTTCAACAGATCAACAATAAAATAAGATGCTTCATACCATATTTTAAAATATTAAGGGACATTTTAAGTATAAAACAAATAAATATGGTATATTATGCTTTAGTGGAGTCCCACCTGAGATACGGCATACTTGGTTGGGGAGGTGTTTATAAAAATGTGCTGGAGGACTTAGAAATTACACAAAAACGCATACTAAAAATAATACACAAAAAAAGTAATACTTACCCTTCCGATGAACTGTTCAGCCTATCAAAGAAAATGGACTGCAGAAAACTTTTTTATTTAGCTCTTCTCCTATACAAGCAACCTGAAAATAAAAATGTTAAATTTACTAGAACAAGAAATCATAATACTTTACCTATTCCCAAAATGAATAAAACCCTTGGTCAGCGCAGTAGCAGTTTCTTAGGCCCTAGAGTTTATAACGCACTACCGGAAAATATAAAAAACGTTAAACATAAAATACAGTTTAAAAATTTATGCAAAAATTATATCTTACAGTTACCAAGAGACACCGTTATTAAACAAATTGATCTAAAAAATACATAAAAAATATTATTTATTCAAAAAAATACTATTTTAACCCAGTTATTTATTTATTTATTTATTTTTACTCGTTATAGTAGTTTCAATCATAAACTTAATGTAATTGTGTCAATGTTATTTATTTAATTATTTATGTATTTATATAGTTATTTACTTAGTTGTTTGTATATTTGTGTTGTAGCGTGTTTTTGGTTTAGCATTGTATCGAAAATTATCAATACTTACCTTTATACCTTTTTATCAATTATATATTTATTAATTACATACTTATTTAATTATATATTATAACTTACCTCGTATTCTTATAAATTTTGAAAATATTGATTTTTAGTTTTAGAAAATATTTTAAAGGCACGCTCAAATGTTTTATTACATTTCTGTGTTTTTAGCATATTTATTTGCAAATGATTACCATGTATATATTATGTAAGTCCTTTCTATGCAATAAATATTATTATTATTATTATTATTATTATTAGTACAAATTATTATTAAGCCGACTCTGCCTACAGTTTACTCAGTGTTTCTTATTATTTAGGTTTTATTCGAGTCATTCTTTTTTCTATGAGCCAAAATTGAATAACGCGTTCCCTTTTTTTTCTAAACCTAAATTAGTCCAAAGCCAATTTCTTCTACCCTGGACTCCATTCTCATATGCATAACTTTTGTTAATATTTTTGATGCATGTGATTAGGGTAATGGTTTTAAAAATTTCACATTCAACTTTAACCGCCCAGGCTCACCCCTGTTTTTTTAGTAATGTTATTGTAATACATTTTTTAAGCTCGTGAGGGACTTTCCTTTTTACATATTTTAAATAATAAGTATCCAAACGAAAAATTGTAGGTCTTTTTAAAATGATTTCTCTTGACTAAATGAATTGTTTTCTATTTAAAATATTCGAGTGTATTCTAGTGTAAAAAATTAATCCTTTTCATAATTTTTAAACTTTTGTAAAGTTTTTGGTTTGGGTCTTAGCTAATTAGAAAATTCTCTACAATTACTTTGTTTAAAACATTGGGGATTGAAATAAACATCATCAATACTACATTAATATTATTTTTATTGTTTAAAATGTCAAATACAGAGAATATGAGTACACGATTACATTTATTGTTAAGTAAAAAATATGATTAAATGAGGAAAAAAATTGAAATATGTATTATGAGTAGAACGTTGCACGTCTTAGATTTATATTTAAAATTATTCTTATATAATATAATCTACAACAAACATCTATATATATATATATATTTTAATATATAAATGATGATAAACCTTAGGCCTATCTGGGTATTTACAGAATAATCGAAGATTTTAGGGTTTATACGGTGCATTTTGTTATAAGGTGGATTTAACCAATCATTATAATTATCACTAAAATTAATAATTAATTTAATTTAATTTCAAAAGCGTTATCTAGTGCGTTGATTTTTTTTAATAAGTGTAAAATGTGAATTCGAATGACATAAAAAACAGTTGAATCAGAAAGTACAACAAAAGTAAGAACAGTTCTATTTAGATACAACAGTTGTATCTAATATAACTGTTCCTACTTTTGTTATAGACACTTCAAAAGTGTTATGACACCATCTATTCATATAATTTTTTTAAATTAAGTATTAATTAATTTATTAATTTAATTTAAGAAAATTTGTAATTTCTGAATGAAAATCCAACCTTAATTTTAGTTAGTTTAGCGTTAATGATTGGATAAACTAACCTTTACAGTTCTTTTTTTTATGTTACTAAACACTTAATAGCAAGTAAAACACTAACACTGCAGTGTTATTTACTAGAATCAGGACTTTACAATGTTGATTTAAAGAACTTATTTTTTTTGTTAGGTTGTTGTCATTCTATTATATGCAGTATTTAGTTTATTGCTTTCAATTAAGCGTCAGAAAATTCTACTATCTCTGTGATAAAAACAATTGTCATTTAAATGACATATTAAATAATATTTTCTCATGCATCTAAATGAGAAAAAATGTAATGCTTGTTTGGTCATAATCCATCATCTTTTCCATGACTCATGGGCCATGAGTGATATTTTCGCATTAAATGACATAAACTTCTCAGAAAAGCACGACTAGTCTGTATACACCATTAGGAGCCGTTTAAAAATTACGTAACATCTTAGAGGAGAAGGGGCAGTGGACATATGGCAATGATAGTGTAAGGGGTGTATTTGCTTTTATATAATTTTTTATATGACAATTTTCTGAGATCATTAAAAAAATAAAAAGGGTTGCATATTGGACAAAATAAGTAACGTAATTTCTAAGTAACTCCTTATACCTACGTAAATAATGTATAGGTCCAGGCCGTCCTTTAATATTTTGAAATATTCATATTTTAGTAACTTTTAGCCAAATGAAAAACTCACCCGCGTTGAAGCCCACGACCAATTTTAGCTCGTGCGTTATATAACTTTAAATTATTTACAGCTTTAAAAAGAAAAAACTGTTTAAAACTTTATACACAAAATTAACGCACCACTAAAATTGTACACAATTTCAAAGTTCTCGCCAACTACCAATTTGATTTTAATGAATTTTCTGAAATGTGGTTTTATCCCTTAATTATGACGTTGTAATAGAATTTTTTTATTTAAATTTAGTTTTGTGTAGGGTGCAAGAGTGATAATAAGTTTTTTTTTCCGATATTCGTATTTAAACTATAGCCATATTTTCTGAACAACTTATTTGATTGACGTCATTGTGTCTGTTATTACATGAAATATGGAGTTAAGGTCAAACACGGTACGCTAGAAGAAAGATTTTCTTTAAATTTAAATAAACTTATTTTTATAAAATAAGTTGATTCCTAAAAACTATCCGCTGTTAAGACTGGAGCGTCCACGGTGTGTTACCAAAAAAACTTGCGCCCTGTATATGCGAAAAACTAAAATTTTAATTAAAATATCTATTACAGCGTTATTACTAAGGCATAAATCTTTCAAAATAAAAACATAAAATCAGATTACTTAGCGGTTTGCATGAAAACCAACTGAAATTATTTTCAATTTTAGTGGTGCGTTAATTTTGACGCAAAGTGTACTTGAATCTAGCCTTTAGTTTTAAATCAATTTTTCAAAATATTAATTGAACGACTATGGCTCTTTGGCAAAACAAAAATTTCATTATATTGTTGATGAAACTTACTATTAAATAGAAAATTACTAAAAAAATGTATACTTTCGTTACAAGAATGGTTAATCATTTAAAGATAGATAGTTGGCAGTGAGCCTAACAACTAATGTTAACAATAACAGCCATTTTGTGGTACAATGCTAATAAAGAAACTGGTTCAAAGATGTCTCTACTACTAGAAGACAGCTAGTATAATATGGTATGACGGATGTATTATCTAGGTGTATTTAAAACTTATTATTCTAGTTACAAATTGCATTAAGTTTTAACCCAATAATATCATATTATGATAAAAGTGAACATAGTTTTAAGACTTTTTTGTCAATCACAAAACTTTGTAGGAATTTAACGTTAGAAAAACGTTTTTTGTAACACGTTTTTAATGTATAAATGTCCTGATTTCTAACGTTAAAATTCCTAAGGTTATCCAACGTTAGAATAACATTTATCTAACGTTAGATAAACGTTATTCTAACGTTAGGTATCTAACATTCAAACAGATTCACCTAACGTTGGGTCAAGTCGTTCTAATGTTATTATCCACCAGGGAAGTTAGTGAACCGTTGTCTGTCAGTCTTTCTTAAAAGGGAATGTAAAAATTAAATATATGCAGTTAGTAACTTACAATGATAGGTAACTTATCATGCGTTTATGAGGGATTCAGAACAGAAGTCCTTATGGACTTGATCCATATTCGTTTCAGACGTAAAAAGTCCATAAGGACTTTATCCACTTCTGCTCCGAACCCCTCATATATAATAGTGTATTACACTATAGTATGTATTTTAAACACTGTACCCCAATATGGAAGTTCTTGTAATCATCAATCTTACTTACAAATGTTGTTTTTACTTAATCCATCACCTTTCACCAATATTTATTAATTAAAACCTTATGTATTATTATTATTATTATTATACTATTATTATTTATTATTATATATTGTTTGTAGAATCAAACTTCCATTAGAGTACAATATTTTTTCTTGTATCAAAATCGGTTAAATACGATCATTTTGAAAATGTAAAGTACTTTGTGAGACATTTTGATATATTTCATAAAATTTCTCCCGTGATATGTTTCTCGAAATAATTATTTTTCTGTGAAACCCTCTTACCCCTCACAGAAATTATTTAGTAATTATTACTGAATCTCTGTAATTTATTACTTATGGCTAGTAATTCTACAGTAATTTATTACTTATGAATATTATTACTTCAGTAATAATTACTAGTGATGAGTAATTTATTATAGAACCCAGTAATTTAATTTTATTACACTAATGTTAAATTATAATTCTCAATCGTTTTCAGTAATAATTACACTAGTAATAAATAGGCAAATAATTAATTACTGCCAATAAAATATTACTAGTAATAAGTTGGCAAGTAAATAATTTCTGCTGATAATAAATTACTTAAATAAATGATCATATTTAGTAATTAATTTTATCACTAGTATTACTACCAGTAATAATTACTAAAAAAAATCTGTGAGGTATAAAAAACGGGTTACACGAACGGCAATGGTACAAAGATGATGGATTGTTATTTGATTAATTTTTTCTATCCTAATACAGTCACAACCACAGTTTATCTAGTCCCTACACTTTTTTTAAGATTAGGCTGAATTTTATTTAGATTTGAAGACCTTTTATTTGGAAAATGTAAAAATGATGAGTATGCTTGATGGATAATTATAGTCCAGTCGCAGTATCTGTAAAACCTGAAAAAAGATGGAAATAGTTATTTAGATAAATCAAGGTGGTTTAGAAACAATATTTGGTGCGACCTTAAAATGACATATTTTCTTTTAAAACTTAATTATTTGGAGTACTCGAGCACTACGATCAATTTAAGACTAAATAAAAGTCCAAACCAATATTAAAAATTCAATATGGCGGAAGAATTTTGACGAATTTTGATAAAAATTTATATCTAGTGGTTTTCGGGGTCGCTGAATTAAAATTCAACATTAATAATTGAAAATTAAAAATGGCGGATCCAATTGCCGAAAAAAATAGTAAATTTTAATGGATTTTGATCCAAACTGTTATCCAAGGGTTTTGGTATCGCTAAATTAAAATCCTACATTAAAATTAAAAAATTCAAAATGGCCGATCCAATATGTCGAAAATTTTGGATTTTAATAAAATTGGTTTTCAGGGTTTTTTGAGGTCGCTGAATTGGAATCCGACATTAAAAGCAAAAAAAAAAACTAATTGATCTAATGTGGCGGCGGTTTGTGTAAATTAAGGAATTTCGATAAAAATAGGTATATAGGGGTTCTGAGGTCGCTGAAAGCAAATGTAATGTTAAAAAAAATAAATTCAAAATGGCTAATTCAATATGAAAGTAGGTAGGTAAAGTTTGACGCACGAATCTGTGGCTACGGGAAATATGTTTGGAATGTGTGCGCAAGTGGGAGGCCCGATGTAGGCACGCACGCCTTATAACGCTCTTGACGGAAAAAAGAGATCGCGAATGATTCCTCCCCCTTACGTCAGAGACTTTTTTTCATGCGGAGAACTATATACCTACATAACACGTTCGCGTCGGGTGAATCGCAATTCATATGTATAACGTCGTGTTACCTTAACTACCTCGTATCTCCAAATTCACAGGTTTTCAGGGGACACAAAAAACCAGTTAACTTTAAAAATTTTATTTTTTTATTGTAATATAGACAAATATAAGTGTAGTTATTTCTTGTGGACCCTTCAAGCATAAAAGATTGCAAAATTATTAGTTACATGAGTCAAAAATTAGAATTATGGAGATACGAGGTTGCTCAATTAAAAACTGTGAAATATTTAAGGCATGTAATTTTTAAATATTTACAATATTTTAGAAAAAAAATAGTATATTGTGGTTTTTCAGGTTGCTTTAACTGAATCTGATGATAATTTTTTTTCTAACTTCCGCCCCGACGCGAACGTGTTAAAAATGGGAAGAGTTTACTAAAATTCTGCGAAGTCTACCACTGTATGCTAAATTATTAATAATAACTTATTATAGATATTATCTAAATATGCAAACGATCAAAATCCACCACATAAGGATATCTGTGTGACAGACTTCATATATTATATTAAATAAGATGCGCTAAGGTAGAAAAAAATCAATTTCCTGATTGTCATAGAATAATCTACAAATTGATTTATTTAAGTTTAAAATTGGTTGGATTACTCGTTAATGAAAGTATTCACTTTCCTATAAATGTATAATTTTCCTGATAAAATATGGTAATCAGACAAATCCTTAATTTATACAATACATTTAACTTAGGGGCTGTCCATATATTACGTAATGCAATTTTTCAAAAAAATTGACCCCCCTCCCCCCTGTGTGACAAACTTTCACATTTACCAACACCCCCCCTCCCCCTGTGTAACGCGTAACAATATAAATTTTTTGTTTCGCAATAAATTTAACTGTATTCTCACTATTGATTCGTTTTTCTCGACAAAACCAACATGAACCTAAAATATAGTATAACATAACCTTAAAAAAAATTAACACGAAAAAATCACTCGAACTTTAAAAAAATATTCATAATCAATATCACACAGGGAAAAAATACTAGGTACCTCTTTTTACACTGAGTGTCACATATAACACATTTATTGTTTATGCACAGGTACACAAAATAGTAGACACATTGGTGTTCTGTGAGTACACATTCCGCGCGAAAATGTGTCATCGCCGATGATTCATTGGCAAGATCACGCAAGAACAGGGCCGTAAGATTTTTTTTTAATATCAATGTCAACAGTTTTTTTACTGATTACAATATTATTTAAATATGCATAGTTTCGTCAATTTTTGTGTGAAAAAGGGAATTATGGGCCACTAAATAGTTATTTATGTTGAAATAAAAATACATCTGGCAAGCTTAGGAAACAAACATTAAATTTATTAAATTCCATTACGTAACGTTTACCTATTAAAAAAAGTATTGTTTTTTTTGTGGCAAATAATTTTGGTAATATATATGCCTTAAGTATCCCTAAATCAAGTGCTTTTATCCTGTTATGGAAAGTCGATTTTCGTTAATTTTGGCCGCGCAAAAAAAATCTGGCCCATAGTGCAGAGTGTGAATAATAAGTACCCCTTTACTTTTAAAATGCTCTAAATTTATTTTATTTATTTATTTTATTTTCGTTGTTCGTATTACAGAGACGTAGAGAGGCCCAAATAAGCTTAATGCTTGTGCTAGGGGCTCTCTACTAATTTTGAGGACAAAATTATATTCCAAACATTAATATAGATATTTACAATGTTGCCATTTCTTATCTCTCTTTGTATCCTTTTTCGTTTTTTTTTTAATTGGGTCATTTTAAAATCGCACTAAATGTTGTTTCCAATTACCTTGAAATAAGCCAAGTCAAAAAGTTAGGGGTTACTATATCAGGTCACAAAATTACTCACCACAGGTAAATGTGTTACTCTTCCACCGCACTTACTTTCTTGCGGAAAAGTTCTGAGATTTTGATTATTTTCTTGTTATTTTTATAATGCATTTGAATATATTTAGTAACCCCAAATATAAATTTAAACGCGCCTTCGCCAAAATTGCAAAAAAAATACGTCCTTATGAACGAAAGGACGGACCGGATTTGTTTTTTTAGAATAAAACAAATACATCACAATCTTAAAAACCTGTTTTTTGCCACAACTTAGCTTTCTTTTTTAAGAGGTCGCTCGAAAGTAAAAATGTATTCTATAAGTCACAAAAATATAATTATATTTTTATTTGCGAAAATGGTGACCTGATATAGATTAACTTAAAACATACCTGCTGCCTGGACTATTATTCAAAACGATGTTTATCCTAAGATTATGTTTCTTTCTTATTGCCTGTTGCGACGGGTTGCTGAAAAAGAAAACCCATCATTAATAAAATATTTTGAAAGCTCGATCGTGTTAAAAAGTAAGATTAAAAGTTTTTAAAAGAAGCAGAGTTTACTTTCAATCTATAAGATAATATTTTTACGAGATTTACCCTTTTTTCCACTTTTTTCTATTCAATAAAAATATTGTAAGGGTATCTATACAGTGTAAAAGAGGACAGTGCTGTCTCGGTAAAAGGGTCGTGGTCTAAATGTAAACGGGCAGGGACGATTCGAGGGGGGTGTGGGGGGTGTCGCATAGAATCCATCGAACTTCTTTTTTAGTCATCAAAACTTTTGGCGGGGTAAACATTTTTTAAAGGAAAAATATCGCAGTCGGCAAATTTTAACTTCACCCCCCCCCCCCCACGACAAAAACCTCGGATTGTCCCTGTAAACGGGCGCCAAGCTTTACCTTGGGGTGTTATACTTTAAACCTAACGCAAAATTCAAAATTTTGTAATTTAAACCCCCTTCCCCCCTTAGTAACGGATTGTAACGTTAGTCTTTGTTGTAACTCTACCTTTGACTTACCACAAGTACGGTACAAAAAGTCCAAACCAAACTGGAAAACGGTTTCTTTGTACTTTTTTAACCGTTCGGTTAATAGAGATTTAGAGAATTTTCCCCAAAATTCTAAATAAATTCGTATAAATGGTGCAGGTCGCTTGCAAAACAACTTGACACCACGATATTTCGAGAATGCTTTGACATATTGACTTGACCAAAAGTTTTTTGCCGCGTTGAAAATCTTTGGTCCAAAATTTAAGTCTCTGTGTCAAAGCATTCTTGAAATATCGTCGTGTAAAGTTGTCTTGCAAGGGGCCATTATTAATAGACTATATTATGTTACTGTCCCTAAACAGGGATACTAGTGCATTGGCAAACAAACTGACCCTCAGAAGGAAAAGAATTTGTATAGTATCTAAAACGCTCTCATCCAAATAAAATATTTAGACTTTTCATAAAGGTACTTTGATACGAAAGGCGTTTGTATACTGCAGCGTCTTTGAGTGCTAAAAAGCATCAGGGCTTAAGTGCTCACAGATAAAATTTACCGACGTAAAATACATACATCACGATATCGTTCTATTTGTTGTTTAACAATTTTATATAGGAATTTATTTGATAATATTTCATATTTTATAATAGTAGATATTTTATTTTCTAAATTATAAAATGACGAATACGTATAACTCTGCAGAGTTTCATGAAAATAATATTTGTTATATTAAGGCTTGGTTTGTCAGTGTGCAGCTAAATTAAACTGACACATAGATGGCAACTCCTATTAAAATCCAGAATTTGCTCTTAACTGAGACTTTAACCATTAGATAAATTTTAACTTTTTAACCCAGCTTAAGTCCATGCATCAGGTCGTTTTTTTTCTGACAAGGACCCACATCATAACATAGGCAAAACAATTATTTGTCTTGTCTATGCAGCATGAACTTTCTGCCGGCCGTTAAGGGGCGCACTCTTTAAATATGCCAATTGACTAATTCCACGTCAACTAGCCCCTCGACCCGGAACTCATCTCTCCGATTTGCTGAAATTTTGCATGTCCCCATAAGTTAGTGTTTACATACCCCCATTAATGGCGTTTTGCGAAAAAATCGTTGGTCGATTTTTTTTTTATTTTTTTACTATTTACTTGTATTTAGTGGTAAAATATCCCTATAAAATATTTTGACTCTATTGACATATTTGTAGGAGATATGGCCCATAATGTGCGACCAGAACCTTTTTTTTTTTATTTTCAACTACAAAAAATGAACTCTATGAGGAATTTAATGGAGAAATCCACTCCATTGCACAATATTATTAATTTCGTTACTTATTTAATAAAAACGATCTTTAATAACAATATACAGGGTGTACTAAAAATATAGAAACACCCTATATTTTTACAGTATTATTAATTTGAGCCATTTCGCCTCAATGATTATTTATATAGATAAAAAATCTAAAACAGAAAATAAAATTAAAATGTTCTTATCAGGCGCACCTATTTCTAGATGCGCTGGTAAGGTATTGCTTTTAAAATAATACTTAAACTAAATTACTTGCATTTGCTTAAATATAATGCATTGATCTTATGCCAGCTATTTTTGGTGCATTCTTAAATCTATCGCTATATATTTAATTTTTTTTATCCTTTCAGCATTGATATTGAATAAATATGAGTACTATTTTTAAACTCTTTTTTCCGATTATAAAACTGAATTGGAGTGGAAATGGGCTCTTCTTTTACTCTATGCAAACTTTCCTTTGTATTGTAGCTAGTCTTTTAATTATAACTCCCCCCCCCCCCCAAGCCATCGCAAGCACGCTTGCATTGGCTTATGGCAAAATAATTCCACTGGGCCTCTCAATACAGTAATATTTTGATTTAATAAGAATTAAGACTTTTTAACCAACCATCGATGCATAAGCCACCAAACCAATATATGTCATTGATGATGGCAAATAACTGTGAAATAGCAGCTATAGTAAAGAAAAAGATGCAAGTCGCTTGCAAAACCATTTTACACTACGATATTTCAAGAAATCTTTGACATAGAGACTTAAAATTTAGAACAAATTTTGTTTACTACTTAGAAAATCTTTTTTCCAAATTTCAAGTCACTGGTTCAAAGCGTTTTTGAAATATCGTAGTGTAAACTTGTTTTACAAGCAACTTGCATCCTTTTCTCTTCTATATATCGTCATGTGAGGATTATGGTGTTCTATATCCAAAAACCATACTTTTGGAAAATTGACTTTGAATGTTTGAAACACAAAATCGCATACTTTTGGAAAATTGACTTTGAATGTTTGAAACACAAAATCGCATAATTTTTCACCCATAATAACCAATTATAGCATGTTACCGCAAACTTCGGACCAGGCTTTGTCTTTGCCATTGCAGGGAGAGAGTGTATAAACCATAACTATCCAATAATTTAGAGAACAAAAATAGTCAATTTTGGTTATAGAACAAAGAAAGTATAATCTTTAACAATACTTGGATATGGAATAAAAAATCCAGAATAAAGTAAGCTGCTTTTTGCAATTTTATTCGTTCACACAAAAATGTAAGGGTGACGCACATCTCTATTCATCACACATCCACTCGCGCACATCTCTACTCACACACATCTCTACACACACATCTCTACTCACACAGAACTCTACTCACACACAACTCTACTCTACTCTACTCTAAAAGTACAAACACATCACTACTCAAACACATCACTACTCACACATATCTCTACTCACACATATCTCTACTCACATACATCTCTACTCATTGTCATATACTTTGACATTTATTTGATTAAAACTAGGATACAATGTCAGAACAAAGCACTAACTTTTCGTAGATTAGCTTTTAAGTTTATTTATTGAATACAAATTTCCATTCCATGTTACTATAAGTAGTAATATACCTCATAATAAATTTTGGTGGCAATAAACAAACTTATAAGCTGAATTACAGAAAAAGATATTAAATTAATTTAGATTAGTGCTTTGTTTCGCTATGGTATCCTAGTTCTAATTAAATAAATGTCAAAGTATATGACGATGAGTAGAGATGTGTGTGAGTAGAGATATGTGTGAGTAGAGATGTGTTTAAGTAGAGTTGTGTATGAGTAGAGCTGTGTGTGATTAGAGATGTGTGCGTAGGTCTTACTATAATTATGGCAACTTAAGTGTACATAGGCCTGAACTGTGGCGACTTACATGCGTTGACACAATTTTAAAGACGAATTACAGACGAACTGATGAAAAATAATAAATAATCTTATTAAAAATTATTAAACTATATTAAATTTTTATATAAAATAATTGGATTTGTTAAAGATTTTAAACTTTTTAAGATATTGCACTTAAGTTACGGTTTCCTCCAAAATTCGCAGTCGCTGACGACTGCGACCGGGTAACCAGGAACAGGTCGTTACGACCCTACCTGTTTTTCTCGGTCTCGCCAGTCGCCATTCTGTTATCTGGCCATTTTATAAAGAGTTGTTTTTTTGTTTGCGAGTTTATGCCTTTCAATCAGTATGAATATCTCTAAAAAGTCGGTTCTTTTAATGTTTTTGAATTATCAAACGGAATAACGGATAATCTTCTCCTCTTATTAACATTACATCATTAAGAAAATAGTTCTTCCAACAAAATAATACTTTTTCCTATAGCCCTAGGTTCATTAAAATCTAAAACAAAATAAAATTCAAAAATAATTTCAAAATAAAAATTCAGTTTTTCAATTTTTTTTTAAGTTTTCTTTTCCGTAAAACGGAAAATAAATTAAAAAAAAAATGTTTTGAAAAAAATTGTTTTTGCCCCTTTTTACCCCCTTACCCCAATCCGATTTTTACCAAAAACAATCCCAGCCTAGAACTTTGAATAATCAGCCTATGGTCCAAATTGGAGGCGTTCTTGTGTTATCGTGGTCACAAATTTCCCGGACACAGACCGACATACCAACAGACGCCAAACCAACGTTAACGTAAACCAAGGCCCCCTCATTAAAAAAAAGTCCAAACCAAGAAAAAACCAAAACCAACTCCTGCACAGATTTAGGAGCTTGTAAACATTGGGGATATAGACCAAAATAGCGTAGCGTATTTGCTATCCAGTCCTATATTGAACAAAGATGCTCTGAAATTTCATTTATGGATATAGACTGTTATGGTATACACTTTTAGAAGGATATCGAACAAACTTGCACCAAAGTCTTGGTTATTAAACAAGTTAGCTCTTATATCAGCACGGATAAAGGACAAGCACATTTTCCTGATTTCAACGATATATATAACTCCATACCCCCCAAAAACGGATATAGAACACTATAATCCTCACATGACGATATGTCATTTAAGTTAGGCATTTTCTCATTAATTGTAAAAAATTCTGTAGTAGAGCAGTGCAAAATTTATTTATAGATTTATATAGTTTTCGTCTATAAGGCACAACTTTATTTCATTTAGATTATAATGCGTGAAATTATTTTGTTACAAGCCATGGCATGGGTGCTTTCGATGGCTTGAGGGAAATTAAAAGACTAGCTGCAAAGGAAAGCTTGCAAAGAGTAACAAAAGAGTCCATTTCCACTCCAATTATTTTTAAAATAATATTTACATTGAATACATAAATGCTGAAATGATAAAAAAAATTATTAAATATATAGCGATAGATTTAACGATGCACCAAAAATAGCTGGAATAAGATCAAGGCCTTATATTTATCCAAATTCAAATGTTATTGTTTGTTAAAAAAAATATTTATCTGGTGGAACCTGCAAATATTTTTATTTTGGACCTAAGAAGTAATTTTTTCTGATTTATGGGGTTTTGTTTTAACTTATAATAAAAGTAAAAGTATTTGTGAACTCCAAAAAATTAAAACACGTAATTAAGCAGAAAATTAAATTGAAAAGTATTTTAACGCAAGGTAAACACAAAACTCTTTTTTTAAGAATCCATCACAAGAAAAAAAAATTAAATGCGCTATTGTATAGGCTATAATTTATAGCCATTGAAATATTGATATATAAACATAGAAATTGACAACATCAGGTATAAGGGCATACCCACAGGCTCGCATAACAACATAGTACATAAGAATGCGATGCCGTGATTGGCTTGATGTGCCGCCATGTATCTTGTAAGCCAATACCGGCATCGCATTCTTATGTTTTATGTTCTTATGCAAGCTTCTGGATAGGCCTTAAATTGGTTCAAAGAACAAGCGAACAGATGAATTTATAACAGGTTTGTTAATAATAAAGTAAATGACAAAAAAAGAGTATTTACGGTTTTCTTACGTTTGTTATGATCCGCATATTTTATATGGTGTTGGGATTTTTAAAATAATATTTCTTTAATAGGAGCGCAAATGTGGTGGGGTTTCACGAATCGGCAGAGTTCGGTTTGACCTACATTACATCGGACCCCTTCTCGGTTATTCTTGTCGGTATAACTTAAAAGTTGTCTAGTTGTTTAAACAAATCTAATTTATGAGCGAAATGATCGTTTCAGATGTCAGAAATAGCAATTAGTTTGCAAATTGATGAGACTGAAACTCTTTTGTCGGGGTAATTAAATATGCGCGGTATCTTTGTAGATATTTTGCGCTAATAGCATTGTCAAATAAATTTAACTAGTGACCTTCTTATTAGCTATATAAACTCATGAAAAGATTCATTTTTATCCAGTTTTAGTTAGACTGCCTCCACGTCAGTTTCAAAAGTGAAAATGTAGTTTCTGTGAGAATTAATTTTGAGATATATTCTTGAATTAAAAATAGTTTTTAAACTATTTTGAGACTCGTTTTATCAGACATAAAAATAATTTTGGACACTTATAAATATTGATAGTATGAACACTGATAGAAATTTTGACAAATATTAATTAACTTTGAAAAATATTTTGTAAAATAATTTAAATGACTTATACGAACCAGTTTTAATATACACTAAGAAAAATGTGGAAAATAAATTGGAATTTGAAAATGATTGCGAATAGTTGGGATTTCAAACATAGAATGTTTTAATTTGGAAGTATTTAATGGAAAACTAATATATAATGAAAATTAGAATTTAAGGGCTTTGCATAGAAGTAGAACTTAGAAGTAAGAATTGATCTTTTGTGTTCTTGAAGAATTTATTCACATTTATTTAATATATTATTCTTAAGTTAAGAAGAAATCGTTTTATCTGTTTCCAAAGCGCCGTCTCCTAGAATACCCGCTCCCGAATAAAGTGATAAGTGGTTAAGTATATACTCCGCTCGGGTATACTTTAAATATGGCAAAAGATTGGATGGCCAACCTAACTGAGTAAGTTATAATAAAAGTTATAATTAAGTGCTCGGCTATAACCGAATTATATACCACATCACTAAATTAGTGATAGAAATTCGACAAAAATATTTATTAGTAAAAATCCACTTCACCACACGTTTTAATGAAGATGAAAAAATGGTCGTGGTAAACATAATATGTTATTTAAGGAGGTTTTAAATATTTACATTTTTATTTTCTTTGAAAAACACCGATATATATATATACATATTTATAGTTAATATGTATAGTCAATATTGTTGTGTGTAACAAATTAGTCGTCAAAATGTTTCGATTTACCGATCTTTATAAAAATTTCCCTCATAATTCGGCAAAATTATTCCGTAAGCCTATGTTTCTGTGTTTATTTTCAACGTTGATGAGTCATAAATGAGTTTATTCCGATTACTGTTTATTATAAAAAATGTGGAAAATAAATTGGAATTTGAAAATGATTGCGAATAGTTGGGATTTCAAACATAGAATGTTTTAATTTGGAAGTATTTAATGGAAAACTAATATATAATGAAAATTAGAATTTAAGGGCTTTGCATAGAAGTAGAACTTAGAAGTAAGAATTGATCTTTTGTGTTCTTGAAGAATTTATTCACATTTATTTAATATATTATTCTTAAGTTAAGAAGAAATCGTTTTATCTGTTTCCAAAGCGCCGTCTCCTAGAATACCCGCTCCCGAATAAAGTGATAAGTGGTTAAGTATATACTCCGCTCGGGTATACTTTAAATATGGCAAAAGATTGGATGGCCAACCTAACTGAGTAAGTTATAATAAAAGTTATAATTAAGTGCTCGGCTATAACCGAATTATATACCACATCACTAAATTAGTGATAGAAATTCGACAAAAATATTTATTAGTAAAAATCCACTTCACCACACGTTTTAATGAAGATGAAAAAATGGTCGTGGTAAACATAATATGTTATTTAAGGAGGTTTTAAATATTTACATTTTTATTTTCTTTGAAAAACACCGATATATATATACATATTTATAGTTAATATGTATAGTCAATATTGTTGTGTGTAACAAATTAGTCGTCAAAATGTTTCGATTTACCGATCTTTATAAAAATTTCCCTCATAATTCGGCAAAATTATTCCGTAAGCCTATGTTTCTGTGTTTATTTTCAACGTTGATGAGTCATAAATGAGTTTATTCCGATTACTGTTTATTATAAAACGTTTTTATTAAATAAGTAATGCAATTAATAATATTGTGCAGTGGGTTTCTCCATTAAATTCGTTACAGAGGTCATTTTTTGTGGTTGAAAATAAAAACAAATAGGGTCTATCACACATTATGGGACATATCTCCCATAAATTTGTCAATAGAGTCAAAATATTTTATAGGGATATTCTACCACTAAATACAAGTAAATAGTAAAAAAATAAAAAAAAAACGAAGATAAGCTATTTTGGGGATACAAAATATAAACTTTCCCAAATTGGCATGGCGCGCCATGGCTCTCCGCCATTTTAGAAATGTCACCAAGAGTAAAAAAATGGGTTTTCTAGACCATAATTTAATTCTCTTTCTAAATTGAATAAAGTCTTTATCTTCAATAGAAGTCGAGTTATTACGAATTACATGCTTGTTTTCCGTTTTTGAAAAAGGCAAAAAATGACCCACTCTAATATCTCCGCAATCAACGATTTTTTTGCAAAACGCAAAATGGGGTTATATAAACACTAAGTTATGGGGACATGCAAAATTTCAGCAAAATAGGAGAGATGAGTTCAGGGTTGACGTGGAATTAGTCAATTGACATTTTTAATTAAATCAAAAATATATTTGTTGATAAAATACGAAAATAAAGAAACTACTTACACTAGTAAAAAGTAATCATTAAAACGTCACTTAAGTGATCCTTCACTTGAAAGTTTTTTTAATTTTGGTTTTAACAGTGTTTTGCTTTTGAAAGTTAGATTAGCGATCGAATTATTAGACAAGTTAATATCTTTAATATTAAAGATATTAATGAAGCTCTATTTGACCCATGGCCATATGAACTTGTTATGCCTGTTATTTTTGATGTTTTATTTTTAGTTTGTTTATTTTCATATTTCTTTTCCAAATTCATTTTTGATTTCGATCTTAAGAACTAAGGGAGCGTTCAAGTATTACGTTACGCTCCTAGGGGGGGTGCGGGTCATTTTGGAGTGTTACGCCCATGTTAATTGTATAGAAAAACAGCGTTACAGTTTTCGGGGTCCAAAATGATCTAAATTTGCGTTTACGTAATACTTGAACGTTCCCTAAGCAATAATATTTGACACAAATATCAAAATTGAGAAGTAATTATCCGAGTAAACAAAACAATTTTAAGTTTCCCACTTATTTTCGATAAATGTACCACCTAGGAATAAAATATTTTTATTTTCTTTTAAACAATTTATGCTATAAAAACAAAAATTTGATTATAAATTTGATATAATTTATAGAAGATCAAACAAACAGTTTTATAGTTTTATTCAGCCAATATGTGAAATAGAAGTTTTACCAAACTTTATGACAATTTTATATTTTAAACTTTCAGAATATATATGAGGCAAAATTGATAAAACTTGACGAATAGAAAATTGTCTGGAAGGGAAACTGTAATAATATTAAGTCACGACTTAAATGTATTTTACATACATTAATATAAATTTTGTATTACACTGTTAGCTATAGATGGCTTATTTTCATATTACATTTATTTAGATTTCCTATCGCTATAAGGCCCTGGGGGTGACTATTTTCTATTTCTTTTTTTGCATGCATATCTACATACAGTGCGGTCCAACTTAACTTTTGAACGATTTGACTTTTGGAATATATTTTATATTTTCAGCTTTTAAAATGAGGGCAGGGGGCATAGGGGTATTTTTTAATGGAAGGGGTCGTGTGATAGAGAATTTTATAAGCTTTAAAATAATGTATTTGACCGTATGTTTGTTTTATTTTGTTATACATTTTGAGTAATTAAAAAAGGGTTGAAAGTGTAAAGAAAGAAAGAAATCTTAAAAAATCGCAACATTTTAGCAAAAAAAAAAATGCAAAATTAAAACATAAAAAATTAAAACATAACAATTATATGGTCGTATAGAGAATTTAATTTTCTGAAGATGCTAATGATGTTTCACACGAGTCGTGTGACACGACCCCCTTTTCCATTTAAAAATTTCCCACTAATCCCCCTACCACATTTTAAAAGCTAAAAATATTAGATTTATGCCAAAAGGTAGCTTAAGTTGTCTTATTTACGTGTTTCAGTTTGGAATTCTATAATAAGTTTAAAAAAATATCCCCCAAAAGTCAAAATTATAGTATCTCCGCAAGGCTTTACTAGAATTGATAAAATATTT
Source organism: Brachypterus glaber (assembly GCA_958510825.1). Lineage (NCBI taxonomy): Eukaryota > Metazoa > Arthropoda > Insecta > Coleoptera > Kateretidae > Brachypterus > Brachypterus glaber. Next base: position 46,487,082 of record OY294045.1, on the reverse strand, counting down.
TAAGATTCTGAATTTATAAATAAATATTAACTAACTAAATATAAATTTTTTCTGAGAGGTAAACGTATTTATCGAAGTATAACAGCATATTACGAGAAAAATATTTAGGGCCACCTAACAAGATGGCTATTTTATAAATTATGTTTAAAAATATTATGATTGCTAAAATATATTAAGATTTATTTATATGAATAAATTTGTCTCCAGCTGCCATTTTATGATGCAGGTAGAAATTTCCTAGTTGGCCACGCCCCCTCCGATAGTTGGAAATTAAACGTACTTCTAACTTAAAAATCTAACGTTAATCTAACGTGTAACTAACGTTTGATTCTAACTTTAAAAAGCGGGACATTTGCAATTATGCTGCAGAGTCCGTTGCACCCTCCAGATACAACTTATACGCCATTTGAAATCACAGTGGTACCACATATAGCGGACACTACACCGCCTATTGTAAACATCCCTATAGCCATTTGTGGCACGAATGCAACGACTATAGTATCATCAATTTCACCAAGATCGATCATTACAGGGGAAGCCTACATATTATTCTACGAACAAGAAGGTCAAAAATTTTAAAATAGTGATATTATTTTATAACTTAATAATAATTGAATTATACAAACATTTGCACATATTTTATAACGTACTTTTATACAGTTTTCTAACATTAGAAAAACGTTATTCTAACGTTAAATTTTTACTAGGGAAGATTTGTTTAAACTAAATATATATATTTGGATTGAAACGTAATTTTTATTCCATACTAAGTAATATGCGATCGAGTAAGCAACAAAACTGTTGGGGTAAACTCGCGAAACTCCGCTAAAAACTTTCATAACTGCGACCCTCATTTTAGACACTCAGATCTCAATTATAGGCGGGAAAATGGAATACGTTATGGAATTTTAATTTAAGCTAAAATTAACAACACACCATAAACATAAATAATGGACAAACTTTGTGTAATTTGTATGAAACATTGTTAGTATACGTCATAAAATAAAACACATTTGTGGACTACCTCCAGAAAAGGCCTTTGCTGGCGGCCCGAGCCTATTTTGTCAAAATTGAAGCACAGGAAAGCGAAGGAAAAACTTTACCAAGTTAGGAAATTTTGCAGTACTAGTTAGAAACACTAGATCTTAGTCTTAAGTTAGCTAACTTAAGACCTAGATTTAGTACTAGTCAATGAATAGACATTTTCAGCACAAAAATTTTGGCGGACTAAGACCCCTACTCATACATCATTTTAAAGCTCATAAATTCTCTATTCGATTTTTATTTTTTTTTTCAACATTTTTTTGAGGAGGTTAAAAATGGCAATTTTCGTTTAATTTTTTTTAAACCTTACCTACCCGAGACTAAACTAATAATAATTTTTCGATTTAATTGTTTTTTTTATATTTTCTATGCCTAAAAAGAAGAAAGAAATAATCAAAAATAAACCGATTCTTTTTTAGTTTTTGTCCGAGTTTTTATTTCCTTAGAGTTTTAGGAGAGCTGTATTATACTGAATTAAATTTGCATATTTGTTTGCATACATAGTCTATAAAAGTATTTTGGATTAATATTGCCTTAAAGAAAAAATAAAGAAGTAAAAAGTCACAATTGTGACACCCTGGAGGGTAAGTGTAAAAAATCAAACAATTTACATTTTGATAATTATCAAAATTTGATAATTTGATTTATATTTAATGTAAATCGTTTGAAGTTAATTATAATTAATTTCATGATACAAAAACATAAATTATACCTACTTTTAAACTAATTTTAAACGAAAAAAATAATCCAAGGAAATCTTTGCCGTGCTAAGCTGAAAGGTCCTATCTACATAGGTTTAACATACAGATAGGACCTTTCAGCTTAGCACGGCAGATCTTGTCTTGCCTTTTTTTTCTACGTTTTCAGATCTTGTACTATTTACCCTTTCCGGGAGGTTTGTCAGTACTGAAACACCCTGTATAGTTAAATAGAGAATTGACTTAAATTTTATAGGCTTTAAAATGATGTATCACACGGCCCCCTTTCCATTTAAACAAATGTTCTCCCTTGCCTCCCTGTCTCCATTGTGCCCCCTAAAAATATTAAATATACCAAACAATAAGTTTTATTATTTGTCTTTAAAATTAAATGATCTTAAATAGTTTAAAAGTTTAGACTTTAAACACGCACTGTATATAAATACAGAAGTGACTCAATAAAATTCGGACTACAAAGTAATGGACTTTATACTGTGTACATTTTATGAACTGGCACCTCTGTGGAATGTGAAAAATTCAAGGTCACCTATACTTTACATGCTATATTTTACCTCTTCTCTTCCCCTTGCCTCAGCTCACAGGTGCCAGCTAGTATTGTGACAACATTAGTCTGAATTTTATCGTTCGAACTACCGCATCATTCGGATTACCGAAGATTCGGATTATCGAGTCACTACTGTAGATAAAACGTTTTTATTGAAAATCAAACTCGTTTGAAAAGTTGAGGGATATGTTTGTGATATAGAGTGGGGCTATTTAACAATAAGGGTCCTTTTCTGGTGGAGGTCCACATTTGAGTACTATGCTGTTGAAACGTGCCAAGCTTTACCTCTTACTTTTATTTTGTTTTATATTTTACAAACGATATTGTTTTTGGTTTTTAGAGCAGAAACTCTGCAGAATATGTATTATATTCGAAGGGTGCGATAAGGACAATTTGAATAACTTGCATTTGGTTTTATTTTAATTTTATTGATAAAACGAATAGAATACTTTACACGAAAAGACCCTGTAGTTATTTATTGGTTGAAATTGTATAGCCCTTTAAGTAATTTATGCCGGGTTATTTGTGATAAACACTCGGAAATTAAGCAAATAAAAACTTTATTGCATTACATAATCATGCCAACGTTTCACCTAATATTTAGGCTTCTTCAGGTCTAAAAAGACATAAAAATTATAAAACCTTTTGGACATAACTTGGACATTATAAACTGATTTTTTGGAAAAAAAATGTATATAAACAAAAATAAAAGAAATTAATAAATTAAAAACTTACCTAAATTGTTAAATATGCATTAAAACAAACAAATTAAACAAAAACATTACATCAACAAACAAAATACACTGAACATTTTTCAACAGGAGAATACTTGGCATGATTATGTAATGCAATAAAGTTTTTATTTGCTTCGTTTCCGAGTGTTTATTACAAATAAACCTAAATAAATTTCAAGAAGCATCCTGTAGGAAATATTATTATTATTGTAATTTATGCCTTTAGTAAGGTCTAAACCGAAAATATAAAAAATTGGTAGGCATTAAGATTTACAAAATAATGCATTTTTAACATCTCATTTAAATATTTATTAACGTATTGTGTTGTTCTCAGTCTACCAGTTAATGTTTCGTTGTTACGAGTATGTCGCCAAGAAAGTATAATTTTAACATCTATAAAATGTACTGGGTACTGGCCGAACAAAAATTAACAAATGAGATTTTCACAAGCTTACTTTTTTAACCCTTTCGCTCCGGATTTGTTTTCTTTGAATTTCGGAAACTTTTTTTTATGTATATAAAATAAAATGCTATCAAAAGTACGAAACAAGTATTTTTTTTTAATGTTCTTTTACAAAAAATAAATGGGATATGTTTGTCCCAATATAAAATATTATATGACCTTGCACAAACAAACCTAGTTAGTGTGTCGAATTAAAAAAAAAACGTTGACACATTAACTGGGTTTATTTGTGCAGGGTCACATATAGTGTTTTAAAGCTGCAAAAATATATCCCGTTAGTAACTTATAGTTAAGTACCTACTGATATGACTTGATATCAAGTTTGGACTATAAAATACCAACATGTCTCTGTTCTGTGCATTTTAAATGATTTTTTGAACATCTGCTGGGACATATATGTCCCTACAGAAGAGAACGGGTTAAAATTCACGGGGTTGACACCAAAAAAAAAAAAAATTGTATTTCAATACTTGTATATTTATAATTCTAAAATATAAAAGTAAAAAGAATATTTTAACATTCACCCCGCTAGGGTTCTCTATTATAGCTTGTTTTTTCTTTGGCTTATTTATAGAGATCGGATTTTACCGAGTCGTGACGTCAAAATCCATAGTACAACAAATTAATAATAATTTTATAAAAATGTTTTATAAACTATCAAACTACTACATTTACAAAGAAAAGTATATAAATATTATGAAAATCCCCTAACGTTTTTATTTAAGTAAAAGAATATTTTAAAAAAAATAACACATCCGAAAATTATGATTTAGTTGGACTTTTAAATAATCCTAAATTTATTTAATAGTATTGTTACATTGTGGCTGGGTATTACTTATCAAGTTAAAAAAAAATCTGCCTGGCCAATCCTTTTCTATTTGCAATAACAGCTCACGTGACTTTAATAACTTGTGAAAAATGTTTTTAAAAATTTCTTCGAAATTATTATTTTTACTCAAATCTTTTGTTTTTCATATTATAAATAAAATATAAAAATAAAAACACAAACTCTCGACGAAATCTTTTTGTGTTTTATTCAATTGGTAAAGAGGTGACTGGAAGGTGAAATCTATTTGAACTCGTTATACACATATACTCTGCAGAGATCTGCAGAGCTCTAAACTTGTTTCCGTATGCGTGCGATGATATAAGTGAGATGTAAGATCAAGCGTGTAACATGCATGTGGAAACAAGGTTTTTATTGCAAGTCATTTCGTTTAACTTAGCTATGCGAATTAATTTCTTTTTTGCTCTTTTTCGTTTTTAATATATCTATTGGGCCTAATCTAATATTCATTTGTCACAGTTCATTTTATTAGTTAAATAAAATGTTCGTAAAACCATTACTTACTACGGTTAAATCGTGGATTAAAGATTATCCAGAACTGGAGTTCTACGGCAATATTTTACACTGCACATTTTGTAAAAAATACAACCTGGGAAAGAAAAACTAATATTTTAAGATATGTGAATACAAAAAGCCATAAAGGAGATGAGGAGCAAGGACAATTTAATATTTAAAGTAAGTAAAAAAATATAAAATTAATTTTAATCACAAGTTATAAACGTCACATGTCCTTTTATTGCGAATAAAAAACAATTGGCCAGGTAGATTTTTTTTTAACTTGGTAAAAGTAATACCCAGCCACCATGACACAATACTATAAAATTAAATTTGGATTATTAAAGAGCCCGACTAAACCTTAATTTTCAGAATTGTTATTTTTTTATTTTTTGTTTACTTAAATAAAACGTTAAGGGATTTTGATAATATTTATGTAATTTTCTTTGGTAATGTAGTATTTTGGCAACATATTAAACATGTTTATAAAATTAATATGAATTTGTTAATTTATCGTACCCGGCTATGCATTTTGACGTCACGACTCCCTAAAATCCGATGTCTACTTATTTATGAGTAAAGTCCGAAATTCTAGAAACGAGGTACTTCCAAAACAAAAACATTCAATATTTATTAAAACCTTATTCATTTGTTGGGTTCGTTGCCAATTTCTGTGGGTCTTGCTGTGAAAGTAAAATAAAACAAATTGCCAAACAAATGAATGGCAAAAGTTTAAAGTCGTGAAAAAGTTGCGAAAAGTTAGATCATACAATTATTTTTGTCTTTCAACTTTTCCATGCCTTTTGTTTGAATTTGTAACTAACTAAAAATTAAAGTGGATAGTTTATATTGTTCTCTTGTTGTCGTTATAATGAGAAATATATGACCATTAGGGTGGTCCCCTAAACATGTTCCAAATTGTGTAAGAATGAAGTGTACCAAATTTCGGGTCGATAATCATGCATGATAAGTCTTGATTTTTATAATAAATAAGAGACGCCTTAATTTCTGATCATTTATTAAAATAAATGCGATGCATTTCGGTTTTTAAAAAACCATCTTCGGGCATATAACATCTATAAAAAGTATAAAAGAAGCTTAAATAATAAGAAAAACTACAAAAAAAAATATATAAAAAGTGGAAAATTTGTGAAAATTGAGCTTACCTATCTAAAAGGGTTTAAACCCAAAACAAATAAACACCAGTACAAAAAGATGATTTAAATGTAATCATCTTATTAATAATAACCATTAATTTAAATAAAAATAACACAATACGGGAAAACAAACGTTACATTAATATTTTGAGGTTATATGTTAAGCGTTGTTTACAGTAAGACGTGTCGGTAAAATAACAAATTATAGCGTTAAGCGCTATTTACAGTAGGGCGTAAAACCAACATGACGGTAAAATAATAAAAGTATAGAAAAATTAAAAGGAAGAAAATAAAGGATAAGTAAATAAAATAAAGTAAAATAACCTACATAAACGAAATAATAGATAAAATAATAATTTTTTTTTTTTTTTTTTTTTTTTTTTTTTTTTTTATTTTTTTTTTTTTTTTTTTTTTTAATCAATTAATATCGCAGTTAGCTGATTTTTGAAATATGGTTGCACTGTATTTAAACTGACATAATCTGGATTAGTGGAAAGTTTATATATTTCCAAGTTTTCTAGAAAATTCATAAAAAAACCTTTGTTGCAAATGTAAAGTAATTCAACATTAACATTTTGATCAAAAATGTGATTGCGCATGCGCAAGTGTTTGCCAAAAATTGATTTGTCGTTATTAGACAATCTGCGAGACTTTAAATGTTCATTAACGCGAGTAATAATTTGTCTACCAGATTGGCCTACGTAAGCCATATTGCAGGATCCGCAACTCAATCTATACACTCCATTATTGCAAAGAAGGTCTGTTTTATCTTTAGTTACTGACAACAAACTCTTAACAGTATATAAAGGTTTAAATGAACAAACTATATTAAAACGTTTGAAGACATCGGAAATATGAACAGAAACTTGACCAGCAAAAGTAAGTTTCATGTATTTGACATCTGACTTTAAGGGGAGATCTTTAATATAAGCTACGTTTCTTAAATTATTTTTTACTTTGTTATTAATTAATGAATCTATAAGTTTTGTACAATAACCATTGTTAAAAGCTATTTGTTTAATTATATTTATTTCTTTATTAAAATTCTCAGTATTTAAGGGGATAGTTAGAAGTCTATTAATATAGCAATTAAAGGCACTTAGCTTTTGAGAATGGCCGTGACAGGAATGAAAGGGAATACAATTGTCAGTTTGACTAGGTTTGCGATAAATGTCAAAACTGAACTTTTTGTCAATCACTGAAATACTCAAATCTAAAAAATTTAAAATATTATTCTCTCCAATTTCTAAAGTGAAATTGATATCTGTATGTAAACTATTAATGAAGTTTAAAAATTCTAATAATTCTTCCTTTGTGCCTAACCAGACTAGAAAAATATCATCCACGTACCTGTACCACTTAAAAACTTTTTGAAGTAAAGTGTTCTTGGAAGAAAAAATAATTTTTTCTAACCATTGTAAAAAAGTTTCACTAAGATATGGGGAAAGAGGAGATCCCATTGGTAGGCCTTTAACTTGGGAATAAATAATTTTATTAAATTGAAAGAAATTCTGCTTCATACAGATCTCAAAAATATCAAATATAGCTGTAACTTCCAAATCAGAAAAACTAGAGTTAATAAGTTTCTTTTTAATTATTTGAGAAACTTGTGGTACAGGAACGCTGGGGAACAAATTAACAACGTCAAACGATGCCAAAATTGCGCCATCTGGAACTGAAATATTACCAATCTTATCAACCAGCTCTTTGGAATTTTTAATAGTACGCACATTATCTAAGCAAAGAACTGTGTTAAACAGCTTGCTTAGCCATACTGTAATAAAATATGTATGCGAGTCTATAAAGGAAACAACAGGTCGAATTGGGATTTCTGGCTTATGTAACTTAGGTAACCCGTACAGTTTTGGAACTTTGGGGTTCATAGGAATTTTAGGTAATTTGATAGAATAATTACTACTTAAGTTAGTAATCAAATCTAGACAATTATCAAAAGTTCTTTTTAGTTGTCTTGATTTTTGAATTTTAAAGTCCAATTCTTCTCATTTTTTTTTAAATTGAAGTCAAGATCAAGACAACATTTCTTAATTCTTTTGACCTTCACTTTGAAGGATCCATAGATGTTAAAGTTCTAAACAGCAATATATAATTTTTTTTATTATTTTTTGTTTGTATTTTGTGAAATTTATTTGAAATTTTTATATTAAACAATAAGGGACATAAAACTGCAATATGGAACATGGTATAAACCTCGGTATAAAAGCAGATATTAGACTAACAACAGTTTGGAACATATCTAGAGACGAAGTTTTTTGTAATTATTTAGGTACCTAAGTATTAAAATTTATTAGTAGGTAATATACATAAAGAACTTTCACTTTCGGGTTTAGACCGTGTTAATGGAAAGTGAAAATCCATTAACACGGTCTAAACCCGAAAGTGAAAGTGAAAGCTTCAAATCTAAAATAGGTAATATACAGTATAATACAGTATAATACATTTTAATAAAATGGCCTCATGGGGAGTTTGTGGGAAAATGTATGATTGGTTTGTTGATTTCATTTCGGGACGCCAATTGGTCGTGAGGCTATATGGTGCTCTTTCAAGTCCCATTGATGTTACTTCTGGTGTTTTACAGGGAGGGCATCTTTCTACCACTGTCTTTGATTGTTTTATTAATGATATTGGTAAATCATTGGGCTTTTGTGATTATTTAATATTCGCAGATGATTTAAAGTTTTTTACCATTGTTAATTCAATTGAAGATTGTGTTAGACTCCAACGAGCGCTAGATGGCCTCAACAATTGGTGTTCTCTGAATGGTATGAAATTAAATGTTCCCAAATGCAAGTCAATTCAGTTTTACAGGAATTATTCGCCCACAATCTTCTCACATAGCATTGAAAAGCTTTATTTGGAAGGTGTGAGTTCTATAAGGGACTTAGGGGTGGTCTACGACAACAAAATGTGCTTCAATCAACACATTGAAAGGCAAGTAAATAAGGCTTTAAAAATGTTAGGTTTTCTTAAGAGAAACCTTAAAGACTTTAAGTGTCTAAGTTGTATTAAACAATTATATTTTTCATTAGTTAGATCGCATCTGGAATTTAATTCTACAATTTGGTCACCAATCTATAACTATCAGATTGAAATGATTGAAAAAGTAAAAAATAGGTTTTTAAGATTCCTGTCTTTCAAATCTACCATTTTGTTGTCGGAGTCTACCTCCAACTCCCGGCGCGTTTACTTTGAAATCACCTCTCTAAATAACAGGAGAATTAGAGCTGATTTGTTATTTCTTTTTAAATTAATAAAGGGGGTTGTGGATTTTCCGGAGGCTCTATCATTGGTGAAGTTCTTAGTTCAATCTTTCACTAGAAATTCTAGAACGTTCTATTGTAGTGTTCATAGAACAAATTATGCTAGTAACTCTCCCATTGATAGGGTTTGCAGTATTGCCAATTTATTAGATTTAGATTTTTTTGTTAATTTTAAAGTTTTTAAAAGGGACCTGATTAAAGCTATTAAGTGATAATATATTTTAGTTATATGTATATTTATATTTATTTTGGATTTATATTTATTTTGTGATATGTATTTATATTTAAATTGGAATTACCGTAAAAAAAGTTCTATTCTATTCTATTCTAATATAGTATAAAATACCTTCGAATACAGTCCCAAAACGATTATAAATAAATAAATATGATTTGACTCGGAGGTACCCTAGCAATAAATAAATGAAAACCTGGCCATAATATGTATGAAACTTGGTTACAGAGGAAAATAAAGCCCAATGTGTCTCATAATATTATTCAGTTCGGACGTTCATTATAATAAATTATCGACCCTATGGAAACGAATCCACCATTTCCAGCTTATTTTTTTCATTTCCACTCTTTTGTTAATTCAACATAAAAATTCTTTACAAACCAGTTAAGGTACAACATGCCCACAGTTCATAAACCTAAAAGTTTATTTATTATTTCGTAGGAAAAGTTTGTTAAGTAACTAATACTACAATATTTTTAATAATATTCTTAGAACAACGTTTCTAAGCAACTTGTTATCTGATTTCTAATGGTCTTTATGTGTGCCCAATATACGTTTTATCACAATAATTATAACTGAGAGTTGTAATTTTACACCCAGCTATTAAGTTATAGACAAACAAATCTGGCTATAATTCGTATAAATTAGTTGAGTTCGGACGTTCATTATAATAAATTATCGACCCTAGGGAAACGAATCCACCACTTCAAGCTTATTTTTTTCATTTTCACTCTTTTGTTAATTCATCATAAAAATTCTTTACACACCACTTAAGGTACAACATGCCCACAGTTCATAAAAAAAACCTATAATTTTATTAATTATTTCGTAGGAAAAGTTTGTTAAGTAACTAATACTACAATATTTTTAATAATATTCTTAGAACAACGTTTCTAAGCAACTTGCTATCTGATTTCTAATGGTCTTTATGTGTGCCCAATATACGTTTTATCGCAATAATTATAACTAAGAGTTGTAGCTGGGTGTGTATTAAGTTATAGACAAACAAATTTGGCTATAATTCGTATAAATTAGTTGAGCCGTTTGATCCAACCACATTTCTATAATTTACCCATAATTTTAATATATTCAGAACCTTAGCAATGGGTTGATTAGGAGAAGGAACATTCCTTCAACCATATCGGAAAGGTGGGTAATTAAAGGAGAATTTGGATAGTTGTAATTCTTCATCAAAAAGTTGCAAAAAATTGGGCTGAGCTGGGTAAACTGCTAAGGAATTCGGGTGTACAAACATAGGAATTTCTCGTTATTTGACTATATTAATAAGCTTATTTACAATATTTTAATTTTTATTTGATTTAATTTAATTTCAATCTGACTAGAAACGTATTTTACTTTTAATATTGAATTTATTATGTCCTATTCTAACAAAAAAAAATGTAGCCACGTTTTAACTCTTTTAATATTTCTAATAGTTTTTATGTACGCACAAGTTTATTTGAAATAATTACAACTGATCTAATATTTCACCTAAATGTATCAACTGTAAGTTATGATTTGACTCTCAGTTACTCAAGTAATAAATTAACAAACCTGACCATAATTTGTATGAAACGCGGTTATAGAGGGAAATAAAGCACAATTTTGTCTCATTTACCTATAATATTATGCAGTTCGGACGTTCAATTAAAATGAATTATGGGCCCTGGAGAAAAGACCAATGGAAGAGTACAAGTTCCATAAGGGGTTAAACGCCATTGAGTCGATTTTTGAGGAGGAACCAAAAGTTGTTTTACTTTTTTGCGGAACCGAAATACAGTATTTGAAACTGCATAGAAGCATAGTTTGGTCAAATTATATCCATGTGCACAATAAAAAAAAAACAAGCCGTGGAGATATGTAATGCTACGCATTTTATTATATAATATTCACAATAAATCAGGAGTGCCGGATCAAAATGGGCACATCTGCACTAAATCACGTTTTTCAGCATAAAGGCATATCCACAAGCTCACATAACAACATAGTACATAAGAATGCGGTACCGTACATCGGCACTTAGTGCTACTAAGAGTGCCGATGTATTGTAATCATCGCCGAAAAGTCAAAATCTTTGGACCATGTTTTTTTCACATTTCTCGACGTTTTAGACCTTTCTGAGTCGAAATCAGTAAAAAAAAAAATTTCGTCCATCTGTCTGTAAACTCGCTATATAAGATATCGACAAGCGGTTTTTTGAGGAGCGCCTATGTGCAGCTCTTTATGCAACGTTTTGATAAACTGCGCATGCGCTGACCGTTTTTCAGTATGTTATTTTAAATAAAAAAAATTTTTTTACAAAAAAAAAACACCAAACAGACGCCAAACAAACGTTAACGAAAACCAAGGCCCCCTCATTAAAAAAAAAGACCAAACCAAGAAAAAACCAAAACAAACTCCTGCACAGAGAGCTGCATTTAGGCGCTTGTGTTTTTTGCATATTGTTTCTTATCGTATTTCGAAGAGCTGATTAGATTTTGGAAGTAAAATATTGGGGGTAAAAATGGGGTAAAACTCCTATTTTTAGCGTTTTTTGGTTATAATTAAGGCAACTATTATTGTATTTTATTAATTTATATAAAAGATAACTTTAAATTGGTCAAAAAATGCTACAAACAATTTTTTCCTAAAATACATTGTTTTCGAGATATTGGCGTTTAAACCAGTAAAACGTTTTTTTTTTAGCATATCTCACTTATTTATAACCCGATTTCAAAAAGTTATATTTTAAATGAAAGCTGTTTTTAAGCCCTATAAAAAATTCTATATACATTTTTTTGCTCGAATATAACGTTTTGGGGGTACAGACTTTCAAACTTTAATAAATTATGCAGGTTGCCTATTCACGTGATCACACAACTTTCCTTTTCATAACGTTTCAAATTAGTGCCTAGTGCCGATGTTTTGACAAGGTGCTTGCAACTGTTCAGTTGGTTTTTAAATGTTTTTAATATTTTCGTCAAGGTTTGCATATATGGGTTTTTAAAGTCGACAAAACTGAATATGATAATAATATTTTTCTAACTCCACCCCGAAGGTGTGGGGAGTGTTTAATCCTAAATGTTTACAATATTTTCATGAAAATCGGTGTATAGGGGTTTTTAAGAACGCTAAAAATGAATCTGATAATAAAAAAATCTAACCCCTGGGTGCGGCGGTTAATTATTTAAAAAAAAAATCACAATGGTTTCGTAAAACATGGTATATTAGGGTTTTTGAGGTAGCTGAAACTGAATCCGATAATAGAAAACATCCAACTCCAACCCCGGAGGGCGGGGGGTAATAAATTTTATATATTTACATTATTTTAGTGAAAAACGGTAGCTGAAATTAAACAAAATAATAAAAAAATCTTGCTTCACCACCTGAGGAGTGGGGGGTAATTTTAGTGAAAATTGGTATATTGGGGTTTTTAAGGCTGCTGAAAGTGAATCTGATAACAAAAATGGTCTAACTTTATCCCCGCGAGGCAGGGGCAATATTTTTTATAAATATTTAAAATGTATTTGTAAAAATTGGAATATAAGGGTTTTTTATAATAATAATAAAAAATCCATTTCACGCCCAGGGTTGAAAAAATGTAAAAGGTTTTTTACTGAGCAGTGTATTTTTAATTATTTTAATTTTATTATGGTTTTCTTATGAATTTTTTATAGATAACATGGGTATTATGGATTATTACAAGTTAATACGGGTTTTTAAAGAATAATATGGGTTTTTATGAGTTTTATAAATTCTTATGGGTTAATACAAGTATTACGAATTTTTATGGGTTAATAAGGGAAATCTGGTTTATTATGGATTGTTATGGGTTATTACCAGTTAATACTGGTTTTTACGCATAATTATAAGTTTTTCTGGGTTAACTAAAGTATTATGGGTTTTTATGGGTTAATCTAAGTAATACACTGTCCAGTAAAAAAGCTTTCCCATTTTTCACCGGGCGTGAAATGGATATCTTATTATCAGATTCACTTTCAGCAACCTTAAAAATCCCAATATACAAATTTTCACGAAAATTACCCCCCCGCCCCCAAGGAGGTGGAGTTAGAATTTGTTTATTATCAGATTCACTTTCAGTAACCTCAAAAAAAATATACAGAATTATAAAAATAATTTTTCTTCAAAGAATTACGTTAATCAGAATTTTCTTTCAGTTTTTTCCGATTTTTTTAAAAGTTTAACCCCCTATAACATTTTTGTTTTTTGTGGGATTACTTTCAAAAACAATATGGATCTTATCCTTATGGAACTTGATTTTTCTTGAAAATAACAATGTTAAAAATAGGCCGTTTTTGGCCACTCCGTGCAAACGTATGAAACATATTCATTCCTATAGATTTTGACATGCTAAACACGATTCCGGCCTTTAAAATTACAGATGTGGTAGACTGTTTTTTTTTTCGTAAAAAATTAAAATTAGGTCGTTTCTGAGCTAATGATGCCAGGTGTAAAAAAACATATTTTTTATAGATTTGGGCACGCTGAACACGATTCCGTTCTCAAAAGTAACAGAAACGGTGTGGAAGACTGCTTTTTTTCTTCGTAAATAGATTAAAATAGGTTAATTATGAGCTAACGATGCCAGTAAAAATAGTATATTATTTAAAGATATTATAATAATTTCTATTAATCAATGAGGGTGAATTTTGCTACACGAGCCGATAGGCGAGTAGTGTAATTACCCGAATGATTAATAGCTATTATACTCAAGTAGAACACTATACTTTATTCATTGGTGATTACGCAACTCGCCTATCGGCTTGTTTTGCAAGCCATTATTATTTTTGAATAATATACTATTTTAACTAGCATCGTTAGCTAATTTAACCTTTTTACAAAGAAAAAAAATCATTCTTCTACACCGTTTCTGTCACTTTTTAGAACGGAAACTTGTTCAGCGTGCCCAAATCTATAAAAAATATATATTTTTACACCTGGCTTCGTTAGCTCACATACTACCTAATTTTACGTTTTTACGAAAAAAAAAACAGTCTTCCACATCGTTTCTGTAATTTTAAAGGCCAGGATCGTGTTCAGCATGTCCCAATCTATAGGAATGGATATGTTTCATACGTTTACACAAAGGGGCCAATAATGGCCTATTTTTAGCATTGTTCTTTCAAGTCAATCGGATTATTCGTTCTTGAGTATTAACAAAAATCGTGACATAGGACGGACGGACGGACAAAAAAAAGTTTTTTTTTTTCATAAAACAAACTTATATCTAAGATTTTTTTGTCTAGGACGATTTTGGAAAATTCAAAACTCCGTACTCTAGCGCAGGCGCTGTGAATAGTATAATAACAATAAAGATGCTAGTTTGGCACTTATCAAGAGACGAAAGTTGAGAGATTAGCGCCATGAAAAAAGTTCTATTTTTTATTAAACTTTTCACTTTAGAGTTTTTGTGATCGTTAAACACAAATACATGTCAAACTTTAAAAATTCAAAATGGCGGATCCAATATGGTAGACGTAATTAAAAAAAATGGATCCATTTTTACAAAAACTGGTACTGGGAAGGCTGATACTGAATATGATTAAAATTATAACATTTTAAATGACGTATCCAATATATTTAATATGGCAAATGTAATTTTTTAAAATTATAACTATTTTCGATAACTTTCTTACTAATAATTCTAGAACAATAATCGACAATAATTTAATTACAGAAAAAATATCAAATATCTATGATATTAAAATCTATCCGTGCCTGAAATATACTGCAGTGATTCGTTTGAAAAAGTGTGCTAAAAAGCGAGGATTATACCGATTCGGGTGCGGTTCGCGTAACTTCGTCTGAGGGGAATCCCTTATACGAGAGCAGTATAATACGTTTTAGGCATTAGTCACTGCGTTCTAATTCAGACACGGAGAATATCTAAATCTATTAAAATAGTTTAATTTTGTGATATGCCCAATAGTTTGAAAGATATACCGGGTGTCCCAGCTAAGACAAATCAATAATTTTTTGGCCTTGTTATTAACCTTGAATACCGGAGCGTTTTTTATTGTATTTTACGTTCGGGCCAGGGGGCATATTCCATATGGGGTCAAAATGTTCATTCTTTGAGCCATGACTCGGTCATATTGACCGAGCCGGCATGGAGGTAAAAAGTTATCTCGGCCATATATAGACCGCGTCAGCTTGGGGGAAAGATATTTTCTCGGTGATATTGACCGAGACGGGAGTTAACATGTTAAAGCTCTCGAAATAAAATTTATATCAATATACACCCAAAAAGCCTAAACAAAAGATTTCTACCAGCTTTTATATGATATAAATGATATCTGATATACATTTTTTTTAACTGTCGTTTTAAATATCATACTATTAAAAAAAATCATTATTATATTAAACTATTCCTTAATTTACACTGTAAAAAGTAAACTCAATATTCAGTTACAAATCGATAGGAAATCTGTTAAAGTTATTATCCTACAATTGTACTTTAATTTTTGTTTAAAACACGCAACATTTCATTTCCGCCCTTAAATATAAGTGACTTTAGAATTATAGTGTTTTTAACAAAAATAAAAGTACATTTGTATAGGATCATAACTTCCTATCCATTTGTAACTGAATATTTACTTTTATTAGTTACAAATGGATAGGAAGTTTTGATGACAAATGTACTTTAATTTTTGTTATTAAAATACTATTGTTCTAAAGTCACGTACAGTACGTGACGAACTTTAATATTTAAGAACATGGACATGAAATGTTGCGTATTTTTAACAAAAATACAAGTAGTACAACTATATGATGTATAGGATAATAACTTCAGATTTCCTATCCATTTGCTACATAAATCATAAAATATATTATTTTTTAATTAATTTCCTTAAAAAAACTATTTTTTTAATAATACTTTTTATCAATGTCTCTATGAATTTCACTTGGGTAAAATTTTTGTTTGTTTGTTTGTTTAACCTCGTACTATTCTACTTAATTAAGCATCCCCTAAGTCCAGGACTTGTGTGGGCTAGTAGTAAAGGGAACCACCGGCTTATACTGACTTTCGAACCAATTTTTATAGGGAGTGTCCGCTTCACTTACGCCTTCGCCAAATTTCAATTATTAATTAACTGAAAAAGGTAAATCGGCGCCAGTGAGAATTGAACTCACGCTGTTGGCTAGTAGACTTGTCATGTACAGACGCGGTAGACCACTACACCAATCCTCCCATGATGACTTTAGGATTTAAACATTTAATAATTATAACATACAGCTCTCATAAAAGTACTATAAGTAGTATCAACAGAGGCCTAAATGAACTTTATTTAGTTCAAAGTTACACTAGTTAAACTAGTCTAGTTTCATCTAGGAAATGGTTTGGGTACTTGAAACCCTTAATTACAGATGCTAAAAAACAAATTATTGTGGTTTTAATCAACTAATAAATAAGGATTATTCCAAATGAAATGATTTGTAAGTTAGATATAAATTATGAAACATTATTTGATCAATGTTTCAGTATTTAAATTAAAATTGCTTATAAAAATGGTGTTAAATAAGCTATATCTCGAAAACAAAAGCTAGTAGAAAACTTTTGTTCATACACACTTATAGCTTTATTAACGCTAGAAAAATATTTTCGTTATTTTTACACATTTAGGTCAACTGATTTCATGCAAAAATATGTATATCGCCAAAAATTAAGTTTAAACCCTTATGAAACGTGCACTCTTTAATTCTCTATTGCAATCGTATTTTTTCATTTCACTCCATTCCATCGCTAATTCAATATATGGATCGTTTAGAGACCGCATGCAGTGCGGTTCACAATTTATAGAGCCTGCGAAAATTTAATAACTGAGAAAGAAAAGGTGCATTATTAAATTTTTTGCTGCTGGATGGCTGGAAAAGTAGATTAGGTTTGATTTCAAATCAATAAAATCTTTAATATAGTTTTGAAAGCAGATTTTGTTTGTCACAGGAATATTTATTTAACCTTTTTTCAATAACATTTGGAAGGTTTTACAGGAAATGAGGATCTCAAGTATACTTTTGCTTCATTTCCGAGTGTTTATCACAAATAACCCTAAATATTTAAAAATGTGATGCTTTTATAATATTTAAAAGTATACCTAGACAATATTCCAAGGGGGGCCATGGCCCCGGGCACCCTTGGAGTCGGAGCCTATGCCTAACGTAATATATGAACAGTAGTCGGCGTAAACTCAGATATGACTCATCAACGTTGAAAATAAACACAGAAAGATAGGCTTACGGAATAATTTTGCCGAATTATAAGGGAAATTTTTATAAAGGTTACTAAATTGAAACATTTGACGACTAATTTGTTACACACAACAATATTGACTATACATATTAACTATACATATGTATAGTTTCAAAGAAATTCGATTTTTATCTTTTAAGAATACGAAAGTTTTTAATTTTTATTTATCGATAACTTTGTTTCCCAATGAAATCATTTAAAAAAAATCAAGATAAAATGAAATAAAAATGTAAATATTTAAAACTTCGCGTCAACGCTGGAGTCGACGCGGCGCCTATGGGAGTACTGGAAATTCGTCGAGTCTGTACTGCCTTGCTAAGCTGAAAGGTCCTATCTACATAGGTTTAACATATACAGATAGGACCTTTCAGCTTAGAAAGGCAATGTATATGAATGTTCCCTTAGTGTTAACCACTCTGTGCTAGTATTAATACTCTCGAGAGATCTCTGTTAGTCTTAATAACATGTGCAACGCACGGGTACTCGGCTCTCTTTCTTTTTCTCTACATATATTTTTTAATTAATTAATGAAAACTTTATTACTTAATTTAAATATTATATTATAATATTTCTGGATGTATTTCACACACAAGCTTGCTTAGGTGAGTCACATTTGTAATGTTATTTGTATCGTATTAGTAAATAAATAAACTTATATATTGTTTTTGGTAAAAATTATATAAATTCATACTTCGGCATTGGTATGAATTACCTACCTAGAATAATCCTAGGTAATTCCTAGGTTGGAAAACTATGAAACCTATTTGTTTTTTTATCTCCATGGAGTTCTGTTTTCACATAATTTTTTGTGTGGAATGGAATGCTATTTAGTTCCCGCAAAAGTGGTCAACAAAACATTGCACCTGAATACTGCCCTTAGGATAAACGCGGCAAATCCAGATAGCAGTTCAACCGATTTTTACATAAGTGGTTACAGAAATATCGACTGTATTGCTATCTGGATTTGCCGCGTTTATCCTAAGGGGGGCAGAATAGAAGCGTATTTTTTTAATTCGAAATAAGAAATTGTCAGGTCGACATAAAATTTTTAACTAAGAGCATATCTACAGGCTCGCATAACAACATAGTACATAACAATGCGATGCCGTGATTGGCTTGATGTGCCGCCATGTATCTTGTAAGCCAATCAGGGCATCGCATTCTTATGTTTTAAGTTCTTATGCAAGCTTCTGAATAGGCACAAATATCAGTTTTTGTTTCTTACCGGATATGTATCCTATAAAGGAATATAAAGAAATTCATACACTGTAAAAAATATTACCGGCTATCGGTACCAGAATTTTAAATGAAAAATTTAAAATTTCGTCTAATTTAATACCGAAGTTTTAAAATAATATTGTAATTTTAAAAATTGATATTAGGATATTATCGGTACACCTGCTATAAACGGTCTGATATAAAACACTTAAAAATCTTCTTAATTAAAGCCGACTTAATTACTAAAGTTCAGAATCCACGTAATGAAGAAATTATAGAAATAATATTGAATTAAGGGTTAGACGAAAATCTTTGGAAAGTTTGATGAGAAATATGAAACTATAATTTTAAATATACCTTTATTCAAGTTTAATTAATCAAGATATCTTATGCTAAACTTTAGTAGAGTGCCTTAATGTGACGTCAAGATAATTTTCTTGATTTTAAAAAAGAGTGGAGACACACAAAAGTTTGCTGCCAACAATAATACTTTCCCCTATAGGCCTGCGTTCATTAAAATCAAAAACGAAAAAAATTTAAAAAAAATCAAAAAATAATAAAAATACTTCTGCCAACAAAATAATATTTTCCCCTATATTGCCCTACTAACGTTTTCACGTCAACTCTGATGTAATATTTTGAAAACGCAGCTATGCGACAAATGGAGTTACTGCTTTCTAGCGTAGTAGGGCAGTATAGGACTACGTTCATTAAAATCAAAACCCAAAAAAAAATTTCAAAAAGTTATTAAAAAATTTATTTTTTTTTTTTAAATTTATTTTTTTACTAAAACGAAAAGTAAATTGAAAAAAAAAATGTTTTGGATATATAACGTCCAGAAACATTCCTTGGGGAAAGTGAATTTTTTTTAGTTTTTCAAAAAAAAAATTAAAAAAAAAAATTTGAAAAAAATTATTTTTACCCCATTTTACCCCTTAACCCAATCCGATTTTTACCAAAAACAATCCCAGCCTAGAACTTCAGATAGTCAACCTATGGTTCAAATTGGAAGTCTTTAGCTCGAAACGTTCTTGAGTTATCGTGGGTACAAAGGACCCCGCACCAAATACCTAGGAAATTTTTTGTCGACAGAATCTTTTCAAAATCTAGGAACAGAATCTTTAGGTCATTCTGAATAAAAGTTGTCATGTACATAAAATCGCTAAGTGCCTTTATTTAAAAAATACAGCAGGTGGTAGCTCCAAAAATCGAAATTTTAAAATCGCGATTTTACGTATTTTTTACCAAAATGAACGTATGTATTGGTTTATATGAAGTGGATATATATGTAAAATGCTGTTTACATATGTATACTTATGTATTAATTCTTATGTATACATAATTACACCGGCACTTAGTACTACTAAGAGTGTCTTGAAATCTTCGCCAAATAAGTCAAATCTTTGACCACGTTTTTTCATCTTTATCGACGGTTTAAACTGTCCTAAGCCGAAACCAGTATAAAAAAAATTTCGTCCATCTGTCTGTCTCTGTCTGTCTGTAAACTCGATAACTCCATATCTAAAAAAGATATCGACAAGTGGTTTTTTGCATATCGTTTCTTATCGAATTTCGAAGATCTGATTGGATTTTGGGGGTAAACAATTGGGGGTAAAGGGGTAAGAATGGAGTAAAACTCCTATTTTTTGCGTTTTTTGGTTATAATTAAGTTAATTATTAAGGTATGTTATTAATTAAGCACTTACATAAAATATATTTTAAAACTACTCAAAAAATGTTATAAACAATTTTTTCCTAAAACACATTGTTTTCGAGATATTGGCGTTCAAACCAGTAAAATGCTTAATTAATAACATACCATAATAATTAACTTAATTATATCCAAAAAAACGCTAAAAATAGGAGTTTTACCCCATTCTTACCCCTTTACCCCCAATTGTTTAGCCCCAAAATCTAATCAGATTTTCGAAATTTGATAAGAAACGATATGCAAAAAACCGCTTGTCGATATCTTTTTTAGAAATGGAGTTATTAACTTTACAGACAGACAGACAGACGGACGAAAATTTTTTTTTACTGGTTTTGGCTCAGGACGGTCTAAAACGTCGAGAAAGATAAAAAAGGTGGTTAAAGATTTTGACTTATTTGGCGAAGATTTCAAGACACTCTTAGTAGTACTAAGTGTCGGTGTAATTAGGTATACATAAGAATCAATACATAAGTATACATAAGTACACAGCATTTTACATATATATCTACTTCATATAAACCAATACATAAGTTCATTTCGGTAAAAAATACGTAAAGTCGAGATTTTAAAATTTCGATTTTCGGAGATACCACCTGCTGTATTTTTTAAATAAAGGCACTTAGTGATTTTATGTACATGACAACTTTTATTCAGAATGACCTAAAGATTCTATTCCTAGATTTTGGAAAAATTCTGTCGACAACAAATTTCCTAGGTGCGGGGTCCTTTCCCGGACATTTTTTTTACGGAAATCATATTTTTTTGGATATAAAACGTCCAGAAACGTAAAAAAAAGCAATACAATTTTTTTGAAAGTTTTTTACTAATGCAAGACTTTCCTTGGGACCCAAGGCTTGGGGAAAGTAAAATTCTAGGGAAATTGTATGCAAAAATAGATCTATTGACCAATCTTAGTTAGTTTAGAGTAAACTACCTTTAGCTACCTATATAAAGTTCTGCTAAAATTTTGAACTTTTTATCTGTAAATTATAATATTCGATTATTCTTTTTTATAAAGATCTGTATAAATTCTGTACCCAAGTCAAGCTTTTTATGACAAACCGACTAAATTTAAATTGTATTTTGGAACAAAAATACTGGTATTTAGTCTTGTTTTATTTTTAAATTCAACAGCCACTTTACAATGTTGGTATTTTTAGAATGGCCATATTGAGAGAAGTACACTTGAGGAGTCTCTGAGTAAAACTGTTCAATGAACAGTGTTCATAACATGAACTTCATGAACTTCATGCCTACTTTTGGTCAGAATTGAGAAAAATTGTGAAATAATCGTTAACTTAATTTCTATTTTATAATATTGGTGTAAAAGTAAAAAATCATTGAAGCCGATCTATGCATGCATGGACACATTCCAACCTTAGTCTGCTGTTTTTTTTTTAGAAAAGTTGTATTTTTAGGCTAAAAAGAGTTGTAAAAAGTCCAAAAATCTTCTTCGCTACGGCCCTAAGTAGACGGTATATAGCTTTATTCGAAATACTTAAACGCAAGTTAAAATTACTTTCCTATGACCTAGTTAGTAGTTAACTAGTTATTAGTTAACTAGTTAGTGCCTATTTCCCACCCGTTGTCTATGCCAACGACTGGGAAGTGACAATCAGCTGATTTTAGATATCTGCTGTCAGAAAATTAGTAAACGTCGAACACATAACCTCAAATTGATAAACTAATTTTAAGATACAGATACAGACAGAGATTTTCATAAAACACATTTGTATCCAAGAATTTTGTGTCTAGGACGATTTTTTTTTGGAAATTTGAAACTACCGGTATTATAAGTAGTATTCTAGCGCTTACACTAACCTTATATTAACTTATTAATATTATTAAGGTTATTTTATTATATCAGATATTGTAAATAGTAAATTACTAAAGGAAAAAGTCTTTAATAATAAAGCTCTAAATGCTTTGTTTGCAAGTAAAAACTTTTTTGTAAATATCTCAAACCAACCAACAGAAGACGTCTCTATTTCCGGACATGAAGAGTTTTATTCAGGCACTCCTCATTTAAGGTACATTTGAAGTGTATATTAAACATGTTTATTTTGGTTTGTCTAAAAAAGCCGCAATTGTGCTGGTAAAGCAGACGAAAACTTTATAAATGTTATTTTAAAACAAGCCGTAAAATGTATATAATGCTACGCATTCCGTTATATACTTTTCACAGTGGATGGTATAATATTGAATTTTTACAATAAGATAATATTCACATAACACCATGTTTATTTCCCCTAAACTAAATTTTGAACAAAAAGAAACATCATAAAAAATACTTATTACAATTTCTCGAGATCAGGTTAATGCCAAAAAATTGTAAATTTATAGAACATTTACAACAAAAAAAAACATTCAAACCAGTTTTCGGGAGCCTTTAAAATTGACCAATCCTAGATTATAATCCCGTGATTATAATGTATACATTACATTTTTAATTCTCGGAGCAGGTGTTAAATTATTTGCACTTTCCAGGAAAACCGTGAGGGATGACACGCTGGGCTTAAACACATTTTAAGTTGTGAGCATGGCATCGCTCAAAATCACTGGATATCATTATAGTCCGATGTCAAAATCATTGAATGGTGAATCATTCTCAGTGATTTTGACATCAGACTATAGAATTGGGTCCACACGTCATAAAAACATCAACAGAAAAATATGTACGTCATAAGTCGTTGGAAAAATTTCTTTGCTAGTGGTCATGGTTTATTATTTATAAATTGTTTTTATATTTATAAACTTTATAAAACTTTATTATAATAAATAAGCATACTTACAAGCTTTTAAATAAACTAAAACGTGCAAAAGTTTTCGGTTAAACCCACAATGGTTCTAGCTTCTTTTATATCTTTTTGACTTGACTAATTTAATGTTAAATTAAGAGTCCTCTTATTTAATTAAAGTTAAAACCTAGACCGTGTTAAATTGTGCTAATTACTAGAAGTGCCCTGTTTTACAGTTCGTACGTTACTACAAACTTAAAGTGTACTCTGTCGCGCCTAGCTGAAAATAACTTTAGCCCAAAAGTGCTCTAAATGTTTAGATTTAACTTTTTTGTTGGTTTCTAACATGGCCATTATTTTAATAACAAATTTGAAAAAATCGATAGAGCACTTTTTGAGAAAAATTATTTATAATAATATATGAAAACACTCCCCCCCCCCTATTTAGGGGGGCTATCCAAAATATAAAATCTCTATAGCCTTTATAACGCGAGAAACGAAGTGTGAAGTGTATGAATTTTAGTACAATTTGCTTTACGTAATATATGGACAGCCCCTTATATGGTCTTCAAATAATCGTAGGACATGTTAGAACCAAAAAAAGTTTAATCTGAAAATTGAGAGCACTTTTCCCTAAAGTCAATTTCAGCTAGGCGTGCTGTATATTTGGTCTAATGCTTTTTAAATTAACTTTGACATTTTCAATTAAATAATTGCTGTTAATTAACAGACATAGAATTGTATTTCCAAATGCTGTATTCAAAACAAAACTCGCTAAACAATAATAAAACATTTCGATGAAATGTTTTTGTTTAACAGAACTAAAACAAATCCTTAAAAAAACATTTAATTAGCTCGAAAAAGGAGATTTTATTTGGAGTATTTTTACTGGGATTATTTTTTTTTTGTATAAAATAGTACTTTTACAAAATTGTTCTTTATAATGTGCTTAATTAACCTCTACGTTTTCCCTTCGAACTCGATAACACCCCCATTTTGGGGGACAAAAAATACACTGCCCAGTAAAACAGCTTTCTCATTTTTCACCTCTGCGCGTAAAATGGATTTTTTATTATCAGACTCACTTTCAGCAACCTTTAAAACTTCAACATACCAATTTTCAAGAAAACTACCCCCCGCACCTTAGGGGTAGATTTAAAAAAAAATATTCCAATTTATGGATTTAGAAAAAAATATACCAATTTTGATGAAAATATTGACAAAATTTAAAAACATTTATCCCCTCAAACCCGTGGGGGTGAGACATTTTATTATCAGATTAAATTTCAGCTGCCTCAAAACCCCTGTATAGCAAATATATTTAGCAATTTTTATTTTTTTTTGTAAAAAAATATAGTATTTTTACACGAATGCAAGGCTTTCCCAAAATTTTCAAAATGGGATTGCGTATTTTTGCGTTTTATTACGTTTTATGTCGATTAAATCAATTTTGAGCAAAAAAACCTTGTAGGTCGGTTAGTCGAAAGGTCAGTCGGTCGACCGGTCGATCGGTTTGTCCGGGAAATCTTGTAGGCACGATAACTTAAAAACGCTTTAAGCTAGAAACTTTAAAATTTTTATACTGGTATATTACCAAAGGTGCTTGCTCGGGATTGCTGGTAAATATTGGGGTGGGTCAAGGCGGAAAATACAATATTTTTTCTCAAAAATGTGAAAATTGCGATACAGGGGGTTTTGAGGCTGCTGAAATTTAATCTGATAACAAAAAAAAATTCTAACTCCACCCCCTGAGAGGTGGGGGGTAGTTTTCCTAAAAATTAGTATATTGGTGTTTTTAAGGTTGCTGAAAGTAAATCTCATAACAAAAAATCCATTTCACGCGCGGAGGTGAAAAATGGGAAAGCTTTTTTACTGGCAGTGTATTTACAAAAATTTAAAATGGCTATTTAAATTTTTCAATATTTTCGTCAAAATTGGTATATAGGGGTTTTTGAGGTCGAAATAACTGAATTTGGTATTTTTTTCTAAATCCACCCTCTGAGGGGCGGGGGTAGTTTTCGTGAAAACTGTAAAGGGATTTTTGAGGTAGCTATTACCAAGTCTGATAATAAAAAAAAGCTAACTTCACCCCCTGGGGGCGGGGGTAGTTTTCTATATTGAGGTTTTGAGGTTGCTAAAACTGAATCTTATAATAAAAGTTTTTTAAATTCACTTCCTGGGGTAGTTTTCATGAAAATTGGTATATTTGGGTTTTTAAAGTTGTTGAAAATTAAGCGATAATAAAAAATACATTTTACGTGCTTTTTTAGATTTTGTATTTTAATGTTTTAGTTTGTTGGAGAATTTATTACTGATAGGTGTACTATATAAATTTTTATAGTTTTTTTGCCAATTTTACCCGACTAACCCGGATATTTTAAAAAACTTTCCTATTTTTACCTAAAAAAGTAAATAAAAAAACAAGTATGCTGTAAAGTTAAATCAAGGCTTTTCCGTTAGCGAAAATAGTATATGTACTCGTAGGTTTCCTTTTTTTTTTTTTTTGATTTTAAATTTTTTTTTTGTTTTTTTTTTAAATAGAATTTTTTTAAACACTTTGGATAAGGAACCTTTGGTCTAAAGTTAAAGACTTTAGCTCAAGGCGTTCTCGAGTTACAAGTTTCCCAGACAGACAATTCGCCTTGTAAATTCCGAAACATCGTATCTGAAAAATGACCACTTGACAGGTATAACAAATTATCCTTTTTTTTAAAATTAATAAGGTATTTATTTAGAACTTTATTAATTACATATAAACAAGAATAAGTTCTTATTCAAATAAATTAGTCAATTATTAAATTACTACCCTACTAATTCCATAAAAAAGAATAATTTCTAGTCTCTGGCAAGTTCTCATTTTTCAGATACGATGTTTCAGAATTTACAAGGCGAATTGCTTTTTTAGTGAAATCATGTTTTTTGGAGAAAGTAAATAAAAATTTTATTTTTTTTTTACTGACACAAGACTGTCCTTGGCCTTGGAAAAAGTAAAATTCAAAAATGTAAATATAAATGATTTCCGTACAAATACGAAAAAACATAAAATGTATAAATTGTAAATAAAACGATCTACGTTACCTTTACCTTTCGTTGGTTTCGTTCCCTTGGGTTTACATTTTTTGGTGATTTGTCTGGTTTGCTCGCAAGACACGTCGCTGTTCGGCTTCAATTTGTCGTTCCTCGTCATTTGACTTTGAGCGTTGCATTCTCCCCATGCACCCTTCTCGTATCGGCACGCTACGAAAAATTTAGAACACAATTTATTAGATCAACAATCGATTTCGGGATTTAAGGTTTGTTTTATAGGAAAATATGGAGTGTTTCAGAATTTAAGAAATTCATGGAAAGGGCAAATACTTTTTCCAACGTCGTGACGCGTCGGTGGGTGTAAGGGCATATCCACAAGCTCGCATAACAACATAGTACATAAGAATGCGATGCCTTGATTGGCTTGAAGTGCCGCCATGTATCTTGTAAGCCAATCACGGTACCGCATTCTTATGTACTATGTTGTTATTCCAGCTTGTGGATATACCTTAAAATAAATTACGAATTGTATGATTTTAGAAATACGAAGTTGCTTAGCAATTAGAGTACCACATAATTTCAAAAATTCTTTTTTTTACTTTTTGTCTGTTTTTAAAGTTGTGTTAATAATATGCTCCTTCTTATTTATGACGAGTGCACAGCATGACCTATTTATTGTTTTTTTTTTCAGAATAACCACTTTTTTTATTAGTTTATTTTCAAAATAATTGTTTTCCAAACATTATTAATTGATTTTAAACTGCGAAATACAGGGTGATCAGTAACTCCCTTGCCAAAATTTAAGGGGTGATTCTACATCCAAAAATATGAAAAAAAGTTTCTATAAAGATTGGTCCGGAAATGAGCCCTAAGGGAGCTACGGATCTTCAAAGATGACATATTGAATGGGGAACAAAACAAGCATCAATAAAATTTTAATGCTGCAGGGTAATTTTTCATTTAAAACTGAGAAAAAAAGTGTTCTTCACCAAAACACCTAAATTTAATATTAAAGGAGTAATAGCCTTTTAAAAAGTAACGTTTTTGGTGGCACAAAATGTTACTTCCTCTTAATTGCTTTTTCTTAAAAACGGTTGCTCCTACAGTGTTACACTATACGACATTTTTTATGTATTTTTACTCAAGGAATCCATATTTAAAAAAAAAATTCAAAAAAAAGGACACATCAAAAGTTTGGGGCAAAAATGTGTTAAGCCTAATACATTTTTCCGTCTAGAGACGCGTCTGAATAAATTCAAAAAAAAAAAAAAATAACATAAACTTATTGCCCTTATTAATACTAGTATACATGCAAAAGTTCGTCGCTCTAGCTTAAAGGGTACCAGAGTTATTAATTGAAAACCTTATTTTTATTGCAATTTTATAGGGCTGTAACTCTTTTCGGGCTTATTTTCAGACCAACCTTTATACTTTTTTTGACATTTTTGGATGCAGAATCACCTCTTAAATTTTGGCATGGCAGTAATTGATCACCCTGTATATATATTTTTACAAAAATAATTCTTATTACTTCGAGAGTTTAAGGTTACCGTAGTAACTATAAATAGTTATTTATGGTACTAGTGGGTAAAGTAGGATATTGCCCATGAGAAAATTAACCTAATTAAATTAAATAGCTTAGGAATTCATATTTTTATTAAAAATTTTAATGACATTTACAAGAAAATAATTTGACAAGTGACAGTTGAGTGGGTAAAATAAATATTTATCCACTCAATAAAGTAAAAGCCACGCGGGGGTTATTATTGAGTTTATCTATTTAAAATAAAGCTGGAAATTGTCTTATTATCTGTATGTATTGGATAAAAGTATTTTATGTAGGTAATTATTTATATTTAAGTCCAAACGCTGACACTTACCGCGAGATGGAGCTTGAAACTTTTTATTTTCAGATTTATTTTCAGCAACCTGAAAAGTCCCAACTCTATTTACCCAGCGATTATCTTGAAAACTAAAAGAGGTAATCAAGTTCTGCAAAAACCGTCTTAAATGGGACAGTAATTTCTATAAAAAGTAGCTAAAAATAAAATCCACCCCTTGACCCTCCTCCCAAAACTTACCCCCAACTTAATTTTTTTAAATGGCATCCCTATAATTTTTGGGTTGTTTTAGATAGACCAAGATCTGCTAAATATAGTTAGAATTAGGGGGTGGTTTTTAAATATTTTTTACCACTTCTCGACTTAAAAATAGAGAGTATGTTATATCATTGTATTTTACCTCCTCGCCCCACGACAAAAACCTCGGAACGTTCCTCTCTACTCATAATATGAGTAGACAGGACAATATATTATATTTATGACCTGTATTGCATACATAATAAACTGCTTCCTTGAAGGAAGTTCCTTCTGAACTTGCAAGTTTTCTTGAGTTATCTATGACATAACATACCATGTAAATTTTACATAGTTTACATTAGTGTATGTACTAGGGTGCCCAGGACCTACGGAATTGTTGGGGTCCCACCCCTCAAAATTGTTCCTTTAGATGACAGAACAACCCTAATTTTTTTTAGATGTTTTAAAAAAATATTTGGAGGTCCCGCCCGGCGTTTTTTTAAATAGAAAATCATGTGAGGAAATTTTATTTTTTTAAGGATATAAAAACTTTGATATTGAAAGTTTATGGAACAAAAAAGTGTTTCTGGATAATAAAGAAATATTCTCAATTTTTATGTCCCTCTAAAAAAATAAAACGGATTTTTTATGAGGTGAAAGTGGTAAAAATTGACAAATGAGGTTAATAATGGCTAGAAAAAACTGCACTTAATTTTTTTTTCCAAAGAGTAATTTTTTTCTAGGGTATTCTCCAATATGTCTGAATTCAGGGCTTATAATTACTTTTTTGAAAAAAAGTACAGGGTGTCCAAAAAATAAATAAATATCTCAATAAAAGTTAAAAAAATGCATTAAATTGCAATAAAATGTCAGTTTTGTAGAAAATAAATAAAAAATGTTTTCAAATTGCCTTGTAATATGTTAAATTATGTAATAAAACACATTAAATATTTTTTTTTTTCAAAAAAAATGTAAGACGTTTATTTTTTAAAATCCGAAAAAAAAATCGGCAACACCCAGTTATAATAATAAATACATTTCAAAGCAATTTGTACATATTATTATGCTCTTTGGCCCAAATATCATCTCTTTAATCGAAATAAAGTGATTTTTTTACATTTTATGGGATTGGTGATTTTTTTTTTGACATCCTGTTCTTTTTCTCGAAAAAATAAATATGGAGCGTATCTATTCATGAATTTCTAAAAAAAAAATGACCTATAAGAAAAATTTGTAAGTAACCTTTTTTGTAGCATAAATAAGCTTCATACATCAATTTTTAAAATGTTTTTACCCTGGTAAAGCCATTTTTTCATGTAAAAGAGTAATTTCTTTTGTATATTCCCTTATTATTCAAAAATAAGTTCCCCTTCTAAAATCGCTGGATTTCAATCTTTTTATATTTAAATAATAATAAAAAGGCTTAACATGTCTTCTCTCTCAAAAACCCGCCGGACGCGACTTTTAAATATTTTTTTAAAAATCTGAAAAAAATTGAGGGTTGGTTTTTGTCCTAAATAAACATTTATAGGGGATGGGACCCTAAAAAAATCCATTTTTTAATTTTGACTGGGTACCCTAGTATGTACATTCCGTGACAACCATATAAGTACTACAAGTTCCCAAACTAAAACATACTCGGATTTATGTATTCATAATCACAAGAGTCAAGAAACGGCTTTTTGTCTCGTTTGTTGAAAGTCTCGATTTTCGAGACCAGCAATACGTTGACCTTTCCTTGACCATTTCTTGACGAATCACGCTGGTCTGGAAACAAAATTTAGCCCTACTTTCATATAACCCAAGTTTTTTTCATAATTTAATTATTTAGAGCTTTGGCATCTTTTTAAGACCAAATTTAAAAAAATCTGTCGATGGGTTTAAGAGAAAAACGATATTCGTTTAAAAAAAAATATGACATACATATTTAAAAATTATTTCAGAAATTCAGATTTTACGTCAAAAAGTGAGAAAAAAGTTTTTATAGACGTTTGAGCTAAATTGCTTTTTAAGGGAGCTAGCGTATTTTTAAAGGGCATTTTTAGAATACTTATCACCTCATATCTCAAAAACGGTTTTACTTATTGAGATGAAATTTTTACTGTAGTATAGAATAAATAAATAATAAATGTAAACATTTAACGTTTGGACCAGGGGCATAGATAATGGGAGCCTCTTAATTTATCTGTAAAAAGTCCGCCCCTGGTCAAACATTTAATTTTTTTTTGTCATAATATGATGTTTATTGGTTGCATACTACACTGTAAATTTCAAGTCAGTAAGTTGAGCCAAAAAGTCCATACACGTTCGCTGCCGACAAACCACCTGGTGGTCCATCCCCTATTCATAGTCAATGAAAAGATCCCGCCTGGCGGACTCACTGTAGACTTGAATATAAGTAAATTTACATCGTTTTAAAGCCTAAACATTCATCTACAAAATACAATTAAATTCACTTTCCTATCTCTACTAATAAAGCGGGAAATTAATTTTGAACGCGACCGCTACATTTTGTACAATTTTCGTTGGCAGCGAACGTGTTAAACTTGCTCTAGTTTCCCTAAAAAAACATTTAACACAAACGTTCATAAAAACTTTTTTTCTTATTTTTTGACTTACAATCTGAATATTTAAAATTATTTTTAAATATATCATATTTTTTTTCTTAAAACAATTGAAAATAATTTTTCTTTGAAAATAATTAAATTATGAAAAAAAACTTGGGTTATATGAAAGCTAAATATTGTTTCCAGACCAGTGTGGAATAACTTCTTGTCTCGACCAGCGAGAGTCTTGATTTTTAAGACTCTGGATCTTCTGCAGGGCTTGTTGACCTCAGCATCACGCGCCGAAACATTCCTATAATAGGGCAGACCAGTTTTTATTACTGACAATGATTCTTTATTTCCATAACAACTTGTATGTAAAAGACTTACTTGAAACTTTAAGTTAAAAGTTTTAACCACTTACTATTCTGCCCTGCTAAGACAGGTTGTCCTATCTGCGAAAATCCTCTTTTTGAGATAAACACACCATTGTGTTGCTTTACACTAGCCCCATATGCCTACTAAAAAGAAATTTCCTAGTCAAAAGCCAAATCATAAAAATTAGCCCAAGATGTTTGTCCTATGTGGAAAATTTTCAATGTTTTCTAAATAAAATTCTGTGGCTTGGTTCTCAAAGGCCGGATGTCACTTTGTCAGTAGCAGCGTTTTCGTGACAAAGTGACATCCGCACTTTGAGAAACAATAATTGTCCTAACTAATCTTTACTAGACGAATAAGTCAGGACTAGGACTTTACAGATTTTAGTAATTTGATTGGCCTTCATTTTGTCCTAATTTTCTCAGATAGAATAAATGCATTTAGTATGACAATTTATTTTTCTGATAATTTTTTTTTTAAGGATATCACGTTTTTTTATTTAAAATAAAGCAGAACCAAATGCTCGATTTATTTATACATGTTTTTATAAAGTGCAAACAAAAACAATAAAACTGGGCATATCTCAAAACATGTAATTTGCAGATAGGAAAACTTGTAAAATCACAAAAATTTAATCTAGACAGTCAAGAAGTCTTGATTCTTGATCAAGAGTCTCGAGTCTCGACGACGGAACTTTCGTCATGTCTTGGTTTTGCTTTCACATTTTGAACATTTTCAAAACTTAGGGAAAGCCTGGTATTCGTGCAAAAATTTAAAAAATGCGTATTTTTGCGTTTTATTATGTCGGTCGATCGGTCTGCCTTCGAAATCTTGTGGGCACGATAACTTGGCATAGGCAAGGCAATGGGGTAAATACATGTTTTTTACAAAAATTTGAATATTGCTATATGGGGGTTTTTATGGTGATCACGATCAAATTTTAAGTATCACCCTGTATTAAAACGCCATTCCCTGTCATTTTACGTTGACTTTATCTATAACCTTCTTTTGTATCGGCACGCTTCAAAAATTCACAAAAGAATGTATTAGAATTCCAATTTTCAGTCGGAGATAGCGGCATTTAGGATCAATAGATATGTGTGTAGTAAACCCATTTGATAAGAATATTATTTTTTTAAAAGGCATTTTTCATATTATAAAAAAATTTCATATATATCATGTATAGTAATCGGCATAAACCCAATTATGACTCATCAACGTTGAAAATAAACACAGAAACATAGGCTTACGGAATAATTTTGCCGAATTATGAGGGAAATTTTTATAAAGGTCACTAAATAGAAACATTTGACGACTAATTTGTTACACACAACAATATTGACTATACATATTAACTATAAATATGTATATATATATATATATATATATATATATATATATATATATATATATATATATATATATATATATATCGGTGTTTTTCGAAGAAAAACGGTGCTTTTCGAAGAAAAAAACGATATTCGATTTTTATCTTTTAAGAATACGAAAGTTTTTAATTTTTATTCATCGATAACTTTTTTCCCACCTAACTCATTTAAATGGAATCATTAAAAAGTATCAAGATAAAAAGAAGAAATTCGCCGATGACTGATCATGTATGATTTTATTTTTTGTGCAGAAGAACTCAGATGAACAGTTTTATGCTTGGACTCAGTATCGGGCACAGCCAGCATGAGACCGGCATACCGCGGCACGGGAAGGGCACCTAGACCCCAAAAAACAGACTTCTAAAAAAACTTTAATTAGGACGTTCAAAATTAGGACGATATCGTCAATGCACTTTATTTGAAGCCCCTAAATTTTTTTAGGCACAACTTTTTTTTGCTAAAAGAGTCCACTTTGAGGAACCCTCCAAACATTATTTTTTTAGGCCGGGTCCGTCTTTTATTGTAAATAGAACCTGTTATGTTTTTTTAATATATAGTTTCTTTTGCTAAACGCTCGGGTGACACGTATCTCTACTCATCACATCTCTACTCACGCACATCTCTACTCACACACATCTCTACTCACCCAGATCTCTACTCACACACATATCTACTCACACACAACTCTACTCAAACACATCTCTACTCACACATATCTCTACTCACACACACCTCTACTCATTGTCATGTGCTTTGACATTTATTTAATTAGAACTAGGATACCTTGGCGGAATAAAGCACTAATCTAAATTAATTTAATTTTTTCTATGATATTATATTAAATAAATTTTAGTTAGTGCTTTGTTCTGCCATGGTATTCTAGTTTTAATCAAATAAATGTCAAAGTATATGACAATGAGTAGGAATGTGTGTGAGTAGAGATGTGCGTGAGTAAAGATGTGATGAGTAGAGATGTGATAAGTAGAGATGTGTGTGTGTACCAATCGCTCTTGACAAAATATATATTATACAGGAGCCCGCGTTGACTTTAAATGAAACCCATACATTTTTGTAACTAAGTTTAAATCGATTATATACATGTATATACAAAGTGTAACACTACATACCTACTATTTAGTGTTCTGTGCCCGGACCAGCGTGCACCTTATCATAGTTAAAACGAAACACCAGAGATTTCATATTGGACAATGTTAACGTTTTGGAATTATTAGGTAATTGTGTAGATTTTATTTTAATTAATATCGTTAAATCATTAAAAATTGAATACCAACACTTTTATTTTATTTTTACCCGGTTAAAAAAAAAAACATTTCGATCCAAAAAGCTAAATGCGCAATGACTTCATCTGCAGTTTTTACGAGGATAGTATGCCAAATTTCAGCTTGCGCGGAATATCGTCTTTTCCATATTAGTTACAGAATATACTATTATTATTTAGACTATTCCCTTTTTTAAATAGGGAATTGGAAATCAACGAAATAGTTTTTTAAGAGGTCTGCTTATTGCATCTTTTAGAAGATGCAAACTTTATAGATCATTTGTGTTTATTTAGTCTTATAATTTAAACTTATTTATGTGGGATTTAAATTCTTATATAGAGAACGTCATAAATCTAAAAAGGATAAAAATTTCATTTAAACTTGGTGAAATATAAATATGAGTTGGTAAAACTTGCGCTAGAAAATATGAGCATACATAATTTATTTTTAAAACTCCATGAATATGGTTAGTGTTCATATTTTCAAATACAAGGTAATTCTAGGACATATCACTCAGTTTTTTGCTTTATTAGTAAAGCTATGTAGACCCAACAAACTTACTAGCGTCTACGTCCCAAATTCAACTTGGTCTTTTCCGCTGTTGCCAAAATGTGCAATTTAATATATTTTTGGTTTTTGGTTGTTTTGGTGTTTTTTTTTGCAAAAAACACCAAAACAACCAAAAATAAAAGCAAACAAACACCAGAAAAACCAAAAACCAAAGATATATTAAACTGCACAATTTGGCACCAGCGCAAAATACCGAGTTGAATGTGGGACGTAGACGTTAGTAACAAACTTTAAGTATTCTTGAAGAATAGTTTTGTTTTTAAGATGAAGTTCCACTAACTAAAAACGCAAAATTTTGAAAATGTATTTATTTTTCTTTATGGTACATCCATTTGTTAAACTAACTTAATTTTTTGTAACTTTAATCCGATGGGCTGACCGCGAGGAAATCTTTTGTACAAGCCAAAGTAACTCCGAGGAACTCTGAGGAACTCTAGAGGAACTCCGAAGGAAGTCAGAGGAACTCTGAGGAACTCTTTGCAAAAAGGAACTCTTTTGTACAAATTTCAGAAGCGGTCAGCCAAAGGAACTCAGGAGGAACTCTGGAGGAACTCTGGAGGAACTCTGAAGAATTCTGGAGGAACTCCGAAGAACTTCGAGGAACTCTGAGGAACTCTGGAGGAACTCCGAAGGAACTCAGAGGAACTCTTTGCAAAAAGTAACTATTTTGTACAAATTTCAGAGGCGGGCAGCCAAAGGAACTCAGGAGGAACTCTGGAGGAACTCTGAAGAATTCTAGAGGAACTCCGAAGAACTTCGAGGAACTCTGAGGAACTCTGGAGAAACTCAGAGGAACTCTTTGCAAAAAGTAACTCTTTTGTACAAATTTCAGACGCGGTCAGCCAAAGGAACTCAGGAGGAACTCTGAAGAATTCTGGAGGAACTCCGAAGAACTTCGAGGAACTCTGAGCAACTCTGGAGGAACTCCGAAGGAACTCAGAGGAACTCTTTGCAAAAAGTAACTCTTTTGTACAAATTTTAGACGCGGTCAGCCAAAGGCACTCAGGAGGAACTCTGGAGGAACTCTGAAGAA
The DNA here is from genome assembly GCA_958510825.1 of Brachypterus glaber. Classification (NCBI taxonomy): domain Eukaryota; kingdom Metazoa; phylum Arthropoda; class Insecta; order Coleoptera; family Kateretidae; genus Brachypterus; species Brachypterus glaber. The sequence goes on along the minus strand of OY294045.1, from coordinate 46,451,351 downwards.
TTCTGGAGGAACTCCGAAGAACTTCGAGGAACTCTGAGGAACTCTGGAGGAACTCCGAAGGAACTCAGAGGAACTCTTTGCAAAAAGTAACTCTTTTGTACAAATTTCAGACGCGGTCAGCCAAAGGAACTCAGGAGGAACTCTGGAGGAACTCTGAAGAATTCTGGAGGAACTCCGAAGAACTTCGAGGAACTCTGAGGAACTCTGGAGGAACTCTGAAGGAACTCAGAGGAACTCTTTGCAAAAAGTAACTCTTTTGTACAAATTTCAGACGCGGTCAGTCAAAGGAACTCTGGAGGAACTCTGAAGAATTCTGGAGGAACTCCGAAGAACTTCGAGGAACTCTGAGGAACTCTGGAGGAACTCCGAAGGAACTCAGAGGAACTCTTTGCAAAAAGTAACTCTTTTGTACAAATTTCAGACGCGGTCAGAAACAATTATTATTTATTACCCGCATTAAAGTTTTTATTTTCAAACTAGATAAGCCGTTACAAACACCTTATCAATCAAAACATCCTACCTTTGCGCGCTAATTTTGTTTTTGAAGGGGCGCCAAGTTTGGTAGAAACTGTCAGGGACAAAGCTTTTTTTCCTAAAGGTATTTTGGGGCGCCAATTTTTGTTCTGAAAGGGCACCAAGTTTGGTAGAAAGAAACCGTCAGGGACAAAAGCTTTTTTTCCTGAAGGTAATTTGGGGGCGCCAATTTTTGTTTTGAAGGGGCGCCAAGTTTGGTAGAAACCGTCAAGGACAAAGCTTTTTTTTTCTTGAAGATAAATTTGGGGCGCCAAGTTTGGTAGTAACCGTCAGGGACAAAGCTTTTTTTCATGAAGGTATTTTTTGGGCGCCAACTGTAGGGGAGTCAAGTTTGGTTGAAACCTTCAGAGTCAGGGACAAAGCTTTTTTTTTGGAGGGTACCTTATTGGTAGTAGTGCTTGTATAACGGTAATTTCTACGGCTTATTTGCCAAAAATTACCCCTTCCAGAGAGGAACTCTTAAGGAACACAGGAGGAACTCCGAAAGAACTCTGAGGAACTCTTTGCAAAAAGGAACTCTTTTGTACAAATTTCAGACGCGGTCAGCCCCTCGGGTTTACCTATACATAGATCATCAAAAATTAATTACAGTGCCATTAAAATCCCATTTTTGCAAAAAAGTGACTTAGTGCATTTTTCTTTATTTCGTGTACACTAGGTCGTACGAAAAAATATTTTACCGTCATATTCTTTTAGTTAAAATTAACAATTAACTGTTAATAAATACTCTGTTTCTCCAAAAACAAAAGCTGGTAGAAAACTTTCGTTTGAACCTATTAGATTTTTGGTTTAAACCAGTAAAAAAAATATTTTGGTAATGTTAATAATAATGTAAAAAACGATCGATTTGTATTAGGTGAGTCACCCTGTAGACTTAAAACGTCTAAGCTTCGTATTATAAATTCAAAATGTAAATTCATTTTAAAATTATAATTTCTGCTTCAAATATTTCAGACTAAAAGTGTCGTGAATGGTATGATATATTCAAAATTAATTACTCCGATGTGCTTTTTAAAAGGATTTTAACAAAATAAATTCACTGCGGTGCAAGTATTCAAAATTAAATATAGTGTGGTCAATTTAAAACAAATACTGGGTTATTCAGAAATAGAGTCATTAATTTTAAGGGGTGATTCTACATTGGAAAATATCAAAAAAGTTTCTATAAACATATGTCTAAAAATTCGTCGTAAGGGAGATAATCCTCTTTGAAAGTGGCTAAAAAAAATCTGTTTTTATTTAATAACTTAGAAACCCTTTGAGATATAGCAACGAGGTCTTGCACGTGAACTAATCTTAATAAGGCCCATCTTCGTATCTATTTTAACCAGGATTATGCAAAACGTTATCAGTTTTTTATCCCAAACTTTTTTCTGTTTAACTTTTTTGCAATTTTATTTTTGAAAATACATAAAGAAGGTGCTCTTGCTGTAGGATAGGCAATGGTATTTGCATGTTGTTACTTCAACCAGGGATGTCCGAAATCGGGGGTCTTATCAATTTTTTGCCCCAAACTATTTGCTGCTTAACTTTTTTGTGGGTTTATTATTAAAATAGTATTGACCAACTATAAACACATAAAGAAGTACTTGTTCTAATACCGTAGGATAACCCGTTTTCGAGAAAAATTCATTTGAAGGTGAAATTTCACGGTTCGAGGACGAAAAATTAAATAATAATATGTTTAAAACAAAAATTTGAATGATACAGGGTTATTCTATATCAAAAACTAAGAAAAAAAGTTTCTATACATGTATGTAGGTCGAAAAATCGCTTTTAAAGCTCCTTAGGATTGATTTTTGGAAGAACCTGTATATGAGGTTTTTTCTTAGTTTTTGATGTACATTCACCTTGCATCATTGAAATTTCGGTTTTGAACATTTTAGTATCTATTTAATTTTTCGTCCTCGAATCGTAAAATTTCACCTTTAAATGATTTTTTCTCGAAAACAGTTAATCCTACAGTACTACAACAAGAGTACCTTTTTATGTATTTTGACCTGAGGAAACATATTCCAAAAATAAGATTACAAAAAAGTTACACAGAAAAAAGTTTGGGACAAAAACCTGATAAGGCCCCCCTATTTAGCCCACCCCTGGTTAAAATAAGTACATGAAGATAACATACAAAGATGTGCCTTATTAAGATTAGTTTAGATTCAAAAGCTCGTTGCTATATCTCAAAGGGTTTTTTAGTTATTAAATAAAAACCGAATTTTTTAGCCACTTTCAAAGGGCTTATCTCCCTTAGGACGCATTTTAAGAGATATGTATAGGTAAACCAATAGGTTTTGCCTTTTACCAGGGCCGTGTGAATCGCATGGCACGCCACTGCAACTGTCAAGGTTTCTCTTAAGAGATCTTATTGCCGCAGTTATTATAAATATTTTCTATGTTTATTTTTTAATTTCGGGTTTAGGAGATTTCAGGTTTTTCCTGAAAGTTGACGTTTTTTCAATTAACTCAAAAACTACTACATATGTAATTTGATTTTGCCTTTTTCACCAAATCATGTTTATCACAAACGTAAAAATGGGTTTGATAAACGACTAGAAGAAAAACAGGGTCAATTCATCCGGCGGCGGTTCTGAGAAACCACCGTTGAACCACCGCGGTGCATTGTTAGGCGCCAGTAAAAAGTTACCGCTAGATGAAGAAACTCACACCGAAAAAGTAAAAGACTTAACCTTTAATCAAGGTACATTAAAATCAAAAACGGAATTAAAAAAAAAAAAATTTCAAAAAAAAAGTTTATTTTGGCGTAAAACGATAAATAAATTGAAAAAAAAAATGTTTTTGAATTTTGAATTGTTTTTACTCCATTTTACCCCCTTACGCTAATCCGATTTTTACCAAAAACAATCACAGCCTAGAACTTTGGATAATCAACCTATAGGATAAAATTTGAAGTCTTTAACCCGAAGCATTCTTGAGTTATCGTGGTCACAAATTTCACGGACACAGACCGACAGACCGACCCACAGACAGAATTTCTTTTTTGACAGAAATCATATTTTTTGGATTTAAAACGTTCGGAAACGTAAAAAAAAGTCAATACAAATTTTTCTAATTTTTTTTAATAACGCAAGACTTTCCTTGGGGAAAGTAAAAGGTCAGCTGATTTAATAGTTTTGAGTTATATGAAAAAATACAATGTTCAGGAAAATCCTAATATCTCCCGAACCAGAAGTGAAAATAAAAAAAAAATAAAGAAGAAAATATTCATAATAAATGCGCCAATGCGAGAGGTTTAATTAATTTGAAAAACAATTATAGTATCATAGATTACCATATATTTTAAAAATTACCTTTTTTAGGTGGTCCGACTTTTGCGTTCAATTTGAGATTTAACTAAAATTTTAATACATTTACCTTTTTTACATTTTTTCTGGATAGTCTTCGTCGACTCGCAAGTAGTTTGGTTGCCCTTTTTCAGTGTCAGTGTTCTTGAACGTTGATTCGTTTTTGGATCGCATTCTGACCAGCCGCCTTTTCCGTATCTGCATTCCTCTGCAACATTAAACAAGATCCTTAAAAGTACTTTTTTTTTTGTCAAACTGACTGAAATGTGGATGATTGTATTGGGAAATTGTTCTTATATCAGTTACATTGTAAGTTATTGAACTTATTGAATAATTTTTGGTCATCTCGGATGCAATTAATAATTAATTAATAAACAGTAGATTGAAGTAATAGTATATTACGCACCGAGTACGCGAACCTATTTTTTAGTGCACGAGAGTGCTTTTTTTACGAGGCGCAACCGAGTAAAAAAGCACTCGATGGTTTGCGTATACTATTTGCGTATACTATTTTTCCTACGACCTAACACCTAAACATCCAAAAAAAACGCAATAATTATCTTAAAAATAGTTTGTCAATTTGAGGTTATGTGTTTGACGTTAACTAATTTTTTGACAGAAGATATGTAAAATCAGCATCATTGCTAACCGTTTTCATAGGTAACGGGTGGAAAATGGGCACTAAGAAAAAATTACTATTTTCAGTCATTTATTGTATATCACCTTTTTATTTCAAAAACGATGAGAAAAAAATCTGCAAAAGATTACACTGCTCTACAAAAATAAACTTTTTTTTATTTGCCGCAGAGCTTTTGGTTGATTTCGGAACCTTTTTTCGTTTTTCATGATCAGCTCGTTTTTTGAGATATAACGCACAATGGTTCTTTTGCCCATAGTTATTTTCAACAAAAAATTAAAGTCTTTTTTTCTCGTAAATTGGTTCTCAATCGTTCTCAATTTATGAGGCTCTAAGCCAAGCGGATTTGAAATATTATTATTTTTTTTAGGTTTCTAAATTTCAAAAATAAGTTTTTTTCGCATTTTTTTATATATGTTGATAAAATTTTTTTATAAATACTAAAGATATGACTCTAATTTTTATAAGCAATCTTACTAACACATATATGCGGTTTATAAAAATTTAAAAAAAATAGATTTAATTTAGTTACAAGGATTTTACCGGGGATTATCGAAATTAGAAAAAAATATATATTGAAGTATTTTATTTATTTTTAAAAGAGCAACATATGAAAACAAGCAGTGAAGATATGTAATGCTACGCAATTTATTATATACTATTCACAGTGGATGGTATATTGCATATTTCCATTTAAAATGCAAAATAAACAATTGCTGCCAGCAAAAGAATACTTGAAGTTTTGAACCTTTTGACTAAAACACATAAAATAGGGAATTTGCTTTAATTGTTGATGTTTCAAAACATGTACAAACTTTGCATTCTTTATTTTACATCATTTTACAATGTGGATTACCATGTTATATTTTTTATTTATTACATCGGCACTTAGTACTACTAAGAGTGCCGATGTATTGAAATATTCGCCAAAATATATAACTCCATTTCTAAATAAGATATCGAGAAGCTTTTTTTTGCATATTGTTTCTTATCATATTTCAAAGAGCTGATTAGATTTTGGTGTAAACGATTGGGGTAAGAGGGTAAGAATAGGGTAAAACTCCTATTTTTAGCGTTTTTTTGGTTATAATTATGTTAATTATTATTGTATTTTAATAATTTAACACTTATATGATATGAATAATTTTTTTAAATTGCTCAAAAAATATTATGAACAATTTTTTCCTAAAATACATTGTTTTCGAGATATTGGCGTTTAAAGCAGTAAAATGTTTTTTAGCATAACTCACTTATTTATGAACCGATTTCAAAAAATTATATTTCAAATGAAAGCCCTGCAAAAAATGTTATGTACAGTTTTTGCTAGAATATAAGGTTTTGGGAGATACAGACTTTCAAACTAATAAATTATGCAACACGCATTTGTATTAATGGTTGCCTATTAGACAACTTTCTATTACGTTTCAAATTAGTGCCTAGTGCCGATGTTTTGACAAGATGCTTGCAACTGTTCAGCTGCACTGAGAATTCGTTACCGTAGTAAATACTAAACGTTTTTGCCTATTTGGAACCCTAGGCAAAATTTGTTATTCAATACAAGTTGTTACAGTAAAACATAACCTTGTTTTGTTATGTTTTACTGTAGCAACTTGTATTTAATAATGCCTAGTGCCGATGTTTTGACAAGATGCTTGCAAATGTTCAGCTGCACTGAGAATTCGTTACCGTAGTAAATACTAAACGTTTTTACCTATTTCGAGCCCCAGGCAATATTTGTTATAAAATACAAGTTGTTACAGTAAAACATAACCTTGTTTTGTTATGTTTTACTGTAGCAACTTGTATTTAATAATGCCTAGTGCCGATGTTTTGACAAGATGCTTGCAAATGTTCAGCTGCACTGAGAATTCGTTACCGTAGTAAATACTAAACGTTTTTGCCTATTTCGAGCCCCAGGCAATATTTGTTATTAAATACAAGTTGTTACAGTAAAATATAACCTTGTTCTGTTATGTTTTACTGTAGCAACTTGTATTTAATAACAAATACTGAACGTTTTTGCCTATTTGGAACTCTAGGCAAAATTTGTTATTAAATACAAGTTGTTACAGTAAAACATAACCTTGTTTTGTTATGTTTTACTGTAGCAACTTGTATTTAATAATGCCTAGTGCCGATGTTTTGACAAGATGCTTGCAAATGTTCAGCTGCACTGAGAATTCGTTACCGTAGTAAATACTAAACGTTTTTGCCTATTTCGAGCCCCATGCAATATTTGTTATTAAATACAAGTTGTTACAGTAAAACATAACCTTGTTCTGTTATGTTTTACTGTAGCAACTTGTATTTAATAACAAATGTTGCCTGGGGTTCCAAATGGGCAAAAACGTTCAGTATTTACTACGGTAACGAATTATCAGTGTGGTTTAGCAGTTTAGAGTCGTTGAAGAACCTTTGCCGACACGTGTTTTATACTCTATATAGCTATTGGACATTAGGTACATTATTGCAAAACACGGCCAAATTATAATATTTTACTGCTAAGATCCCACTTACAACTTTTGATAGGAATCCAAATGTATTGATTGTGCGAAGGGTCTTACCGAAGTTATATTTACCCTAAAAGAAAATTGCCCGAAAAGAAAATTGCCCTATTCCAACTACCTGATATGTAATATGCGAGTGATTCTGTTGTAAAATGGCTTTTGGATTAAATGGCTGTGACAAGTTGACCTCGTAAATGTGGTTAATGCACCCTTCGTGTAAGGAAAATCAAAAAGCAGGGAGGATTGAAATCCATTAAAATTTTTATAGAATATTTCCGCAGATTGAATGTATCCATTTCTCAATACAATTTAACTAGAATTGCTTTTTTATACTTTTATACTTATATATCGTCGGCTTACAAGTAAAAGGCACTAAGTCACTTTTTTGCAAAAATGGGATTTTAATAACACTGTAGGTAATTTTTGATGATGATCTGCCAAGGGAGTTACCCCCTATACAAAACGCACCAATTTGATTTTGATTAAAATTTTATCTGGCAATAGGCACTAAGTCACTTAGTGCACTTAGTACGTTTTACTTGTAGATTATTTCAAATGTTTCTGCACTAAATGATTTTCTAAAAAGAGTTAATTTATAAAACTATGATTGCTTGAATCATTTATATGATACAATATGGCGTTATTTATTGTACTGTATTGACAAACGCATTCAAATTTTAATTAATAGATTATTTTAATTTTGCTCTTAAATCCTTGGTTACTACATAAATAACAAGAATATAAGAAAAAAATTAAAGTTCGCGGCCCTTAGAATTGCACCGTGAAGTGTTTTATTATTAATAATTCATTATAATTATTGACTTTAGGAGATGCTTCTTTGCCGATGGCCTCTGAAAACTGTCTTAGTTCTGGCATAGTAAGCAGTTTCATATAATTAATACTAATTAATTTTATAAAAGTCCAAAATGGAAACTTTCTCTAAACAATCAAAAAGTCCAAACCATTCTTTTAAAAATCTAGTTTTTGAAAAGGTATGTAAACATCTTGTTTTCTACTTTATAGTTATACGTTTAATTAATAGAAGGGTTTTAATTTTAAATAGTTGTTTTTTATATTATTTTATTGACTTAGTGCTCTTTACTTGTAAGCCGACGTCGTGGGCCTTCAAGTAAAAGGCACTAAGTCCATGTCTTTTTTTAAATTTAGTTGAATTAAACTACTTCAATTTTTCTTTATTTAACTGCAAATGGGACATCATTATGTCCAAACATGTCATTGCAATTTGCGGTAGTTTTTTTCCAAAAACAATTATTATAAAAATTAAAAAACAACAATAAAAGTTAAATTTGTCAATATCTCAAAACCATGTTTTTGGACTTAGTGCTCTTTACTTGTAAGCTGACGATATTTCCACAAAGATTTCTGGAAAACACCAAAAAAATATATAGAAATTTAACACATTTACACATAATTCACAATGATTATGTGATTATTTTAATTCATAGAAAATGATTATATTTTTTATATTTTCTGAATTTCTGTGAGTTATGTAAAATTTCATTACATTCTTAGATTATCGTGTTACTGTCTAAAAATGTATCGCCGCACTATGTGGCCAAAGAGAAAAAAAATATTTTTTTGGTGAATTAAATCTTAAATGGTTTACTATACATAAATAACTATTTTTGGGTCAAATTAAAAATAATTAACCCCCAATTCGTACGCCCCTGAATAAATGTATTGTTCTCACGGGCGCATTTAGGTGGGGGCATGTGGGCCAGCGAGATATATTAGCATAGAAATACCTTCTAAATTATATTTTTGGTGAATACGCATTTTTTTCCTTATGGATGCCCCCCCCCCCCCTTAAATAAAATAAATCCGCCCCTGATTCTTCTTGGATTATATTTAATTAAAACCATTCAATCAATATATTAGATTACAAGCAAAAATTCATTCATTCATTCATCATTAGCTTAGACGGATTCTGAGATATTAAATAAAAATCAAATTTTAGGGTGCACTCTTCAAAGAAATGAGTTATTTCAAAAACCACGTTTAAATATTTTTTTGTTCATATATGTTAATTTAGGAGCATTTCCAATATAAACTTTTTTTTAAAATAAAATTTCAAGCCTACCTGGAATAATGCTTATTTTTCCACATAAAAATGCTTATAACTTTTTGTTGTTTTGTTACAGCTATCTAATATTTACATATTTTAAGAACTGTGTATATTAGAATATTTTAGTGCACTAATGCGTGCGCAATTATTTTCAATCATATAAAATATCAAAAATTTGTATTTTTTCCTACAAAAATGCTCATAACTTCATTCTGGCTAACTTTGGCTATCTAATATTTATTTATACTATTTAGACTACTTCTGTAAGAACATTTTAATATTTTAAAATTAGAAATGCGCGTCAGTGCCCGCGTAAATTTGTAAATTATATTTGCGCTTGTCATTAAAAAAAAATGGCCTAAGGCTTTAATATACATGTATAAGTAAGGCTTAAAAATTAATTTTACCTTAAATATTATGTTTATTGATTAAAGCTATGTTTGTACAATGATATTACTGAACAAGCGTATGTTAAGAAAAAATTCTATTTTGGTATACACGCATCAGAATATGCTTTAAAATTAAGTTTACAACAGTATAGAAAATCGACTGGCGTTTAGACCTTAATGAACTAAAAACGAAACCAATGCATTTTTATAACGCAGAATAGTCTAGTTATTGTTTTTTAGAGGATTTTATGTTCTATTTATAAAATTAGTTTTTCCTTTTTGTACACCAAAACAGGCGGCATAGTGCGCCGGTACCGGTATACCGGTATACGCGGTATACCGGTATTACCGAGGGTACTTACAAGATGAATTATACGTACATAATCGGTAATCAATTAATAACTTTAATCGGATTTACCCTGAAATCGTTTATCCATTTTCTGGATTTTATGTGACAAGGTAGATCCCAAAACATAAATTTTGTGAACCCTACTAGTCGAGCTGCGACAGTAGATTTATCTTTCAATCGATTATAAATATGCCCAAAACTAATGATTTTGAAGGAAACATCAATCTTGTAAGGGCTACTGAAAATAAAAATAATAATCCAAATATAAAAAATTATAAGGCTAAACATTAGTAGGTATATGAAAACAACTTCTTCTGTCAAACAGAAGTATCACGGAAGTTATGATTAGTACCCGGATATTTGGTATTGATTACGGGGGGCGCGCGAAAGTTTTTTATGAACATTCTGACATGGGTGACACTTACTGGGTATATTTGTAATTTTATATGAATAGGTTTTAAAATCTTTTAAATGGCTTGTGCGCGTCCTCAACGCACTACCTTAGAATCTTGGATTCAAAATATTCCCGAGCTGCAATTTAATCGTGAGGTACAACGTGCGAAAAAGATATAGGTTGGTCTTAGAAATGCAATGTTTTAAAGTACTTATCATCAAAATCCCATAGTAATGATATACAAAAAAGTTTTATTTTGATTTAGTAAAGCCAGTTGTAACATTCCGTGGTCAAAAATTAAAAATCCTCAGAGTTTATAAAAAATTGGAAGATACAAAAGTCCCAACGGAGCCCACAAAGAGAAAAAACTATTTACCATAGGTTTCGAGGATATAAAATGTATTCAATAGGTGACCTTCTTAAATTAAGAATCTTAATGGCAAAGAAGTTGACTCTGCCAAACGAAATCTAAATACTAATATATGCATTAATAAGAAATCATACATTCTTGAAATATGCTCCAATAACTTCGGTAGACATAGAACGTTCGTTTTCAGTTCATAAATATACTTTTGGTACAAGAAGACGAAGCTTAATAGTCGAAAACGTAGAGAAAATATTTATATATTTGTATTTTCAACAATAATATTAATTATGTTTAAAAATATGGGTAAATTTACTTTTATAACACTTACATGTAAATATTTTGTAAAATATACATTTATGTATTATAATATAGTTTTTTTTTGTTTGACCTTTGGTATTGGGATACACCTCTTTAGCACAGTGCGCCATTAATCTTTAAAAACGTTTTCTGAAAAGAGTAACATTCGCGTGCCCCTCGTAATCAATACCAAATATCCGGGGTCTGGTTATGATAGAAGTTAGCATAGCAGACGTTATCTGCAAATCACTAAATTTTCATTAAAACATCACATTCCTGCTAAGAAAATTCAGTAGCAGAATAAAAGCAAGAGAACGCACAACAAAATATGATTAATTAAATATTTTCACGCTGTAACGACTCATATCATTTATAATTTTGTAAATGGACACAGGAAAAGCTGTACAAAGTTTAATTACTTTTAATTTTTATTCCCGAGTTTTTAACGAAGCTTACTTCCGGCTTGCTCGCGGTTTTAGCAACTGTTTAGTTTTTTTTTTAAGAAATGTCACGAGCTTGGTTGAAATAGCAGGGATCTATATGCAGTCTTTTATCAGAGTTTGGTTTACCCAATAATTAACACTAAACTAACTAAGAATTTGACCAATGAAATCTCAGATTTATTTGTCACATTTCATTTTAATGGTTAAATTCTTAGTTATTTTAGTGTTAATTACACAAGCCCACAAAATTTTTTTTTTCTGAGTCTTGGATTCCAATATGACATTCCTATGTATTTTTTCCGGCTGAATCTGAATCCGCAACCCGTTTAACCCCTACACGTCAGGATTTTGATATAACCTCAAAAAACACCCGAAAAACTACTGATTCAATGATTCCGAAGAAAGAGTTGAATCTCAAACTTCGGTTTCACAAATTATATCATCGATTATAATTAATTAATAATTATTAATCATTTCACGCGTTAAATTTGGAGGAGAATATAATAAATAAAAACTAAATTATTATTATTATTATTTTTTAATTAAAGACTTGTTGATACTTTTTTATTGTACTTCATATTTTGGAAATTTTTAAGGTTTTGGTATATAATTTCAAAAATAGGGCATATAAGTTATTGTCAATTTCGCCCTTACTTACCTTGAAAAAGTCCAGAAACTATCAATAATGTTCTATTTTTCAGTGTCAATTTAATGATATCAGACTCTGGTTTCTCAGTTTTAACATTTCTCCAACGATTTTTACTCATTTATATGAAGAGTTATAAAAACACCCAATGATGCTAGTTTTCACTACTAAAGAATACCCTAGCAACGAAGTCAATCAGGTGATAAAATCTTTTGTTTTTTATTGTCGCTGTGATAGAACTAGTAAGTAGGCAAATTCCGAGGAGCTGACCGCGAGGAAATCTTTTGTACAAGCCAAAGGAACTCAGAAAGAACTCTGGAGGAACTCTGAAGAACTCTGGAGGAACTCTGCAGGAACTCCGAAGGAACTCAGAGGAACTCTGAGGAACTATTTGCAAAAAGGAACTCTTTTGTACAAATTTCAGACGCGGTCAGAAACAATTATTATTTATTACCCATGCTGATTAACGTTTTTATTTTCAAACTAGATGAGCCGTTACAAACACCTTATCAAAACATCCTACCTTTTTTTTTTGAAGGGGCGCCAAGTTTGGTAGAAACCGTCAGAGCTTTTTTTTCTCCTGAAGGTATTTTGGGGCGCCAATTTTCGTTTTTATTATCTGAAGGGGGGCGTAGTAAGTTTGGTAGTAACCTTCAGGGACAAAGCTTTTTTTCATGAAGGTATTTTTTTGGGCGCCAACTTCTTTTTTTGTAGGGGCGCCAAGTTTGGTTGAAACCGTTAGGGACGAAGCTTTTTTTTGAGGGTGCCTTATTGGCAGTAGTGCTTGCACGGCTTATTTGCCAAAAATTACCCCTTCCAGAGAGGAACTCTTAAGGAACACAGGAGGAACTCCCAAGGAACTCTGGAGGAACTCCGAAGGAACTCTGAGGAAGTCTTTGAAAAAAGGAACTCTTTTGTACAAATTTCAGACGCGGTCAGCCCCTCGGCAAATTCTTAATTTCTATTGGTCGATTATAGTATGAATTATACTCTATTTCATTTTATTATTAGTAACTACTTAGTACTTTTAATTTTTATGATTGGTACCTAATATTAGTTGTTTTGACTAAGGTTGCATTCATTGTATCAATTTTGAAGTTTTTCAAAATGATTTTTCTCTTGTCACTGTCAGAAATAAAATTTCTTATTTTTTTAATGCCTCAGTAATTTTATATAAGTAAACAAAGTGGTATAATTAAGTGATAAAATAAATAAGTGTATAATAAATAAGTGATAATTAAGTGCTAATAAAATATTTAACAGCATATAGAGACTTCTAAGGTATTTTCCAATCATGCTTTAAAATACTGAACAACATTGTAAAATTTTTGCCACTTTTTTTCGTTACATTTGGAAAAAGTCACACAACATACATTTCATCATATTTTTATTAGTAATTATAAAAAAATTGCAAAACTTTATATTCTATCTAAATGATATGACATAAAAGTATAACCTACTTTTTCAAGACATATTTATACGATACTTTAAATTTACGCAAAATGCCGTTTTTCATCAGAAGTTCTACTTAAAAAAAAAAACTAGTAACTTACTAATAATGAAATGAAATAGGGTATATATTCTCGTTCATATAAAAAAAATCTCCATTGGTCCCTTAATCTAACTATTTTTTTTTCCGAAGTGGCAATATTTGCTGAATATTATGCTTTAAATGCGAAATACATATTTTCGCCAGCTGGGCAGTAGAGTCAGCAATTTTCTCAATAATTATAGTAAGTATAGGCATTCTACTTATTAATTGGCCTTAAAACTTTATTTTTCTTTAAATTTTTATTTAATTTCGACGGTGCCAACAATTTATTTATTTATTATTATTTATTTACACAGAGTTAGGTATACAAAATTAAACTAAATTTTAATTCTTGTTTTGGTGCCAATAATTAGCTTCTTTAGTAATATAATAAATAAAACAAAATAGAATAGATTTATGTCTTGTACGGTTAAATATACATACGTATTGCCACACCTGATATAAGACAAAAACTAAACCATATTTTAAAACAGGTTGGCTATTACACAAAAGATACAGTTTTTGCTAAAAACCTATCCCAAATAAATGAGTTGTAAACAACGTTTAATGAAAAACTTACAGTTTTTCATCAATACATATGTACGTATCTGGATTTAAGATTTAATTTTGTGTAAAAACTCAATTTTTGTTTATAATTTTATTTTTTATCACGGTGCCCAAAATAGGTGTCCAAATTATCTTAAATTTAAATTATCTTATCGCACAGGTTAATTGTATGCAAAACTTGCACATCAAAATTAGTCTAAAAGCCTAATAGTTCTTTTAGATAAGTTGTAGGTAGAATCGCCAAATTACGCGATTCATCCACTTTTAATGTTACGCGTTTTGAACAAGTTGTAGTCTTGAGTAGAAGTTAGTTTTTGGTAATTTTTTTGTAAAAACTCGTAAAAAGAACGTAGTTTCCTACCCTAAGATAGTTTTGATTTGACCTACTCTAGAACTTTTGATTAAAATTTTGTAGGTAGGTACACTTAGAGCTCTGACATTTCATGCAAACGTAATAAACAAAAAATAAACTTAAAAAATGTTTATAATTAACTAACAAACGGGACAAAAATGTGAATAATTTAATTGCAGGAATGGTATAAAATATTCCAGTAATTCGGAGACAGTCTCACTTTAATACATACATTTTAATTTTCTTTTTTTCTTTTACTGAAACAATTGTTTTTTTTTTTTCAGAAAAATAACGTGAACGTAAAAGTTTGTTACGGAAAATATTAAAAAGTTTATATTAGTTAATGGTGGCTTTCAACATGTACGCTTCACCTTAGAGGCCCCAAAATTTAATGCAAGGTACAGGAACCCAGTTAGGGGGTAGTTCAGGGATATGGAGCTCCCTGCCACAAACATTTTAGATGATAACAGAGAATATAGAATATAATATATTATATAGAACATAGAATTATATAGAATATTTTTTAGAAATTGCTACGCAAGGAACGAAACCAACAAACAATGATCCGACGGCCGCCCAACAGCCGACCATCGGCCCGCCGTCAAACAAGTGCCTACGGTCAAAGTATGATAATACGCCGCTCTTTTGTCGATCATATTGCGTACCGTTTACCGATCAGTACAATTCCGACCAGTCATAACTTTAGCTAGTGTTCCGACCGGTTGATTTTTAAAGCTTTTACTCGAGCTTTTATTGTATATTTATCGTATTTAAAATGGGGGGCTCCCTCGCATTGGCATCAAAAATACCAAACAGGCAAAAAAACCGACCTAGACCAATACTTATTATCATATTGAATACGGATTATTTTTATTTCATTATCACAACAAAAAACCAATGACACCAATGCTATTATTGGTTAAACGTGATCTTAGACAAATTTCTCGTCACAGCTGATTATGTTAACACAACATGTTGATATCAGAACATAGGTTTCTCTTGACAATTTTCGGGTTAGGGACTAATTTAAAATTAGGGAATAAAGTCGACTGCAATTTATAATGTTAAACATGTTCAAAGTAGTATATTACATAACTAGTGTGGAAAGTGACATATTTTACGCGAGTCGGAAAGTTTACGAACGAGCCGTCAGGCGAGTGAGGAAACCCCACGAGTGTAAGAAATAAACTTTCCAACGAGTTATGTACACTATTTTTTCCTACGATCCCAAAAAAATATAAAGTTTAAACTTTTCTTCATTTAATTTTCTAATTTTTATTACTTATTTCGAGAATTTTTGAGAAAAGCAAAACACAAAATAGCATACAAATTTATATATGTATATAAATATATATATATATATATAGGAAATATATTTTTTATTTACATTTAGTTTTCTTGGTTTTATATTTAATACAACATATTATGGAAGCTCAACACTGTTTAATGGGTTGCCTAACCGCAAGCATCTTTTAAATCAAGGAAAATTTGACAGTTTACTAATTAAATTTGATTTCTGTGGATATGCTACCATATAAGACTAAAATTCCACAATGTTATACATTTCATGAGGAAATATTGATGTTTTTTTATAAAATGTAAGGTATAAAATTACAAATTAAGTAATTTTTATAAAATCTAGACATTATTAAAACATATTAAGTTATATCGACCTGGGTCAAAACAGTAAGGTTATAACTATAGTTTTTTTTAAAAAAAAAAGAAATATTTGGATTAAAGAGTCCAAACGAGTTATATACACTATTTTTTCCTACGATCCCAAAAAAATATAAAGTTTAAACTTTTCTTCATTTAATATTTTCTAATTTTTTATTCTTATTCCGAGAATTTTTGAGAAAAGCAAAACACAAAATAGCATACAAATTTATATATGTATGTCAACAGGAAATATGTTTTTTATTTACATTTAGTTTTCTTGGTTTTATATTTAATACAATATATTATGGAAGCTCAACACTGTTTGATGGGTTGCCTAACCGTAAGCATCGTTTAAATCAAGAAAAATTTGTCAGTTTACTAATTAAATTTGTTTTCTGTGGATATGCTACCATATAAGACTAAAATTCTACAATGTTTTACATTTCATGAGGAAATATTGATGTTTTTTATAAAATGTAAGGTAACTAAATCACAAATTAAGTAATTTTTATAAAATCTAGACATTATTAAAACATGTTAAGTTATATTGACCTGGGTCAAAACAGTAAGGTATAGTTTTTATTTTTGACCTGAAAAAAAGAAATATTTGGATTGAAAAACATAAAAGACATCAAAAAAGTCTGTAATGAAAAGTGGAAAATGGCATATAAAACGTAGAATTTAGAACGTAAATATCTAAACAAAATTAGGCAAACCTACATACATAGATATCAAACTAGAGATATGAAAATATCCAACAAGGGTGATATAAGGCATTTTCTAAAGAACAAGAGATTGTGGTAAATGTCATTTTTATAGGGGATCGTAAGAAAATTCACTTTTTGCAGTTTTAGAATCCCAACACAATTCAAGTAAGTTTAATTTAAAACTTTACCAGGAAAAAATACCTACTTCCAACTGAGCTCAGGATATACAACATAGAATGCGAAACATTGCTTATCTTCGCGGCTTGTTTTAATGAAAAATCTGTCAAGTTTTAAGTTAATTAAATATAAAATTTAATTTAATATATATTTAATATAATTTAATATTGAAATCACAGCGTAATTTAGGGATTTTAACAGGAATTTCTCTCTTCTGACAAGTAATTTTTGGACAGTAGTTATCTAGTTCTTTTTATTTTCTAGCACTATGAGAGCGGTATTTTTTTATTTTTGGTGAAGGCGCGTTTGCTTCCACCCTCTTGACAAAATCTAAAGTGTCGCCTCTGCTTGACGTTGAAGCATAACAAAACTTCTAATTAAGGTTCTAATATAACTCGAATAAAACTCCCCTAAAATTTATATTTAATGGGTAGGTAATACTTTTTGATGTAAGTAAACCAAGTAGTAAACTAGAAAAATACATCAACCTTAATTTGTATTAAAGCCGCTTAAATATAAACGATTCTCCGCCTCATCGTTAAATGAAGAACTTCATTGAAGTTAAGATCAAACCTAATTGCTCAACAAGGCCTCTTGAATTTACTAATCCTGGCTAAAGGAGGAAAAAGGGGATATTTTAAGTATGATTTTCGTATAAATAATTAAACTTATACTAAGGAAATAATTTTATACAGTTTTTGGGGTAATTTAACAATTTGCAAAAAAAAAACAAAAAAAATCCGAGGGGTAAACCGCTGACAAAATTGTGTACTTTTAGGAGGAAATCTTTAAAGATTTCCTCCAGATTACCTCCAAAGATTACCTCGAGTTTCTAAGATTTCCTCCGAAAACGAGGAAATCTTTAAAGATTTCCTTTAAATTATCTCGTAACACTCACGATTTCCTCCAGATTACCTCCAAAGATTACCTCGAGTTTCTAAGATTTCCTCCGAAAACAAGGAAATCTTTAAAGATTTCCTTCAGATTACCTCGTAACACTCAAAGATTTCCTCCAGATTACTTTCAATTTGTACACCTAAATTCCTCTGCGGTTTTTCGCTTGAAAAAATAGACGATTTGCTCCCCGCAGTAATGAGAAAAATCTAGCACATGCGCACTGGTTTGCTTATTTTTGTTTTGACGGATGTCAAAAGTGGCTTCCGTTTAGGCAGTTGTAGTTTTATGAAATAGTTTAATTTGAGTGGGGTTACGGTGCGCATCAGGTCCACAAAAATGAACTATAATTTTGCACTGATTTCTGGTTTTATTACTAAAATTTACTGTCTTGAATATAATTAGGTGCGGAAAATCCAGTTTTTTTGTTAGAATACATACCAAAAGATTGTTAAAATACTCACGAATTTCTGTTTGATTTTTTTTAATGGGGGCGTTGGTTTACGTTAACAATGGTTTGGTTTGGTAGTTTGCTGGTTTGGTGTTTTTTTTATGGGAGGCATTTTTCAGATACGATATTTCAGAATTTAGAAGGCGATATATTTTAAGAATTAAATGTTTATTAATGAATATTCCGCAATTTTTTTTTTACGAAATACTATTAAAAGCGAGTACTTTTAGCCAATTAAAAAAAAATGTTAGCTCGCAAAGAAAAAAGTAGATATTTTTGTAAAATTCTGCAAAAGAATGTTACATAACCATAAAATAATTTTTGGCATACGTCAAAACAAAAATAAGAAAATCAGTGCGCATGCGCTGGATTCTTCTCATTACTGCGGTGAGTGAATCGTAAAAATCGGATTATTTTAGAGATCAGTAGTTTTTTGTTTATTTTCATGCTGATTACAAAAAGATTAGATTAATCTAATTTTTAATAAAAAAAATTATTTACTTCAAATGTAAAATTTTGTTCAATGTAAACTTTCGTTTTACTTTGTTTACTATAAACTAAACTAAAAATTCTCTAGCTTAAAGGGTTTCGGTGGCTGAAATTCAGCCCTTATAAAAGTTATACTGGTGACTACGAATCTGCCAATTACTTTTCCGAGATGATTATGTATAATTTTTTTTTACTTATAATATTTCATGTTCTTTTTATATAAAATAATGAAAAAATCTTGCTATTAAGAACACTTTCATAAAATACTAAATATATATGAACAGTTCCAACGTTTCGAAGGTAACACTAGGCAACACGGTTTCTTGCCCCGATTGGAGCCATATATTTTTTAACTAATTTTGGGTCGCTGAAACCGAATCTGGCCTCAGAATATTTCTATTACCTAAGTTTTCTGAGAAAAATAAGATAAAAATGTTAAAAAATCATGGGAGACAAAAATATTCCAAGGACAAATTTGGATTCGGCGACTCAATATTAGTTAAAAAATAACCAACTTAAAACATAGAAACTTTAAATTCATAGGTAGAATAAATAGGAATATTATGAAAAAAAAAAATAAAAAAAAATGGATAATGTGACAAAACTAAGTAGGGGTGGAGGGTAAGAAGAAGGGTGCATAAGGGTACAAGCTTATCGCCACGTACTCATGCTAAAAATTGTCAAAAATCATTACTAGGGGGTCAAAAATGAACTAAAAAAATGTTACGTATTATGGTTCTTATGTAATAAAGTAACATTTTTATGATGTAGAACCATTAAAAAACAAAAAAAAAACACACAATATTTTGTTTTATAAATTATTTTTAAATTGGCATAATTGCATGTACTAAAATTTAAAAAATAAGACGTGCTGAATTTTTGTTAAGGTCAAATTTGGATTCTGCGCCTTTAAATTGATAAGAAAAATATATTTTTTGGACTCGGGAAAATAGTTTACACTGTGTACTTTAATTTTATATCTTTTTCATTTATTTACTTTTTAGGAACAAACTAAGCAAAATAAAAAAATTTGTATAAATCTTTTTGTAGAGAATTTTATAATCTACAAATTAAATTCTATAATGTTTTTAAAAAAATTTGATAGTTTTGCCACAAATGAGCAATTAAGTAAACTCTGCACTTTCATTTTAACCTTTTTATTTTTTTTTCGCGTACTTACTCTGACAGTAGGTTCTTGACATATAGATTTTTGAATTCCTCGTATTTTTTTTAATATACACTAAAATTTTTAAAATTCTATTCTTTTTTTAAAAGATTTTGAAAAAAAAACCTCATTATTACCTGAACTTATATCTCAAAAATTTTAGGTGCTGGAATTTTTCTAAGGTCAGATTCGGATTCTACGCCGTCGAATTAGTAAGAAAAATTTACTTTCCGATCGGGGCAAAAAAAAAAGTTGCGATTTGTTGCCTAGTGTTATTTGTCCCTTCTTCTTCAGGGTAAAAATTAAAAATAGAAATAAAAAATTAAAGTTTTTAATATATCTAAGGAAATCAAATTTAATGTAAGATAATGTGAAATATTTAAGCTATTAATTAGATATCTAAGGAAATCAATTTAATCTAAAATAATGTGAAATATTTAAGCTCTGAATTAGAGGTGTCCCTCCATAAACTTTATTATGTTAGTTTCTTGTGGACGAATAAATCTTATTTTATTATTTATTATTATATAAAGTTAAAATCTAATTGTCAATCAATTATCTAATTAAATAATGAATTTTTTATATTTTTTTTTTTTAGCTTTTAACAATTACATTTTAACTTTATATATCTTTTTAATTCTATTTTTAATTTTTACCCTGAAGAAGAAGGGAAAAATTACCTTCGAAACGTTGAAACTGTTCATATATATTTAGTTTTTTATTAAAGTGTTCTTAATAGCAAGATTTTTTCATTATTTTTTGTTTACTTTTGTTCTGTCTACTAATAAACATTTTTTAGCAAAAACCTTTTCGATCCGAGACGAGAAAAAATGTCTGGTTTGCGAGACAGTTATTTATTGTCTCGTACCTTAAGGTACGAGCAGGGCCGTAGCAAAGAAGATTTAGTGGAGAAGGAAGAAGGTCCAAAATTGCAACTTTTTTTAGTCTTAAATTACAACTTTTATCCCCTCGACAAAAAAGTTGATGACTAAAAAAAACTTTCCAACTACTGCTAAAATTACAACTGTTATCTCCTCGACAAAAAAAAACTAAAAGCGGCTAAAAATATGGTGATTCCTACCTTCACAAAAAAGTTGGAAAATTAACGAAAAATTTTTAAATTTCACGAAAAAGAACTAAAAATACAAAAGTTGTTAATTATTTACTCAAGACTTTTTTTTACTTTAAAAAAATATAAAAGTTGTAAATTTTACACCTGCTGGTAAAATTATTTTTTCCCAAGAGCAGCAATTCCCAACTTCAATAATTCTAAAATAGTTGTAAAAATTAAAAATCAAGAAGTTGTTAATTTTATTTTATAAAATTTATAGTTATTGGTAAGTAAAACTAAATTTATACGAAAAAGTTGTAAAAATCACGAAAAAGTTGAAAATGTTATGAATACAAAAGTTGTGAATTTTACACCTTTTTCCAAACTAAAATTAAACATTTTTAGTTTTCGTCACGAAAAAAGGGTAAAACGAAATAAAAATTTAAAAGTTGAGAATTTACGAAAAGTTTTATATTTCACAAAAAACTTGTAGTTTTTATTAATTTTAAATTTTGTCAATAACATTCAACGAACCGGAGTTTGGTTAAGTTTTTATATTTTTTTTAAAGTTTGAAAAAAAAAATAAAAAATATATGGCCGAATACAGAATTTTGTGAGCTTGAAACTAATGTACCACATTACGCCCCCTTTATATTAAAAAAATCCCCCTGTTGCGCCCTTGCCTCCATTGTGCTTCCTAGACATATCAAATAAACACGGTGTATTTGAAATAGGGTACGATTCCAAAATAGAAGAAATCAATATTATATTTTTTTGATTTATAAATTAATGGAGAGCCCCAGCCACAAGCAATAGCTTATTTGGGGCTCTCCAAGGCTATGTATTATTTACAATTATTAACTAAATAAAATAAATAAATAAATCGCAGCATTTTTCAAAAAAAAAAAAAAACAAAAATTAACATTTTTTTTAAGATCTTTTTTTGAAAAAACAAAAAAAAATTGAAAAAAAAATAAAAATGTTAGTTTTTTCATATTTTTTTTAACACAATTTTTTTTTTTGTTTTTGGGCGGATTACTTTCAATATTTTTAGAATTGATCCTTAAAATAAAAGTAATTTTTCCTGAAAAAGTTGTGTTAATCAAAATTTTCTTTCAGGTTTTTTTAACCAAACCACCCATAACTTTTATTATTTTTGGGGGGGTTACTTTCAAAAATAACAGGGATCTTCCACCATTGAACTTGTTTTTCTTTTCAGAAAAAAAGTCGATCGGATTATTCGGACGGACGGACAGACATTTTTTGGGGATTTTGGAATATTCAAAACTACCGTATAATACTATTCTAGCGCAGACGCGGTGAATAGTATAATAATAATTGGCTGTGTGGCTTATAATCAGTTTTATAAAACTTATTAAATCAATATGAACGACTTTTAAAAGAGTTAAGATACCGAATTCAATTTGTAACTAATTGCTCCAAATTAGAAGGAATTTTGGAACACGTAAATTAGACAAATTTGTTAAAAAGTCGGTATCTCAACTCTTTTAAAAGTTACGAGGGGATTTTTGGACCTTACTGTATAACTTGTAGCAAAAGAGCTAAATAGAATTTAAGCCTAATATTTTAAGCTACAAAAGAAGTACATAAACATAAATATTTGGTAACAAGATTAAATGGGATTTCTATTACAAGCGCTTGGTAAATTTGCAAATATTTTACATCGCTTTATAAAAGCTTATCTACTGTAGTTTAACCTCAACTTTAACAAAAGCACAACCTATTTAATTAAGTTAAAATAAGAGAAGGAAAAGCTAGATAGCCTTTTATGCAAACCTTCAGACATTATTCTGAACGTTATGATAATTTTTTTCTACTACAGTAAGGTACACCGTAACCGTAAATTCTAATCTTTCTTTGTAAACTATAATTGTATGTGGAATATACTGCCTCTTTTCTTTTTAACAAGCCGTTAGGCCCTTTTTTCAACAGGAAAGCCCGTGGAGTTTTCATTGGTGGCGCCTTCGCCAATTTTGTAATCCTCGTCTTACCTCCATTTTACCCTCACCTAAGTACTTCAAAATCCTAAGTCGCATTAAAACCCTTAAGGTTTATAAATATAAGGACTTGTGACACTTCAAATGAAAGGTATTTTCATGATTTTTTCAATGATGCAAAAAAAAATCACGAAAAGTTTCGTTTTCAATGAAATGTCTCAAAATTTTGAATGAGTCCGCTATGTTAAATTCGCCGTTTTGTTAAAATTAAATTGGGCAGTATATTTCATCGACCTCAAAAACCCCTATACTTACACCAATTCTAAAATAAAATAGATTTTGTTTAGGGTTTTTTTTTTCGAATTTTATGCTTTATTATGCAGTCCGAATATAATTCAGTAAATAATGCAGTTCTTTTTATTAACCGTAGTTAGTATCTATTTTATCTAATTTGTTGCAAAATGGGCATATAGTCTGTTCGCATATAAAATTTTATCGGCTTTCAAGTTTTAATGGGTTTTAGAGCTTTTTTCCATTCCACGCAAATGGATAAAGCTTTATGGGAAACTAATCTTAGGCATTAAGGAGTTAAACAAAGAGTTTTTAGGAACTACTTAGTGTGGTCCTTCAACAATAGATTTTTAGGGCCACCTCTAAATTTGTTCCAAGTGATGTGTACCAAATTTCAGGTCAATAGAAAAACGTTACGAGCCGCATCGAGCCTTAAAAAAGGTGCACATTGATGGTACAAAACATATTTTTCAGGGTGTGCAATCTAAACGGTCAGAGAAGTAACAAAAAAATATAATTTTTTTTTTAAAAAACACAAAAATGTATTATTTATACTAAAACTTTTTTTTGTTTGTTGCATTTTTTCGATAGGACGTACCGTTTGGCTTTTACACCCTTAAATTTTTTTGGTCAATGCGGCACGTGTTAACCTTGAACTAGTTTACCATATTTTAGTTAAGTTAACTATCGACCTAAAATTTGGTATACATTATTTCTAGATAATTTAAGGCCTTCAGGGTTATCCTGAAGGGTATCCCTAAAAATATATGATATTTTTTAAGGACCACCCTAAGCATGCTAGAAACAAAATCAGGTTTATTTTTAAAAATGTGCTATCTAAGTGAAAAATTCTCAACGGGTCAAGCTTTCCCAGAAAAAATATGGGATCAAGATTTGTAACAGTCGAACTACAAAGTAAAATAACAAAGAAAATTATCTACGAATAAACAGATAAAGATCGCAAAACCCCCCCATTTAAAATAAAATCTCTTTTTAAGCAAATTTGCTTGACAATACCGGGCGAGTTTCAGTCCATGGGCAGCCCCTAAAATTAGGATCTTATCAATCCAATAAAACCAATATTTTTATAGCTTATATTTCTCAACCATGGCTACAAAATGATACACAAAATTCCGCTTTCGTCGGAAACTAAGTTATTATTTTTATATGACACCCCTTGTATATTTTTGCATTTTTGTATTCAAAAAATAAATTTACATTCCACAAAAAAAAATTATTTAAAAACTTTTAATATTTTACTTTTTTTATTTTTTTTTTATTAACCTACCAGATTTATTTTTTCATAAAAAAAATCTAATTTATTTGATTAATGTGGGAAAAATACAAATTTTATGTAAAAACCTTAATTTGGTAATTTTTTTGTACTTTAAAACGGTTTTTCCCTTATAACTTATTTTTTTCAAATGGCAACCCCCTTGGACGCTCTTAACTTTTTTTGCTTTTATTCCGCTTTTGCCGAAAATTCAGCCAGCTATTTTTTTTTTAATAAATAAGTTTTTTTAATGGATAAGGGGTCGTGTGATGCGATGCGTTATATCATTACCTTTAGATTGGGTCTCAGAATCCGAATCTAAAATATGAATTTCTCCTTGATGTCAGTTTCAAAAAACAAAAATGAGCTGAGAAACACGCCAAAAATCAACGCTTGTTTTAAAACCTGATAATATCAGTTAAAAATATCAGAATTTTCATACTGTAAAAAATCTCATTCTTAGGGATTGTTGGTCGCAGAATCTGAAATTCAGACTCCGAATCTAGTCTCGTCCAGAAAAATAGTGTCATAATACGAAATATCGCATTTTTTGCCAAAAAGCTTTTGAGATAATTTTTTTTTTAAACCCTCGCTAAACCCTAATAAGAAAAATTCTGCGTTCAGATTTGCAATATCTTTTGTTGATATTTTTATATTTGGTCTATATTGGAAAAATTAACTTCAGGGGAAAAAATATTGCTGGCAACAATATTCGATTCCCTTTTGCTGGGTATCCCCTTTTATCCCAAAGGGAATTAGGATAAATATAAATGTGATGAATGGTGAACTTACGCTTACCGCGGTCCTTGGCTCCTCTTTCGCTTCTAATTAGGACTTCGTGGTCATCCTCTTCCCAAATTTCTCCGTCAGCGTAGGCCAGGCCGATAACCACAACAGCCAGCAGGCATAATATGAACCACTTCATCTGAAACAAGGGGATAGTATTTTACCTATTTGCGTTTCATAATTACGTTTTTGTAGTTTTGATTTGCGTGTTACAATAAGCTTAATTGTACAACAGTTTTAGTAACTTTTTTTTATCAGTTTTGGGGATTTTTTGTTTATAAGTTGGTAAAAAACAAATAAAAATTGAGATGACATTTCTAATTCTAGGTATTATATTCACAGTATCTAAAAACAGGTAAAATGCCTATAAAATATTAATAAATATATATGTTTTGTGTTGTTTTGTGTGTGATTTTGTGCTGTGTTTGATTTTGTGTCAGTTCACGGAAAAAAAAATTATAGCTAGGAGCGCTATAACACACATACCAAGCAAATTATAATCGCTTATTATATAAATACAAGGCTTTCTCTTACAATTATGGCAGTCAGTGTAAAAATTTATATGAAATACTTTAATTGTTTAGTGAATAATAAAATATAACAAATAGTATGGCATTTATAGCTTAAATAGATTTAATTATTGTCCATGCTAATAATTTTTATAATATAATAAAATTTCTGTAAATTTATAATAGTGCCTGTAATAAATATAATCGTGTCTGTAATATATATAATCGTTTCCAATTTATTTTTAACATTATTAGTTATTGTGTCCCTTATAATCTATAGCTTAAATCACTATAATTTGCCACTGTTACCAAATATCTTATAATGTATAGCGCAGAGCCCACTAATTTCTTTCCGTGTTAAGTTCAAGTTATTCTTAGGTAAGTCCCAAACAGTAGAATTTTAAGTGGACGGCAGGCAGGATGAAAGCATTTGAGACACCTCCATTTTTATTTAAAATAAATATAAAAATACACTAAATACTTAAAAAGTTTGTAACTATTATTAATTTGTAATAAAACAAAACAAATGAAAAATAAAAGTTTTAAATTGTCAGTGTCATTGTCCAAACCAATATAAATACATTAAATTCCCCAAATCAGTCATATTGAATTTGCTCAAAACTAAAGTACTTTGTAAACAAAATATAACGCATAAATAGATAAAATAGTATAAAGAACTCTTTCCATAAGATATTTGACGCACTCGTTTTTCAAACATGGACCTGTGAGCAAAATAAATGTCTTATGTAACTTGTCCTTTAATATAATATTAACTTAACCACAAAAACATCATATTTAAAAAATGTAATATAGATGTGTTACGCTCGTGATTTTTTAAACCTATTTCGAGTACTTCGACTGTACTTCAAACAATTTTGTGCACCTACTTCAAGAGATCTCTAGAGAGTTGAATTTGAAGTTGACATCTCAATTCGTTCAAAAATTAAGAGAGGGGGTGACTTTTGGTCCGCACTGTTTATCTTGTGATATGTCGTATAAAAAAGCTAAAAAAATATATACCGGGTGTCCCAACTCTATTTACCCAGCGAGTTTCTCGAAAACTAAAAGAAATAATCACGTTCTGTGAAATCCATCTTATATTAGACAATTTAAACTATCTTTTAGCAAATATTTGATACTTTTAGTTCTCAAAATGTGGGCAGGGGCACCTGGGGGAGTTTTTTTAAATTGAAAGGGGGGTCGTGTGATACATCATTTTAAAGCAAATAAAATTCTTTATTGGACTGTATATTTTTTTATTTTTTTAAACAATTTTTTTAAGGTTTTGATTCTTTAATTTTGTGTGCTAAACAATGCAATTTTTTAAGTTTTTTTTTGTAAATTTTTATTTATGTCAATTAAAATTAGTTTAAAACGATAATTTACGTTTATTCATCATGAAATAAGTAACTTTTAAAAAATTGTTTGATTTTTTTAGACTAATTTTGACAAAAGTACCTATTTTCAACCCTATTTTTAATAAAAATGCCCTGCCCACATTTTAAGAACTGAAAGTATCAAATATATGCTAAAAGATAGTTTAAGTTGTCTTATTTAAGATGGTTTTCGCAGAATTTGATTATCTCTTTAAGTTTTCGAGAAAATCGTTGGGTAAATAGAGTTGGGACACCCGGTATGTTTTGATCAAAAAGAAAAATTAAATACACCAACCCTCAAAATATTTTTATGATGGGGTAGCTGGGGGTTAAGAGGTGAAAGTTACTCAAGTTCAAGTTCATTTATTTGCCTTTTTACAATGTTTATGACATATAGACTCAATCTGTATGCTATTAAATAATCATAACTCCCCATCCTAAAACCGCTCTTATTTGAAAGGATTATAAGCTATAGATTAAGAGCTAACAATACATTAACAACCTAAACATAATATGTATATTGGCGTCTAGACAAATTCGTTAAAACTCTTCATTAACTTTTTATAGAGCCTTGCCCCTGCAGACGGTATTATGTTTTACAAATTAATTAATTGAAATGTTCACCCGTTTTTTCAAGGCTAGTCCCATTAATCAGTTGATTGATTAAAACTTAGTGATTGATCTGCCTAAACTGAAAATTAATATGTAAATTTAATCATGACCCTTTGAAATATCATAATTGATTAAAGTTTAAGCTAACTTTTAATTACGGATATTAATCACAATGCTCTGAACAGAGTATTAACACTGTTCCCCAGCAAAATTTAGATGAACAAAATTAACAAAGAAAACGGACAATGTAAAGGAATGTAAAGGAGGGTACTTATATTACACAATCACGCTCAAAAAATGTCGTTGTATTTTTAAAACTTTATACTATTTGTAAATAAATAATTTTTATTTATATCGCCACCATTGGTATTTAATACTTTACTTGTGATATTAAATACTACAAATTGTGTTTTGTATACAATATGTGTTTTCATTTTAACACAACACAACGTGCTGGTATATTTGGATCCCCACACAACATGTGTTTATTAATGCTGTAACATTTGATAAATTATATCACAGTAATGGTATATTTTAAGTTGTAGTTAAGTTGTGTTATTGATCTAGTTTAAAGTTATTACTGTATTCAGTAAAATAACAATTGGTAAATAATACCAAAATTTTGAATAGTAATAATACAGTGAAAAGTAAAAATACTGCTGCCAACAAAATAATACTTTCCCCTATATGCCTAGGTTCATTAAAATTAAAAACAGAAATAAAAAAAAAATCAAAAAAAATTTTCAAAAAATTAAAAAAAAATTAGTTAAATTTTTTTTTTCAAAAAGATTCTTTTTTCGTAAAGCGAAAAAAAAAATGAAAAAAATATATTTTTGAAAAAAAAATTTTTTACCCCATTTACCGATTTTTACGAAAAACAATCCCAGCCTAGAACTTTGGATAATTAACCTGTGGTCCAAATTTGAAGTCTTTAGCCCAAAGCGATCTTGAAATATTGCAGTCACAAATTTCCCGGACACACAGACCGACAGACAGAATTTTTTTGACGGAAATCATATTTTTTGGATATAAAACGTCCAGAAACGTAAAAAAAACGATAAAAATTTTTCGATTTTTTTTTACTAACGTAAGACTTTCCTTGAGGAAAGTAAAATAATTGACTATTTTGTCAGCGTCACCTAATAGTGATCTTTAATAATATAAAGGACTCCACACGTTTCTGAAAGTGGTTTTAGCCAAATTTTCTGAAAAATTAAAATGGTGTATTTTTTACCTTCTGGTCAAAAGTTTTCACGGTATTCAATTTATCGACTAATTTAAGAAGGTGTTTCTAAGGATAATTGACGTTTTAGCATTTTTTATTTTTTTATTCGCCGTAAAAATCAATTTTTTAACATTTACTCGATAATTACCTCTAATTAATAATTTACTAAAAAGCAAGCACTTGATTTTTTGTTTATTATTTCTACCAAAAATAAACTAAAAATTACTTAACAAATAACAAAAAGTTATCAATAACAATTGTAAAATAAGCTAAATATCCAATCGTTTGGTTTCCAAAAGACCAATTTAGCTGACTACCTTTTATATCTTTTAAGTATGTTATTTTATCACATATTTCATTCATATTTATTTAATTGTCAATATAATTATGAAAACTGACAAAGTAAATATATCACAAAATAATAAAATAATTTGTAAAATGAATTGGAAACAAAATCAGGCAATTAAACAAAACATGCTCAAATGATTTTATTTAATCAATACACACAAAAGATTAAACTGCGCAGTTTTGCAAATTTATCTGTGTATGTCCATCAGAAGAGTATCCATTGCGTCTATATTTAATAACTATACTATTAGTGGCACAAATTTTGACTACGTATATTTTAAATGTTAACATAATGTTGTACCAACTTTTCTGTTGTCACTTATGTTGTATTTGACCTATTTTGTTTAATTTAATGAGTATATAATGAGTTTCTGAAGATGGGAATGCTATTTAAAGTTCCGAAATACGTATAAAATAATAAAAGTAACAAGTTCTGTTGACTATATACTTAATTTCTATCAAGTTATTATGTTTCACACTATTCGAAAATATTCTTGTGACGTTCTTCTAGCACCCCTAGGATAATAATAACTTTCTTCTAAACTTTTATCGACACACAAATATCTTTTCTAATGGAAGTATAGACATTTAAATCATTTTATATAGACCACAATGTACCAATAAATGCAGAGAATATTAGGAATTTGAAATAAATCTACAACTATAATTTCTGATAAA
The DNA here is from genome assembly GCA_958510825.1 of Brachypterus glaber. NCBI lineage: Eukaryota > Metazoa > Arthropoda > Insecta > Coleoptera > Kateretidae > Brachypterus > Brachypterus glaber. Next base: position 46,421,301 of record OY294045.1, on the reverse strand, counting down.
CCCAAAATGTTCATTGCATTGAGAGCGAAACCGCATTAATAGTTAAATACAATTTTGTTCTCGATATACTGTTGCTACTGTAAATTAACTAAATGGAATAAAGAGCTCGGGGGAACAAGAGACAACAGCCACATTTACTTTATTTTAAGAAAATCAATGATGAAGGTTTTGGTGAAATCCTGAAACCAGGTATTATTTTTTAGGAACGATTTATGTAAAAACTATAAGTATCATGACGTAATAAGGATTTTCTTTTTACGTCGTAAAGTTTTTTTTTATTAACGATTTTCTCAAAAAAAAAATGGCTTATGATTTTGAGGGCGTACATAACGTATGTCACGCCTGTGGCGGGGAAGGGGAATTCTAGGAGTTTGTGATACTTTGTGACAGGGGAGAAGAAAAAACAAGTTATATACCTATTTTTTTTAAGTTTTTATTTTTTACTATTTATATATTTTCCAGTTTGAAAATTCATTCATGGTTCTAAACGTATGAACTTCTTATAGTGAAGTGGTTTATTATAAAATAATTAAAAAGCTTATAATCACCTTCACGTTAATTTTATTGTTAAAAACAATTACTGTGACCGCGGTTTCGCTATAATAGAGATAGCATCTACGGACTTAAATAACATGTTGTAGGAATATTTGATGAATGATACATATAATGAGACATCTTTTACCTTCTAGTCGTAAATAACACAAAGCACATTACACAATTATAATAAATTAGGTTACAAATTAAAAATACAAATTTTTAGTGACATAAATTAGATTAATTAATCGATTATTTCGAGGTAATTTTCGTGCGAGGTTATGGGCTTTCGAGGTAAATTTTTTCGAGGTAACGGTGTTCGAGGTATTTTTTTTTCGAGGTTAAAATTTTCGTTTGGACTTGGTATTTTAATAGAGTAAGTCAAAATTTAAGTTTATATTCCAAAAAAATTATTTATAATACAATAATTTTACCTTATTACCATTAATCGGAATAAATTCAGTTATGACTCATCAACGTTAAAAATAAATACAGAAACATAGGCTTACGGAATAATTTTGCTGAATTATGAGGGAAATTTTAATAAAGGCCACTAAATCGAAACATTTGACGACTAATTGTTACACACAACAATATTGAATATACATATTAACTATAAATATGTAAATATATCGGTGTTTTTCGAAGAAAATAAAAATGTAAATATTTAAAACCTCGCGTCAACGATAAAATCGACGCGGCGCCTATGCGAGCACTGGAAATTCGCCGATGACTGCTTATTACTTATATTGTCCATCTATCTTATTTACTGCAAATGAAAGTGTCTTTGAGAGGTTTTTCAAAATAACTTATTTGAAATAAGTCAATGAGAATTATTCTAAATTTAGATAAATACAGTAAAATTAATTTAATGCTTAAAACTTTGGGTTGGTTAAATGTTATAAATCTAATTAGCATTTAGTTTTTATATTTATTTATAAAATAAAACATAATTTGATACCTCCTTGTTTAAAAAGCTTTAAAAATGTTAATAACGAGTTTCATAATTATTATACAAGGTCCAATAATGACTTCCATCTAAATAGTTTGACGAATGAAACTTTATTTCATAGGGGTATAATTTATTTATTTATTTATTTATTTGTAATATACTACAAAGTCATAGAGAGCCCCAAATAAGCTTCATTGCTTTTGTGCTAGGGGCTCTCATTAATTTTGACAAAAAAATATCTAATTGAATTCAATAAATTGAATATTGGTATAAAAAAATAAGAAAACTTGACTAAATTTAAGAAAAATTTAAAAGAAAAAATATTAAATGAACAAAATTGTAACTAAATTTGTATAATTTAATTTTTTTAGTTTAAAATGTAAATGGGAGGCTAGCGTAGTGGCTAGGGCTTATGCATAGCAAGCCTACTAGCGTGAGTTCGATTCTCACTGGCGCCGATTTGTCTTTTTCAGTTAATTAATAATTGAAATTTCGCGAAGGCGATAAGTAGCCACAAATAGTTTGACGAATAAATCTTTATTTCATAGGGGTATAATTTATTTATTTATTTATTTGTAATATACTACAAAGTCATGGAGAGCCCCAAATAAGCTTCATTGCTTGTGCTAGGGGCTCTCATTAATTTAGACAAAAAATATACAATTGAATTCAATAAATTGAATATTGGTATAAAAAAATCAGAAAACTTGACTAAATTTAAGAAAAATTAAAAAAAAAAATATTAAATGAACAAAACAAAAACTAAATTTGTATAATTTAATTTTTTTAGTTTAAAATGTAAATGGGAGGCTAGCGTAGTGGCTAGGGCTTATGCATAGCAAGCCTACTAGCGTGAGTTCGATTCTCACTGGCGCCGATTTGTCTTTTTCAGTTAATTAATAATTGAGATTTGGCGAAGGCGATAAGTGCAACGGACACTCCCTAGAAACTGTTTCAAAAGTCAGTATAAGCCGGTGTTTCCCTCTACTACTAGCCCAAACAAGTCCTGGACTTAGGGGATGCTTAATTAAGTAGAATAGTACTAGGTTAAACAAACAAACAAATTTAAGTAGCCATTGAGTGCTAAATAAAACCTATTTATTTATTTATACATGAAAAAAATTGAATTTTTGATATGTTTTAGATCGAATGGCAGGTGTGTTTGGCCAAGAATGGGCTTTTCCGGCCCTTCAAAAAAAAAAAATAATAATAAGTGACTTTATAGGCTAGAATTGTCGCAAATCGACAATATTTTTTTAATAGACTATTCTTATAGCCCTTATTATGGGTTCCAAATTTGAAGTCAATCGGATCCGCAGAACTGGAGAAAAAATTTATTCGTGTCGGTAGTAAAAAAAATTATTCTGACCCCCCTGGCGGTCGTTGGGGGCTGAAAGTCTGGGACGTCTATGCACAAATACTACGTTTAAATCGGGGTGGGCCATTTTTTACCTGCTAAGCTCTTTGTTTCATGAAAAAATAAGCAACTTTTTTTTAATATGTCTGTCTGTCCGTCCGTCCAAACGATTTTTGTAGACACGATAACTCAAGAATGAATAAAGTTATGGGGGGTAAAACTTTTAAAAAAATCGAAAAATTCTGAAAGAAAATTCCGAGGGGTTGACCGCGAGGAAATCTTTTGTACAAGCCAAAGGAGCATTTCTGGAGGAACTCTGAAGAGCTCTGGAGAAACTTCAATCAACTCTGAGGAACTCCGAGAAACTCCGCGGAACTCCGAGGAACTCCGAAGGAACTCTTAAGAAGTCAGAAACAATTATTATTTATTACCCATGCGCATTAAAGTTTTTATTTTCAAACTAGATGAGCCGTTACAAACACCTTATCAAAACATCCACATTATAAATATTGGCATATAGCTCGGGTGAGCCCCCCCTCCCTGGTATTTTTTAAGTCACCCCTACCTTTCGCCATTTCTTTCGCCATTTTTTTTTGCAGGGGCGCCAAGTTTGGTAGAAACCGTCAGGGACAAAGCTTTTTTCTTAAAGTAAATTTTGGGGCGCCAATTTTTTTTTTGAAGGGGCGCCAAGTCTGGTAGTAACCGTCAGAGACGAAGCTTTTTTTCATGAAGGTATTTTTCTGTGCGCCAATTATTTTTTGTAGGGGCGCCAAGTTTTGGTTGAAACCCTCAGGTTTTCTGGTTACGGCCCTGTGCCTACAAGATTTCCCTGGCAAAACAAAAGACAGATCAACCCACCGATAGACCGACAATATTTTTTTTGCTCAAAATTGATTTATATTGACATAAAAAATATAAAAATACGGAAAAAAAAATTGAATTTTTTTGCATAAATAAAAGGCTCGTTTTGGAAAGCAATATTTTATTGGCAGTAGTGCTTGTATAGCGGTAATTTCTACGGCTTATTTGCCAAAAATTACCCCTTCCAGAGAGAAACTCTTAAGGAACACAGGGGGAACTCGGAGGAACTCCCAAGGAACTCGGAGGGACTCCGAAGAACTCGGAGGAACTCCGAAGGAACTCTGAGGAATTATTTGCAAAAAAAACTCTTTTATACAAATTTCAGACTGACCGCCCCTCGGAAAATTCAGATTAACGTAATTTTTTCAGGAAAAATTAAAAAAGTCCAAAATGATCAAAATTTGCGTTACGTAATACTTGAACGTTCCCAAAGCTCTTCTTTTTTAAATGTAATTTTTTTTTTATTTTTTTTTTTTTGAAAATATATTTTTTTTGGGAAGTGCAATATACTGTGTATTTACTGTGAATAATATATAATGGAATGCGTAGCATTACATATCTTCACGGCTTGTTATTTATTATTTTTTTAAGGGGTGGCGACGAACTTTTTCGATTTATTTGTAAATGTGGCAGATCCCTTCTTCCCACAAGCCCTTTAAATTGTAGAAATAAAAGCAACAGATTTAGTAGGATTTTGTTGTTAATGTTTTTAGTAATGCTTTAGTGTTTCTACCTGTTTGTTGCGGCGCCCCAAGCGCCTCTTTACATCTGAAAGCATCGCGGGTATTGATTCTTTTTTTGTTATTACTTTCTCTTGCGTTAGTAAAAAAAAATCGAAAAATTTTATTGCTTTTTTTACGTTTCTGGACGTTTCATATCCAAAAAAATATGATTTCCGGTCGGTCTATCGCTGTGTCCCGGAAATTTGTGACCACGATAACTCAAGAGCGCTTCGGGCTAAAGACTTCAAATTTGGACCACAGGTTGATTATCCAAAGTTCTAGGCTGGGATTGTTTTTTGTAAAAATCGAGTTGGGTAAGGGGGTAAAATGGGGTAAAAACAATTTTTTTCAAAAACATATTTTTTTCAACTTATTTTTCGTTTGGACCAAACCTATGAACAATATTTAAAAATGACTAATTTCATGATGATAAAACGTAAATTATACTTTAAAACTAATTTTATTTAATATAAATAAAAATTAAAAAAAAAATCTTAAAAAATCTTAAAAAATTAAAAAACATATAGTCCAATAGGGAATTTTATTTGCTTTAATATCACACGACCCCCTTTCCATTAAAATGACCCCCTGTCCACATTTTAAGAGCGGAAAGTATTAAATATATGCTAAAATACAGTTTAAGTTGTCTTATTTAAGAGTTCTAAATTTGAAGTAAATATCTCAACTCGTTAAAAAGTTAAGAGGAGGGGTGACTTTTGGATGGCACTGAGAATATAAACAGACCAACCAACGCCAATTTTGTAAGCAAAATCACAAAAAAATTTCGCACATTTCTTTTACACAATTTTATTTATTTCTCTTTCTGGTTCGTTTGTCAAGTCAAATCTTGTTATTGAAGTTTTTTCCACAACTTTAACTATTACAAAATACACTGCCCAGTAAAATAGCTTTCCCATTTTTCACCTCCGCGCGTTAAATAGATTTTTTATTATCAGATTTACTTTCAGCAACCTCTAAAAGTCCAATATACAAATTTTCACTAAAACTACCCCCCACCCCCCACCTCAGGGATAGAGTTAGATTTTTTTATTATCAGATTTACTTTTAGCAACCTCAAAATTCTCTATATACCAATTTTCACTAAAACTACCCCCCACCCCTCAGTGGGTGGAGTTGGATTTTTTTTATTATTAGATTGACTTTCAGCAACCTCAAAAACCCCTTTATACCAATTTCCACAAAAACTACCCCCCACCCCTTAGGGGGTGGAATTAAAAATATTTAAAAATATTCACCCCCCACCCCCATGGAGGTGGAGTTAGACTTTTTTTTATTATCATATTCAATATCAGCATCCTCAAAAACCCCTATGGGAGCGTTCAAGTATTACGTAACGCAAAATTTGGCCATTTTTGACCCCCACCCCCCCATGTAACGCGGCGTAACATTTTCGATACCCCCCACCCCCCCTCTATTTGTTACGTAAAATTTTACAAAAAGTTAAAAAAAAAATGAAAGAAAATTTTGCTTTATGTTTTAAACCGGTTTTTAACCGGTTATTGCTTCCGTGTTTTGACCCAAAACCGGTCCGATGTAATTTCCGCAACCGGTTAACCGAAAACCGGTTATTGGCTATGGTTTTCCATCTCTAATTGTTTTTGTTTAGAGGATTTAGTGAACTGTTAACCATGCCGTGTGCAATAAAATTTGCAAGGAATCCGTCTCTTTAAGCCTAGATCATTGTTAATTTTTATCTTGGCTCACACTTCTGTCGAAAGGTTCATCAACGTGGTGGAGTTATGCAGCTTTTTGACGTAAACCTTAAAGCAAATGAACTTTCAAGAATAACTGAACTTTCTGAAGAATTATATTGTGAAATTACAGCTTCACATATTGAAAACTTAGTGACTATTTATAGAACTTATAAACAAACAGGTAAAAATTCTAGTGATGACCCAAAGTCTGAGCAATTCAAAAAAATTTTAACGATTATTTCTTCTGTTTTTACCAAAATTGATTTTATTAATTGTAATGTGATTGTAACCGGTGATTTTAATGTTCAGTTCGGAAATATTTTAAATAATTTTACTGAAGATAAAGATGCTTCAATACTGTGCGATCTTTTTAAAAGTCATGGTCTACAAAGTCTAGTTATTTTTCCAACGAGAATAAACAACACAATTGACAATATTTTCTCTAATATTAATTTTCCTGTTATGGTAGAGCAAGTTACAACTCCCATATCTGACCATTATGGAATTAAGTTGACTGTCAGTTTTCCTTGTCAAGTACGTGATAAATGTATTACAAAAAAATTTAGACCAATAACCGAGCAGGGCAAGTTTTTATTTTATAATGAATTAAGTAATGTTGACTGGTCATTTAGTAAAAATGCCAACATCGATCCTGAAGAGTGCTTTGATTTGTTTATGGCATTGATAGTTGATAACTTTCATAAATCCTTTCCTGAAAGGGCTATTAAAAATAAAACATCCAAAATTAATAAAATAAACTGGTTTACACCGGAATTAAAAAACATGAGGGAAACTATTGCTTTACTTACTGATTCTCTAAAGTTAAGGCAAACAAATGAACTTAAATTATTACTAAAGGATTACAAACTTAAATACAAGTATATGCAAAAACAAGCTAAGCTCAGAGCTAATGACAAGTTTATTAGCGGCAAAAATAATTCTCCTGCAGCAATGTGGAACCTCATTAACAAAAATAAGAGAAATAACAGTACTGTTCATGAATGTAAAATTAAGCCAGATACTTTTAATAACTTTTTCAGCGATGTGGCTCAAAATATTATCAACTCTCTTCCGGTATCTAATGTTGATGCTATTCATCTATTAAGACAAAGCGGTTCACCAACTGCTGGTCCTTTTAAATTTCGTTAAGTGTCCTTTACCGAAGTTCGTGACACTATAAATGGACTAAAAAATAGCAAGAGCAAAGATATTTATGGTCTTAGTGTTCCTTTAATTAAATCAATAAAGGACTTGATAATTATTCCCCTGACCACCTTAATAAATCGGTGTATTCAAAACAGTGTATTTCCTAAATGTTTGAAAATAGCAAGTATTATTCCCATTTTCAAGAAAGGTGATAGAAATGATCCAAATAATTATAGACCCATTGCACTTTTACCCATTATATCAAAAATATTTGAAAAATTGCTTCATAAGCAAATAATTTTATATTTTGAAAGTAATGCCCTCCTCAGTCACCATCAATATGGCTTTCGCAATGGTCTATCAACAATAAAAGCCATAGTATCACTTATTGATGAGCTTCAGCAATGTTTCGAAAATGGTGAATATGTGTTACTCACACTTCTTGACCTACAAAAAACCTTTGACTGTATACGCCCTGACCTTTTGCTTGAAAAGCTTTATTACTATGCCTTTGATTCAGATAGCTGCAAACTTCTCTTATCATATCTGTCGGATAGAATACAATCAGTCCTGATAAACAATTGTAGATCAGGTAACGTAGAGATCTCAATTGGTGTGCCGCAAGGTTCCATATTGGGCCCTTTGCTTTTTCTGATTTTTATGAATGATCTGCCATTCTTCCTAGAACTAGCAGATATCCTAAAGTTGTTTGCAGATGATACCACATATGGGTCTAAAAGTAAATCACTTGCTTTAGCTGTGCAAAAGAGCAGGGATATACAGGAAAGGGCTATACAGTGGTTTACTAGTAACAAACTTAGCCTTAACATAAATAAAACTGTCAATATTCTCTTTACATTACGTGAAGCAACTGGCCCCACGCCAATGATATCAAAGAGTGCCAAATTTTTGGGAATACATGTTGACTGTAAACTTTTGTGGAATGCACATGGCGAGACCTTAGCAAACAAATTAAATTCTAATATATATTTGCTTCGCTGTTTGTCCAACAGTCTTTCTACCAAAATATTACGTACTGCATACTTTGCTTTAATACAATCTGCCTTAAGCTATGGTCTCTTGGCTTGGGGACACTCAAGTATAAGAGACAGTATTTTTAAATTGCAAAAGCGCGCAGTACGAATTTTATGTGGAATTGGTTATCGGGATGACTGTCATCAATATTTTATTTCACAAAACATTTTAACGCTGCCCTGCTTGTATATTTTGGAATGCCTTATGCATTTAAAAAGTAACAGAGACAAGTAAAGAAGTTACGAAAGTGTCCATAATGTCAATACTAGAAATCGTTTTAATATTTACCCTGAGTTTCCTAGACTCAGCAGAACTCAGAGCGGCATTAACTTTTATGCAATAAAATTTTTTAATGCGCTACCGCTTAGAGTTAGACATTTGGATGACAAAATCTTTAAAACTACTTTAAAAAAGTATCTTATTCAAAAAGCGTTCTACAGTATTGAAGCGTTTTTATCTAATAATTTTAACAATATATAAGTTGTGTGTGCTTTTTTTGTATTATGTATTCATTTTTTTATGACGAGTGTAAAGTTTTTTATTAACACAAATAGAATATTATTATTAAAAAAAAAATATTATTATTAAAAACGTGATCCAATAAACATTTTATAAGTTTATAATTTTTTAAGTGTTACGTAACATTTTTACCGACAAAGGGCAAAGGGCAGAGTCCAAATTCAGTAGTGTACAATACTTTAAAGTCTCTTAAAAAATGAAATAATATAAATGATTTATGCTACGTAAAAAATTAAACGGATATAAAGAACTTTTAACTACCATGTTAAACCCTTTTTTTTACACTATTTTATTTTATTTTATTTTACCACTTGCACTTAACAAGAAAATAATAAATTTTTCCGTTCCGTATTTATTTTGTTTTAACAACTTGCCCTTGTGTATACCTGGTGTCCGAACTCTATTTACCCAACGATTTTCTCGTAAACTAAAAGAGAGAATCAAGTTCTGAGAAAACCATTTTAAATAAGACAACTTAAACTATCTTTTAGAATATATTTGATACTTTCAGCTCTTAAAATGTGGGCAGGGGGGCATAGAGGGATATTTTTTAAATGGAAAGGGGGGCCGTGTGATACATCATTTTAAAGCTTATAATATTCTCCATTTAACTTTTTATTTTTTTATTTTTTAAATATTTTTTTTTCGGTTTAAAATAGGGTTAAAAATGAGTATTTTTGTCAATTTCTCTAAAAAATTATTTTTTTTTAAATTACTAATTTCATGATGGAAAAACATGAATTATACTTTTAAACTAATTTTAATTGACAAATAAAAATTTACAAAAAAATTAAAAAATCAAAACCTTAAAAAATTGTTTAAAAAATTAAAAAATATACAGTCCAATAGAGAACGATGCCTTTTGATTAAAAAAATCCTCCTCATGCCCACATTTTAAGAGCTGAAAGTATCAAATATATGCTAAAAGATAGTTTAAGTTGTCTTATTTAAGATGGTTTTTGCAGAACTTAATTATCTCTTTTAGTTTTTCGAGAATATCGTGGGGTAAGTAGAGTTCGGACACCCGGTATACTCAAGGGCAAGTTGTTAAAACAAAATAAATACGGAACGGAAAAATTTATTATTTTCTTTTTAATTGCAAGAGTGGTAAATAAAATAAAATACAATAAAATAAAATAAAATAAAGTAGTGTCAGAAAAGATTGGGTTTAAAGTGTTTACATCCTTGAATTTGGGTATAGTGCCCCCTAAAAAATATTCAGATAAATAGTAAGGTGGCATTAAAAAAAAATAAAGATAGGACTACCTAAATGGATGAGTCATGTGATTTTTAAAGGGCAGTGAAAGGCGCTTTTCGTCTCATTTAAATTTCTTTTTTGGCAAATTTTTTATGTTGTATAATAAAGGAGATACAGGCTGTGTAAACAAATAGGACACCCTGTATATTTAAGGATTTAAACCCACGGATGTGTATAGTTAGATTTAACCTGATAAAGAAAAAATTATAATTAATTCTTTCTCTCATAAAACTTGATGTTCCTGACGATTTTTTAAATTCGAAAACCACCTCATAATACTTATCTAAAAGCTAAAAACCTGTGCATATGCGAGGACCTCCAAGGAGTATGAAACTTTAAGCTTTTAGGTTTAAAGTCATAAATTTTAAAAATACTCTATACCCTATAAGGTGAATTGGTTATAACTTTATCTTTATTTCATAAGATAAAGGTACACTGAAAAAATTACGTTCTTGACTAAAAGTAGTGGCAGTTATTGTTTTAGCTTAAAAGATTTGTATCTTCAAACAAAAGTATTTCTCTAAACGAAAAATGTATATGACTAAAAATAAGGTCCCCGCCTCTGAAAATAAGCTTTGCCCCGGCAACTCTTTGCGACATTTTTACTGTACACAGTAAAAAGTGATAGTACATTTAAAGCAGTTATCCTTGTGAGGAAATACTGAATTATACTATCTTATATAAGCAAATTTACAAAAAATTGTAATTATGCCTAATTTTTCATGTTACTTGTAAATTTTAAGTTAAACCTCAGGTTAGGTTGTAATATCCCTTGAAAAATACAAGAAATGCTTGTAACAATAAGTCCAGTTCACAGTAACATTAAAAAACACAGAACAACTGTAAAAAAAGCTGTAAAAACACGACGGTAATACAGTTAAACGCATTAAATTTACTTTAAAAATTAAGGTATTTTTACAATCGCTATTTAAAAATACAGTTAGGCTTTAAATTTACTATAACAATTGCTGGCAATAAATCGCCTACAATAATTGCTAGGCATGTTTTTAGAGTATACTTAGAATTTTGAGTTTTTTGTCAAGGTAATTAAAGTTTTTTGATTCATGTATTATACCATTAGAAAGAGCATTATCAAAAGATGTTTTTAAAATTATTCGAAGATCTGCATCGCTTTCGATTTTTTTTTTTGAAAGAACAAAAATTTGTTGCAAGTTCTTTTAACCCATTCTGTGAATTTTGTGAGCGCACCAATTATTTTTTTGGATTTTATCTGAAAAAATTATCATCATTCAATAACAAACATACATTAAGGATGCCAACAAAAATTATTTTCAGTGCATAAGCACAAAAGGAAAAAAAATACAAAGAAAGGAAAGTAAAATAATGTGATATTTTCTTAAATATTAAAAAATATTCATAACTCTATGACCTTGAGTCTTAGGTCAAAGTCGTATTCAGAAAACATGTTGGAAATAACCAAATCTATATAGCTACCAAACACCCAGTATAACTATCGCACTTTTCGCACTTTTCCTTATATATTTTTCGATTTTGTTTTAAAGTTAAACTCCCTATATAGGGAGTTTAACTTTAATATAAAATCGAAAAAAATATAAGTAAAAGTGCGATTAACTTCAGGAAAAAATACCTTTATTAAAAGGATGAATCTCACCAAATTAAAAAAAAAATCTCCTTAAAAACAAAAAAGTTATAAAGCTTTTGAAAATATGAAAAATATGAAAGAAAGTTATTTTTATATTTTTGTATTATTACATATTAAAAAAAAAAGTCTTAGAACAAAAAAGTTGTACGGGGCAATAGTATCCCAATACAATTAATTAAGTTAATTAAATTTAGTTAAAACTATACCAAGAAAAACAATTACTTCTAACTGCGAGGAGTACACTATAAAATGCGAAGCATTATTATATCTTCACGGATTGTTTCTTTTTATCGTTGTATTTTTTAAATCTATACGTGATACTCTAAAATCTAAGAACCATTATCTCCACAGTCAGTCATTTTTACGACTTCCGATAACAATCGAAAACTGACATTAAGTTGTGTCTATATCTTCCGTGGGGCGAAAAAGACAAGCAAATATACGTTTTATTTGCAACTCGTGAGTTTAAGAATAAAATACTATTTGTATTCACAGGGTATTTCACTTAAAAGGCATACTATATAGTATGCTAGTATTACACTGATAGAAAAATCTAAGAATAGTACAACCAAACGTTGTTGTAACATGAGGTGTATAATACCATTTTTACTATTATTCTAAAACATTATAACTTTATATTAAATACACACTTATTAAAATTGTAGATTCATATTATTTAATAATACAACAACGTTGTTGTCACTATAATAGTTTTTTGAGGAAGGATAATTAATAAAGATGGCGACAATCATCTGATTCTAATAAATGTTTTATCAAAATATTGAAAGTAGGCATTTTGGTCTAAAATTTTTATGTCCATAAGTATACCCATCCATGAGCACTGTACGGTACTGTACTGTACTGTACTGTACTGTACATGTACGCACACCATGCTCAGCTAGCCAGCCAGGCGGACGGGTCAGGTGAATGGCCTGTTTTTTGAAGTGAGGATCGTGACGTAGGAATGAGCGGTAAAATGAGTAAAAAAAAAAACGAAAAATTTGTATTGCTTTTTTAAAAAATGATTTTCGTAAAAAAAACAATCTGTCTGTCTATCTGTCCGAAAAATTTGTGACCACGATAACTCAAAATTTAGGCCATAGGTTCATTATTATTACTGATAAAGTTCTAGGCTGGAATTGTTTTTGGTAAAAATCGGGGTGGTGTACCTAAGGGAGTAAAATGGGGTAAAAACATTTTTTTTTTCAAAAAAATAAATATTTTTCGTTTTCCGAATAAAGGAACTTTTGTTTGAAAAAAAAATTTTTTTTTTTTGAAAAAATGTTTATTTTTTTGAAAAAATGTTTATCCCTTTTTATTTTTTTATTTTTGCTTTTTTTTCGTTTTTGGTTTTAATGAACCTAGGCCTATAGGGAAAAGTATTATTTTATTGGCAGCTGTTTTTTTTTTTAACTTAATTTAGAAGTAATATATTATTAATAATACATTAAAATGTAAAAAGTAAAACGATAAGCAAGAATAATTTACCTACTTATAAAATTAAGTAGCCATATCGTGTGGCCCATGTATTATATTTAAGGTGTGTGGGCTTCGCGCCTTAAATAAAAGACTACTATAAGTTATAGATTTATAGCAGCTTAAACGTGAAAAATAAAGCTGCCAATCTAATTACGAGAAGTGAGCTTTGCCTTGCAGGCAATCTAATTTAATGTATACTACATGCAGTAAAAAACAAGCAGTGAAGATATTTAATGCTGAACATAGAGTATAAGCTTCGCAATTAGGTATAAGGGTTTAGAAAATTACACTAGTTTACAATGGTTTTACGCGCCAGTTCTTTGGAATATTTTTTCTCCTGAATTCGAACCCTTAAGAAAAATAATAAAGATCCCAGACCTACGTCATTTTACTGCAGCTAAGATTTTTTCAGTAAATGTGAAATATGTAGTTAAAAAACGTGTGCGTACTTCCTAGCTTGAAAGCGGGACACTTTTACAGGGAGCAGGCACAAATTTTACATAAAAATCAACCCAAACTACGTTAAGCCATATCCACAGACTCGCATAAGAACTTAATACATAACAATGCGATGCCGTGATTGGCTTGATGTGCCGCCATGTATCTTGGAAGGCAATCACGGCACCGCATTCTTAATATTATGTTCTTATGCAAGCTTCTGGATAGGCCTTTAATGTACTGTGGCTGGTTTTCATATATATATATTATTTTACAATGTTATTAAAAACCAACCTTCATTATTGCCAGTCACTCTCCGTGGGCCCTTACTTCCGCCAGACGCTCTAAATATCGAGAAAAAAGTAGGCAAACTACGTTATTTTCTGCTCTTGAAAATGTTTATTATTCTGGTGACTATTTTAAGACCTTCTGTAAGCTGCTAGAACAATCCGAAGGGCCAAACATCACGCCAGACACAATAAAAGGTACATCTGAAAAGTAGTTTTTATTAAATATCTCTGGAACCTTATTAACTACAGTAAAGATTTCTTGCACGTCTTAACCTTGATAAAGGCTATCCTTTAATGTAATTTTTATTTGGTAATTATATCAGGGGCGTGCGAAATGGGGGGGGGGGGGCAATGTCACTTTTTTGCCTCAGACTTTTTTATTCGTAGACTTGTTGACATTTTCTCAATAAAATAGGATTCTTTAGTTAAAAATACATAAAAAGGTACTCTTTATGTAACACCGTAGGGCCAACCGTTTTCGAGAAAATCGCAATTTAAGAGGCAATTTCACGTTTTGAGTATCAAAAATAGGAACTAAAAAATGCACCAATACAAAATTCAATACAACTATGAAAAAAAGTTCACCTATGCAAATATCCACAAACCGCTTTTAAGGGAGCTACGGTCCCTTAAAAAGTGTCATTCTTTAAGTCGCCTAGTGTTGCCGCCTAAGGCCTATCGTTTTGCTCTTGTATCGTTATCGTTGTTAAAAAGTCTACGGATAAAAAAGTTTGGGACAAAAAAGTGACATCGCCCCCCCCCCCCCACGCCACGCCCCTGGATAAAATTACCAAATAAAAATTGCATAAAAGAATATCCTTTATCAAGGTTAAAACATGTGCAAAAAATCTTTAACCGTAGTTCATAGGGTTCCAGAGATATTTAATAAAAACTACTTTTCAGATGTACCTTTTATCGTGTCTGGCGTGATGTTTGGCCTTTCGGATTGGTCTGGCAGCTTACAAAAGGTCTTAAAATAGTCACCCAAATAATATTCATAAATTTCAGGAGCAGTAAAATAACGTAGGTTGCCTACTTTTTTCTCGATCTTTAGGGCGTCTGGCGGAAGTAAGGGCCCACGGAGAGTTTCTGGTAATAATGAATGTTGGTTTTTAATAACATTGTTTAAAACATATATGAAAACCATCCACAGTACTTTAACGTAGTTTGGGTCTAATTTTATGTAGGTACCTTGAGTACCTGCTCCCTGTAAAAGGGCCCCGCTTTCAAGCTAACAAGCACGTACACGTTTATTAACTACATATTACACATTTACTGAAAAAATCGTAGCTACAGTAAAATGACGTAGTTCTGGGGGCTCCTGGATCTTGGACTATAATTAAAATTGGCGAACATAGGAGATATTTGGCGTATATCGGAGATATTTGTCGAATATCGGAGATAACGGGTATGTTTTTAAGTTCCCTAAAACCGAATGTAACGTCAAAAATTAAATTTTAATATGGCGAACGACGACAAAATTTTAAAATTTTATTTTTTTTATATTTTTTACATTAGAATTTGTAAATCAATTAATTAAATCGCGAAATTAAAAATCCTTGATACCACTTTTTTTGAGGAACACATAAAAATTCTTTAAATTTTTCAGCCATTAAATTTTAAAATTATATCAGTAAATTCGGTTTTAGCAACCACAAAACCTACCCGATACACGTTTATAAGCAAACATAAAAAAATAATTTTGGTTATGAATCCATCTAATTTAGCAAATATATGCAAATATATTTACCGTTTTCAAAAAAATTTCGTTGACGGATTCAACAGATAAGAATATGAAAGAAAATTTTCAAAAGAAAAAACAAGAAAAAAGTTTAAATTTGGAAACTAGTGTTAATTAATAGCATTTTTCATTTGCCATTGTTTTAAACAATGTTTATATTTTTATTATTTCGGATAGAGCTCTTTACCTCGAAAGTAATTACCCCGAAAATGTTTAACTCAAAAAAATACCTCGAATACCGTTACCTCGGAAGTCCATTAAATCGCATGGAAATTACTTCGAAAGGACGTTACATGTTAAGAAATTACCTCGCACGGGCATAACCTTGCATATTTTTTTAAAATTAATTAAAAAAACTGCCAATAAATCCAAAACAACAGCATCAATGATGTTGATGGTCCATCATCCACGAAATGAATTTTTCCCTTTACAAGCAATTTTATCATATTTTAGAAGTTTCCAAAAATGTTTGTCTCCGTACACACGATCGTATGTACTAACACTTGCGTCTAATAATTGCCAGTGTGAATTTAGTAAAAAAAATCAATAAATGATAAAATATGAACAAAATACAAATTTTAGTACAATAATCTAAAAGAAACAGATAAAAAATTTAAAAAATATAAATTTTTGAGGTAAAAGCCGTTTGAGGTAAAATAGTCCAGTCAAATAACGAGAAATACCTGTTAAATTGCAATAAATGTACAGATGCTGATATTTTAAGGGGTAATAGTGGATAGTAACAGAACACTCCTGTTAGTTTTTTACCGGGTGATTTGCGTAAGGGGTGTCCGCTATCTTGAATTTTAGGTGTGAGTACGGTTATCTCGCTAAATATGCATCTTACGATAAAAATTCATATAACTAATTTTGTTAAGGATAAATTTTCCAACGGTTTTTGTTTGACTCATTTTTTTAATATATTAATAACAATCGAGTTAATTCAAAAATAGACAAGTTGGAGGTGAAATTGTTTTTTTTTTCATTTTTCAGCCAAATTATTCATCGGACGATAAAAGGTTATAAGCAAACTTGTAGCTCTTGAAATTCTCTATAAGTTCCATATATAATAAAAAAAATATATATTGTTGGAAATGTCCTCCTTAACAAAATTTGTTATATGCATTTTTATCGTAATATGCATATTAAACCACTCACCCCTAAAATTCGAGATAGCGGACACTCCTTACGCAAATCACCCGGTGAAAAAATAACAGGAGTGTTTTGTTACCATCCACTACTACCCTTTAAAATATCAGCCAGTGTACATTTATTGTAATTAACATTTATTATTTTACTGGACTAAAAGTTTTTGAGGTTATTTTTTACATTTTAACCAAAGCTATTTACTTTAAAATTTGACCAAAATTTATGATCTAAAATTAAAAATTTTGGAAAATTAAAGGTAATTCTGTTAGGTTCCTCGTAAATGTACAGTTACAAAGAGTGTAAAAACAATAAATTCTACAGTTAGCAACTCTTTAATTGGCATTGTTGAGAAAACAAATAATTAGACCTGTAAAAATGGTAATTAAATTCTGCAGAGTAAACACGTGGAAACATATTGTACAGTCTAGGACCAGAGCCGTAGCGTATTGAAGGGAGGAAGGGGAGATAGCATAATTTTACCAACTTCCCGAGAGAGATTACACAAATCAACATGAATTTTGTGCTTGGGATTAGTGTACGTAATTACCTACTATAGGTTTAGTGATTCATCCGGAAAAAAAATAATATTTAATGAAAAAGTATGCTTTTGTAGCCAAGAAAACATTATTTCAAAATTTAAGAAAATCTATGACTTTAATCATTCATCTGTTAAAAAACAAAAACAAATATATTTGTATATTTAGATATGTTTATTAATACAGACTTCTGTATAAAATCTAAAAAAAATTATTGTACTATGTCTTACCGATACGAAGCTATGATTTTTGAATATTTACCGAAAATTTAAAAAGCATAATTTGGAAGGGTAGTAATTTCCAAAATTTTCAAAATTAAAAATATTATTTAAACTGCATTATATTGGGGTATACCTGTATAGTACTACAACATATCCAAAATTCAAAAAAATCTGAAAAAAGTCGCAACCACTGATCGATTTAAAATTACTCTATTATTACTACCAATATATACAAAAGCAAACTTTAAAAAGGGCGTGGGTATTTTTCCATTATTTTGAAGCATGACAAAAAACAAAAATTAAGAAAAAGAACAAGAAAAAATTTTTTTGTTGACTTGTGTTAATAGATTTGGATGCAGATGCATTTACTTTCATATTAGGTTATGTTTCCGAAAAAAAAAAGACAAAGTTGCATCATCCTAAACTTTTATGTCTTCGCGCTTGCTATTAGTTTGAAAAAGTACTACAGGTTTTCAAGAAAATTAAACAAATGTAATTTTTGTTTTGAATTATTTGGTCCTAATTTCATATAGTAGAAAATAAAGTGATTACATAAAGTATACTGTCTACATTATAACATATTTATAACATACTTATAGGACAGTTTTATAATCATCACATTGACTATTTTATAATGGTTGTGTACTTTACTAAGAGAAACTTCTAAATTACTGAAATATTTTATAAAATAGTGCCCTTTTTGGTTTTACAGACCTTGTATAGTGGTATTTAACCGCCTTATAAAATTTTC
This sequence comes from Brachypterus glaber, assembly GCA_958510825.1. NCBI lineage: Eukaryota > Metazoa > Arthropoda > Insecta > Coleoptera > Kateretidae > Brachypterus > Brachypterus glaber. The sequence continues at coordinate 46,402,973 of OY294045.1, read as the reverse complement.
ACGTTTCTATAAGATATGCTGTATAGCATTTCTAACAGCCTTTATAAAAATTATTTTGCTAGTTGGGATTGGTTGAAAACCAGCGATTAAGCTTGTGTCTCAACAATGTTAAAGTGAAAAACTGCGGAGAGTTTGGTTTCAACTTCAGTTGGTCTCATCAGAACAGTTTATTTTCAAATACATATAAATTTTAGACGATATGCGTCAAATTAGTTAGCTAACTAGCAAATTAACAAACTGCCAGCCAAGACTTATAGACCGAAAAGGTCTTGTGATTGGTAAGATACAACTTAGTTGTAACAACTATGTCTTACAGATCCAACTACTACATAGTCTATTGTCCATATGGACAAAATACAAACTTTTTCCTTCAATTTACCAACTTTATCGAGTTAGCTACGGCTCTGTTTAAGCCAATGAATACGTCAGGACTCGGAAGATTTATCGTTCAATATCAAACTTAATAAAAAGTTGCTCTTAAATTTCCATTAAATACCTACGTTATTTTTACTAAAAGAAAGTAAAGAGAATGAGAAATAAGCGCTTAAAGGCCATAAAGGTGGTGTATAATGCTTCGTTTTAAATAGTATATTTAGAATAACTTTATCTAATTTTTTTGGTCATAATAACTTAGTTCTTTGTAACTAAGCTATACAGGGCTGTTAACCGGACACTGCCCGTTAGGCGATATCATCTTAAAAAAAAATGGGAAAATCTGAAATCCGTCTATGCTCGGAAGGAACAGAAACAGCCGAACACATTATGTGCTTCTGCGAAGCCATTGCTCGCAAAAGGCTACAATATCTAGAACAGGTATACCAAGACCTGCAGATATATTCCAAGTAGCCCCCAAAAAATTCTTAGGCTTCTTTGGAAGCCTAAAGTTTGATGTGTAAAGGGGATTCACAATAGATCTCATTGGTCGCAGTGATTTGAAAGGCAGTACCTTGCCTCACAACCCCACTTATATTGTATTGTATTGTAACTAAGGTTATAATCTATTTAGAATAACTGAAGAGTGGATAGATTATTAATTATAGTTATAATTTATTCCCTTATGTCCACTAAACAAAATCTTCATTGAAGTTAAAAAATTGTTTCGGGTAAATTGTTAAATGAAGAAATACTTTTTGAATATTATAACTCACATTTTAGGGTACATATTTTATATTTCTCACAATACCCAAATACCATATGGTTATTACTTTAGTCTAATTTTGATATTATGCGCTTTAAAGTGACTTTTACTCTAAAATGATCTTCTTGAGTTAAACAAATAACCACGTACATATATTCCCTTCCGAAATTTTAAAAAGCCCAGTTTATTTTTATAATAATTTACATCCTGGTTGAGACCTAGTAGCTCAAGAAAAGAGTCAAATCGTAAATTAAGTTTTTGTTTTTAGTTATTAATGCGAAATTTTTCCTATATTTTTAGAGGATTTCTTTTTTGAGCTGTATAAAATAGAATTTTACCAGACAGAAAAAATAGTTTCAACAGTTATTCTGCAGTTATTGAAAAATCTAGATTTCTTTGAAATTTGGTATTTGCGTATGCATACGACTAATATCTGTAAGTTATATCGTCGGCTTACAAGTAAAGAGCACTAAGTCCAAAAACATGGTTTTGAGATATTGACAAATTTAAGTTTTGCTGTTATTTTATAATTTTTGTAATAATTGTTACAAAAATGCACGTTTCGCCAAACAAACACTAAGTCGCTTAGTGCAAAAACATTTGAAATAATCTATAAGTAAAACGCACTTAGTGCACCAAGTGACTTAGTGTCTATTGCCAGATAAAATTTTATTCAAAATCAAACTGGTGCGTTTTGTATAGTGGGTAACTCTCTTGGCAGTCCACCTAGAAGTTAGTTCAGTTTACCTGTATATAGATCATCAAAAATTAATTACAGTGCCATAAAAATCCCATTTTTGCAAAAAAGTGAAATAGTGCCTTTTACTTGTAAGCCGACGATATTAGGTACTATTAAATACGCCCCCGTACCTTTTAGGTATTTGGATGTAAATTAGTAAAATTTGAAAATTATTTCCAGCTGCAGGTCTGCGAAGAGTCCAATTAATAACACGGACATGCAAACCCTGGTGGTATGTCTGCTTTCCAGATGTTTTTTACGTATAATAGACTAAAATAATTTTACTAAAATGAAACCCCAAGAATTATTACATATCAGGTCAAACTTTAAACGTTCTAGTCTAATAGAAATTGTATGTAGAGAAAGATTTATAGGTTTTAAAATTATATAAAAAATTACAATTATAATAAATATTATCCATATTAATTATCGTTGATAATTATATTATAAAATAAAAAATCCAGCATCTATTATTTTATCTTAATCCTTAACATTGTTAGGTGCTAAGTTTATACATATATATTCATTAATTATAACCTGAGCGGTTAAGTTAATTTGTCGTTATAGGCATACAGAGTAGGATTATATTATAATAGACTAAAATAATTTTACTAAAATGAAACCCCAAGAATTATTACATATCAGGTCAAACTTTAAACGTTCTAGTCTAATAAAAATTGTATCTGTAGAAAAAGATTTATAGGTTTTAAAATTATATAAAAAATTATAATAAATATTATCCATAATTAATTAATAGTAGTTAATTATCGTTGATAATTATATTATAATATATAACTGTAATAAAACGGTCAAATAGTTTTTGTATAAAATTATAAATTATGCGGTATGTAATACCTTTAGGTAAAGAAAAGCTGGGATACACCACGCAGTAAGTAATACCACACACACAATTACATTAGTGTGAGTTCATAAGTTATTTATTTACAAAATTTGCATTTAATGCAGGTTTTACTGTTGAACAAACCTATAAAAAAGTACGTACCATTCATAAATTCGTGGAAACTACCGTCTCGAGACAGTACAGATCTATTTATATAATTTTATTCATGTATCGGTTTGATCCAGAATCTATTTTTTTATCTTAATCCTCTAACTTTACATTGTTAGGTGCTAAGTTTATACATATATATTCGTTAATTTTAACCTGAGCGTTTAAGTTAATTTGTGACCCTCAAAATTTCATAAACATTCTCAGGGGTAGTATAACTAGGGGTTATTGTCATGGCCTTATTATAAATTTCAGTTAATCCTAACGACTGAAATGCAACGCCCGCGCAGTGGGAGTTGTATTTTTCTCAATATTGGGATTAACATAAATTAAATTTGTATGACCCCGAAAACACGTGTTATACTTAGTGACAAAATATAACATTTGCAGTGATAATTATAATAACCGCTGGTTAATATCACATTTACAATACAAAGTTGCCAGTAGCAACCATTATATTCTTGTATTTGTTCAGTTTAAGAAATAACTGTTTGTTTTTTTTGTTAAAAGTTAACCACGAAAATAAATCTCAATTTCAACTGTTTCTATGTACTTGAATATACCGGACACAAAAAAAATATGATTTATTAGAAGCATATTTCATTTAAATGTGAAATATAAATTCATGTAACTCCGTAATAAGCAGGAAAAAAGACCAATACCTACGAAACAATTTGGCGCTGTCAGTCAAAGTGGAATTGTTTTTTTGTGAGGAGGGTAGAAATGCAGTTAGATATAAAACATAATCTTTATTGTGGTATCTGCTATTGTCAGCTTAACAAATTTTATGTTCGGAGAATAAAACTCATTTATGAGATAAAAGAAAATAAACGTCTATAGTTTTAGTAATTTTCAGTAGTCTTAAATAGAGAAAAATCAGTCAACAACTAATGAAAATTTATAACGACATTTTATTTATACCCAGATTTCAAACGAGAGGAGAGGAAATTTTATTTTTTTTAAGACTATGGATCTAAAATATACAGAGCGGTCCAAAAGTCACCCCCCTCCCTCTTAACTTTTGAACCAGTTGAGATATCGACTTCAAATTTGGAACTTTTAAATAAGACAACTTAAACTATCTTTTAGTATATATTTAATACTTTCAGCTCTTAAAATGTGGGCAGGGGGGCATGGGGGCACATTTTTGTAAATGGAAAGGGGGGTCGTAATACATTATTTTAAAGCTTATAAAATTTTCCATTTAACTCCATATTTTTAAATAAAAAAAAAATAGGTTTAAAATGGAGTTGAAAATAGGTATTAATGTCAAAATTCCTCTAAAAAAAAAACAAATAATTTTTTAAAAATGCCTAATTTCATCATAAAAATGTTAATTATACTTTTAAACTAATTTTAGTTTATAAATAAAAATTTATAAAAAAAAACTTAAAAAACCGAATGTTTTAGCACAAAAAAATTGAAAAATCAAAACCTTAAAAAACATTTTTAAAAAAATTAAAAATGTTAGTTTAAATAGAGAATATTATAAGCTTTAAAATTATGTATCACACGACCCCCCTTTCTATTTAAAAAAATGTCCCCCCATGCCCCCCTGCCCACATTTTAAGAGCTGAAAATATCAAAGTTCTAAATTTGAAGTCGATACTTCAACTCGTTCAAAAGTTAAAAGGGGGGGGGGGGTGACTTTTGGACCGCACTGTATATTGCTGCCAATAAAATAATAAGTTCCCTTGTAATTCATTAAAAAAATATTAAATAAAAATATTTTTCGAAAAATTTAGTTGAAGTTTTTTTTAAACAGAATCAAACTGTACAAACATAATTAATATCCTAGGTGCGTAGCATCCGGGATGTTTTTCTTATTTTTCTTAAAAAATTATATATTTTTCTCTACTATATACTATATGTATAGTCATATTAAATTTTCATCTATCAGTTTTTTGACAATTAGATTTCAAATTTATATAATATATAATTTTTTATTTCTATTTTTAATTTTTACCCTGAAGAAGAAGGGACAAATTACCTTCGAAACGTTGGAACTGTTCATATATATTTAGTTTTTTATTAAAGTTTTCTTAATAGCAAGATTTTTTCATTATTTTAAATATGGAAGCTTTTTCATTTATATTCATAAAAATAAACTTTATCGGTTAAATTATTATCTGAATAAAAATTTATAAATAGCACTAAAATGCAAAAGTAAATATAACAAAGCCGAACTGTGTTATTTCAACTGAACATAACCAAAGAATAATAATATGCTTGAAAAGCCCATTACTCTTCACCAGATTTACCCAATATTCACTATACGACATTTTTATTTACCCAAGTTGCTGAAGCGTATAAACTTTATTGAGCAATGGGGGAATTTTAGTGAAATTTTATATTTCAATTAAGGATAAAGGGTAATTAAACACATTCAGTTTTCATCATACTGAAATAACTATAGCGCATAAACTAGAGGGCTTTATAAATTGGAGAATTTAGGTCAGTGCCAATTTATTGCAATTTCTCAGTTTTTCGGAAAATTAAATCTTATAAAGTATATAATATACAACGCGATCCAAAAGTCGACCCTTTAACTTTTCAAACAGTTAAGATATAAATGTCAAATTCGGAACATATAAATAGGACTATCAACTTAAATCATTTTTTGCAAAATTTCGGAATTTTAATATTTTTAACTTATAAAATTTGAGACATATGGGACCAAAAATAAACTAAAAATAGTATGTGGTTTTACTAAGAGGAAAAGTAAAGCTTTTTTTACTAGTCTGTAAAATTTACTAGATGAGTAAAAAAGCACTTTTCCTCTGAGTGAAATATACAATTTTTTCTTCAAGCATCCTATATATATATATTGTTTTAAATATTAATTTTTGAATTTAATTTATTCACTAATAAAGTATGTTTTTTTTTGTTAAAATAGGCCAATAAATCCCTTTCGAAATAAACCTAAACCTTCCTTAGCTCATTTTAGTTTTTTTTCGTAGACTAAATCGTACACTTTTCGCGATTTCGACTAACTTGTCTAATGTAGCATTTGCAATTTCGGAGAGATTTGTAGGTGTATAAACAATATATTCTTCTTCAATCATTTTTAAACAACTTCACACAAGGTTTTTACACAGAATCTCAAGTCAACCACCTGTTTACATAATAAACAAACAAGTTTGAAGTATGGCTGTCATCAAAGTCAAAGAGTGCTGCCGCCAGTGGCGGTTTTGCTAACTAACTTTTTTTTATGGCGTAAAACAATGAACTCATTTTTTTACTGTAAAAAAATAGATAACATAACTAGTGTGTTAAGTTATAAAATATGAACATTTTAGTACGCTTGAAGAAAAAATATATTTTATCCCTGGGGCCAGGGGTCTGTGGCTAAAAATATTATCACAAATGATTTAGATAAGCAGTATTCTGGCAAAATATTTAGCCTTTTTTTCTAAAAAACACATTTATTTGGGGTTAAACAGATGGCCACTAAGCGTTAAAGGGTTAAATAGAAAGGAGGTTTTTGTGATACATAATTTTAAACTCCTTATATTTAATTATGTTTATAGTTTTTTGTTTTAATTTGTGAAGGAGGGATGATAAATGTTCTGATTTTTATTGATTTTTGCTGAAAATTTAAAGTCCATCGGACTATTCTTTCTTGAGTTTCCGTGCCTGAAAGAAAACGTGACATATGGACGGACAGTCGGACAGACGGATGGACTTTTTAAAAAGTTGTTTAGAATTGTATATAACGCACTTTGATACAAATATTTTTCATTTTTATCAAAAAATTTCTTTTTTCGGGGTCTAAAGTTAAAGTATAATGTGCACAGCCCTTTAATCTAGAAAGCAGTAACTCCATTTGTCGCATAGCGACGTTTTCCTGTCATCTCTGATGTAATGAAAACGCTGCTATTGACAAATGAAGTTACTGCTTTCTAGCTTAGTGGGGCAGAGGAGCAAGGTGGTTTTCGCAAAAATAGAAGCTGTGAGGACAATATATTTATATTATATTCCGTAATAGATAGTGCTTTAAGATTGCAAGGAAGAAAAATATATGCAATTTTTGTGGACTATGAGAAGGCCTTCGATAACATAAAACATGAACTTCTTTGGCAAACCTTGATTGAAGTTGGTATTAGTTCTAAGATAGTAAGGATATTAAAAATGCTTTACGAAAATGCCTGTCTTACACTTTTTAATAATGGAAACTATTCTGACTTCATTAATATAACAAAGGGTGTTTTGCAAGGCGACTCTCTTAGTCCACTACTATTTGCTGTATTTATTTATAATATTGTAAAATTTTTTGAGGAACACGGAGCAAGGGGCGTCACACTTGATAAGGTTATTAGTTTAATACTGCTACTATTTGCAGATGATATGGCAATTTTAGCAGACTCCCCAGCTAACTTTCAAAAAAGCATTAACATTTTAGAAAAATTTAATAATTTAAAAAACCTTAAATTAAATATAAACAAAACAAAAATTGTAATATTTAGAAAGTCGCCCAATGTTAAAAAACACCTGTTTTACTATAACGGTAATATTATTGAACAAGTAAACTCTTACATCTATTTAGGTATTCCCTTTAAATACAATGGGTTGTTCTTTGATGTGCTTCTCTCGAGAATAAGCAAAGCAAATGTTTGCATCGGTGTCACCAAGAATTTAATTTTTAAATCAAACTTAAATAACTGGGAAGGCAGACTTAAATTATTACATACAGTAATATTACCAACCCTTATGTATGCAGTTAGTATTTGGGGGCTACGATACATAAACCAAGTAGAGGTTATCCAACAAAAGTTTATCAAAAGTATATGGTTTTTACAAAAAACTACACCCGCGTATATTGTACGTAATGAATTTAATTTGTCGGAACTTAGTACCCAAGTTATAAGTTTATCATTAAATTTTCTTGTTAGAGTGGAGAATTTACCACACAGCAGATATTTTTTTAAATCCCTGCAAAACTTGAAATATTTAGATTCAGTGCCCACTAACCAAACAAAATACAATTGGTATTCCCAACTTAAAACAATACTCAAAGACTTTGTACCCAATTTAAATATTAGTGTGATTCAAACTAAATCGGATATTGAAGAGGTAATTAGGCAATGTAGACTAAAAACCAAATTCGAGGATACAAATAAAATTCTTTTATCGGTATACTGTACACAATACAAATTTCTACATACCATAGACTATAGCAGTGAGAATACACAACCACAGCACTTAAAAGTTTTTATAGCACAATTAAGGTGTACAAATGATTCATTCTGCTACTTCTACTTGAATCGCACGTCATATTCTTGGAATCAAACTGATATATGTAAGATTTGTAATAGGGGTACCCTAGAAAACCTACAACATATTTTATTTAAATGCCCTATATATAAGTCAATGAGACAGGAGTTGATTGCAATGTCTCTTTTAGGGGATTTTCACGAAATGTTATCAGGAAATGCAAATTGCATTAAAATTCTCTATAGGTCAATGTCCAACATACTTAAGCTTAGAGCATTTATACTAAATGAGTAAGGATCAGTTTTAATTAAATACCTACTTCCCTGCATGTTTTTGCGCCAACATTAATGGTGAGTTTATGTAATTGTTCGTGGACATAAATATTGTATTGTTTGTTTTAGTTTTATATGCCTTTCTAATACGCATACGCTAATGTTACCGTAAGTTATAATTATTAGTTACTACTTTTTTAGAAGGTATTATACCTAAGTACCTATGTTTAATCTCTCTATGTTTATGTATATGTATAACGTATATGTGCGTGTATTATTTTATTGTAGCGTACCTATTTATAATTACTAATAATACTTTTCTGTTTTGTATTACTTATGTTGAACTATATTTCACATTGTATTATTATTGTATTTTTAAAGCAACCATTGTTATAGAATTGTCATATTCTTTTAAACAATAAACTATTCTATTCTATTCTATTCTATTCTAGCTTAGTGGGGCAGTATATATAAAGCTGCAAGGAGTATAAAAATGGTTTCTGATAGATGGTTCTATTTCGATCTACAATGCATTGCTGACAATACAGCAATAGAATAACTCAGTTCAATCGTACCACAAGTGCAAATTGAAAATATCAAATAAGTAGGTATGGATGCTTTTCTATGGAAGTCATTTTAGTTTCCTTTACGTCTCCACACGTGGATAGAATTTTTATTTAATTTCTTATAGAACAAAAGATATCATGTGAACCTTTTTTGGACCATTTGCTCACTTTGTCCAGTTTAGAAGTTTTGGAACGTCTAGACGTTTACGTAACACGTACTCGTCTTGAATTTTTATGTGAATCGATTTTTTTTCTCGAATTTGACAATAGGTAGATAAGTATATTTACTTTCAGTATAACACGGTGGCCTGGAATCAAAATTTAGTCTGGATTTAAAATAACCGATTAACACAATTTTTTATTTTGGACCATCATCACAAGTGAGTCCCAAAAATGGTCTTTTCCCCTAATTTCTGCGCGATTCTCTTAGAACAGATGGACGGACGGACCGACAGACGGACAGACAGACGGGTGGACAGAAAAACGGACGGACATTTTTAAAAATTTAGAATTGTGTATAACGCACTTTGGTATATTATATATATATATATATATTTTTTTTTATTTGAACAATTTTTTTTCTTTTTTCAGGATCCGAAGTAAACGTGCAATACTCTTCTGCTGTGAAGCTACAATGAGTATAATAACAAGATGATACGTAAGACCCTGTATTTTTGACTTTAAATATAAAACAAGCATTTTCCGCTTGAAAGCCTTGCAGCAAAATTTAATAATAAACCAATTTTCAGCGTGAAAATTAATTGCGATGTCTGTTAGGGGTGCGACAAGATTTCCCTAAACTTCCGAATCTGGCGGATTCTTACGAAAAATCAATAAACCAGGATTAACAGGATGTATAAGCGGCGTCAAAAATTTAATTTAAAAAATTTAAAAACCTCAAATTAATATTTAATTAAAAGGGAAAATGTATGACGTTATATATAAGCAGGAAAAATGCGAATAAAAATTAATAGTAACAGCAAAACTGTCGTCATCGCCACCACTATATTGATCTTATGTCTTAGTATATGACCCACCATTTGATCCCTTTTCTTAACTAGCCCTTTTCATAAGATACGCTGTACAATATGCTCTTGTTTATAACTATAGATATTAAATATCTAAATTGACCATTTGGAATATTAAAATTATACCCAATTTTTATAAGGTTATCCATTCTGTTTATTTAAAATAAAATAAAAATCCATTCTGTGCTATCTTTACAACTTAAAGATTTTTTTCACAATCATTTAGAAATAAGCTAATTACGTAAAAGTTGGAATAGTATATTACGCACCGAATACGCGAACCTAGTTTTTACACGAGTGTTTTTTTTACGAGGCGAGTAAAAAAAAAGCACTCGATGTGCACTGAAATGGTTTGCGTCGAGGTGCGTATACTATTATTCCTACGACCTAACACCTAAACATAAAAAATGCAAAAATTATCTTAAAATTAGTTTGTCAATTTGAGGTTATGTGTTTGATTTTTTAAATTTTCTGACAGCAGATATGTAAAATCAGCTGATCATCATAGGCAACGGATGGGAAATACGCACTAACTACTAACTAGGTCGTAGGAAATAGTTATTTATGGTACTAGTGGGTAAAGTAAGATATTGCCCATGAGAAAATTAACCTGCGAGGCGTCAGGCAAGCCAAGAAAATTGTACCGCGTTTTCCTCTCTAGAATAAGCAAAAACTAAAAAATTATCAGGCGCTGCCCTGGTTACTTATTATAGAAAAGAAAATGTACGGTTGCGATCGGCTAACTGGCATCAGTACGGGCACAGGGGTTCATGGATTAAAAATTATGATAATAAGCTTAGTTTAACACCTTGGGCGCCAGAATCTTGTAAACATACATGTGCTTGGCAGTTTATGTGTTAAGATTCAAACACATAAAAAATAATGTACTAGAATATTAATTATCTTTTACAGCATGTATAAACCTGAAAAATAACTATGATTTGAATAGATTTGTATATCTTGTGTTGATTATAATTTAAACAAAAACTCAAATATGTGCTGTTACAATGTTTATTTAAAATGACAAGTAGACAACTTTAATTAATCATATTAATTAAAATAAAATTATAAATTACCAAGAGTATGGTGAAAAGACCCCATTGCGAAATATAAAAAAAATGTGGTGAACTACCCTATTGCAAAAATGTTAAAATATGTATACCAAAATTATTATGGTGAATAACCTAAATAAAAACAGTAATATAAGGTATGTGTTAATAAGTGAAAAATAGTAATCTAGGCGTACTGCCCAAAGTTGCAACTTTGTTTACAAACCAACCTAGAATATTCATAATAAAATAGAGCACCTTAATAAATATTAAAATTTGAGAACTTGGATATTTTACCAAAAATAAATATAGTAAACCGCATTTTCATTATTTACACTAAAACTATAAAAACCTGTTAATTAAAGTTGTCCCTGGAACGACCAAATACGTTGTCCCACTCCCTGATGATGTACGTCACTGTGCAGAACATTTCCTTGTCCTTGCCTTGAGAACTCCTTACAAATTTGAACACGTTTGAAACTCAAACGCTTGAGGATCCATTGAAACGTTTGTAAACCTCTTGGCTTAAAAACGGTACTGCAATTTACTGAACATCTTGAAAAATCTTGAAAACTCTTGTAAACTAATGTGGAAAATTGAAGAACACCTCAATGAAAATTGAAGTTAAAGTTGAAATGGAAAGCTTCGCCATCGATACTCGTAAAATTTGAGATAACGGTAACGTTGTAAAACATAAAAGCTTCACCAACAATATTCATAAAATTTGGGATAGAGGTATCGTCAAAACATTCGAAGAACGTTAGAACAGAAATGGAAAAGCTTCACCAACAATCTAGAAAGAAAGAACAGCGACTTTAGAACTCAGCCATCGATATGAAAAATCGAAATCCGTAATTAGATTTAAAATAAACTTACCCAGTCCAAAACTGAATTAATTGGAGCAGTAAGTGCTGAATACTAGAATACTCTGCAGCCTGAAGCCTTCATCTGTACGCCTCTAATGAAAATAAAGAAAACAACGTGTTAAACACTTGTAACTTAGGTAACCAAAAAGCGACTTACTTTGAAAGATGAATATTGTGGAATTTCCATTAAAACTGCTTGAACTAATTACGTAGGATTATACTACACTTCATTACAAACTTATTGCAACATTTGTACACAAACATAAACCACGGATGGTTTCACAAAAATCAGATTCTGATTTTACGACCTGAACGCCATTGCTTGTCGTTTTGAAAAAGAACGCCACTCCCTTCAACTCCGGCAAGGTACAAAACTCCCCCCGTGGCGAAACTTGGAACTACGAACAACAAATCGATTTTGAGGGTAGGCAACACAAAAAACATCTATTCATAATCCCCATAATACTTGAACATAAAGAAAAAGAATACTCTAAATAAGTTTAAAATGCCTAGCCATACATCTAACAATCGTTTCATATGGTTTAAGAAATGATACGACGAAAATAAACCAACTTGAAGTCATCAGCTGACCATGCAATGCATACTGTATACCTGAATGCGGGTAGAAGTAAAACTAACCTCAAAATTAGGTAAACAATCTTTGATAATGATTTTATCCGACTTCCAGAAGCTTTAGCTGTGATTAAAAAGGTAAGACTAGCTGAAAAACATCAGTAGCTAACTCAAGTACTGAATGTAGTAGATTACTAGACGTTTGTTATTATATTTTAGGCTATCAAAAGTAAACACCAAAAATAAGACAAATTCTGTAATAAAAGAAAAATGACCCAGCAAATGGAATCAAGGACCATCGCAAGACTTCCACAAGACCATACAATAAGTCTGTACTCAATCTTATATGTGCAAATAGAAAGAAATACTAACTTCTGAAAAAATGGTAACATCGTATGATTACGTGACACAGATCAGGTAATCTTTAAAAACAGTGGCAGTCATAACTGCTACACAGCCCTCCTCCGAATAAATAAAAAATATTTATTCCCAAAAATATTTTTTAACCCAGAGTATAAACTCCAATAGTTAACTCTAAATAGAACATTACAATATCACAAAGAATAACCCCGTAACCAAAAAAAATTACTCCTAACTTATGCTACTAGCATATTCTGATTCTGTAACCAAAAACTATTAAATTTACTTATTATTTATTGTAGCTTTCTTCCCCTTTCCGAATATATACAAAAATAAAAATATTTATTTATTTTTCATTGCATTTCTATCCAATTTTTATGAATCAATATTGAATCAATGTTTATTGAACTTGTTATTGAATGCATTTTTATTGAATTTTTAGTTAAGCCTGATATCTACGCGTACCACACGCCTATTTACTAGGGACAAATCCATGAATTGACAAAATCGAGTTATAGTTACACAATCGGGAAGTTACATAATCGGGAAAATTCTTATTAACTAAAATTCAACAACAATGACTTTTTAATATCAATAATCCTTATTATTGACACTAAGTCCAAAAACTTTTTAGTCCATAGTTTTGACCGTTATTAACCTTTTAATTTTTCAGGTATTCTAATCAAGATCTCAATCAAAACTGAAGAACACTCACTCTACACCCATCTACTAAAATGTCGCAGCAATCAGTTCTAGACCTGATCCCTCGAGCATCAAAGAAAATATTTTTTTTTTTTTACAATATTTGACTTTATTTTATTTAAAATAAAATTTAACTATTTACACTTGACTTTTACTCACTCTTAGCTAATATTTACAATTAACGGTTTTATTTTTCTTTCTGAAATTTAAAAACTCATGCATGCAGTTATCCGACGGATACATCACTATTCGAACCCAAATATTTCTTAAGATCTTTAACGTGCCAGTCTCCAATGGATTGACCGTTTTTATCCTGTAACACATAAACCAAATTTGACTTTTTACCTATTATCTTACATAACACGTACTTAGGCGCTAATTTTGACGCAAAATAATTTACTGCGCTGGAAAGAACTTTATTTCTTTTCCATACCTTCTCACCTATCGTGAACGTTACGTCACGCTTTCTAAGGTTATAGGCTCTTCTATTTCGCTCGTATGCTTCATGCAATTTAGTTTTTACATCCGCAAAAATGTCTTTTAACCCAACTAAATCCTTAAAATACATTTCCCGAGAATCCGGTTCCAACTCAACGTCTTGAGTGGACGAAACTTTGCCATAGTAAGCCCCTGTTAAAGGTACGATTCTTCCAAAATTGAGAAACGCCGGCGAATGTCCGTGGACCTCATTAACTGCGGTACGAAGCGCAAGACCTATTTTACCTATATTTTTATCCCATTCCCGGTGATTTTCTTTTATATAAGACCTTATCGCCGTTTCTACCGTTCGATTCTGTCTTTCTGTAGGATTTACTTGTGAATGAAATTTGGCATTGTACCAGATTTTTTGAACTTGATAGTCGTCCGCAAGCTTTTTGAAAGCTTTCCCAGCAAACTGAGTACCATTATCGACAATAATGTACTGCGGTACGCCATATATTAAGAACACCTGATTTTCTATAAATTTTATTACACCTTGAGCAGTAGCTGTTTTCAAAGGTTGTAAAAGTGTATATTTTGTGAACCAATCAGATACTACTAATAAATAACAAAACCCTCCATTCGATCTAGGTAATGGACCTATAAAATCTGTTGAAATACACTGCCAAGGGAAACTAATATTCTTTTCTTTACCCATCAACCCATGACGTGCATAATTCGGAACCTTTTGTTCAGCGCAAATTTTACAACACTTAACATATTTCAAAATATCTGATCTCATACGTGGCCAAAAATATTCTTGTGATACCCTATTAAAAGTTTTATAAAAACCCATGTGAGCTGCTAAAGGATCATCATGACATTCTTTCATAACAAGCACCCTACAGAGTCTCGGAACCAACAACTTCCACTCTTTAATATTCGTTTTAATACCTAAATTAGAACGATCAAATTTATATATTTTATCTTCTACAATTCTATACTCTTTATATTGATTTGGACTCTTCAATATCTTTTCTCTTAATGAAACATAGTACTCATCTTTACCATACTGTTCCGAATCAAATGATATTAAATTAACTGACGGAAATACTGGTTTTTCTGGTTCAACTTCTTCAAAAGCCCTACTTAATGCATCTGGAACTACTTGTAAACTACCCTTACGATATGTAATATTCATGTCATACTGTTGGAGTTTAACCGCCCATCTAGCAATTCTTCCTGTCGGGTCTTTAAAATTTGCTAAATACTTTAAACTAGAATGGTCTGTTGTAACATTAAACCTAACTCCTTCAATATATCCCCTGAAACGATCAATCGCGAATAAAAGAGCTAAACATTCTTTTTCACCGGTGCTAAAATTTCTTTCTGATCTTGAGAGAGTTCTTGAGGCGTATGCAATAACCTTTTCCTTTCCCTCCTGAACCTGTGTTAACACTGCTCCCAAACCTACATTACTAGCGTCACATTGTATGGTGAAAACAAGGTCGTACCTAGCACTGGTTAAAACCGGAGCTGAAACAAGAGCTTCTTTTATTTTAACAAACGCGACTTCAGCTTCATTATTCCATTTAATTGGTTGTTTCTTTCCTAAACCTTTCAGCAAAGCATTAAGTGGTGCTACTAACGTTGCAAAATTTTTTACAAACCGTCTGTACCATGAACATAACCCTATAAACCGTTTAATCTCTGTAGTTGTACTAGGACGTTTATAATTTAACATATCCTGTACTTTTTCTATATCTGTGCGTAACCCTTCTCTATCCAAAACAAAACCCAAATACTTTAATGATTTTCTAAAAAATTTACACTTATCAAAATTTATTGTAAGATTAGCTTCTTTTAAAATACGATAAACCTCTTTTAGCAGACGTATATGTTCTTCAAAACTAGATGATACTATTATTATGTCATCTAAATATACAAAAATATATGGTTCAAAGGCAGCACCAAACAATTTATCCATCAATCGTTGTTGCCTTTGCGCCGCGTTAGCCAACCCAAAACACATACGATTAAAGTGAAATAGACCATAGCCAGGTACAGTGAAAGCGCATTTTTCCTTTGACCTTTCAGTCAGTGGAATCTGCCAAAAAGCTTTTTTCAGATCGATTGTAGAAATATATCTCGCCTTACCAAGCATACTTAAAATTCTATCAATTTTTGGTAATGGATAAGAATCCTTCTTTGTTTGAGCATTTAATTTTCTACCATCGAAACAAAGCCTATGCGATCCATCAGA
Organism: Brachypterus glaber; assembly: GCA_958510825.1. Lineage (NCBI taxonomy): Eukaryota > Metazoa > Arthropoda > Insecta > Coleoptera > Kateretidae > Brachypterus > Brachypterus glaber. Next base: position 46,386,774 of record OY294045.1, on the reverse strand, counting down.
TTTTTTCACTAACAATACCGGACTATTATAATCGCTATTCGAAGGAGAGACTACCCCTTGTGCTAACATATCTTTTAATTCTTTAACTAAAATTTCTTGCATATACGGAGACATTTGGTATTGTCGCATTTTAAAAGGTTTGTTATCCCCAGTATCAATATCATGTTTCATTATATGAGTACACCCTAACTTATCTTTTTTTAGTTCTTTGAACAAATCTTTAACTTTATTAGCTAAATGTTCCTGATCACTACTTAACTCTAAAATTCCAAATTCATTACTAGAATTAATACTATTTATTTCTACTTTATTCAAAAATTTCCAAGAATTATTTTCGAAACTTAGAGATATAGAAAATTGTTTCAAAAAATCTACTCCAAAAATAAATTCTGTTTGCAAAGTCGGTACTACTAAAATTTTTAAAACATTTACTGTATCATTGACTGTAATTGGTAACTCCACAAAACCTAAAACTTTTTGATGTGCCTTATCAGCCGTAGTTACATATGGTATACTACTATTACAAATTTCTAAATTTAAACTTTTAATCAAACTAATTCCCAAATTTCCTATAACTGAACAGTTAGCGCCAGTATCTATTAATGCTACTATTTGCTTATTAGCGATACTTGCTTTTATATAAGGCCTATTATCATTTGGTAAATTTTCAAAAGGATTTAAATTTACTAAGGAAATTAAGTGATTTTTATAAAATGCTTTTACTTTTTCTAGCCAAATTGTCCAATTGAACCAATTGTCTTCGTAGCTACTAGTTATCTTACTATCAGGTATGGCCTTATGAAGTAGTGAGCGTCGGCCGGGATTTCCCACTACTGCTCTACATTTTTTTTGACAATTAGAACAATCTTTTAAAAATACGTCTTTTTTTCCACAACGGTAACAAAACTTAGTCCTTTTTGCAAGACATTTACTAAAAACATGATTAATTCCATTACAATTATAACAGACTATTTGCTTTACTTGATTACTACTATTTACTGTACTATTATTTTCTGAACTGCTATTTTTCTGATTTTTATTACTATTAAAATTACTGCTACTATTACTACCAAAAGATTTATATCCATTATTTCTGAAATTTCTATTATAGTTACCATTACTATTATTATTATTTCTAAAATTGTTACTAAAATTACTATTTGAATTTATCTGACAACAGTGCCCTTCTTTACAAACATTTTTACTACTACTTGCTTTATTTACACAACTACTTTCCTCTGCAAAACTACTATCTTGAGTTTCTACCACATTTACCCTAGGTACTGATTTCTTATAAATTGCGTTTTTATTTGTTACACTTTTTTGTTTCAAAATGTAAGCTTCATCTAACTTTTTACAATACTTTCTGAGGTCTTCAATCGAGTTTACTTCTACTAATGATAACGGAGTAAAATAATGTGGAAGTATCCTTTCCCTAATTGTTTTCAATTTTGTAAAATCACTAGGATAACGCAAAAGTCTCTTAAATAATGTCTCCATAGCCGCTGTAAAAACTGAAATTGACTCATCTGGTTTTTGATACTTTGCCCTGATGTCATCCCAAGTATGATCATCTACACTAGCAGACAAAAATTCTTTCTTTAATAATCCTATTAACTCTGACCAATTATTAACTGAACTTTTAACTGACAAAAACCAAGAGAGCGCCGGCTCTTTAAATAAGTCATAAGCTGTTTTAAATAAAATTTCATCTGAGACGTTTCTACAAACTTTTAAATAATCTACTTTTTCAATGAACGAAAGTACGTCTCCAGTACCGTCAAAAGAAACACCCCATTTATAAACAGGTACAGGCTTTATAAAGTCCGGGTCTGATCTAGCCGAAGTATTAGCTGCTGCATGAAACGTTGTGTCATTTAAAGAAATTCTTGTCATATTAGTTTCATTGACCTTATTCTCATGCGCAGTATGAGCCTCAATCAAATCCGCCTCTAATTCTAAACAAGTGGCTTTAGAAATCTGTAAAAATTTTGTCCTATCTGCTTCTTTATCCTTTACTTCCGGAAACCTATTTAAACGCTTATTTATGTGCGCTAGATTTGACTTTATACGAATGAGTTGAGAAATTGAGTACTCAAACTCCTCAAGTTCTTTAACTAAAGTTTTTACAATATCAATATTATCATTAATAGCTTTTACCTCATTATTGAAATTAAACTCCGGATCGACATATTTATTGTCCTCCGTTTCCCTTGCTATAGCTCTACTCAATGTTTTAATTTTCGCATTTCTATCATTCCTAGCCGTTAAAGACCTAATACGCAATTCATAATTTATTTGCTCTACCGTCAAATATCTAAGATCCATTTTATTTAAATCTTCCATGATTAAAATTTTAATTTATTACTAAAATTTACTATCAAAAATCTGTCAAAATCTGTCAAAAATCTTTCGCAATCTCTCTTTAAATAGTCAATATTCTTTCTAAAAATATTCACTCTCAAAAATCTTTTGAAAATCTTTCAGAAATCTTTCAAAAATCTCTCGCAATCTCACTCAAAATTTGCAATATTTTTTCAAAAATACTTGCCCTGTCCGCCACTCTTTTTTAGATTCGGATCGGAACCAAAAACTCCACGATTTATTCTCGCGTACTACTACACCTTTTTTGTTCACCCTGTATATTTCAGAATTTCACAAACTCAAAAAAATCTCTCATCTTTCATCAAACTTTAATCCATTCTATATATTTTAGAATTTCATAACCAAAAACCTCTCAACTTTATTTTCTCCTATATATTTTAGAACTAAAATAACTCACTGGCCAAACTTTTCTCTCTTTATTTTACTCTATATATTTCAGAATTAAAATAATCAAAACTATGCACCAAAATGTTTGCTTTTCAAAAAAAATTCTCTCTAACTTTTATTTTTACCCTGTATATTTCAGAATCAAAAATAACCAAAAACTGTACCACTGCGTCCAATACTTTTTTTATTACGATCCTATATATTTTAGAATTCGAATAAAACTCAAAACTTTACCCTTTTGGTACTCTCAACCTATCCGTGGTTTCTTTTCTCCCTGTATACACCAAACTATTTTTTAAACATTGCACACCTATTGTTTAAATCAAATCAACAACCATATCCAGTTTTGTCTAAATATCTTAAAAATATCTTAAAAATATCTCAAAAAAATTTTTTTTTTTTTTTTTTTTACTTTATATTTTTTTCACAAACTTCAAAAATTTAAAAGTTAAACTAGCTTAATCCCACGTTATTTGGGCGCCATTGTGTACCGCGTTTTCCTCTCTAGAATAAGCAAAAACTAAAAAATTATCAGGCGCTGCCCTGGTTACTTATTATAGAAAAGAAAATGTACGGTTGCGATCGGCTAACTGGCATCAGTACGGGCACAGGGGTTCATGGATTAAAAATTATGATAATAAGCTTAGTTTAACACCTTGGGCGCCAGAATCTTGTAAACATACATGTGCTTGGCAGTTTATGTGTTAAGATTCAAACACATAAAAAATAATGTACTAGAATATTAATTATCTTTTACAGCATGTATAAACCTGAAAAATAACTATGATTTGAATAGATTTGTATATCTTGTGTTGATTATAATTTAAACAAAAACTCAAATATGTGCTGTTACAATGTTTATTTAAAATGACAAGTAGACAACTTTAATTAATCATATTAATTAAAATAAAATTATAAATTACCAAGAGTATGGTGAAAAGACCCCATTGCGAAATATAAAAAAAATGTGGTGAACTACCCTATTGCAAAAATGTTAAAATATGTATACCAAAATTATTATGGTGAATAACCTAAATAAAAACAGTAATATAAGGTATGTGTTAATAAGTGAAAAATAGTAATCTAGGCGTACTGCCCAAAGTTGCAACTTTGTTTACAAACCAACCTAGAATATTCATAATAAAATAGAGCACCTTAATAAATATTAAAATTTGAGAACTTGGATATTTTACCAAAAATAAATATAGTAAACCGCATTTTCATTATTTACACTAAAACTATAAAAACCTGTTAATTAAAGTTGTCCCTGGAACGACCAAATACGTTGTCCCACTCCCTGATGATGTACGTCACTGTGCAGAACATTTCCTTGTCCTTGCCTTGAGAACTCCTTACAAATTTGAACACGTTTGAAACTCAAACGCTTGAGGATCCATTGAAACGTTTGTAAACCTCTTGGCTTAAAAACGGTACTGCAATTTACTGAACATCTTGAAAAATCTTGAAAACTCTTGTAAACTAATGTGGAAAATTGAAGAACACCTCAATGAAAATTGAAGTTAAAGTTGAAATGGAAAGCTTCGCCATCGATACTCGTAAAATTTGAGATAACGGTAACGTTGTAAAACATAAAAGCTTCACCAACAATATTCATAAAATTTGGGATAGAGGTATCGTCAAAACATTCGAAGAACGTTAGAACAGAAATGGAAAAGCTTCACCAACAATCTAGAAAGAAAGAACAGCGACTTTAGAACTCAGCCATCGATATGAAAAATCGAAATCCGTAATTAGATTTAAAATAAACTTACCCAGTCCAAAACTGAATTAATTGGAGCAGTAAGTGCTGAATACTAGAATACTCTGCAGCCTGAAGCCTTCATCTGTACGCCTCTAATGAAAATAAAGAAAACAACGTGTTAAACACTTGTAACTTAGGTAACCAAAAAGCGACTTACTTTGAAAGATGAATATTGTGGAATTTCCATTAAAACTGCTTGAACTAATTACGTAGGATTATACTACACTTCATTACAAACTTATTGCAACATTTTTACACAAACATAAACCACGGATGGTTTCACAAAAATCAGATTCTGATTTTACGACCTGAACGCCATTGCTTGTCGTTTTGAAAAAGAACGCCACTCCCTTCAACTCCGGCAAGGTACAAAACTCCCCCCGTGGCGAAACTTGGAACTACGAACAACAAATCGATTTTGAGGGTAGGCAACACAAAAAAACATCTATTCATAATCCCCATAATACTTGAACATAAAGAAAAAGAATACTCTAAATAAGTTTAAAATGCCTAGCCATACATCTAACAATCGTTTCATATGGTTTAAGAAATGATACGACGAAAATAAACCAACTTGAAGTCATCAGCTGACCATGCAATGCATACTGTATACCTGAATGCGGGTAGAAGTAAAACTAACCTCAAAATTAGGTAAACAATCTTTGATAATGATTTTATCCGACTTCCAGAAGCTTTAGCTGTGATTAAAAAGGTAAGACTAGCTGAAAAACATCAGTAGCTAACTCAAGTACTGAATGTAGTAGATTACTAGACGTTTGTTATTATATTTTAGGCTATCAAAAGTAAACACCAAAAATAAGACAAATTCTGTAATAAAAGAAAAATGACCCAGCAAATGGAATCAAGGACCATCGCAAGACTTCCACAAGACCATACAATAAGTCTGTACTCAATCTTATATGTGCAAATAGAAAGAAATACTAACTTCTGAAAAAATGGTAACATCGTATGATTACGTGACACAGATCAGGTAATCTTTAAAAACAGTGGCAGTCATAACTGCTACAAAATAATGTGACAAGTGACAGTTGAGTGGGTAAAATAAATAGTTATCCACTCAATAAAGTAAAAGCCACGCGGGGGTTATTATTGAGTTTATCTATTTAAAATAAAGCTGGTAATTGTCTTATTGTATGTATTGGATAAAATCAATTATTTTTAACTTCTTCTACCTAAAAAGTTTTCGTGGAGATCCCCATCTACATATACATGCATTGATAAAGCAAAAAGTATAACTAACTTCACCAGAGTTTATAAATTTAAAGATCTGGTCAGTTTTGTAGTGGAACTTAAAATATACAGTTGTTAATAAAATTGCGAATAAAATAGAGGTGAAATAGTCGGAAAATTTAATTTTTCCCACGGGAAATAGCTGACCGCGGGGCTAACGCTAACTTTCCCTCAGGAAATTAAACATTTTCCACCGCAGTATGTAATATACTATTATATTTTACCTATTCATTCTCATTTTATTATTGACCCTTAACGCTCATTCCATTTAACGCTTCTTTTACTTCCATTTTAGTATCTCCTAGTAACTCAATGTCATCTGCAAAACGGAGAATGCCGATTTTTTTGGCCTTGAATCTTTTTTCATAGATGTCTCTAGAATAAGTTTACCAATTTTTAAAATTTAAGCAGCAACGTAATTAGAAAAGAAATACCTTTCAAAAAATAGACAATTTTTTAGATTTTGGATATCTTATAATGGGGCACACGGTATAGTCATATATTATAGTTTCTGATAAAAGTAGATAATATTTTACAATCACCAAGTATAAACTAAAACAAAACCAAATTATTTCACCCTAATTTGATAAGCTGTTAAAGAGACTAAATAAACGCCTTAGAAAATATCATCAAGCCTCCAAAAAGTATAATAAATCTTTCAAAGCTTGTAGAAAACTTTTTTTCATTAAAAATTGTCCTTCTCGAAATTTCTTTCTTATCTATTATTTTTGCTGAAACAATCTTCCTTGCATTTAATGAAATATTAGTTCATCATTTTATAAGTTTATAAATTTATTAAAAACTAACTAAATTTTGAACCAGTTGGGATATCGACTCCATACTTAGAACTCTTAACTTAAATTATCTTTTAGCATATATTTGATATTTTTAGCCCTTAAAATGTGGGCAGGGGTATGGGGGGACATTTTTTTAAATGGAAAGGGGGGTCATGTGATACATCATTTTAAAGCAAATAAAATTCTTTATTATACCGTATAAAAATGTTTAAAAAAAATAAAATATATATAGTTAAATGGAGAATTTCATAAGCTTTAAAATGATGTATGCCACGACCCCCCTTTCCATTAAAAACAATATCCCTCCTGCCCCCCTGCCCACATTTTAAGATCTAAAAGTATCAAATATATGATATAAGATAGTTTAAGTCGATATCTTAACTCATTCAAAAGTTAAGAGGGAGGGGTGACTTTTGGACCGCTCTGTATAGGAAAAATAATCATAAAAGTTTAGAATATCAACTATTATCAGTAATGTTTCAGAAGAGAAAAAAAAGATAATATAATGTTTTAGTATTTTTCTACTTATCTGACATACACAGAACTTGTGCTACAGCGGATGTTTTTTATACTATTCACAGCGCGTAGCGCTAGAATAGTATTATACGGTATTTTCGAATTTCCCAAAATCCAAAAAAGCCAAAAAAACGTCCTAGACAAAAAATTGTTGGATACAAATATGTTTCATGAAAAAATAAGAAACTTTGAAAATGTCCAAACCAAAAAGTCCGTCCGTCTGTCTGATGTCACGATTTTTGTATACACGATAACTCAAGAACAAATTATCCGATCGACTTGAAATTTTCAGGAAAAATCAAGTTTCATGTGGGGAAGATGCCTATTGTTTTTGAAAATAATCACCCCGAAAACAAAAAAGTTATTGGGGGTTAAACTTGTTTTAAAAATGAAATAACTTTCATTTTTAATTTTTTTTTCAAAATGTTTTCGTTTTACAAGAAAAGATGATTTAAAAAATGTATTTGTGCTTTCCCATTTTGATAATTTTTAAAATTTCTGAAAGACTTTTTCGTTCAAAAATTTTCAAAACTTTTTTGCGTATTTTTTCGTTTTGTGACGTTTTATGTCGATATAAATCAATTTCAAGCAAAAAAAATTGTCGGTCGATCGGGAGTTCTATCCGGCAAATCTTGTATCCACGATAACTTAAGAACGCTTTAAGCTATAGACTTGAAATTTGGCAAACAGGTATGTTACCAAAAGTTTTCGCTCGGGATTGTTTTTGGTAAACATTGGGGTGGGGTTAGGGGGGTTAATGGGGTAAATACAATAATTTTTTGCAAAAAATTGAAAAATGCTATATAAGGTTTTTAGGTGTTTTAGGTTGCTGAAAGTAAATCTGATAATAAAAAAAATCCAACTTCACCCCCTGAGGGGTGGAGATTTACCGACATAAAATTTCCTGCATTTTTAGAATTTATATTTCATTTAATATTACACGATATATTATTTAATTTTACACTATATATTGTAATATATATTACCTTATATATACTGGACTGCTAAATTACAGGATATATCTGAGTCACAAAAGATGCCACGATATATCGTGTAACATTTCCACCTATACATGGTGATCATTCGAAAACAATCCACCCCAAATATCTCGCTAATTAAGCACAATATAAAAATTCTTAAAAAGAGGTCAATTGTTTTTGAGGGGAAAATTAAAGTATATAATTTTGGGGGTTGTAACTTTCACCCCCCCAGCTACCCTAAAATTATAATCTTACATAGCATCTTGCGATACCTCATTTAACAGAGCCCAAAAAACGCTATGTTGTGGTAAAAAAAAAAAATACCCTACTCCTAACTTAAGCGTACATTATTTTATTTCAAAATAATTGATACAAAATATTTAAAAAATAGCTCAGTATTTAAAAATAAATCATTTTAGTTTAACTCATAGGGGGTTGTAACTTCTACCCTTTAGCCACCTAACTGTTTTATTCTTGAGTATTTAAATTCAAATTGTTGTAATACCTTATTTAAAATATGATATACTTTTTTACATAAAAAATACAGTTAAGGATTAGGAGTTTAGGATAGGTGTTGCAACCCTTAAAAATAATAATTTAAATTTATTACGGTAAGTAAAATTACTTAAATTTTGCTTTCCCATTTTGAAAATTTCCAAAATTTCGGATAGCCTTGTATTCGTGCAAAAATTTTCAATTTTTTTTTTGCGTATTTTTGTGTTTTGTGCGTTCTATGTCGATATAAATCAATTTCAAGCAAAAAAAAATTGTCGGACGATCGGTCGGTCTATCATTCTGTCCGGAAAATCTTGTATCCACGATAACTTAAGAACTTTATGCTATAGACTTAAAATTTGGCATACAGATATTTTACAAAAAGTTATCGCTTGGGTTGTTTTTGGTTAACATTGGGGTGGGGAAAGGGGGGTAAATGGGGGTAAACATAATAACTTTTCACAAAAATTTGAAAATTGGTATATAAGGGTTTTGGGGGCCGACGAAACTGAATTTGATAATAACATTTTTCCAATTCCGCCCCCTAAGGGGTGGGGGTAGTTTTTGTAAAAGTTTGTAAATAGGGGGTTTTGAGGTTGCTGAAAGTAAATCTCATAATAAAAAAATTCCAACTTCACCCCCTGATGGGTGGGGGGTAGTTTTCGTCAAAATTAGTATAAAGTGGTATTTGAGGTAGCTAAAAGTGAATCTGATAATAAAAAAAATTAACTTAACCCCCTGGAGGGTGGGGGGTAGTTTTAGTGAAAATTTGTATATTGGGGTTTTTGAAGTTGCTGAAAGTGAATCTGATAATAAATATTCCATTTAACGCGCGGGTGTGAAAAAGCAGTGTATTTTATTATTAATAAGCTATTTTTGTAAAATATCTTTAATTATTATGAAATAAAAGCATCTACCGTTAAGTTAAGGGTTGGTATGTTTGTTTGATTTTCTATACCAAACAGAGCAATTTTTAAGGCCCTTTGAAATAATGTATCGCAAGAATTGAGCTATTTTTGTAAATATTTTGTACTAATTATTTGGAAAAAAAAAATCATCCACCCTTAAGTTAAGGGTTCGTGTATTTAATTTTTCTTTTAACTTAAACATATCATTATTTATGATCTTTCAAGATGGGGTTGCTATTCAAGATTCTAATGTTGGGGTAGATGGGGTTGGGGGTGAAAGTCACAACCCCAAAAATCATATACCTAAATTTCCCCCTCTAAAAACCAAATAGATCTCTTTTTTTTAATTTTCATATTGTACTTTTGCGAGATATTTGGAGTGGATCGTTTTCAAAAGATCACCCTGTGTATGTTTTTAAATTTATATGGAATATAAATTTAAAATATGAAGTAGGTACATATATATGTAAAGCCAATATATCAGCATTTTATTATTTTATTATAAATATTGGAAGATATCATCCCCTTGCACTAGGATTATTTACGGTTTGAAAGCATGCACAAATTTCAGCACGATTTTATAGCGATCTAGTAAACTGTTACGTAAAGGGTATCATTTCAAAACACTTATTCGATTAGGTGTCCGTCCTAGGGTAAAAGACATATCATACAAAAAGAAAACCTTAACTGTAAAGTAAAAAAAAGTATTATTTTGGTTACTGTGTATCTACAATGTAGATTATACATGTAATATTATTTATAAATACATATTTTTTATTTATAATATAAATTATATCGCGACATTTGGTATTTAATACTGTACTTGTTATATTAAATACTACATGATCAGTATTACTTATACTACATCTTGTAATATTAAATGACACAATGTGCTGGTCTATTTAGAACCCCTAGCTTCGTTTGTTTATTAATACTGTAGCCGGAAATATTATCTCCGACACACACCTCGCACTATGGAACGAGCCCATGTATTAGGTCGGACATCGGGCAAAAACCAAAAATACTATATTAATTATACAAACTCGGTTTTCTTATACTTTAACATGTTCTACATACGATGTAAGCCTTATTAAAAAAAATATAACTTAAGACATTACAAACCTACTTTTACAGGAGACGTTTAAATAGAGCAATATTAAAAGTGTTTTCTGACTCTAATCTTAAATTTAATTTTACTTTGAGGGCAGTATGACCCACCTTCATAGTGTTATATAAAAAAATAAAACTTTTAAATTTAAATTTTAATAAAAAGCAAGTGAAAAATTATATTTTTTAAATATTTTCTAATACTCCAAATTTTTAGATCGTTTCTGTTATTTTCAATATGATATGAAATCCTAGATTCAGGGAAGGCGATGGGGGAGATCGGTGCTCCTATTAATTGTATACAATGTACAATGTACATACATGTAGTGAGTCTTATATATTTTTCTTTCTATTATTGAAAATACTCTTGTTTTATACGAATTTTATCTAGTCAATACAAAAATCCATCGTTTTAAAAATAATTGATTTTTCCTTTATTATTTTTCTTTAAAAAATGCCTGAATCTTTTATTTTATGAAATGTAAGCAATGAGTAACTTTCGAAACGTTTAACATTTTTAACGAATTTTTTGTGTTTGTTTCTTAAAAAGAAAACTTAATAAACATGAATAATGTACTAAATTTTTTAATTTATTAAAAAATAGACTTTTTATAATATATATTTTTTATTTTTTCCTCTAGTTATTTCTTAAAAAAAGGCTTTTTTCTAGCTTTTCTCTGAAGACAATATTAAAACCATCTAACGTTTATTATACCGTACGATTATAAAGTGCCGAACACTTTTTAATGCAAACCTAGCGATGAGTAAAATGCAAGAAAGCTGTGTGCGTTTTACTGACCACCGAGCTGTTGTACGTAGCAATCACATTGGCTTGTCGCGCACAACTCTCTCTCTTCAAACGAAGAGTATTTTCTTTTTAAACTGTTCGACACTTTATAATCGCACTGTAGTTATACTAGCTTTAAGTTTTATTATTTATTTAATATTTTTTTAAGTAAAATTTATTTTTTGAACACTGTAGATTAATACAAGCAAAAAAAGAAATATATTTTTCTAAAAAAATATATGTATTTGCAGGGGCGGATTTATTTTATTTTAAGGGAGGGGGCTCCATAAGGAAAAAAAATCACATTCACCAAAAATATAATTTTGAAGGTATGTTTATGCTAATATATCTCGCTGGGGAGGGGGCATGGCCTCCATCTTAAATCCGCCACTGTGTATTTGCAAGTAGTAATTTAGCAGTCGTAATATTTTTGAAAATGCTTCTTTATATCTGAAAAGTTAAAAACGTAATATTTTCCATAGGTACTATTGCTTATTGATTATTATTAATATTACATTACATTACATTACATGTTTGTTTAATCTCGTAATATTCTACTTCATTAAGCATCCCCTAAGTCCAGGACGTGTGGGATATTAGTAAAAGGAACCACCGGCTTATACTGACTTTCGAACCAATTCGCCAAATTTCAATTAATAATTAACTGAAAAAGGCAAATCGGCGCCAGTGAGAATCGAACTCACGCTAGTTAGCTAGTAGATTTGTCATGTACATACGCGGTAGACCACTACACCAATCCTCAACTCAACTATTAATCAACTTTACCCATTAATATTCATATTTTAGTTTAAGTTTTCAATTTATACATGATGTCCGACCCACTACATATACTCGTTCCATAGTGCCTCGGGGACAATATAGAAACCATGTATGTCATGTTTGCGACAAAACCGCAACGGCAGAATCGCAAGCATAGTCGTAGTCATGAACGTAGAGAATAAGGACAGGTAACTTGTAGTTCGATTTGGTTACGTATTGACTAAAAAGCGCTGGTATCTACTAGCGAGATCAGAAGCCTTCTGGATCTTAATTTTAATTTTTAAATAGTAGTTAGTCGGTGACTGCTAGATGGCGCCATGCGTAAACAGTGACATTATACTGTTCATAATTTTATTTAAAAAACATAATTTAGGCTCAGGTAGGGTAAAATTTTATTTTAATATGGTAGCATATTAAAAATAAAAAAACTTACTTTTATTATAACTTTTAACAAATTTCCACTTTTTAAAAACTTTCTATAATTATCTGTGCGACATAGGATGACAGTTATTAATAATATTTCCTATGCTTCTTGAAATTTATCCAGGGTTATTTGTGTTTCACCTAATATTTAGGCTTCTTCATGGCTAAATTATTAAATATGCATTAAAACAAACAAATTAAACAAATGTAATGTTTTTGTTTAATTTGTTTGTTTTAATGCATATTTAATAATTTAGCCCTGAAGAAGCCTAAATATTAGGTGAAACGTTGGCATGATTATGTAATGCAATAAAGTTTTTATTTGCTTCATTTCCGAGTGTTTATCACAAATAACCCTAAATGACAGTTATATTAATCTACATGTCAAAAATTATCAAAAGCACAATGCGTAATAAAAATATCACTAAAAGTATTTTTTAAACCACTAATCATAGCTTCCTTGATCCAACTTGTTACTCAGATAGATAATGCGCCCAGTTTATAAATACTTTTAATGTTACCAAACTATAGTAAAACCATTGTTATCAAATAATATTTATAAACGTCTATCAATCTTTTTGATTTTATCAATATCTTACTTAAATTACCTAAAAAGGGCCAGTATATCCGCCTATTTGAAAAAAAGGATTATCAGTTGTTGCTTTATCCGCAGAATTTTGAGTATGAAACAGCAAAATTAGAACAATTAAAGAAAAATTGGCGTTATCGGAAAGATAGAAAAAAAATCGTAAAGAGCAAGATGAAATGAAAATTAAACTTTATTTGAATTCTGTTTATTTATTTTATGGTTGAATCTTAAATACAGGTATTGGACTTTCATTTACAGTCTTTTTAATTCATATTCGTATCATTTTATGTTATTAATGACTAAAGTTACCTTTTTGGATTTCTTATGTTTTTAAATATTTTTTTTTTTCGAAAACACTGATGACATTTTACAAAAATAGTTATTTATAGTGCTAGTGGGTAAAGTAAGATATTGGAAATGAGAAAATTAACCTGCGAGGCGTCAGCCAAGCAGGTTAATTTTTGAAAGGGCAATATCGGTTTACCCATGAGTGCCATACAAGGTTTTATCCAATAAATAGCTTAGAAATTCATATTTTTATTAAAAATTTTACATTTACATTTACAAGAAAATTTTTTACATTTACATTTACAAGAAAATAATTTGACAAGTGACAGTTGAGTGGGTAAAGTAAATAATTATCCACTCAATAAAGTAAAAGCCACGCGGGAATTATTATTGAGTTTATCTATTTAAAATAAAGCTGGTAATTGTCTCATTATCTGTATGTATTGGATAAATAAACTGTTTCAATTCATTAAAATTTTCTAACCTCCCTATTAAAACCCATAAACAAGCAAGCAAAAATGATAAAAATACGTCAAATTTATGTTGACTACCCTTTTTTGTCGTATTCACTGTAGAACCATCCCCTTATTTTACGCGAAACGACTGCCAACACCGTGTGTTTTAGCCTAGCCCAGCAGCACATGTAAATGTTGCTCTATTCAGTTCAGTACCCCTAAGGAGCTCGATTCACTTGCAATGCAGATCGGAGCCGTCTGCAGAGGGCTGATATTTGCGGTGATACGCACGTATCCTGGAATATCTCAATCCCAGAGGCTAATGTGTGTTTCTTGACAGCCATTGTTGATAATGTGTTTACAGGCTCGTAAATACCATTACGTAAACAGACCCAGGCCAAATTATGTTAAACAGCAATAGTCCAGTCAAATAGAAATTCCAGTGTTAAATTGCAATAAATGTACACGGTCTGATATTTTAGTAGTAGTAGTGGACAGTAAGAGAACACTTCTGCGAAGCTATTGCTCACAAAAGGCTACAATATCTAGTACAGGTATACCCAAGACCTGCAGATATATCCCAAGTAGCCCCCAAAAAACTCTTAGGCTTCTTTGGAAGCCTAAAGTTTGATGTGGACTAAATTGCAAAGGGGATTCGCAATAGATCTGATTGGTCACAGTGATTTAAAAGGCAGTACCATGCCTCACAACCCCACTTATATTGTATTGTATTGTAAGAGAACACTCCTGTTAGTTTTTCACCGGTTGATTTCCGAAAGGGGTTCCGCTATCTTGAATTTTAGGGGTAAGTGCGATTATCTCGCTAAATATGCATCTTACGATAAAAATGTATATAACCAATTTTGTTAAGGAGAAAATTTACAAAAATTTTTGTTGGAATCATTATTTTAATATATCAATAACAATCGAGTTATAAATATTCAAACATGGCCATGTTGGGAGTAAATTTTTTTTTTCGATTTTTAGCCAAATTATTAATCGGAGGATAAAAGTCTTTATGAAAAAACTTGTAGCTCTTGAAATTCTCTATAAGTTTTATATACTATGCATTTTCATAAATATTTTGTTACGGTTACAGTGGGCGCTGAAAGTTGCGCCCTCTGTAACCATACCAAAGTACCTAAGAAATTTGTAATATATGAAACTAGAGAATTTCAAGAGCTACAAGTTTGCTCATATTTGCAAAAATGGTAGTTTCATAGAAAAGCCTCACTCCGAGCAGGGACGGTTCGGGACATATCGTGGCCTTCCTTATAAAGGGGCTTATCTCAAAAAATTGCTAAATTGAGTTTGGCCCTTAAATGGTATCAAAACAGTAACCTGCAGCTACCCTGATTAATAATAATATTATATTATTAATCAGGGTAGCTTAAGGTCACTGTTTTGATGCCACCCCAGGGGCTAACTCATTTTATTAATTTTTTGATTCCCTTTGTAAGGGTATTACCAAAAATCACAAAAAATGAGATAAGCCCCTTTGCAAGGGAAGCGACGATATATACCCCGAAACGCAGCGAACGTGTTAATTAAAAATAAAACCGTTGAGGTGGCTGGTAGCTAAAGGGTAGAAGTTACAACCTCTACAAATTAAACTGAGATTATATATTTTTAAATATTGAGCCATTGTTTTTAAGAATTTTGTACCAATTTTGAAATAAAATCATCCATTAAGTATGTCTATATTAAATTTATGTTTTAACCAAAACATTTTTTAAGCCCTTTCAAGTAACTTATCACAAGACGGGGGTTTGGACTTTAAAATTCTAATGTTAGGGTAGTTGGAAGTTACAACCACTAAAATTATATACTAAACATTTTAGAGGTAAAATTACCTTAACCGATCATAAAATTGTAAGTAAAGCACTCAAGTGTTTTAGCTAGACTTTTAAATTACATTTCTCATCACTGACATCAGGCAGTAATATAATAGGGATAAATTTCAATTAAAACATGATAGTTCTGTACAGAAATTGATCTAATAAATATAATAGATATAATACAAAAGCGCCTGGAAATATAAAAAATAAGCACACAATAAAATAAGATATACAAAAATCTTCATAAATATCATTATTGCTTTCCCATTTTGAAAATTTTCAAAATTTCGGAAAGCCTTGTATTCGTGCAAAAATTTTCAATTTTTTTTTTGCGAATTTTTGCGTTTTATGACGTTTTATGTCGATATAAATCAATTTCAAGCAAAAAAAAAATTATCGGTCGATCGGTCTGTCCGGGAAATCTTGTAAGCACGATAACTTAAGAACGCTTTAAGCTAGAGTCTTGAATTTGGGCATACTGGTATGTTACCAAAAGTTCTCGCTCGGGATTGTTTTTGGTGAACATTGGCGTGCGGGGAAAAATACATTTTTTTTAGAAAAAAATTAAAATTGCTATATAGAGGTTTTTAAGGTTGCTGAAATTGAATCTGATAATAAAATTTCTCTAACTCCACCCCCGAGGGGGTGAGGGGGTAAATATTTTTAAATATTTTCCAAATTTTCGTGAAAATTTGTAGATAGGGGTTTTTGAGGTTGATAAAAATGAATCTTGAAATATATTTTTTGAAACCCACCCCCTTAGGGGTGGGGGGTGATTTTTGTAAAAATTGGTATATTGACGTTTTTGAGGTTGCTGGAAGTGAATCTGATAATAAAAATGGTCTAACTCTACCCCTACCCCCAGGGGGTGTGGGGTGATTTTCTGAAAGTTGGTATATAGGGGTTTTTAAGATTTCTGAAACTAAATATGATAATAAAACACTACTCAGTAAAAGAGCTTTCCCATTTTTCACCTCCGCGCGTGAAATTGATTTTTATTATCACATTTTTTTTTCCTAATTTTACCCCTGAGGGGTGGGGAGTAGTTTTTGTGAAAACTGGAGTATTGGGGTTTTTGAGGTTGCTGAAAGTGAATCTGATAATAAAAATATTCTAAATCCACCCCCTGAGGGGTGAGGGGTAGTTTTCGTGAAAATTGGTATATTGGGGTTTTTGAGGTTGTTGAAAGGGAATCTGATTATAACAAAATTCTAACTTCACCCCCAAAGGGCCAGAGGGTAGTTTTCGTGAAAATTGGTATATTAAGGTTTTTATGGTTGCTGAAAGTGAATCTGATAATAAAAAAATCCATTTTACGCGCGGAGGTGTAAAATGGGAAAGCTCTTTTACTGGGCAGTGTATTTTAAATATCCCCTTATGTATGACCTTAGGTTTAGGTAAATTTACCTCTAAAATGTATGTCATTTATGTCAAGTACCTATACCGATTTTTGTTGAATTTAAAATAAGAATGACATGATTTAAATACATTGACGAATTAAGTGCTCATTAAGATATCAAAACAATATTTATAGTAAGTATAAATCACCAACATAAATTTTAAAATCGTTTTTTACGTTTCCTGATAAATTTGAAAATATCGAGATAGGTTAATTTACCTCTTAGTCGACGATAGATACTAAAAAAAATAAAAAGTTTTTAAATAATTTTTTCTTTATAAATTTCTTTTCTGGATCCAAAAATGCAAAAATATACAGGTGGTGTCATTAAAAAAAAAATTCACTTAGTTTCCGGCGAAACCGGAATTGCAAAAAAATAATTTTGTATTTTGTAGCTCATGTTAAGAAATATAAGCTACAAAAAAATTGCTTTGATCGGACTGAAAACAATCCCATTTTAGGGGGTGTACACTTACCCGTTATAGCTGGTACTCTGCGCATTAAAACTTTAGGAATAGGGTACCAGGTACCAGATTGCAGCATTTGTTAGAATAGTGCATGCATAGTGCACTAAGTCCGCTTGCCAGTAGAGTCATCTCGTAAAAATTTTGTGAACTCCCAAATATGGCAGCCATTGAAGTCGCATATGGAACAACGCCGTTGTTATAACCAGTAGTCGGCGAATTTTCAGCTTGTAGCTCTTGAAATTCTCTAGTTTCATATATTAAAAATTTCATAGGTACTTTGGTATGGTTTCAGAGGGCGCAACTTTCAGCGCCCACTGTAATAGGCGCTGCGTCGACTCTAGCCTTGAGGAGACGTTTTAAATATTTACATTTTTATTTCTTTTTATCTTGATTTTTTTTAATAATTCCATTTAAACGAGTAAGGTGGGAAAAAAGTTATCGATAAATAAAAATTAAAAACTTTCGTATTCTTAAAAGATAAAAATCGAATGTCGGTTTTTTCTTTAAA
Source organism: Brachypterus glaber (assembly GCA_958510825.1). Taxonomy (NCBI): domain Eukaryota; kingdom Metazoa; phylum Arthropoda; class Insecta; order Coleoptera; family Kateretidae; genus Brachypterus; species Brachypterus glaber. Next base: position 46,368,652 of record OY294045.1, on the reverse strand, counting down.
AAACACCGATATATATACATATGTATAGTTAATATGTATAGTTAATATTGTTGTGGGTAACAAATTAGTTGTTAAATGTTTCGATTTATAAAAAATTTCCCTAATAATTCGGCAAAATTATTCCGTAAATTTATGTTTCTGTGTTTATTTTCAACGTTGATGAGTCATAACTGAGTTTACGCCGACTACTGGTTATAACGGGTACGGGAGATATTGTACATCAAACTTGGAAAAAAATAGGTGTGCCACTTTTTTAATATTCGTTATCTTTAAAAACATTATTTTACCACTATTGATAAAAACTGACACTATAGTGTCAGTTATTATATATTATATTATAATATTAAAACTTCTAGTAAATGCAGTAAATTACTTCTCGTTTTGTATTTATTAAAGATCTTTCCTAAAAAATGGCTTTAAATAATAATTACTGTCAAACAAAAAACAAGAATAGATTAGATTAGATTAGATTTCTTCCTGTGGGAAATACCCATCCACTAAATCATAGACTTAACAATCTTTAATTAATAAAGGGGATAGAATATACACACCGGGTGTTAACTAGAAATAACCCTTTTCCTTGTTATAACATAACTGAAACGTATACGTAATATGCGTCAAAATTCAAATTACTCGCTAACTTCGCCCCAAAGTCGTTAGCACAATAATATTATTTTAAAGGGGTTTATTTCAGATATAACTGGAAAATTACTATAGTTATTTTAAATTATTATTATCTTTCTTACATAATATGGGTTAATATTAGTCACCCTAAATTAAGGAGGATCTATCAAAAACGAATAAATCCATGGATTATAATAATTATTATAATATGCACATTAAACTGTAAATATTTCGAAAATGTTCTACCATCATGGTATGAATGCAAAAAAATGCCTTTTTCGTAAAAAAAAATTATAGAATATGATTAATGTAGACGAAAGGGAGGTATTATTGCACGGACATAAAAATCTCTATGAATACTAAAGTTATTTATTTACAATTACAGGTTACAATACTGCCGTGCTAAGCTGAAGGGTCCTAGCTACATAGATTTAACATACACAGATAGGACTTTTTTCAGCTTAGCAAGGCAGAATATTGGTATCACTATAGCAGTTTATTTTATAACATTTTGTGACAAGTCTTATCATTTATTTATACTCGTACATCATGTAAGCATGAAAAAACCTAAAACATTTTAACTAAAAACTGTTAAACTAAGCCAGAATTTAGAAACCAGGTACATTCCAAGCTTTTAAAATATCTACTATGGTAGATTTTTCAATTTTTTTTCTCAATATTTTTCACTCTATATGTTATTTGACATTATAACTACCTTTACTATGTACTTATAAACAACTACCTCTTAAATTCATGAACACTGTACAATCTATTTTATTTACTTTTATAAAAAACAATCTTATATTAACATGCAATTTTACAAAGTAACTTTATTGTTTGAAGCCTAGTTTTCAGTAGATCTTTGATCGATGAGAGAAAAAGTGTCATTTAACAGGAGATCTAAGGATAGTCTTGTGAGTCGACTGATCCTAAAACTAGAAGCATATACCTCATTCGATTGAACTAGAAAACAAAAAATATAAAGACAAAACAAAAATATAAAAAATGAGGTTATGTTAACTTCAAGTTTCATGTTAGAGGTGTGTGCGAAGAATTATATTTTTATATTCAAATTACTGTTAAAAATAATTTTTTCTATGTAAAGTATAACATATTTATTTAGTTTTTAATACATATATAACCAACTGTGGCAACAAAACAACGACAAAAAGAAACTTTTACTAATTACTGAAGTAAGATTAAAATTCACATATCTAACAAAGAAAATAATGTTACACAGTGTTACCAACATAAAATATATAATAATAATATTTCTTGAAATGGTGCATATAAAAAAGAATCCGAACTCCATTAACTATAAAACTGACACCTGCAATTTAAGTAGTATAAAAAGTCCTAAATGATCAAAATTTGCGTTACGTAATACTTGAAAGTTCCCTTATCCAAATTTATAGATACATACTTTTTAAAAATTTCAGTAATTAATTGTTCTACAGTGAGTATTCTCCTGTTGAAAAACGTCCAGTGTATTTTGTTTGTTAATGTAATGTTTTTGTTTCATTTGTTTGTTTTAATGCATATTTAATAATTTAGGTAAGTTTTTAATTTATTAATTTCTTTTATTTTTGTTTATATACATTTTTTTTCCAAAAAAGCAGTTTATAATGTCCAAGTTATGTCCAAAAAGTTTTATAATGTTTATGTCTTTTTAGCCCTGAAGAAGGCTAAATATTAGGTGAAACGTTGGCATGATTATGTAATGCAATAAAGTTTTTATTTGCTTCATTTCCGAGTGTTTATCACAAATAACTCTAAATAAAATCTATATTTTTTTACTTTATGTTGAATATTTAGAATTAAAGTGGACGCATTTAGTCGGGACGCAGAAGTATGTGCCAGAAGTATGCGCAGAAATGCAAAGAAATGCAAACATGTCATAAAATGATTTTGCAATGTTTCTCTTAATAGAGCAATCTATTAATGCAGGTATTATACCGGTATAGAAATATGTATTGATCTATTGGTTTATAGTGGTGAATAATAGTTAAAAAAAATGATAACTTCTGAAAAGATTTTTTATCAACAAAATATCATACTAAAGTCCCAAATAAAAAAGGTTTTTTTTATCAACAAAACATTATACTAAAGTCCCAAATAAAAAAGGTTTTTTTTTATCAACAAAACATTATACTAAAGTCCTAAATAATACTGGATAAGAAGCAAATATTTGAATCATAAAACTGTTGTAGAGGAATAATAATAATCCTGTAAAAAGGATAAGCATGTTACACAGACTATTCCACATATGGTTGCCAACCGTCCTTTTTTTCAATGGACTGTCCTTTATTTTCTACTTCTGTCCCTTGTCCTTAATGGACGCTAAATGTACGTTAATTTTACGATTGATCCAAATAAATGTGACACATACTTAAGCAAAGATAGACGGGATCTCGCATACAAAGCTGTGAAAAAAGCATATTTTTGCCTGTTTTTACGATATTCTGCAATTTTAAGCTGTTGTTAATTTTTAAAGACCTATGTCCTTTGTTTTAATGATTCATAGTTAGCAACTCTAATTCCACAAAACAGTATTATCTTAAGCTTTACACGGTTGTCTGGAATCAACATTTAATGCGACTTCAAACCAAATTAATTTTTTGTTTAAAAATGTAATTATTTCTGTGATCATTTTAAAAGTAAAAACAATTTTCACAATAAAATACGATACACTTATCAAAGAAAATGTACTCCCGAGACTAAAAAGTGCACTGATAAAATAAAACTGTGATTAATAGAATAAATATTACCTTATTGCAATATTGCTTAGTTTATATATATATATATATATATATATATATATATATATATATATATATATATATGCGCCAACCATTATAATAGTAGTAAAAAAACAACTGCAAAGGATTGATAACATTTAAATACTAAAACCAAGCGTAGTTGTACAAAATACAACTTCAAAACGTACCTACCTTATCTGACCATGGACCGAACCTTAGTTTTGATCTCGGGCCTACACGGTAGTTATAGGATATTTTACCGTGGTATTGAAGTCTTACTACATTAGGTATTATTATTTGGCGAAATAACTGCCAGCAGTAATTAGTGGCAAATAAAATAAATATATGTGAGGGAACGTTCAAGTATTACGTAACGCAAATTGTACCAAAATTCATATACTTCATACCCCGGTTCTCGCGTTATAATAGATTATAGAGATTTCATATTTTGGCTACCCCCCCTAACACACCCCCTATTAGGAGGGGTAGCCAAAATATGAAACCTCTACAGCCCTAAATAACGCGAGAATCGAGGTATGAAGTGTATGAATTTTGGTACAATTTGCGTTACGTAATACTTGAACGTTTCCTGACCCTGCACAAAGAAACCCACCTATTGTGTCAAATTTACGTATTTCACTTTTTGATTACAAATAAAATTGCGATATATTAAAATTTAAATTTAACGCAAATTTTCATCATTTTGTAACGCTATTTTCCTATAAAATTAACATGGGCGTAACACTCCAAAATTGCATATTGTTTTTTATCGTATTTCGAAGAGCTGATTAGATTTTGGGGGTAAACGATTGGGGGTAAGGGGATAAGAATGGGGTAAAACTCCGATTTTTAGCGTTTTTTGGTTATAATTAACTATTTTTTCCTAAAATGCATTGTTTTCGAGATATTTGCGTTTAAAGCAGTAAAACGTTTTTATTTGGAATCTCTCACTAATTTATAACCGGATTTTAAAAAATTATATTTTAAATGAAAGCTGTTTTTAAGCCCTATAAAAAACGCTATATACAGTTTTTTCTAGAATATAACGTTTTGGAGATACAGACTTTCAAACTTTAATAAATTATGCAGGTCACGTGATCACACAACTTTCCTTTTCATAACGTTTCAAATTAGTGCCCAGTGCCGATGTTTTGACAAGGTGCTTGCAACTAGGTTTGAACTTTCAAACTTTAATAAATTATGCAGGTGTATTAATGGCTGCCTATTCACGTGATCACACAACTTTCCTTTTCATAACGTTTCAAATTAGTGCCTAGTGCCGATGTTTTGACAAGGTGCTTGCAACTGTTCAGCTGGTTTTAATAATAAATTACCTACCTAATTAGTTTTGATAGATTTTTATGTTTTATTAGCTTTTTGTCCCAAGCTAGCTAGGTATTTGTAAAGTACTTTTAAACAAATTTTAGAGCAAAAGTGGCTAATAAATTTAGTAAATTTAATTTTGGCAAATTGGTATGGTTCTAATTACAAAATCGTGTTCAGCAGATCTATCAACCGACTGTTACTTTAATAGTTAAATTCTTGTTTAATTTTAAAGTAGGTAATTGATTTTAAAACATTTATTGACATATTGAGAATTTATTTATTTAAAATAATTATGCTGAGTGAAACATGTATAACTGATGACTTCCAGGACAGTGAAATAAGTATCAACTCATATCATACTGTAAGAGTAGACTCAAAGAGTAGGCACACTGGAGGGGTACTTATTTTTATAAAAAATGATACGGACTTTAAAATAAATGACACCATAGTATTGGACTCTAACTACTGGATACAGTTTATAACAGTTAAATTACAAAATGTGAAGTGGAAGTTGGGAGTTGTATATCACTCACCGAGTGCCAGTGATGCAGTCTTTTTAAATAAAATTGAAAATATATGTGAGAACATCAAATTTAATGAACGTTTTTTACTGGTAGGAGATTTTAATATAGATATGCTTAATGTTAATGGTTTTTATCCAAAAAAATTAAAAAATATACTAACAAGTTTTGGAATTGATCAGTTGGTCACAGAACCAACAAGAATTACTAATAACTCTAGCACATTAATAGACCATGTCCTAACCAATCAACCAAATATTGAAGTTTGTGTTCATGATACACCAAAAATATCTGATCACAGTATTATTTCTTTAAATTTTTGTAATCAATATGAAGTATCTAATAAATTAATAAAAAAAAACAGAAACTTTTGTGAACACAAACTCCAAGAAATAAATAACAAATTATTGGATATTAGGTGGTCAACTACTGAAAGTAATGTTGATGTGTTATACGAGTCTTTTTTTAATACTTGCTTGGACATAGTAAATGAAGTTTCTCCACTAAAAACTATGCATTTGAAGCCAGGTATCATTCCATGGTATGATAACGAGATAAAAAATAAAGCAAAACAAAGAGATGATGCTTACAAGAGTTTTAGGAATACGAATTCTGAAAATGATTGGCGTAATTATAAAATTTTAAGAAATGAGATTGTTAATCTTCTGAAAGCTAAAAAACAAAGATATTTTCAAAATAAAATTGATAGAAACCGTAATGATTCCAAAGCATTATGGAAAACTCTTAAAGCTCTTGTACCATCAAAAAATGCAACTAAAACATCATCCTATGTCAAATTTAAAATAAATGACTGTACTATTGTTTCTAAGAATTCTATTGATATAGCAAATAATTTTAATAAATATTTTGTTGAAAGTGTTTGTGAAATAGCAAATTCTATTGAAGTTGCACAAAATTGGTCACATCATGATCTTCCAGTTATAGATTCTAATATAAGTAAATTTAAATTATTAAACATGGATGAGCTTAAAAGTATGGTTAGGGCTCTGGACAATAAATGTAGTACACATGATGTTCTTGGTGGAAAACTTCTAAAAAATATATTTGATACAATAGGTGGACCCCTATTAACCTTTATCAATATGTCATTAAAAAAAGGTGTTGTCCCCAAAGTGCTTAAACGTAGCTGTATAACACCAATTCCAAAAATTGTTAATACAAACGAAGCTATTAATTTTAGACCCATAAATACCCTTCCCACTGTGGAAAAATTATTAGAGAGAGTTGTTTATAAACAATTAGTTGAGTATTTTGAAAAAAATAAATTATTTTTCGAAAATCAGTCTGGATTCAGGGCCAGACACTCTTGTGAGACCTCCCTACAACTGACTATCACTGAGTTTTTTAAAATGTTAGATAAACATAAATTTATTATAGCTGTCTTCATTGACCTAAAGAGAGCATTTGAAACAATAGATCGTAAAATTTTAATAAAGAAATTAAAATATTATGGCGTTACTGGTGATGTAATAGAGTGGATTATAAATTACCTTAGTGATAGACAGCAGTTTACAAGGGTGGATGGAGCTGAATCCTCTGATATTGACATCGAACTAGGTGTACCACAGGGGAGCATATTGGGACCACTGTTGTTCATCATATACATTAATGATATTAATTCCAAACTATTATACGACTTTTTGAACCTGTATGCCGATGACACACTGATCGCAATATGCTCTTCCAACCTGATTGATGCAATAAACAGAATGAATGAATTATTAAAAGCACTAGAGGGCTATTTTAAAATAAATAAGTTAAAACTTAACCCTAATAAAACAAAGGCCATGGTAATTGCTGGTCCGCGTGTGGTCAAAAATATCAACACTGAAAATATCAATCTGTATGTTGAAAATGAAAAAATTGAAATTGTTTCAGAAATAAAGTACTTAGGCGTGGTAGTAGATAATTCTTTAGCATTTAAAAAACATTTTGAATACATCAAGAAAAAAATTTCAAAAAAATTATTTTGTTTCTCAAGGATTTCCGCAAATTTAGATTTAAAAACTAGGATTAACGTTTACAATGCAATAATATTACCGCATTTTGATTTCTGTGCTACGATTTTGTACCTTTTGGATATTAGCAGTAGGGCTGAATTGCAGAGGCTTCAGAATCGCGGCATGCGAATCATTCTCAGATGTAGTATGTTAACGCCAATCAGTGTAATGCTTAATACTCTACAGTGGTTTAATATAAATGTAAAAACATACTACTGTTCAATGGTATTCATATATAAAGTATTAAATGGCTTGACGCCTACGTATTTTAATAAATTTATAACTTTTAATAATGAAATTCATGATCATTATACCAGATCAAATGCAAATATTCACATTGTTAGAACAAATAATAATAGAACTATGAATAACCTATTTTTCAAAGCACTCAATGAATATAACAAGTTACCACTAGAAATTAAAAGCTCTGTATCTCTGAATTCATTCAAACATAAACTGAAAAATACATTGGTTACTTAATTTTTGTGATATGTATATTGAATTTTAAATTGTGATATGTATATTTAAAATAGTATATTATATTGTGATATATTAGCAAGAATGTATTAGGTTACCTATTTTGAAATAAATATTATTATTATTAATGTATATAAATTTATGGTACTGATTTTTCTTTGGTTTTGAGTGTAATAAATAAATTTATTAGCTCACCTTAAGCTACCTACGCAGCTCAGATTTTTTTTTACTTTTTTGTGGCAAATAGGCAAATTGTGCACGTGATACATCACAATGTATATTTTAGAACATTTTGGGCAAAAACGCAGCAACAAATTTTTGTTTTTAATTTATTCTTAAAATGATAGCAGAACAGGATTATTAAGTCTTCAGAGAAAATTTGAAATAATTTGTCGCACTAAATTTTGATTCTAAATAAGAATAGTCATGTGGAATATAACTAAATCCGTTTCTGCCTCTATCTACATAATCCATCTTGGTCGTGTCTAGGGGCTTGAAAATGTCTTCTAATGTTTACCCTAATCTCTGCAATACCCCCTGAGACTGATGTGTTGCCCAAATTATCACCACGAGTGTAAAATACACTAAATTTTACATTCAAGTATGATAAAACAACGAAGGTTCTTATCTTACTCAAAATGACTTAAATTTTTGATTATTTTATTTCAATATATTAAATATTTTCATTCTATAAACCAAAAAACGATGCAAGCCGTGGTGCCGAAAATGTCGACATCGATAAAGAAAAGAGGTAAAATATAGAATATAAAGTATAGGTGACCTTAAATTTTTCACATTCCACAGAGGTGCCTGTTCATAAAATTTACACAGTATATGCCTGATAAGAAATTAAAAAAGACCGAAACCTTGGCAAATCAAAATCTATTTTTAAATTTAATACGCACCGCATATGCTAAATGCTATTTTTAAATATACCGAATTTGTGATAAAAATCTATAGATTTCTTAGTTTTTCCGTTAAATTTCTGACGATTAAAATCATTGTTTTCGAAACTTAAAATTTTACATAGAGAAACAGAAATAAATGCTATTTTTATGGCACCGAATTCATAATAAAAATCTATAGATTTCTTTGACGTTTCCTGTTGATAAAGTTCAAGATTTGGCCTTTTGCATTGCTGTAGTAGGGTAAAAAGCAACGAACTAATAACTCTTCTTTCTAGAATACGCATACCGTTAAAATAAAGTATCGCCAACATCTCGGTTTGTTTGTAAACAAATAGTAGATATATTCAGACCTGAACAATAACAATTACCAGTAACTGGTATTGTTGTCTCTGTTAGAACAAAGATGTGCGAGTAAGACAGACGAATGTTTATGTTGCCGACGTTTTTGTCAGTTTTTACGAATGAAATGTCTATTCTAGAGTGAAGTGTTATTAGTTCGTTGGTAAAAAGTGATCACTTCTAAATATTCACCGTGACGGAATTATAACGCAGTGACTAATGCGTAAAACGTATTATGCTGCTCTCGTATAAGGAATTTCCCTCAGACGGAGTTACGCGAACCGCACCCGAATCGGTATGATCCTCACTTTTTAGCACAGTTTTGCGAATGCAGTATATTTCAGACACGGATAATAGACAATGTACCGTAATTAATACGTTCACTGCCAACGGCTAGTTTTGACAGCGGAGCAATGGGTATGGGCAAGGGAAAAATAGAAAGAATTGATTAATGTTGTTAGGGGCGCCAGTTACTTTAGCTTTTACTCCTTTAGGTAAGTAACAACCTAGTGTAAATACTTAAGCTTTTCAGTTTGAGAAAATATAACCTCTAAATAAAATAAGATAATTCATTTGAGAAATTTATTATAAATAAACTTAATGAAAGCACATCAAGTAATGTATTAATATATATAAAAAATATGTGTAATTATATTAAGATATAATTAAAGAAATCTTAATAAAAATTACTAAATTCAGAAATCATTCGACTTAAATGTATAAAGAAAACATGAAGTTCAGCAAGCACCAAGAAATGTATTTAAACAACAATCATTTCTTGCAGTGTATAAAAGTCATGCTTAAATTAGAAATCATTTAATCAAAAGTATGATATTTAATAATTAATAAATGAGATTAAATGTTTTAAAAAAAATAAGTACCTAAAAATGAACAAAAGCCAGAAGGGCATATAGTATTAATCAATACTATATCAGATCTGATAAAGTTTACAGTTATAAGAATATTGAAATAAAAGAATTTAAAAATATGAAATATTGCTTTCAAAAGTTTTCAGAATGAGTACTTAGCTGGTTTCTGCAAAATCCATGAGGTATGAATTCCATCGTCTCCATCTGTGCAAGTCTCCCCTATGCTGATGAATTCATTTCTCAAATGAAAGAAAAAAAAATATAGGCTGTCCCATCTACTTTGGAAAAATTATCTTCCAGGATAAAATGTACGATTGAAAATGTTGTCCGGGATTAAATATGCTTTTGAAAATTATGTCCAATATAAGATTGTCTGCTAGACGGTCATATAGAATTTATCTATGCCGAAAAATACAGAACCATGTTCCAACAGAACATCACTCCATGCGGAGAACTTGTATATCAAATATACCAAAATAAACTTCAACCCAAATTAATGTAATTCCATATTAATGGTATAGAAATGGTGAGTAATTAATGGTCTAGTGATTGTGCTTAATTAATGGTAATAATGGTGCTTTATGGTGCTTAATTAATGGTAATAATAATGGTGCTAAAACAATAATTATATGTCAGAAATATTCTAAGAAACAGAAAAACTTAACTTACGTCTCATTCTAAGTCTTCGATGCGTAATTGTATAAAATATCAGTTATAATATCTTCCGCATTGTTTAAATATTCATTTTCACTAACTTTAAATAAAAATACATGAAGGATTACTTCGATGATTACAGAAAATAAACACTCGTCAAAATGAGACCACCATTGTACAGAGTTCATCAAGAAAGAGCGAAAATCGACCTTATCAACCGGTATGAACCCTTCAGGTGAATAAAATCCTATTTCTGAACTATTAGCGACATCTATGCAAGTCATTATCAACTACAGTTTTACCGTATAGGATTCCTAATAAAGGTAACTGAAACGACACCAAAAATAATAACTAATTAAAAGAATGTTTCCTACTAAATCTGTATTAGTGATATCTAACCTCAAAATATTACTCTAAGAAACAAATATAAACAATACTTATTGTTTATCAGCAAAACTAATAAAAATACGAACAGAATACTAAGTGTCCTGTGAACTAAGTATAAACAAAATACTGAATCTAAGTGAGCAGTTCCAGCAAACTATTTTCAACAAATTCTGGATTATCCCGAAGGGATAATCATACACAACTTTCCACAAGAGAGACAAGCTACAGGTGAAAGCCAGTGAAATCCAACCCTCAATAGACTCTGAAACATATAAAAACCAGGTAAGTCCATAGACAAATGCACTATAGAGAAATAAGTCATATGATTCTTTATTATTAAAAATCATATTCTAATTATGTTTTCTTTATGTTATTTTCAGGTAGAACTATGGAATAGAGACCTATATGGTTAGAATTCAGTTCCTGCTACAAAATAGTCCCAGATACAAAATAGTTCTGTACGTACGTAACTATTTATATACAAAATAAACATAAATTATAACGTAAGTAAACGAATACTTTAATTAACCCTTGCTATATTACAAAGTGACGATTTATGTCGTTACACATGCCCCCTCCAAAAATAATAAAAATATTTAATATACAAAAAATATTTTTATACCAAACTCTAAAACTATTTAACTTAAATAGCTAAAATATATACTATATTTTATTTAATAAATCAACAAAAAATACAATACTTTATGTAAATCATTTGAAATACTACTTGATAATTAACAATAGCTAAGCTTGATAACTACGTGTATCATCCGCCTACTCTTATGTAGAACATAATTTTGGGACTTTATCGGTGTGTGTCATAAACAGGTAATTGTCATAATCAGGTAATTGTCATAATCGGGTAATTGTCATAATTAATTTTGTTTTTCTTTTTAGCTAAGTTTTATCAGAAAAAAAATAGAAATAAGACTTGACTGTGTGCACCAGAATTCTCTTCTACAAAAAATATATTTATATATTTTTTTTACTACTATATACAAAAGTTTTGGGTACCCTTTAAATATTTTCAATACATTGATATTTTTTTTAAATATCATTCCGAATGATACTAAGAAAATATTCTTATTTAATCAAATCTAGCCAACTGAAATGTCACTATTCGATCCAAAATATTTCTTTAGATCTTTAACATGCCAGTCGCCTCTATGACCATCTGCATTTTCCAAAATATACATGTGATATAGGCTTAATATGACGCATGCGCAGTACAATACCGTCGCAGTTTGCGTGGCTACGAAGGCTACACGACAGTCCGGGTAGCCATGTTCCTTCTAGTGGACCTTAAATATAAATAATGATATTTCGATGTTTGTGAGACTTAAGACTGATAATAAATTATATATAAATACTAACCACTCGTTTATCTCGCATATATTACATCGTGGCGACAAAAAAAATTTGGTTTTAATCAGCAATAAGTAAAATAAAAGTGAAAACGACGCGATAACAGCGAAGAAAATGGCGGCTTTAAATGTGCGACTCGATTCTTTCAATGCAGATAGGGACGATTGGATAATCTATAGCGAGCGTTTAACACATTTGTTTAAGGCAAATGATGTCAAAGAGGACCTCCAAGTTTCAACTTTATTGAGCGTAATAGGTACCACAACTTACAAATTGTGTAGGGACCTGTGTTTTCCTGCAAACCCTGCAGAGAAGAGTTTCGCCGAATTGAATGCTTTATTATTGGGACATTTCGCAAAAAAACCAATGATATGGAATGAAAGAAAAAAATTCATGGAATTAAGCCAAGAAGAGGGTGAGTCGATAGCCGATTATTACGCCAAACTATGCAACGTTGCCAGCAACTGCAAGTTTGAAGGATCTTTAAAAATGATTCTAAAGATCAAATTCATAACAGGAATTAGAAAAGGGCAAATATTTGACAGAATCGCGGAAGAAGAGGATTCCACAACTTTGGAGAAGATTATCGATATAGCTAAAAACAAAGAAGGAAGGAACATGGAAGCAGTACATTTTGTAGGTAACAAGAGTTCTACAAAAACCAATAGGAGGCCTGGTAATCAAATTTCGCGCCGATACCAACGTCCGGTGCATGCTGGCCAATCGTCAAAAACCACAACCAATCAGAGGAATGACAACCGACAAAAGATGGCTACGCAGACAACATCAAAGGTGAAAACTTGCCATGTTTGCGGAAATGTACATTTAGGAAAATGTAAATATGCAAATTATATTTGTGAAACGTGTAAGAAAAAGGGTCATCTTAAAAAGGTATGCCATAAAAATCGTTTTAATTACGTGGAAGATGTTTATAATGAACAAAATGATTCGGTTGTTGATATTTGGACGATTGACAAAGACAATTTTAATTGTAATGTTAATAATTTTAAATGTTTTGATAGTAATATGTCTGTAAATAATGTAAAAGTTGACAAAGTTTTGAATAGAGATGTTTTTAGCGTTGATAAATATAGGTTAAATATTGAAATTGATGACAAGGTATTTACTTTTCAAGCCGATACAGGGGCTTCGATAAGCGCTATTACCGAAGAAATGTACGAAAAACATTTTAAAAATTATAAAATATTAAAGGATAACATTACATTAAAAAGCTATAATAATGCGAAATTTAAACCTATTGGATACATTTTTGTATATGTAAAATTTGCAAATAAAACTAAAATATCTAAATTCTATATTGTAGGTGAGGCTGGAACATGTATTTTGGGGAGGAACTGGTTGGATGATTTTGGTTTCGATCTGGAGATGGTAAACCAGGTGTCTTCAGAAAATGAGGTAACACAACTTTTCGAGGAGTATAAAGAAGTTTTCTCAGAAAAATTAGGTAAATTCAAGTCAGCTAAAATCAAGATCCATGTAAAGAAAGATGCAGTACCAGTTTTCTTAAAGGCCAGAAACGTTCCACTAGCTTTTAGACAAAAGTTAGACCAAGAATTGGATAAATTGGAAAAGGACGGAGTTATAACACCTGTAGAAACAAGTTTATGGGCTTCTCCAGTCGTGATTATCACTAAGGAAAGTGGTGACTTAAGAATATGCACGGATTATAAATCTACAGTAAACAAAAACTTAGAAAATATGCAGTATGCCCTACCAAGATCGGAGGAAATATTTGCCAAGGTAAGGGGGGGAAAACGGTTCTCTAAGTTAGATATGTCAAGGGCGTATTTACAATTTGAAGTGGATGACGAATCCAGTAAAATTTTGTGTATTTCCACTCACAGGGGACTATATGCTATGCGGAGACTCCCATTTGGGATTAAGACGGCAAGTTTTGTTTTTCAAAAACATATCGAGGAATTATTGCTAGGTATAGAGGGGGTTATAAATTTTCTTGATGACATTATAGTTACGGGTAAAAATGAAGAAGAACATATGAAAAATTTAAAGTTAGTTTTAGATAGACTACGAAATGCAGGTTTAACATTAAATAAAGACAAATGTCAATTTTTTAAGAAATCAATAGACTATTTGGGTTATAAAATTTGTGAACTGGGAATAAGTAAATCACCAAAAAAAGTGGAAGCGATAGTAAAAGCTCAAAGCCCAACTTCATTATTTGAAGTTAGATCATTTTTAGGGATGGTTAATTTTTATAATAAATTTATTCCAAATTCCATAAAACTGTTACGCCCAATTTATGATTTGTTAAAAAAAACGAACGAATTTAAATGGACAGGGGAGTGTGAATCTGCTTTTCAAGAAGTAAAAAAAGTTTTAAGTTCAGATGAAATTTTAGTACATTTTGACCCCAACCTACCTATTATCCTTACAACGGACGGAAGTATTAAGGGGATATCAGGGGTTTTGTCGCATAAAATGACCGACGGTTCAGAACGCCCAATAGCATACATATCTAGATCCTTATCCGTAAATGAAGCTAGGTACCCTAGTGTACACCTAGAAGGTTTGGCAATTTATTATTCTATAGTAAAGTTATACCAATATTTGGTCGGGGTAAAATTCAAAATTAGGACCGATGCAAAAACATTAGTAGGACTTTTTAAACACGATAAAAAGTTACCAGTTACATATGCTAACAGATTACAGCGTTGGGCTGCTTTTCTGTCAAACTTTGACTATGAAATTGAGCATGTAAGTGGAAAAAAACAATGTAGCGGATTTTTTGTCAAGGGCTCCAATGAAAGTAGAAAATATTCAGGAAGATCAGGGCGAATATTTAAATTACGTAGATGAAATGGAAGACTGGCCAATTGATAATAAAATGATCAAAGAAGAAATGAAAAAAGACCCTGAAATGCAAGAAATATTAGGATATGTAAAAACAGGTATATGGCCAAAGAAACTTAAAGAAAACTTAAAAATTTATAAAAGTAGAGAAAATGAACTTACCGTAGAACGGGGTATTCTCATGTATGGCTTTAGGATCGTCATTCCCAGGAAATTTAGGAAGAAATTACTAGGTGAATTACATGGCGACCATCATTTTGGAATAACAAGAACAAAATCCATTGCAAGAAGTTATATGTACTGGCCAAAAATAGACACGGATATAGAAGAAATCTGTAAGTCTTGTAAATATTGCATGGAAAATAAATCTTTACCAAATAAAAATGAACTGACAGCGTGGCCGATAGAATCAGAATGCTGGTCAAGAGTTCATCTAGATTACTGTGGGCCAATCAAAAACAAGATGTTTTTAATAGCCACAGACGCATACTCTAAATGGGTAGAGGTGTTCCTGGTAAAGAACATGACATCACTGGTGACGGAGGAAAAGTTGAAAGAACTGTTTTCAAGATGGGGCTTATGCCGTACGATCGTATCAGACCACGGTACCCAATTCGTAGCCCAAAACGTTCAGAAGTTACTAAAAAGAAATGGGATACGTCACATCACGTCACCGGTCGCGTCACCAGCTAGTAACGGGGCAGCGGAAAACTCCGTAAAAACTTTTAAAAGAAATTTAAAAGCTCGATTAGAAGACCCTAGGAACGAAGGAAAAACAATAAATATGTTGGTAGCGGAATTTCTATTTTCATACAGAACAACTATTCATTGTACAACGAAGGAAACACCGGCTAAGTTAATGCTAAACCGTCAAATAAGAACAAGACTAGACATACTAAAGGAAAAACCGTGGATAAAAGAGGAAAATAAGAAAAGTCCAGAAAATAACCAAAATATGGCCCAGGAAACGCAAGTAGATATACAAGAAAAAGCCCAGGAAACACAAGGAAAATATTATAAAGGTAGAAAAAGAAAAGAATTACAAATAGGTGAAAAAGTAATGGTCACAGATTACAGGAAAAGAAACAGATTGACTTGGACACCAGCGACCGTAGAATCCAAACTGGGAAAAGTTGTGTATCTATGTAAAACATGGGAAGGAAACATTTATAAACGTCACATTAACCAAATACAAAGAAGAGGAGTTTTTGAAGAAGAAAAACCTAGGGAAATTCACATAAAAAGAAGGGAAAATATCACGACTCCATTTCAGGAAAATGTAAGAGACAATGAAAATGGGAGAGACAATGAAAATGTGAGAGACACGGAAAATGTAAGAGACAATGAAAATGGGAGAGACAATGAAAATGTGAGAGACAAAGAAAATGTGAGAGACAATAAAAATGTGAGAGACAAGGAAAATGTGAGAGACAAGGAAAATGTGAGAGACAATAAAAATGTGAGAGACAATGAAAATGTGAGAGACACGGAAAATGTGAGAATCAACGAAAAGGTGAGAGATCCTGAAGAAGTGAGAGACGTCGTGCAGCGGAGAGACATGGAAGATGGGAGAGACGAAGGAGACTTACCTGCTAGGAAGATTAAGGTAGGAGGGAGAGAGGCTGCACCAGTCATAACCAGTTCGTGCCCAGAAACTTCATCCAGTTCTAACCCCCGGAGTACATGTCCACCACCGACCTCAAGATCATCTAAAGGAAGGTTAATAAAAAAACCTAATAAGTTTAAAGACTTTGAGACTGATTTCATTTCTGACTTGTAAGACTTGAAAATTTCAGATTTTTAAATAAATGTTATTTTCAACATTGAAAACATCTTTAAAATAAAAAAAGTTTTTCAACATTGAAAACATCTTTAAAATAAAAAAGTTTTTCAACATTGAAAACTAGATCCAAAAACACAAAATGGCCGAAACCTATTTTGTATCTTTGTATCAAAATACTGTTCACAAACTTGGTTAAAAAGTCTATGTAATATTATATAAAAAAAAGTAATATTTCTTTTATACACTCTTATATAAAAGAAATATAGCCTGAAATTAAATAAAGAGATAAAACAAAAATTTTAAATTAAATAAACATTTATTTAATTGGAAAAATAATTTTTATAACATTTTATAAATTAAAAATTTTATATTTTACACATTTGATTCTGATATTTGAAGGCAAAGGCTTAAAATAAAAAAATTACAAGATATTTTGAAATGAATTAAAATTACAAAAAAAAAAAAACCAACAAATATTAGAAAACAAATTTCCTAAATTAAGTACAATACTTAAAAATATAAGTATAATAATACATAGAAAAATCTACAGTTCTACATATGCAATAAAATCTACAAAACTAGATTTATCTCTGTAAAAAAAAAAAAAAATTAAAATAAATATGATTTAATTTACATAAATTAAATATAAATAGCATGAACACAAAAAGAATAAATTACTAATTTTACAGAAATAAATGAAGGGGGTTTTATTGATAGTGTAGGGGTGTGATATAGGCTTAATATGACGCATGCGCAGTACAATACCGTCGCAGTTTGCGTGGATACGAAGGCTACACGCCAGTCCGGGTAGCCATGTTCCTTCTAGTGGACCTTAAATATAAATAATGATATTTCGATGTTTGTGAGACTTAAGACTGATAATAAATTATATATAAATACTAACCACTCGTTTATCTCGCATATATTACAATACACTAACTTTGACTTTTTCGCAACAACTTTGCAAAGTATGTACTTTGGAGCAAGTTTTGCAGCAAAACTTTTACTAGCATCTGAGAGTACTTTGTTTCGTCTCCAAACTTTTTCACCTATATCAAAATTTACTTCACGCTTGCGCAAATCATAAGTACGCTTATTACGTTCATAAGCTTCATGTAAATATTTCTTTACATCAATAAAAATCTCTTTAAGATTTCCCAAGTCTTGGCTATACGAGTCTCTGTCACAAGGTTCTAATTTAACACCATCAGTTGATGTCATTTTGCCATAATAAGTTCCTGTGATAGGTACATTCCTCCCAAAATTAAGAAATGCCGGCGTATACCCCGTAACTTCATTTACAGACGTTCGTAAAGCTAGACCTATTTTTGCTAAATTTTTACACCATTTCTGCAGTCAAAAATCTAATTTCCATTTTATCTAAATCGTCCATTTTGAATATTTATTTTTCAAAATTAACTTTAATTTACTCAAAATATTTATTTTAATAATAAAATATTTATACTGTACCACAAATTATTTTTTTTTTGTGTACACTGTTCAACAAAGTTTTTGCATACTTTGGAAAATTTCCCAAATATGTCAAAAAAAAATACTAAATTATTATTTATCTCAATTGGACAAATTAATAATTATAAATAGTCTCCAAAACTACAAAATTAGCTAATATTTATTCATATCCTTCGCATAAATAAATACCCTATTATCCATTTATTTCTATTGAATAAACGATAATTTCTAGAAAAACTGAACCCACGCCAAAATTTCTCTATTCCATGTTATTCCATAAAATTCAGAAAAAACATAAAAAACACATATCTGATATTTCTTATCAGATTAACTCTAATTTGACTTAATTTTCAACAAAAAATATTTTATTCAACAGTTATATGTAGGTTTTCTCAAAATGAACATTAAGTTACACTGAAAAAAATAAGCTTTAGATTTTTATAAAAAATACACTGAGAAAAATGGAGTAAAATTAAAAAAAAACAAGTGTTCTATCTATCCAAATACCACGTTCTTGGGCGCCAATATTAGTGTACCGTAATTAATACGTTCACTGCCAACGGCTAGTTTTGACAGCGGAGCAATGGGTATGGGCAAGGGAAAAATAGAAAGAATTGATTAATGTTGTTAGGGGCGCCAGTTACTTTAGCTTTTACTCCTTTAGGTAAGTAACAACCTAGTGTAAATACTTAAGCTTTTCAGTTTGAGAAAATATAACCTCTAAATAAAATAAGATAATTCATTTGAGAAATTTATTATAAATAAACTTAATGAAAGCACATCAAGTAATGTATTAATATATATAAAAAATATGTGTAATTATATTAAGATATAATTAAAGAAATCTTAATAAAAATTACTAAATTCAGAAATCATTCGACTTAAATGTATAAAGAAAACATGAAGTTCAGCAAGCACCAAGAAATGTATTTAAACAACAATCATTTCTTGCAGTGTATAAAAGTCATGCTTAAATTAGAAATCATTTAATCAAAAGTATGATATTTAATAATTAATAAATGAGATTAAATGTTTTAAAAAAAATAAGTACCTAAAAATGAACAAAAGCCAGAAGGGCATATAGTATTAATCAATACTATATCAGATCTGATAAAGTTTACAGTTATAAGAATATTGAAATAAAAGAATTTAAAAATATGAAATATTGCTTTCAAAAGTTTTCAGAATGAGTACTTAGCTGGTTTCTGCAAAATCCATGAGGTATGAATTCCATCGTCTCCATCTGTGCAAGTCTCCCCTATGCTGATGAATTCATTTCTCAAATGAAAGAAAAAAAAATATAGGCTGTCCCATCTACTTTGGAAAAATTATCTTCCAGGATAAAATGTACGATTGAAAATGTTGTCCGGGATTAAATATGCTTTTGAAAATTATGTCCAATATAAGATTGTCTGCTAGACGGTCATATAGAATTTATCTATGCCGAAAAATACAGAACCATGTTCCAACAGAACATCACTCCATGCGGAGAACTTGTATATCAAATATACCAAAATAAACTTCAACCCAAATTAATGTAATTCCATATTAATGGTATAGAAATGGTGAGTAATTAATGGTCTAGTGATTGTGCTTAATTAATGGTAATAATGGTGCTTTATGGTGCTTAATTAATGGTAATAATAATGGTGCTAAAACAATAATTATATGTCAGAAATATTCTAAGAAACAGAAAAACTTAACTTACGTCTCATTCTAAGTCTTCGATGCGTAATTGTATAAAATATCAGTTATAATATCTTCCGCATTGTTTAAATATTCATTTTCACTAACTTTAAATAAAAATACATGAAGGATTACTTCGATGATTACAGAAAATAAACACTCGTCAAAATGAGACCACCATTGTACAGAGTTCATCAAGAAAGAGCGAAAATCGACCTTATCAACCGGTATGAACCACAGAACTGAAGGTCTAGAACGGCTATGTGAGAGAGATAGAAAGTAATTAAATGTGTAAAATTCTCTCCGCCATTTTGACTTCTTTTCTGAGGCGGGAAATTCAAATGTTTGTTTACGTTACACTAACCTAACCTCGCAGACAAAATCTGATAAATTCTGAAAAAAAATCTTAGTAAAAAACAAAGGACCTGCAGAGGAAAATTTAATGTTTAATGCAAAAATGTAATCAAGTGCTTAAGCACATATGTATTATACATATATGTCGACAACCCCAACAAAAGTCGCAACTCATTTTAGCAGTTGCGTAATAAACTGCATAATTTGTTATAGTTAAATAACTGATATTGTGATCAGGACTCATATTGGAATATTGGAGTTGTAGAATATTTAATATAATAATTAGATAACTTCTGTTTTTTTGTATCAAAAAGGGGTTGTCTATAAATTATGCAACAGTTTTTTGGGGGAAATGGGTCCTCCAAATCTCTATTCACCCTTACATGGGAGGCTAGGGGTCTTACAGCATCTTACGTATAATTTTCTTATTTAGAAGGTCAATCAATACAAATCACAGAAAAAACTTTAAATAACTTATGCCTATATTATTCCAAATGAATTTTGCTCTTACATAAGGTAGGTCAAGTGGGGTAGGGGTTCAGCAAAATCTTACAAACACTTACACAAGGGGGGTGGAGATATAAAGCTGTTAAATTTTTCCTTATGCAATTTATATATAGACCTAAATCAATCACTATCCTTTTAATCAGAGGTATTAATGTATACAAGTACTTGTTATGTAATATATTTTATTCATAATATATTGTATACAAGGTAAGACTTAAAAATAGTATCTTATACTAATATTTAAACAAAAGATTACTAAAAATATATTCTTATGAATACCTACATAAATAAATTTAGATCATCTACAAAGGATCGAAAAAAGAAGCATGACACAATTTATAGATAGCCCCTTAGGGTGAACCTACCCAAGTCTCTTCGTTTAATTAGATTATATCTTGCATCAGTGATTTCATTTGTTGTCAGCAAATCCAAAAAATCTACCAATTGATTTTGTAGCATTTTGACAGCAAAGCCTCCAATGTATGTAACAATGCTGCCACAATATTCAGTGAGTCCTATGTGCTATGAAAGAACATCGTAGTCATCTGCTGAAACATTCTCATAACCAATATTGTTTTTTCTCAAATTTGATATATCGATTGCATCTATCATATTTTTATTTTTTATTTTTGCACTGGAAACGTTTAAAACTGTGGTGGTATCTAGCACCCGCCACCACTGCCGGACACGTCCGCATGTGAAATTAATTTTCTTATTGACCACATCAACTACAGTGCAGGCGGATTATTATTGAAGACGTTCCTTGAACTAAAAACAAAAAAATAGAATTAATTATAAATTTTACATATCGTCAGTACATATTACTATTTTCTAAATTAAACCAAAATGAGGTTTTTATACAACTAGCGTGTATTTCAGGCATGATTTTATCAGTTATCACAAACCAATTCGTTACTTTTTGTATTATTAACGTACACGCCGTAATTCAACTTACCTATGAAAGGTAATGTTGGAATTTGAAGATAGAAGTCTCCTAATGTTTTTCAACATAGCAATTCATTTTAAATGCAAAAAACACTTAGCACAGCATGGAAAAAGGAATAAATACAATAAATAAACACAGCCATAAATGAACTCGACACAGCTGAGTCAAATGTCATACATACATACATACAGTGTTGTCAGATATATCAAATTGACAGGAATAAACAGACTTTAAATTCACTTATGCTAATAATTTTTTTGTTAATTTAAGTATTTTAAAACACATTTATTAATATTAAATGTATCATTTATGTGTTTTTCTTAAGATTTATAGATTTTATTTGAAATAATATATTTTATTATATAAAACAAAAGAACCGCTATAGTGTGTTGGCAACGTTGGATTCGCCATTTTGACTACATTCTGAAATATATCTATACTTTGTTATTACACACTCAGAAGACCTGCGCAAAGCTCAAATTCCGTTCTAGATGTTAAGTTCTGTGGTATGAACCCTTCAGGTGAATAAAATCCTATTTCTGAACTATTAGCGACATCTATGCAAGTCATTATCAACTACAGTTTTACCGTATAGGATTCCTAATAAAGGTAACTGAAACGACACCAAAAATAATAACTAATTAAAAGAATGTTTCCTACTAAATCTGTATTAGTGATATCTAACCTCAAAATATTACTCTAAGAAACAAATATAAACAATACTTATTGTTTATCAGCAAAACTAATAAAAATACGAACAGAATACTAAGTGTCCTGTGAACTAAGTATAAACAAAATACTGAATCTAAGTGAGCAGTTCCAGCAAACTATTTTCAACAAATTCTGGATTATCCCGAAGGGATAATCATACACAACTTTCCACAAGAGAGACAAGCTACAGGTGAAAGCCAGTGAAATCCAACCCTCAATAGACTCTGAAACATATAAAAACCAGGTAAGTCCATAGACAAATGCACTATAGAGAAATAAGTCATATGATTCTTTATTATTAAAAATCATATTCTAATTATGTTTTCTTTATGTTATTTTCAGGTAGAACTATGGAATAGAGACCTATATGGTTAGAATTCAGTTCCTGCTACAAAATAGTCCCAGATACAAAATAGTTCTGTACGTACGTAACTATTTATATACAAAATAAACATAAATTATAACGTAAGTAAACGAATACTTTAATTAACCCTTGCTATATTACAAAGTGACGATTTATGTCGTTACAACAATTTTAATTTAATAGCTTTAAAATTACATTCTTAAAATCAAACTTTTCATTAAAAATATATGTTATTTGCAGCATCAGCGAATATGAAACTTTCAAAAGGGATGCGAATATGCTAGTAAATAAATTTACATTTACATACAAACAATTAAAATAAAAAAGAAACAAGTACTAAACATTTTAAATGTTAGCTTTCTAAGGGCCACTTGCATGAGCAATGGTTAAACTTTAAAATTGACTGTCGACTAATTAGAACTTAGCATTCTTAACTTAAACTCAGTTTAGTCGAGATAATCCCACTTTAGAAGTTGGTGCAAGGAGCCATAAGGAGGATTTTATCGAGCTATACGCAGAAGGGGTGGTAAAATTTTCACTTTTGTTTTAAATAGTTTTTTAAAATACGCTTAAAAGCGAGTAATCATAAAAGGTGCCTTTTAGGATGCTTATAAAAAATATGCAAAGAAAATTGGAAAAAAGATATTTATTTTCTCCCGAGGGCGTAAAGATTCCTCGAAAATCCAAAAAGGCAATTTAATCTTCAATTATTTTCCACGCTAATTGCCGACCAAAGTTATATATCATATACGTTTTTCATCAGAAATTTTTAGTGCAAAAATACTGACAATTAGTTACTTGCTTTTAAAATATTTAAAAAAAAACAATATAAATACATAAAAATACATACTTATTGTCAATATATTAGTTAAACATCACAACTTTTTTTATTAAAAAACGTTTTGATTTTTGGTTCTAAATTTATATTTACATTATAAGTAAACAAATTATACAAGAAGACTAAGTGTTTTTCAAAGTCTAAAGCAAGAACTAAAAGTTAATAACGGCTAACCGTGAGGGGCGCAGTACCAAATAATTTTAAGCAAGTATTACTAATTAGTTAAACGTTTATTTTTTTAAGGTATGGTTATTTTAAACCTTCCCGCTTGTAAACAATCTCGAAATTACCAACGTAAGATACGCATGCGTCGTAAGCGAACTGACTAGGCCCAATTTACACAACCGTAAAACTTTGACGTGTCATTAACGAGAACAAAACAATGATTTATTCCTCTAAATTATTGGAATAAAAGCGATTTTATAAGCAAATTTTGTTTCTACAGGAATACAAAAGTGTTTTTAGCAACAGCTTTATCAATTCTCCTTTTTTACATCAAAACATCATTAAAAAAAAGTAAGTAAGCAAAAATTATAAATTTTGGTTACGTTGACATTCAAAACAAGTCACATGCTTCAGTGTAAATCGGACTTTGTGGAGTATTTAGCGGCAAATTTAAAATAACTATACCTTAAAAAAATAAACTATTAAGGTCAATATTTCTGCAATAAACTTATCTAATAAAAATATATTTATGATGAACTTTGGTCGCAAATGATTGCGGCTCAAAGTGCTTTTTTTGGATTTTTACTAATCTTTAGTCGCTTTTTATTAGTATCCGGGAAGACATTTTTTCTGATTACTCGCCAAACTATTTGAATGAAAAGTAAAAATTTTACCACCCCTTATACGTCCTAAATCACTACATGCTTGTTTATGTGTGGTAACTTTTAAAAATTAACATACAACAATATAAGTATGTATGATGGCTACAGATGTCACTATAAGTTACAAAACAAAATTAACTACAAACTCGAGAAAATATTTCAAACAAAAGTTACAATGTGGAAGCCAATTACCTAGCTGTGCATATCCACATACTGGAAATAAACAAGAACATGAACATAACACTGCTCAACAAAAACCGCATACATTCCGATGGAATTTGGTATCTATATCATTTTGGCTGTACTCTTTTACGCTGAATACGAATCCGTCCTCCGTTTTTCTCTAACAAGTAGTATTTTATAGATATTACAGACTGAATTAAAAATATAATTAACACTAAACTAAGAATTTAACAAATTAAATCAAATGTTAGAAATAAATTGCTAAAATTTAGGGCATGCAGGTCCTGGGACCAGGAATTTAAACTAGTGCCTAGACCTGATGTCATTGGTCCCGGGACTAACACTGTGGTGCCAAAAGTTTTTATTTGATATGTTTTAGGTTTTAAGTTCGAAAAATAAAATATTTTTCACAAAAATAACTAAAATTCTTAATCTTAAATACTCCCTTTAACTCTCGCTTTAACTCCTTTACCCCAACTCCATTTGTACCAAAAACAATAACAAACTATATATATAAAACTTTGGATAAGCAATTTAAGTTCTAAATTAAAAGTCATTAGCTTAATGCGTTTTTGAGTTTTCACAAATTTCTCGACAGACCGACAAACCAACATGTTGACAGGCAAATGTACGGAATTTTTATTTAGCAGATTTTTTTGCATCTAAAACCTCGAAAGAAGTAAAAACTCAATAAAAATATATTTTTTAAACATTCTACTTTCCCCAAGGAAAATTTCAAAAAAAAATGTATTGCTTTTTTTATGTTTCTCGACATTTTATATCCAAAAAAGGTGATTTCGGTCGGTCTAAGCTAAGGACTTCAAACTTGGACCATAGGTTGTTCATCTAAAGTTCTTTGGTAAAAATAGGGATGTGGTAAGGTGGTTAAAGGATTAAAACCACTCTTTTTCGCTTGATTTTACAAAAAAAAAACTTTTTTAATTTTTTTTATTGATTTTTTTTTAATTTTTTTTATATTTTTCGTTTTTTATTTAAATGAATCTGACCTATTTTAGGCCTAGGTTCATTTAGGTTCATTTTCCCTGTAACAGGGGAAAATATTATTTTGTTGGCAGCAGTATTTTTTTCGAAAGACTAACAATATTTGAAGGTAACTATATTTTTTTGTAAGTTTTATTAAAACAAAGTTGACGAAAAAATATTTTTACCCCACCCCGATTTTTTCTAAGAACAAGCTCAGCCAAGAGAAAGGGCCAATAGATCAATTTTTAAGCCTTTAGGTTTTTTTTATATAATGAGTCAACAAATGTAAAATAAAGGGTTAAATATTATTTAGTTTTTATTTAATTTTCAGTTTCAGGACCTATTCTGGTCCCGGGACCATAAAAATTGCTTTGGTCTTGGACTTTCTTTTTACCAACATCCCGGAACTGAATACCCTAGTCAAATTCTTAGTTTAGTGTTAATTAAATATTCACATATACCTAAGTACAAACCAACCTTAAATTGCTTTTTAGTCAAAATTTCATTTGAGGGTTATATTTAGCCGAGAGGTCTATCACTAAGAAAAAGTCCAAATGAAAAATGCACTTACTACACGATATATCGATATTTTTAATGCAGAATAATTCAAAATAATGCAAAGTAATGCACACATTCTTGCAGACAAAAAATACTGCTGCCAACAAAATAATACTTTACCCTATAGGCCTAGATTTATTAAAATCAAAAACAAAAAAAAAAACAAAAAAAAAATAAAAAAATAAAAAAAAAATAAAAAAAATTGAAAAAAAAGCAATTTTTTTTTGTTTTTCATTTTTTTTGTTTATTTTTTTGTAAAACAAAAAATAAATTGGAAAAAATTGTTTTTAAAAAAAATTGTTTTTACCCCATTTAACCCCAACCCGATTTTTACGAAAAACAATCCTAGCCTAGAACTTTGGATCATCAACCTGTGGTCCATATTTGAACTTTTTAGCCCGAAGCGTTTTTGAGTTATCGTGGTCACAAATATCCCGGACACAGACCGACAGACAGAATTTTTTTTTACGAAAATCATATTTTTTTGGATATAAAACGTCCAGAAACGTAAAAAAAGCAATAATTTTTTTTCAAATTTACTAACGCAAGACTTTCCTTGGTAAAAATTACCCCGACAAAATAAAAAAAAGGTCCTCTCCTTTAAAAAAAGCTTTATCCTAAACTAATGCAAAATAATGCAGATAATGCAGAATAATGCAGAATAAAGCACGTAATGCAGAATAATTCAGAGTAATGCAGGTACTGCAGATGTAATGCACAGTAATGTAAATAATGTACGTAATTTAGAGATAATGCAGATAAGGGAACGTTCAAGTATTACGTAACGCAAATTTTGATCATTTTGGACTTTTCATAAAGAAATTCTACAAAATATGTCAATTTTTTTGAAACAAATTGTATTATGTCAGGACAATTCAAATCTATACTACATTGTATTAACCTGATCAGCTCTTCTCTGAAGTACGTTTCTAGAATGTCTTATTTTGCACTTCCGCTAACATTATTGATCTTAGGATATGTATTCTATGCCCCTATCGTGAATAGGTATTAAGTGTCTTGTTTATCAATGATGATGGCCATTGTGTTAAGCACGATTCAATCAATCACAATGGTTATTGATAACTTTTGTATTGTGTGTTGTATTGAGTGCGCTTTTAATGGCGTTTGCTGTTAATAATAAAAATAATGAAATGATATTCGATACGATAGGTAAATATTATGTTAACTCTTAATGAAGAACATCTGGGACGGATCTAAATTAATCATTTTTTGTTAGTTAATTTTTACAAAAATTAAGTTTAAAATTATGGATTCTTTTCACACTACACGTTTAATAACACAGGCCCACAAAAAGTGGGCTATGCTAGGGTTGAGACCTAACTATTCTTATGTATTTTGGGATGCTGAATACGAATCTGTCATAAAAAAGGCACTTCGTCTGCTTATTTTGTTTCTACGCTGAAAAAACTGTCTGGACCAAAAAAAAAGTGGTATGTGCTGTGGTTAAGACCCACGGATTCTTATGTATTTTGGGATGCTGAACACGAATCTGCCATAAAAAAAGGCACTTCATGGGCTTATTTTGTATCTACTCTGAAAAAACTGCCTGGGCCCACAAAAAAAAAGTGGTCTGTGCTGGGGTTGGGATCCACTTATTCTTATGTATTTTGGGATGCTGAACACGAATCTGTCATAAAAAAGGCACTTCATATGCTCATTTTTTTCTACACTGGAAAAACTGTCTGGGGCCACAAAAAAAAGAGTGGTCTGTGCTGGGGTTTAGACCCACCTATTCTTATGTATTTTGAGATGGCGAACAAGAACCTGTCATAAAAAATGCACTTCAATGTCTCATTTTTTTGTTACACTGAAATAATATGAGATTTTTACCATTTTAGACAGTTTTTTCAGTGTAGCAAAGAAATGAGCCCATTAAGTGCCTTTTTTATGACAGATTCGTGTTTAGCATCCCAAAATACATAAGAGTAGGTGGGTCTCAACCCCAGCATAGACCACTTTTTTTATTTTGTGGGCCTGTGTAATACTTATGTAATATAAAACATCATGTAAATCCATTTTTAAAAAGTAAGTATTTTTGATACTAGCCTGCTTGACAGAAACGCAGTTTGACAAAAAATGTATATAGGGGAAGAGGGGGATGCTTCAACCAAGGGTCACATTCAATCAGTCGCTCTAACTTCCAAGAATATTTGAGTTAAGATCCCAAATAAGGCACATAACACTCTTCCGTGCAAAATCTACTTTCATGAGTAATATGGCCGATCTATCACATCTCTCGTTTTTGCGATTTTATGTAAAAATTTTAGTACTTTTTTTTTTTTTTTTTTGGTAGAGCCTTTATGTTTAATATATTCATCACGTCACAAGGTTCACTATTTTACAAAATTATAACAAATTTGTTAATCTGATATTATTTTAATCTTGAAACTAGAAATTTTACCGGGAATAATTTTTATGTGCAAAAAGTACACCTGAGGCACATTCAGCAAAACGCGCTAGGGCCCATTCAACCTATGGTCTTTGCATATGGTGAAAAACAAAAAAGGTTTAACCATACTATACTGTAGTTTATTTTTATTTTAAAAATCTGTTTTAAACATATGTGCCTTACTTTTCTTTTTATTTCATCTCACTAACTTATAAGAGGAAGTTTTATTCACATTTAATTTTATTTATTAAAGTTATATTTTTTTAGTGATATTTTATTTTATGTGTTTAAAGT
The DNA here is from genome assembly GCA_958510825.1 of Brachypterus glaber. Lineage (NCBI taxonomy): Eukaryota > Metazoa > Arthropoda > Insecta > Coleoptera > Kateretidae > Brachypterus > Brachypterus glaber. The sequence goes on along the minus strand of OY294045.1, from coordinate 46,339,655 downwards.
TTTTGTAAGCTGTATGTTTTTACCTATATATTAAAGTTTATTTAATAAATGAAATAAAAACATAAAACATCTTTTAATATTATTGATGTTTGAAACTGCCCCTTCTCTTGGTTGAATCTGCCTCGCTCTGGGGCAGATTCAACCATTTTGGTTTGGACTTTTAAAATACACAATAAACAAATGTTGGTCACTTTTTTCCCGCTTGGTAGCGTAATGCGGCTGTAGAGAAAAATCTAGACGTGTAGGTGTTAAAATAAGTTCAGATTAGGTTTCAGCGGGCGAAAATACACGGGAATATCATGGTCCTATCCATGGCGTATACCACTTTTGATTTTTGTGGGCCTGTGTAATTATCATAATAAATAAACCAATAAAACAGCTTTAAATGTCTATTTTTTGTTACAGTGCATGTCTAAAGTCTTCATTTAACTTTTAACGGCTTAAGATATCAACTTAAAAATTGGAACGCAAATAACATAACTATAACATAACTATAAATAATTTTTTGGTACTGTCAACTGGGGTGACTTCGGACGGTGTGGGTGAGTTCGGACACTTTTTCGCAAAACCTTCCACAACTTGTGCACAACCCCACAACTTGTGCCTTCGTACTTTGGTTCAGAGGGTTTTGCGAAGTTTTGCAAGTGTCCGAAGTCACCAACACCGTCCGAAGTCACCCCAGTTTACGGTATGTATTTGATATGTCTAGGGAAGGTGTGTTTTACGTATACAAGCGAACATTTTAACAAAACATAAACTTTTGTATTTATTTAATGGGAATCCAAAAACCGTACCATTTTTGCACTAATTTAAATTCTTAGATGGCAGTTATTATAAAAAGCTATTGAATGTTTGTAGGGACTTTTTAAATAGCAAAATAAAAGAAAGAAGTTTATGAATTATTTTTTACAGGCAAATAGACAGACAGAACGATATATTAATTCTCAAATAAAACTGAACTCTGTCTCTGATCAACTATGGAAATCGTTTCTGCTAACCGTAGATAAACGCTTTCAGTGAATTTTTATCATTCTCTTTTTATTTTAATATCATACGATATGAGTTTTTTTCGTTTTATAACAGCATATATCTAAGCATTCCATTCAGCAAAAAGAAATAAGCTTATAATTAAATAAAAATGTGATTTAAATATGCTAAAAGTATAAATCTATTTGCATTTGAACGTTATAAATTGAGAGAATTTTCTCATTTTAATCTATAAATGCTGAGTCTAATGATATTCTTTCACTCCCATTTAAAAATGATATAAAGCCTTTATACAAATTTCGTACACTTTTTATACTTATTGTAACTGTAACTAGCTAACAAATTGGGATATAAAATTGCTCTCAAAATTGCCTAAAGGCATATGGAAATTATTTTGTGATTTGCCAATGTTGAATTTATTCTTGTTACTTTGACAAAATGTATATTTTTAAATCTAAATATTCTTATATCTATGCCTTTGGGAATACACAGCTCTTTATTTCACCATTTCTCTAGCCAATTCTTTAATTTCCTTATAACTTCCACAGCCTACATTCTTTGTTATTTGTAAGCAGTATTCTATTCTAGGCCTGCCTACTTTTCTTTCCAACTTTCTCCCCAAAATAACTTTATGCGAGTTCTCATATCTTATAAGATTAATATAATTACTGCATGATATTAATAAAGGACTTTGAATATGACCCTTCTCCTAACTAACCATTTCCATAACATACGTTTTTTCTCAATTCTTTCAATATATTGTGCTGTCTATTTAATTTTTCAACTTTCAAGAATGTGACGTTACACCAAAAATGTTATTGACCTAATCAAAATGTATTTTTTACATTCTGACAAGCAGATTTTTTTTTTTTTCTCAATTCTTTCAATATATTGTGCTGTCTATTTAATTTTTCAACTTTCAAGAATGTGACGTTACACCAAAAATGTTATTGACCTAATCAAAATGTATTTTTTACATTCTGACAAGCAGATTTTTTTTTTTTTTTTTTCTCAATTCTTTCAATATATTGTGCTGTCTATTTAATTTTTCAACTTTCAAGAATGTGACGTTACACCAAAAATTTTATTGACCTAATCAAAATGTATTTTTTACATTCTGACAAGCAGAATTTTTTAGAATAGTTCAATCTATCTATTCATATTTTACAAATTGTGAATTCGCAGTGTTATATTTTGATCTCAAGGTTTTACACATATTATAAACTTTTTGTGATAAGATCAATGCCAAAATAAATATATTTGAGGGACCTTTCTACCTTCAAATTAAAAAAAAAATTATACAAAAGGAAAATATATATCATTGTGAAATTTGGAGTTATGTTTATATACATTTACCTTTATTTATATTCAAAAGGGGCAAAACATTTTATTTTAGATTTTTAAAGTGCCATTTTTTGGCCATATATTTTGTATTGAAAAAACATCAAAAAACGGTGGTCGCCATGATTCCTGCCGTTTAAACGTTTGGATCAACTGAAAAAAAACGGGATATTATTCACTATTGAAGTCCCTATAGCCCGAACTAAAAGAACATTTTTCGGCCAAAAAAGAACAAAATGGCCTACGTTTTTTTTTTGAAATTTTTTGATAAACGTCCGGCATTTTGTTATTTTTGGCCAAATTCTAGTTCGGGCTATAGCGACTTTTGTATTGAATTATATCCCGTCTTTTTGTTTTTCAGTCGTTGCAAGGCCGGAATTATGGAGACCACCGTTTTTTGATGTTTTTTTCAAATAATTTTTATGGCCAAAAAAGAACAATTTAAAACTCTAATTTTTTTTTTCGTATTTTGAATATAAATAAACATACCTACAAAATTTCAGGGTTATATCTGTTTTCTTTCTATATAAAAAAAAAGTTAAAAAAAAAATATTTTTAAAATTTGAAGGTAGAAGGACCCCTTAATTTAAAGACCTGTTACTACGAATATGCCTTTAATATATTTAACAAATTCGATAAAAAATTAATATAATTAGAGAGTGACGTTACATGGGTGGGAAGGGGGTCAAGAGCTTGGGAAAATGTGTGACATGGGGGTGGGAGGGGTCTCAAATCACCTAAAAAATTGTGACGTATTTTATGGACGACCCCTTTTTAAGGTTTATAAATTTCGATAAACCGATTTTTAGATGTCCGTCCGTCCGTTTACATCTGCAAGTTACTTTTTAATAATGACCGAAAATAAATGGAAACTGATTATAAAAATAACAACAAAATAATCAAAACTTATCCAAACGTTTTCACGAGAAAGTAGGTCCGTGAAACCGTACCATTTTCAGTTTGTTTAATTTTCGTTTGAAGACCTAGAAGCCTAGAAGCCTTAGCGAAATAAAATGAAGTCAGCAAAACAAATGTCGGGGTTTTGAAAAAAAATTGGTTCAAGCTAAACGTGCATGATTATTTGAAAGCACTCAAGATAGATTGATTTAAGCAATATGTGAAATAAACTTGCAAATTGATCTAATATTTTAAGGCAATAAAATGTCAAGTTGACAAAACTGTAGAATAACCCAACAGTAACTGAAAGCCAAATAACATTGGCGTCTCGTAACATTCAAAATAAGGAAAATACATCACCATATGTCATACAAATGGGCCAATAAACTATATAGACCATTTCTTTCTTAAAAAGATCAAACCTTACAGCTTTATTTTCTTTTTTGACATACACACGGAAAAAGAAGATTTAGTTGTATTAACCAGAAAAAAGTAATAGTATATTACGCACCGAGTATGCGAACCTAGTTTTTAGTCCAAGAGAGTGCTTTTTTTACAAGGCGGAGCCGAGTGAAAAAAGCACTTGAAGTGCACTAAAATAGGTTTGTTTCAAGGTACTATTTTTCCTACGACCGAACAGCTAAACATTCAAAAAACGCAAAAATTGTCTTAAATTAATTTTATTAATTTGACGTTTTGTGTTTGACGTTCACTTGTTTCCTAAGTAGATATGTAAAATCAGCTGACTGTTCTTTCTGACCGCTGTCATGGCAACGGGTGGAAAATACACTAATTACTAACTAGGTCGTAGGAAAAATATGGTACATCTATTTTTATGGTCAAAGCAACCAGATTATTATATAATATACAAAAATCTATATACTTAGTTTAGGATTCAAAAATTTAGTCGCCATGTAGAGAATTTTGGTTAAACTAAGCATAGAAATAGTTGCGTTTGAGCGAATTAGATTGTTTTTTTTGTTTTCGTGTTGTTTTACACTTTAATATGTTCACAAGAAATTTGAAAGAGTTATACTGCAGTTAGCTACTATAACAGCAAGCTATTTTTGCATTATTTTGTTTTTATTTTATAAAATATCATAGGGGACCAAAAATCTTTTTGGAAAGTCAAATTAAATTGCAAGTGGGTCATTTGGAAGCCATAATCTTTTTAATGCTAAGTAGGCATATTTGATTTCTTTTTTTTTATTTTAAGTTAAAGTGTAAACATCGTTCCGCTGAACATAACATCAAAATTCTCAAAAATATTTTTTTTTAATGTTATTAATCATTCTGATAATTTAAAACTGCGTATTTGGAATTTTAACCCAATTCAACCCTAATTTTCCCCTTGTATAGATATTTAAAATAGTTAGCAACTGCATATGTAATACATACATTACAATATATGTATTAATAAAGTTTGGGAAGTACGTGATTTCTTGTCCCACTGTTTTCCACGCCTGGACCTGACCTGTAATGAAAAATAGAGACCAGTAAACTAATTATTACTGGTCTGCAATTTAAATTATTAATTTCAGCTAGATGGCGATACCGATTAAAATATCATTATTAATGCTTAAAGCAAGATCGCTAAACTGCTGTTGTGATGATAAACATATAATTAAATACATTTCGTTTAAAAAACTTAAATGTAGTACAGTTTTAGTCAATGTGTTTTACTTTTTGACTGAGAAGGATAATAAATGTTATAAACGGTGACTTGTGAGCTAACAACAAATGTTTTTTGTGGTTGTTTATTTGGGTTACGCGTATGTGGAACTTCAGTTTTATATGATTGTGCTTTTCTTGTAAAATGCAGGAAAATATATTTGTGTTAAATATAAAAAGAACTAAAAAACTAAGTATTATAGTATTATTTTCTTCATTTTAATTCAAACATCTAGGTTTCAAAAAAATTAGTACTTTATTTTTAAATTAAAAAAATGTGAATAAAATAGTATACAGGTCTCGGAAAAGTACTATTTTCCGAGTCGACCTGTAATCTACTATTAAAACTTAAAGACGTATTTTGTAATCATGTTTGCCAAAACTAAGAATAGGTAAAATTAAAATTCTAATTCTAGTGTTAACATATACTAATAATTTTTTTATATTAAGTCTAGAACTGCTACATAACTTATATGAAATTTAGAACTGCTCTTAGTATAACGAAAAATAATTTTTCATTAAATTAACTTAGATATTAGCCATTAGTAGTATTGAAGTGTGTGCCCATAATAATTGGGCACATAAGCTGACAAGGGCGCATAAGGAATGCATAAAGTTGATAACCTTTTGTTTTTTAGTCATCAAGTTTTTAAGCAAAGATTATCTACTGGTTAAAAATATACCTAGTATAAAATGCGGAGAATATATATTTATAGTAGAGAAAAAGATGCAAGTAGCTTGCAAAACAACTTTACACTACGATATTTCAAGAAATCTTTGACAAAGAGACTTGAAATTTGGAAAAAAAATTGTTTACCACTTAGAAAATCTTTGTTTGAAATTTCAAAACACTGGGTCAAAGGGTTTTTGAAATATCGTAGTGTAAACTTGTTTTACAAGCGACTTGCATCTTTTTCTCTTCTATACACAAATTGTTATTAATAGTTTATTTATCTGAAAAGGTTATAGGGTTAAGTATTGGTTTCAATAAACTGATTGATATTTAATTAAATTATGTTAATATTTTAATTAAAATTAATTACTAATGTACAAAACTGTTTGTTTTCACACAGCACTATGCACAGTGTGCATAGCACATGTGCTAAACTATATCTATTTCCAATACACGTGCTGCTAAAAGCTCTTAAATAGGATTGATAAGTGTTATCTAAATCTAGGTAATAATGAATTATGGTATGCTGTAATAGTAGATTACAGGTCGACTCGGAAAATAGTACTTTTTCGAGACCTGTACTGTAGTATTTAAGTTTTTTAAACGAAATGTATTAGATTATATTCGTGTGTATCATGACAAAAACAGTTCAGCCATCTTGCTTTAAGCATTAATAATGACATTTTGATCGATGGCGCCATCTAGCGGAAATTAATGATTTAAATTGCAGGCCAGTAATAATTAGTTTACTGGTCTCTATTTTTTATTACAGGTCAGGTCCAGGCGTGGAAAATAGTGGGACAAGAAATCACGTACTTTTTTTCTTGTAATATAAAATATCAAGTACTACTTTAATTTAAACTCAGTGAAAGGCTTTAATGTATATAAGTCTAATAATTTTTCTATGCGCAAAAAAAATTTTAAAATCTAGAAGCAAATGTCTTGTTACAGGTGCAAGCCCTTTGCGAAACAACTACAATATTTCAATTTGAAATTTTTAAAACCGCTTTGATGAAGACAAATTTGGACCAAAAACGAACAAAATTGTTGGTCAAGTGACTTTTTGTGTTGGTCAAGTGAGTTGACTCAAGTCTCTCTGTAAAAGCCTTCTTAAAATATATTAGTGTAAAGTTTATATTTTAAGGAATGGCCCCTTTACATAGACAACAGCTTTGCTCGAGGGTTTGCACTTACTTATTTGGAATTAGCATGAAAAATACCATAAAAATCATTTAACAGAACTTACAAATTAATGTCTCTTTTGATAATGGGCTCAAAAGATTACTTAAGGGATTTTCCTGTTGTTTTCTAATGTGAAGACCTTCCTCCACCATGATTCATGCTCTGGGTTTGGTAACAATATTATCAAACATAATCACGCTTTAGCAGCAGATTACTAGAACCTATAGTAGATACCTATTATATTGAAAACTGAACATCAGAAATAAACAATAATAAATTGTGGTCTCTGTGAACACGCTCGAGCGTTCTCCACATAGGAAAAATGAAAAACAAGAAAGCTTTTAATTTACTTTTAGCATTACTTTTCTTTAAGAACTTGGAATTTTATTTTCTTACGTGATTTTTTGGTTTGTTATTTTTTGAGATATCCGCTTCTATTTCCAGGGACTAAGAGTCTGGACCGTTATAAAATAAAGGCCTATATTTTTTAACCCGGGTTTTTTAGGATTGTGTACATAGCTTCTTAATTTATGCTATAAGTAGAATTTGAAATTTTGCACTTACTAGAGTTCCTGATGACAAAAACAATTTTGATTGGTTTTGAGCCAAAATAGGGGTTCCAGAGGCTTATTGCCTAACTTTGGTATGATTTTTTTACAATTTTTATTTAGAACTAAATAACTAAATACATTAAAAGTATCCCTTTCCATTAAATTTTTTGCAAATTTTGTTGTTTGTCAGGAATAAACTGAAACCGAAAACAACCAAAATAATAAGTCCTTATTTAAAATTTTTTGAATTAAATAGTAGATTACAGGTCGGCTCGGAAAATAGTATTTTTCTAAGACCTTATTAATGGGCGAGGCACGAAGTGCCGTGTCCATTTATAGGTCGAGGAAAAGTACCATTTTCCGGGAGACCTGTATACTTATTTATTCGCAACTGTTTTTATTTTAAAATAAAGTACTATTTTTTTTTAAACCTAATGGTTTGAATTCAAATGAAGAAAATAATAATGTAATACTTTGTTTTTTAGTTCTTTTTATATTTACCACGAATCATTTTTCCTGCATTTCACAAGAGAAGCACATTCATATAAAACTGAAAATCACATACGCGTATCCCAAAAATAAACAACTACATAAAGCATTTGTTAATAGCCCACAAGGCACCGTTTTTAACATTTATTATTCTTTTCAGTCTCAAAAGTAAAAAACATTAACTAAAACTGCACATATAGGTTTTTTAAACAAAATGTATTAGATTATATTCGTGTTTATCAAAGTATTTTGGTGTTTATCATAACAACAGCAGTTCAGCCATTTTGACATTTTAATCGGTGGCGCCATCTAGCGAAAATTAATGATTTATAATGCAGACCAGTAATAATTAGTTAACTGGTCTCTATTTTTCATTACAGATCCGGTCCAGGCGTGAAAACAGTGGGACAAGAAATCACGTACTTCCCAAACTTTATTAATACATGTAGTGTATGTATTACATATACAGTTGCGATTAAAAGCTGTTTCCTTTTTTCCAACAGAAATGATTTTCTTTGAGCACTAGCTATTAAATGCCTAATGTGCTTTCAAAAGCTTATAGGTTTATAATTTTAGGCTATAAACTATAGTTTATAAGCCAAAATTCAAATATTGCTCTATATAAAGTCGATATTTGGCAATATCAAACATTATGGTATGCAGACCTCTTAAATACATAATTTAAATGCAGTTAAGTATACCAGGTGAGTTTTATTTATGTCCAGCCCTAAAATTAAGATTAATTTTTATTAGATAAAAACAAAACTTTGGTGATTTATATAATTTTACATTGGCTGTAAAATGGCGGATGTCAATTCAATTTCAATGGAGCTCTCTACAACTAGAATTATGAAACAAAAGACGTCTACCCTATCTCTATCTCATTTGTGCTACACTTTCCAGCCAACCAAATAAATACTGTATTTGTTTTTCATACAACAAATACAATATTTATTTGGTTGGCCGGAAAGTGTAGCACTGAGCGGCACGAACGAACATAGGTAATGTGAATCTGTAGAATATGATAATTCTACTAAAATGTATGTATGTCTTCTATCCTTTTTGGGTAGAACTGTTGTCCCTGTCTAATCTAACGGGAGAAATCGCCATTCAATTCAAAAAAAGTAAATAAAAAAATTATTTTTTTTTTAAAAACATTTGAAACAAGATCTTTTTTTGAAAAAAAAAACTTAAAAAACTTTTATTTTTGAGAAAACAAAAAAAAAATGGAAAAAAAATCAAAATTATAGTTTTTTCATTTTTAAAAAAAGTTTAACCTACCATAACTTTTTTGTTTTTGGGGAGAATTGAGAAAATTGAGAAAATTGGTAGAATTTATCCTTATAGTAAAAGTAATTTTTCCTAAAAAAGTTACGTTAATCTGAATTTTCTTTCAGCTTTTTTCGATTTCTTTAAAAGTTTAACCCCCCATAACTTTATTGTTTTTGGGGGGATTACTTACAAAAACAATAGGGATATTCCCCCCATAGAATTTTTCCTGAAAATTTCCAGTCGATCGGATTATTCATTCTTAAATTATCGTGTCAACAAAAATCGTGACATCGGACAGACTGACATTTTCAAAGTTTTTTATTTTTTCATGAAACACATTTGTATCCAATAATTTTTTTGTCTAGGACGTTTTTTTGGCGATATTGGGAAATTCGAAACTAGCGTATACTATTCTAGCGCTTGCGCTGTGAATGGTATAATAATCAAAGTTACAGTTACTGATAATTTGAATTATTTTATGTACGAGTATTTTGTAATACTCAATTAAAAATTAACCTATACGGGCTGCAGCCCTTTCGCTCTCGATTAGTTTTCTATTTTTTTGAGTTATCGTTACCTCTTATTTCCATAATAATTTTATACCGATCCATATATAAAAATTCAGGGATCAATTTTAAAATAGGATTAAGGATATTTATTACTTTCCTGAAAAACTAAAAAAATGTGTTTTTGTTTTTATTTTGTTTTTATTTTTTTTTTTTTTTCATAATTCCATAAACCAAAATTTATCAGGATTTTTTAATCTTGTTTTAACACTGACAGTGAACAGTTAATAAACACTGTTAATTTTACCTATTCTTGTGAAATCAATGAACTGAAACTCACTTTAGGTCATAGTGCACAATTTGTGCAGCGCAAACAAAATGTTATGTATTACGTATAAAATAAAATAAATTATCCAATAAACAAAAACTAAATACTCATACACTAATTTTTGTTATATTTCCCCCTAAACCTGAATTCAATAATTTTCCCGAAATAGCTTAATTTTTTAATAAATGAAGTAAAACCTGAATTTCTCAAATAAAAAAAACTATTAAATGCACATGATTTTTTTTAAAAGTAAATCGACTATTTTAATTTTAAAATGCAAATGCAATAGCAAAGGTTCGTAGAAAAAACTCATCACTTATTACCTAGAGGCTTCAAATGAAATCATCTAAAGTCACTTACCTTTTAGCACGGATGAAAATTTTATGAAAAACTTCGAGGACGACTTCCAGCAGCACTCAGGCACCGTTACACTGGCAAGCGTTTACAGCCGGTCTGTGGCAGAGTGGTCCAGAGAGAAGCTGTGTGAACGGCCCGCGATTTATTTCAGCAGAACACTCTCAGAAGAGATGCCTATTGATCACTGTCGTTTTGTGGAGCAACACAGCAACGTCGAGGTAGGAGACGCGGGGGTTGCCTCTCTCTCCGTACGTCCCTGTTCAAATGCGCACTTGGGCTACTCCCTGGGATGACTGGAGCAAACTCAATCGTCTGGTTGCAAAATCGGTAAAATTAAATTTGTGGAAAAAATATAATATTACCAATGTATGTATAATGTTACCAATTTGTGGGTATTTACCCGATTTGAGGGTATTTTAATAAGTTGGAGGGTATATTTCGGGTATTTTTTTTCTCGGGTAAATATCGGGTATTTTAGGGTTTTGAAGTTTTGAGGCATGTTTTTTTTTTCTAGAATATAAATCGGATATCAAATAAATAGATACCTATTTATTTATGGTCTGTTTCATCAAGCAAGATAGTAAATTAAAAAAATCGCACAGTGAATATTTTTAAAACCGATTCGAATATTGTATACACAAAAATAAACTATCCAAAGTGAGGACCTTTTTTTTTAGTCATCAAAATTTCCAGGGGTAAGCTTTTAATTAATTAATTAATACAGTAATCAATTTTTCCGGGATATCGGGTAAAAGCGGGTATTTTCGACAAAGTCAGCGGGCTTTTTTGATGAATCGGATTGGCAACACTGAAAATATTAGTACCCAGGAGTGCCATGGGGGACGGCGTACCAAAAAGTGTGTCCAAGGGGGTTGCCATTATGAAGGAAAACCCGTTTTAAAAATTTTAAAGTACAAAAAAATACCAAATTTTGGTGTTTACATGTGGCGGTGGTGTATACTGCCCTACTACGCTAGAAAGCAGTAACTCCATTTGGACTTTTTCAAAATATTACATCAGAGTTGACGTCAAAACGTCGCTAGGCGACAAATGGAGTTACTGCTTGCTAGCGAAGTAGGGCAGTATAGTGGTTGTAGTTTTATCATCTTGTCAGATATAAAATTATCCACCACTTCGAAAAAGTTAGGATATCGTGGAAAATTTGAAATAATTGGTAGTTTATGTGTAATAGTTGGAATTTAAGGTATATAGAAGAGAAAAAGACGCAAGTCGCTTTTAAAACAAGTTTACACTACGATATTTCAAAAACGCTTTGACCCGGTGTCTTTAAATTTGAAACAAAGATTTTCTAAGTAGTAAACAAGATATGTTCCAAATTTCAAGGCTCTATGTCAAAGATTTCTTGAAATATCGTAGTGTAAAGTTGGTTTGCAAGCGACTTGCATATTTTTCTCTACTTTAGTTAAAAATGTTTGCCCAGGAAATGTGGAGTATAGTCAGTTAACGTTAGAGTGCGAGTTGAGGATTTTTTGTTGGCAAAATTCTGCTTTATTTTTAAACGGTTAGTTACAGCACATTATATAAAAAAATTAAACAAGAAAGTCTTATTGTTGTAAGTTTTATTGTTATATTTACCTAAATAAGGCATAATGGAAGGGTAGACTGCAAAATATGTACAGTGAATATTTCACATAAAATTAATTGAAATAATTTTTTTTATGTAGTGTAAAGTTATTTTAACGGGAGTATATTTTCCATATCAAGACTCCTAAGCTCAGGAAACAAAATAAGAGCATTATTGAAAAACTGCTTCATATTTGAAGAAAAACATTATTATATGACAACCCCCAACCACATCAAAAATTTTGGCAAATTGAAGGCAATTTTAAAGAGTTTATAATATTGCAATCAAATTAAGATGAACTTTTTTAGTCACAACTTGTTTTTTTTACATCAAAAGTTGGTAATTCTTCAATCGAAATAAAGTTGTTGGTATTTTTTAATCTAAAAGTTGGAAAACTTGTGCTTTATACCCGCCTAATACATTGCTTTCGCTACAGCTCATATGACATTTCCCATTTAAAATGTATCGGCTTTTGGAATGTGGTCGTAAATGTACTTTTGGATTTTCCACGGATAAGATATTGTTCTATTTTTTTCATTTGTTTGTTGAGTCCTATTCAAATCATTTTTTACTTCTGTATTCTTTTCGTCGTTTTTTAACATCGAGAAGCTCTCGCAAATCAAAAGAAAAATAACTTTAAAATAGAGGATAAATCTATTTTAAATTAAGATAAATAATGGAATTTAGTCCGATTTAGTCTGAAATAGAGAGATTATTTTCTTCACTGAAAAGGTAACAAAGAACATCACAAAAAAAGAGTTGGACTAGCGCATCGAGGGTTCCATACCTATTAGGTATAATCTATAGCTATTATATATCCCAGAGCCAAAACTAGGGGGGGGGGGGGGCAAGGGGGCTAAGTCCCCCTGGCTTTGGTTTGAGCCTCCACTGTCGTTTTCGTTAAGACACCCCTGGCGCTTTTTAAGCCACCTACCTATGTCTTTTAACCTCGCTTTTAACCTTATATAATAAAAAAATAAGTGATCATTATGTCTGCAGACATCCAAGCAATTAAAAATAAAATTAAAACTTATTCTTAAGCTATTTTAACCTTCAGGTTACTATTATATTTGCCTGCGGTGCTGTAGATTATGTAATCACGAAAAACAAGCGAGCCCTTGCGCCAGCCAAAATCTTTAGCCAAAAGCAATTGTATGAGAAAATTTTAATTAAAATAATTTTCTTATATATTTATGTTTTATAAAATAATTAGCTTAATTAATAATTGAAATTTGGCGAAGGCGTACTCCCTAGATATATTGGTTCGAAAGTGAATTAAAGCCGGTGGTTCCCCCTACTACTACTACTTAAACATATTTTTACATTCTGGGGTTTTTAAAAAATACGTGACCTTGAAATTTCTAAAAAAATTGCCGGCGGCACTAATCTACATTACCAGCCGTTTGAAGTTACATGCGTATGAATACAATTTAAAAAAAGTATTAAAATATATTATGCAAATTAAAAAAAAAAGCGAAGACTCATTTGTTACCCTATCAGAAGACCAAAAAGCCCTGGGAGCTGAGCCTCCCCTAGATTTTTTTCTTGTTACGGCTCTGATATAGCTAGAAGATAATTTAAAGCAGCATGGAGCACATGGGCACAAATGGGGCAGTAAAAATACCAAACCAGGGGTTATTTTAAGGATTTTTTAAAACCACCAAAGTTTTTAAATCTACATATTTAATTAAAATAGATCTAAATTTAACAGAGGGGTAAACCACTAAGGAATTCAGGTGTACAAATTGGAGGAAATCTTGGAGGTAATCTCTCGAGGAAATCTTATCTTTACCAAACCGGGGACCTTTGGGTACACTGAAAAAACGAAGATTTCAAAATGTAAAAGTTTAAAAATAAAATAACGTTTTATGTACCGAAATTTTTTATAAAATTATATGTTCCATACCGTAGAATTGGAAAAAAACAATAAATTCTCGGTATTTTCTTCGTAAAATAAATAAACATTCACAATGTAATATAGAATTACGGTACGCATAACAGGTTATTTTCTTGCCAATATGTATACCGGAAAATTCATTTTTACCATAAAAATACTACTAAAAATTATAAAATTAGAATAAAATTTTCGGAATTTTATCGGTATTAATTGTGGCAACAAAATAACCAATAATGCGTGCCGGAATATTTTCTTTCAGTGCAGTTAACTTTTTCATAAATTTTGAACTTTGTAGTTTTTTAATAATAATAATAATAATTACTTTGTTTTCATTAATAAAAATCGACTATTTAGCCGTACATGTACAAAAAAATAACAATTTTGAAAATGAAAAACGTCGAAAGATGAAGTACTTACACAAAAGAGTATATAAATTAATAAACAATTATGTATAAACATTTTTCAAATAAATTATAAACAGTAGCAATGGAAACACTAGATTTTTATAATTAATAAAATTCTTGATATTTTTTATATTTTCGGGTAACTTGTTGAAGGCCGATATACACGCATATAAGCATCCCTTCTCAAATTGGGCTAATCTATGACGTGGAAAGTAAAAATTAACATTTCTTAAACTGCTTCCACGCATATGAGAAAAAATATGTTTGTTTTTAAAAATAAAAATAAGCAGCTCATAGAGATACACAGCTACAACAGTCAAAATATTATTTCTTCTAAAGTGCCCCCTACACGTTTCATTCATTTAACATTGTTCTAACGGTGCGTTTCTGATTACAAAGATATCCTCTACATTGGTACCTTGTCCCCAGAAAATTATACCAAATTTCAACAAGGATTGGAAATTTGAATGGTAGACTATTTTCATTGTTTCAAGGTTTACGTAGTTTTTCAGCACACGGAGGGAATACAAGGTTTTGTTAAGTTTCCCACCCAATTCTTCCAGGTGCAAGTTCCAGTCAAGATTTTCATCCAGAACCAAACCTAAAAATTTGGCACTGGAAGAAGTCTTGACAATGGCATCATCGAATGGCACATGGCACGGAGTAGTAAAATTCGACCTAGAAGTTTTAAATTATATTTGTTTTATCTTTATTTAGGATTAACTTATTTTTGACAAACCACTTGAGTACCCTTTAATACAGGATTCCAGTTTTTCAATAATAAGGCCCTATAACGCTACCCTGAGCTATTCCCACCGGCACTGTTACAGGTTCTGAAATGTCTGTTTGTCCCTCTTTAACGACCTCAACGCGTTGCGATCTATTTTCCAGGTATGACTTTATCCACTCCAGTGATATTCCACTCCATATCTTTCGAGTTTTGTTATTAGAAGTTTATGGTCTATTGTTTCATAGGCTTTTGATAAGTCCAAAAAAATGCCTATAATTAATAATAATAAAATTCCAAATTGCTTAATGTAATTTTATCATTTTTAGCCGAGGGGCGTTTCACCTTTACAATACATGTACGTTTTCATCGACAGTACTTTACATTACATTGACATTACCTTACATTACTTACAATACTGTACATTACCGTACATTACGTTACATTACTTACATTATTCTACAGTACCTGACATTAATTGACATTACGACAGTATCTACATTATTTACATTATTTTTATTAATGCGCATGCTCTCCTACAGTATTTACATTATTTCGTCTACTCAGATTGCTCAAAAACCACGTGACACCTATAAAATTTCGGCAGTGTTGTTTACTTCTGGTGGTTTTAATATTATTTTTTATCATTTTTGTGTACCTGATGTATAATGTGTAATGAAAAGTACGGAATTTAATATTATGTAGTAGTTTTCAAATGTCTGTCATGTAAGAAAACAAAAATGTATTTTTTTTTAGTTTTTTTTGTCGAGTTCCAAGAGTTCCATTCTCAGATTAAAATAGTACTTGTCAAGGCCTCCCTAGCCTTGGTTTAAGCCCCCTGGAGACGTATTCTTCAAAACCGGGGAGTAGAACGAACCTCAGACTCGTTCTATCAGTCGTTCTACTCCCCGGTTTTGAAGAATAGGTCCCCTGGAATCTTTGTTGAGCTCCCCTGACCTGTTCGTCGATCCCCGAACCCATTAACTTTTAACATTATACAGTGCATGTCTAAAGTCCGCCCCCTCCATTAACTTTTAAACGAATTAAGATATCAACTTGAAAAACACCTAAATAACATAACCCAAATAACTTTTTGGTACATGAGTCAATTTTTTGTGGTAACGCTGGTTAACCTGTATGTATCTCTTTCTCTGTTAAATTGATGAGTTAAAAAAAGAAAGAAATACATATTCCCCTAACTTGGTTAGTAACCGCTGCTCCACAAAAAATTGACTAAATTTTATATGGCACACTGGTGACAATTTCTTTAAAAAAAATTAAACAATTTTTGAAAAGTGATTTATTTTATGTCAATTATACTTCTAAACTAATTTTAAATGATATTAATAAAATGTTGCAAAAAAGCAGAAAATCGCATTTTTAGTAAATAAATTTAAAAAAATAAAACCTACAAAACCTGGACGTTTTATATCCAAAAAATATGATTTCCGTCAAAAAAATTTCTGTCTCTCAGTCGTGTTTATGCTGAAGTCCGGTTTATGCACCATTTATACCCGCCCAGACCTGTCATTTTCAGCAGGGAAGTGATAAAAATTCGCACATAGGGGTTTTGGGACTCATAGAAAACAATTTAATATTTTAAAAAATCTATCTCCACCCATGTATTGCTTTTTTTACGCTTCTTGACGTTTTATATTTTGATCACAGTTTTCTAGCAAGCTAAGCATGCTTAATCACAGTTCTAGGCTGGGATTGTTTTTGGAAAAATGAAATGGGGTAATGTATTGTATGTATGTAATGGGGTATTTAAAAAAAAAATTATATATATTTTATTATTTAAAGATATAATATACAGCCCGTTTGAAATTATACTAAACGAAGAAAACAAAGATCGAGGCTAACGTGTTTTTTTTATAAAACACAGCGCATCGCATCCCACTACAATCACGTCAGCCTTGATCTAATCGTTCTGTCTTTGTTTTATCTGTCTTGTATAATCTCAAAAGGGGTGTATATTATATTATATATATTTTTAGTTTTTTGGTTTAAATAAACCTAGGCCTAAAGGGAAAAGTATTATTTTGTTGACAGCACTATTGATATTTTTTTAATTAGCTGATAAAAGTTGGTACATAGGTGTTGGGACTTTTTGCAGGCAGATTTTTGTTAATATTAAATTTGGTTTTAGCGAGTCGCAGTGTACCAAATTTTATCAGGTTAATTAAAAAAATGTAAATATGGGTGGTCCTATGGGTTATATGGATCAAGACAGAATTTAAAAAAGAATATTAATTTTGAGCGAGACGGAAAACCCCCAGGATCTAATTCTTATCGGGTATTTAAAAAATATAAAAAAGGGGGGCTGCACCCCCTTAAGGGCTAGATACTTTTAAATATAAAATTTGTTTCTAGGGACTATAAAAACCCACAGATACCAATTTTTACTAATATTAAACGAAAATATATGATTTCTATAATTTTCCCCTATAAAAACTTTTTTTTTCTTGACGAATTTGGATTCCTCATCAAAAATTATGTTAGAAAACATGTAAATAAAGTTGGGCATAAAAAAAGTTGAAATTTGTAAACTAGTGTTATCCAAAGTTTTAGGCTGAAATTGTTTTAGGTAAAATTCGGGTTGGGGTACGGGGGCAAAATGGGGTAATTTTTTTTTCAAAATAATAATTTTTTAAATTAATTTTTCAGGCATATAGGGGAAAGTAATATTTTGTTGGCAGCAGTATTTTTTACGTGTTACAAATTTCAAGTTAATAATTTATTTTTTTTTATTATTCGTTTTTCAAAAGAAAATTAAAAAAAAAGTATTTTTTTTTGTTTTAATTTTTTTTTAAGTATTTGAGAAAATTATACAATATACTGTGAATGATATGTACTGGAATGCGTAGCATTACATATCTTCACGGCTTGTTTATTAATATATTTTTATACATACAGAGCGGTCCAAAAGTCACCCCCCCCCCCTCTTAACTTTTGAACGAGTTTAGATATCGACTTCAAATTAAGAACTCTTAAATAAGACAACTTAAACTATCTTTAAGCATATATTTGATACTTTTAGCTCTTAAAATGTGGGACGGGGGGCAGGGGGGCATGGGGCGATATTTTTTTAAATGGGTACTTTTGTCAAAATTTCTCTAAAATATCCAAACAATTTTTTTAAAATCATAATGAAAAAAAGTAAATTATTCTTTTCAACTAATTTTAGTTGACATAAATAAAAATTAACAAAAAAAAACTTAAAAATTTAAAAACTGAAAAATCAAAACCTTAAAAAACATAAATAAGAAAAATAAGTTCTCAGACTTTCTTAAAAAACATGTTTAAAAAATATAAAAATGTATGGTTATATAGAGAATTTTAAAGGCTTTAAAATGATGTATCACACGACCCCCCTTTCCATTTAAAAAAAATACCCCCCATGCCCCCCTGTCCACATTTTAAGAGATAAAAGTATCAAATATATGCTTAAAGATAGTTTAAGTTGTCTTATTTAAGAATTCTAAATTTGAAATCGATATATCAAATCGTTCAAAAGTTAAGAGGGGGGGGTGACTTTTGAACCGCACTGTATATTAACCTAAATTTATGTTAATCTTAACCTAACATCCTACATTACCTCGTACCAGTGGCGGACTGGCCGTAAAGCAGGGTCGTCAAAAGCCGACCGGGCCTCAGTACTAAACAGGCCATTTGGTCTATTTTGGCTATACCGGGCCCTCGATTTTCCAATTTTTTTATGGGTTTTGAGTCGTTTATGGGCCTTTTTTAATATTTTTCCGACTGTGCCGTAAGAAGCCAGTCCGCGTCTGCCTCGTACATTACCCTACAGTACTTTACATTAAGTAGACATTACTTACATTACCGACATTATTTCGACATTACCTTACAGTACTACAATTTTCTTACATTATTTACATTATTCGTACAATATTGTAAGTAATGTACATTATTTACAATACATGTACAAAAATAGGTCAGTGAAACGCCCCTCGTTTTTAGCAGTATTTTTATGTTAAAAATTAATTTTCCGGTATACATATTGGCAACAAAATAACCTATTATGCGTACTGTAATTTTATATTATATTCTGAATGTTTATTTATTTTACGAAGAAAATACCGAGAATGTATTGTTTTTTTCTAATTATACGGTATGGAATATGTAATTTTATAAAAAATGTCGGTACATAAAACGTAATTTTATTTTTAAGCTTTTACATTTCGAAATGTTCGTTTTTTCAGAGTAACTTTCAATTCGAGGTCATCATCATGATCATCATCATCATCATCATCATCAGAAGCGGTGTGGTAATTACAAGGTAATTTCCACGGCACTCAGACCTAAGATCCATTGTGCATGCCGCAGTCATCTAGGATGACACAGTATTCCAGGTAATCTTAAAGGAAATTCCGAGGAAATCTTAAGGGTTTACCGAAGGGATTACCTACTAGAAGGAATTGTTTGAAATTAGGATTATTGGTTTTAGGACAAATAAAAAGTCCAAACCAATTTTTTGCGGACGTTTCGAAAGCCTCCGCGACTTTCTGTAATATACTGCCCTACTACGCTAGAAAGCAGTTACTCCATTTGTCGCATAGCAGCATTTTCAAAATATTACATCAGAGTTGACGTGAAAACGTCGCTAGGCGACAAATGGAGTTACTGCTTTCTAGCGTAGTAGGGCAGTATACGTATGCAAGTGAGAACATAATTTTATTCTTTAAAATAATGAATCGTAATGAATAATAGGTATTTTCCTAATTATTTTCAGGCAAATGAAACCGAGTGCGGAAAAGCCTCTTTACGCATGCGGTAGGAACAATACTTTCCTACGAGCAGGGTTAAAATAAAATATACTTTTATATTTTATCAAATTAATCGAAATAAATCTTATTTTTATAATTTTTTAATAAGAAAATTATTTAACAGGTAAAAAATTTAAACATTTTTATAATATTATAAATAAATATAACAAGAATAACACTTCGCAATTAAGAAATTAAACAATATTTATGCGTACGGAAAAGGCTTTCTTTTCACACGCATATGCGTGTGGAAAGAGTGTACTTTCCGCATGTTCGTACGAAAAATTATGTTCGAAATACTTGTTACTAAGGGATGATATCCGCGTCGATTCAGGCAGGGCTGAGGGCTTGGGTTACGGATTTGGCTGATTATTTTTTTATTTTTTAAAAGCCCATCGATGTTAGGGAAAAACACCCACGGGATTAAAAAAAAAGCCCTGTTTCCAAAATATGATTTTTTAAATGTTTTTCAAAATTTTTAAATTTCTCGAAAATGTGACACATGTGTAATAACTCAAAAACTATTTAATCTAGAGAACTGCGGTTTTCGCCATTAAAAAAGTCATTTTCTATCAAATTTTATTAAATTAGTTTTGACAGTTTTTTTAAAATGGCGGCGAAAAATTTTAAGGCCATTTTTATCAAAAACTCAATTTTTAATTTTTTTGAAAATTTTAGGATCACTACTAATTATGTGTACTTTTGATCAAAAAAATTAAAAAATACACTGTCCACTAAAAGAGCTTTCCCATTTTTCACCTCCGCTCGTAAAATAGTTTTTTTTATTATCAGATTCACTTTTAGCAACCTTAAAAATATACCAATTTTCACGAAAACCACCCCCCGCCTATTAGGGGGTGGAGTTACATTTTTTTTATTATCAGATTCACATTTAGCAACCTCAAAAAGCCCAATACACAAATTTTCACGAAAACTACCGCCCGCCCCTCAGGGGTTGGAGTTAGAATTTTTATTATTCTCTTTCAGCAACCTTAACAACCCCAATATACAAATTTTCACAAAAACCACTCCCCGTCCCTCTGGGGGTGAAGTTAGAATTTTTTATATATTTAGGCTCACTTTCAGCAACCTCAAAAACCCCAATATACCAATTTTCATTAAAACTGCCCCCTACCCCTCAGGGGGTGGATTTAGATTTTTTTTATTGTCAGATTCACTTTCAGAAACCTCAAAAACAACAATATACCAGTTTTCACGAAAACTACCCCCCACCCCTCAGGGGGTGAAATTACAAAAAAAAATATTATCAGATTCATATTCGTCGACTTTTGGTAACATACCTGTATGCCAAATTTCAAGTCTCTAGCTTAAAGCGTCCTTTAGTTATCGTGCTTACAAGATTTTCCGGACAGAACGATCGACCGACCGATCGACCGACAATTTTTTTTTGCTTGAAATTGATTTATATCGACATAAAACACAAAAATAAGCAAAAATTTGAAAATTTTTGCACGAATACAATGCTTTCCGAAATTTTGAAAATTTTCAATATGGGAAAGCAATAGCACTTTTTTGTTCTTTCTTTTCTAGAACCAATAACATGGCCAAAAACGGAATTTTACCAACTTTTTCGAACTTTATTCGCAGTAGACGTGTAAAAATTCTCGTTTACCGGTTAAAACTACTGTCAGCATATCCTATTTTATGCCCGTTTCATGATAATAGATTTGTAAGACATACAATAATATTGTATAACTATACACGGTGTATTTGAAATAGGGTCGGAAATTTTAACTGATGATTCTACATCATAAAATATGACAAAAAGTTCCTATAAACATATGTCTAAAAATGCGTCATAAGGGAGCTACGCCCCTTTGAAAGTGGCTAAAAAAATCGGTTTTTATTTAATAACTCGGGAACCCTTTGAGATATATCAACGAGGTTTTGCACGTCAACTAATCCTACCAAGGCCCGTTTTTATGTGTTATTTTCATGTACTTATTTCAACCAGGGGTGTGCGAAACGGGGAGGGCTTACCAGTTTTTTGTCCCAAACTTTTTTCTGTGTAATTTTTTTGCAATTTTATTTTTGAAATATGATTCCACAGGTCAAAATACATAAAAAAGGTACTCTTGTTGTAATACTGTAGGATTAACCGTTTTCGAGAAAAATTCATTTGAAGGTGAAATTCTACGGTTCGAGGACGAAAAATTAAATACTAAAATGTTGAAAACCAAAATTTTAATGATGCAATGTTATTCTACATCAAAAACTAAGAAAAAAACCTCATATACAGGTACTTCCAAAAATCAATCCTAACGGAGCTATGGTCTCCTAAATATGCACCATTTTTAAAGCGCTATGGTAGCTTTAAAATCGTTTTTTCGACCTACATGTATGGAAACTTTTTTTCTTAGTTTTTGATGTAGAATAACATTGCATCATTAAAATTTTGGTTTTCAACATTTTAGTATTTAATTTTTCGTTCTCGAACCGTGGAATTTCACCTTCAAATGAATTTTTCTCGAAAACGGTTAATCCTACAGTATTACAACAAGAGTTCCTCTTTTATGTACTTTGACCTGAGGAATGATATTTCAAAAATAAAATTGCAAAAAAGTAACACAGAAAAAAGTTTGGGACAAAAAACTGATAAGCCCCCCCCGTTTCGCACACCCCTGGTTGAAATAAGTACATGAAAATAACACATAAAAACGGGCCTTGGTAGAATTAGTTGACGTGCAAAAATCTCGTTGATATATCTCAAAGGGTTCCTGAGTTATTAAATAAAAACCGATTTTTTTAGCCACTTTCAGAGGGGCGTAGCTCCCTTATGACGCATTTTTAGACATATGTTTATAGGAACTTTTTGTCATATTTTATGATGTAGAATCATCAGTTAAAATTTCCGACCCTATTTCAAATACACCGTGTATATTATACTGTAATGATTTTTGCGCCGATCCAGGTGGGGCTGACGGATTTCTCTGATTATTTTTTTATGTGTAGTCCACCGAAGTTTAAGAAATACCTCCGCGGGACTTTTTTATTCAAAATTTTATTTTATTATATTTATTCAAAAACGTCCCGTTTCGAAAATATGATTTTTTTAATTTGTCAAAAAGTTGACATTGGCATGCAATAACTCAAAAACTATTTAACCTAGAGAATTTCGGTTTTCACCATTAAAAAAATCATATTTTTTCTATTAAATCGCATTAATTTAGTTTCGATAGTTTTTTGTTTTTTTAAGATGGCGGCAAAAAAAATTAAGGCCATTTTTTTGCCGCCATCTTAAAAAAAAAACTATCGTTTGGAATGTCTTATGAAACAATGTTAGTTAGACCACTTTAGCTTGTTTACTTTTGGCGAAAATAGCAATTTCTAAAATTTATGTATGAAATAGCTTTAAAATGGCATTAAAATAATTAAAATTATATTATATGGTTAGGTTTAAGTATTTTTTTACACCTACTGTGCCAACTTACCCAAAAAAAAATTAAACTTTTGTGTGAAAAGAGACTATGAGTTTTTTCCTAAATATGCCCGAGCATATGCCCAAAAAGTTTTGTTTTAAAGATCAGCAAAGATTCAATTTAAATTTATAATAATTGTAATATATAACAGTGTAAGGTATAAAATACCTTCGTATGAAGGTCCCTGTTTCAGTATAAATAAATAAATAAATAAATAAATAAATAAATAAATAAATAAATAAATAAATAAATAAATAAATAAATAAATAAATAAATAAATAAAAGTGATTAAATTATAAGTCAAAACGCGTTTTCTTCATTTTCTCCATATTTACATTTTGTTAGTTAGACCACTTTAGCTCCAGCTTCACTATATGTATATTTACTTTACAAAGTTAGCGTGAGAAAATATAGTTTATTTCATATTTAACTTAGTAACAGCAATAAATGGTAAAAAAATGATTGAACAGCATATTTAATAAAATTAAAGCGGTTTTGTTCTAAAAATAACCATTTTAATAAAACGCAATTGTTAAAATTAGCCTAACATAACGCTCTACCTCTTGCGCCCTAAAGGGTTAAAATTATAATGAACAAGTCCAACCAAAAAAGACTTAACTTGTCGAACGAGGCAGATCAATATATTATAATATCTACCCTTCTTTGTTAATTTTTAATATGTAACCAATATTAAAACCAATCAAAGCTTTATAAAATTATTAAATATTTCTAAAGATAATATTGGAATAGGTGAAATATCTAAATAACTAAAAAAAATGTGGGGTACAAATTGTGCCCCGCTTGGGGTGATGTGTCCATTCAAAAGCTTGGGGCCACAAAGGTTAAAAAAAAAACGTGTTTTTGGAAATACCTACTATACAATTATTATTATTATTATTTTTTATTTCAAAAACAATTTGTACATATAATTACTAACTACTACTACTATGACTAATACTACTCTAAATGGCTCGAAATTATAATTATTGTACTAAACTAAATTATTAAAAGATTGTCACAGAAACCGATGGTTTGTTCGTGACAATATAGTTTTATTTATAAATGTATGTTAACTAATATAAGAGTATATTTTTATTTTCATTTCTTTTTATTTTATTTTATATTTTTATTTTTATTTATTTTTTTATGCTATTAGGAGAATATATCAATAACTGCATTCGAATTTTCCTGTATCCAATGTTTTATTTTAAGAGTAAATGTGCTCTTGGTACCTACAAAAGTTTTAATTGACATTGGTAAAATATTATAAATTTTAGTTAAATAATAGGGGAAATATTTTTGTAACAATGTTTTTTTGGATTTAGGGGCTGTACATATCAGATTATTTGATGCCCTCGTTGGGTAATTATGTTGATTAGTACTTATTATTGATTTATTACTGTAGAAATATTTTAAAATATCCAATACGTAAAGTTTTTGCACATTAAAAACATTAAGCTCTTCAAATAACAGGGAGGTAGGATACCTTTTGGGTTTATTTAAAACATGTTTTATTATTTTGTTTTGTGTAGTGTTTAGATTGCTTAAAGTAGTTTTGTATACTCCTCCCCATACGAGTATTCCGTATGATAAAATACTTTGCACAAGTGCAAAGTATACATTACGTAACAAATGTCTATTTAAAAAATGTTTTAAGGCTTTAAAGACGTACATAAGTTTTCTCAGTCTATTGTTGACATGGTTAACGTGTTCACTCCATTTTAAGTTACTGTCTACAATTACACCTAAATATTTTATTTTAAAAGCTTTTTGAATTGTACGATTGCAATTGCATACGACTGTGTTACATTTAAAATTATGAAAATTGAGCGTTGTATAATCTGGTGAATATTTTTCGTAGGAAGTAAAGCATAAAAATTTAGTTTTTTCACTGTTTAGTTTTAGTTGATTACTGTCTAGCCATCCCCCAATAATCTTTAGAATGTTTTCAGCTTTTTTCTTGACCTCGACCCAAGTTTCGCTTTGAATAAAAACGGCAGTATCATCAGCAAATGCTATTATTTTAGCATCATTTTGTTGTAAAAAGAGGTCATTGACATATATATTAAAAAGTAAAGGTCCGAGCACGCTACCTTGGGGAACACCACAAGTTACAGTTAATGGATCACTAATGTTATCATTGATTTTGACAGACTGAGTTCTATTATAAAGAACTTTTTAATAGACTCAGTGGCGTACCCCTAAACCCATATTTTTCTAATTTATCCAATAGCCGTTTGTGATTAACCGTATCGAATGCTTTGGCGAGGTCAAGAAAAATAACAATGGCTGGTTTAGAGTTATCTACAGTATTGTAGATTTCTGATGTAAGAGCAACTAACGCGTCTTGGGTACTTTTACCGTTCCTAAATCCAAACTGGTTATCTGATAATATTTTTTCCTGTTTTAAAAAATTACTCATTTTAGATGCAATAAATTTTTCAAATAGTTTTGCGACGACTGATATAAGTGAAATTGGACGGTAATTTCCCATATTAGTTCTATCACCCCCTTTGTACAAAAGTTTAACCGTAGCCTGTTTAAATATTTTTGGAAAAACTCCATCAGCAAAACAACGATTTAACAAATCTGCTAAAGGCTTACATATAACATTAGCTATTTTTTTCAGTACCAAAGGTTTTATGTTGTCATTACCCGGCGCCTTGTTATCTTGTAGTTGTTTTATTTCAGCTAAAATTTCTTCGTAAGTGACAGGTGAAAAGTAGAAAGAATTTTTTACTGGTTTAATTTTTTTAAAGTGTAAGTCTTCAACTTGATCTATAGTAGAAGTAAGATTTTTGCCAATATTTACAAAGTACTTATTAAAGCTATTTGTCATTTTTTTTTTTGTTGTAATTATTCTATTATTTACATTTATTTCATATATTTCATTGTTGCTATTACTTTTTGTCATATTTACCGCAGTTTTGGTTATTTCCCATATTTTTTTCGGATTGTTTAAATTTTTATCAATTTGGTTTCCAAAATAATCATTTTTGGCGTTTTTAACTAGTCTATGGAGATGGTTGCGATATATATTATAGTGATTTTTTAATTGTAGGTCATTTGGGTTGTTTTTTGATTCTAAGTATAGTTTATTTTTTGTATAAACGGAATTTAATATGGCGTTTGTCATCCATGGTTTTTTTTTCTTGTTTATATTTACAGTTTTATACTCAGTGCAAAAATGTAAGTTAGAGATCAGAGTATTCATAAAGTTTTCTGAGGCTTCTTCCAAGTTTTTAGATCGCATAATCTGATCCCAGTTTAATTGAGATAAATTATTATTAAGTAGGTCATAGTTGACTTTTTCAATTGTTTTTTCTTCTCTCGATTTTATTTTTGCAATATTTATCTTGAAGTTAGCTAAAGTTATAAAATGGTCAGTAATTTTTTGCTCTAAAATAGCAGGGTTTATGTGTTCATTTGAAGTATTTTTTGATTTGAAATAAATGTGATCTATACAGCTACTTGACTTTTTTTCTATTCTCGTGTAAACATTAATTAGTGACTTAAAGTCGTTTTCCGCTAAATGATTCATATATACCTCAACATCTTTTTCAAATGGAGGTTCAGCTAGAATATTAATATTCATGTCACCAATGAGCATTTCCGAACTCAGTGAACAATATTGAGAGATATACAAATCTAATGCAATGTTAAACTTTTCTATGGAATAATCATGCGACCTATAAATACTTGTTATGCCGATATTTGAATTACCCTGTCCTATAATTACCAATCTTGAGAAAATAAAACCGTTAATATTTATTAAGTTAAAGTTGTGTGGAATATCTTTTTTTATGTAAACAACGATTCCGTCATTTTTATTAATTTTACTATTGTTATAGTACATGCTATATCCATCAATTTCATAAAAATTCACGTTCTCGATAAAAAATGTTTCACTTAATACGATAACGTCTAGCATATTTATTTGATTCAAATATATTTCTAAGATGTTAAAATTTTTATGAATACTCCTAATATTCGTATGCATAATATTAAAACTTTTTTCCCGTTTATTGCTAACTGAATTAAGGTACAAAATTGATTCTTTGATATCCTTTAATTTTTTTGTGACAAATAAATCACTATCAATTATACTGATAAGGTCCGACATTGGACTTAAAATTTAAAATTTACTGCTAATACTATTAAGAAAACAGGTACGTACTTAGTTTAAATTACCTTTTAGTTTATCCAAATCAGATTCACTCTCAATAGATATTACCTTATCAGATTCCGACTTTCTTATAAGTATCTTATCATATTTGAACCAGACAAATTTATATTTATAATCCCGAGCCATTGTTTTTGACAAAAAAAGAAGATTTTTATAGTAATGTGTTAAATGTTCATTTAAATAAACTTTTCCATTTGGTGCCTCTTTAGTCGCCATAACCTTTTTCTTCAGAAACTCTTCTCTTTTTTCTGTAGAGTTAAACTCTACGATTAAAGATGGGGGTCTGACCTTTGATGATTTACTGTTAGTAATCCTATAATACATAGGTACTGAATGAAATTTCAATGTAGGTACTCGGTAGGTACCTACTGGATTATAAAAAGTGTGGGTAATCTGCTTCCGAAGAGCAAAATATATTTTCAAATATTCAGTTTAATTAGGAACAATTTAATTATAAATTTAATTCGTGACAAAATTAATCTATCTTCATTTTACATGCATATGCTTTAGGGTGCTTCTTAAAATACAAAAGTTCGAAATGTTAACGGGCTGCCTCTTAATTTATTTAGATCAAATTTTGATAAAATCGAATAAATCCTAGAGCAAAAATTTTTTTTTTTGTAAAATTCATCTATATTTTTTTCTAAAATTATTGAAAATATCCATTATATATGGATAAATTTGGGCTTAAAATAATCAAGGTTAGTTGCTTATTAAAAGTCACAGCGTAGGTTGCATTGTGTAGCATGTGACCCACCACAAGCATCGAAATATCATAAAATGGGGGGAATGGCGGCCTCTAGGGTAATGACGGCCATCGTATATCTCAGTTGTATATTAAATTTTCAATAAAAATACTAGTAGTCCAGTGAATGACAGTTTTCGGCTCGGAATTCTGTCGGATAAGAACCAATTAACGTGAAAATTGAACAGTGCTTAGAGGATGGCTCAAGGAACAAAAGTGACCTAGTGCCGATGCGTGCTTTTACCCTGGAGTTAAATGTCACCCCTTCTCAGGGGTGGAAATTATTATACTCAAAATAACCAGGAACAGAAATCGATGGAGGAAAGAATTCCAAGCAAAATGTTTCCTACTAAGTTATATCGATAAGTCAATACTTTTTGAGTTAAACGTGATTGAACATGTTCGTTTTTCATCGAAAAAATGCATGTTTTTGAACAATTTTTTCACAAATAACTCGAAAACCTTACGTTTAAACAAATTGTAATAAAAAAATAAAGCTCATTATTTTCGTAGATGTAATTCGAACCGAGTTATGGCTGGTTAAAAGTCACTTCAGCCCGCCCGAAAACTGAAGTCGAAGCATTCAACGTTAAATAACGGGAAAACGGAAAATTTTTCGGGGACAATGTATGGAAAACTTTTCAAAGTACTTGTAAATACCTTTCAAATGAACTTTTACAAAAGTTTCTAGAATAAAAACTAAGGGAGTTATGATGAAAATAAAATGGGTTGCTCGCTTTTTTGGAGAAAAAGTCGGCAACAGAACCAACGGCTTTACCCCAAGAATTGAAATTGGTCGTAATCCTTTTATAATTTACCTTATATAAGTACTAATAATATGTTCCAGAAGTTTGACCGGTTTAGAATGCTTATTTTTAAATTTTTTTTTTTGAAATTAACAAAATACTTCTTAAATTTAAAAAAAAATTGTCTATTTTTCGAAATAATTCGAAAACTAAAAAAGATAGATATATGGCCGTTTTAAGTTTTCGTTTGAGTGCTAGGACCACCTTCCCTGAGCCCTTTTAACTCAAAAATATCTAACACGAAGGGTTCAAGGAAGTTTAACTTTACATCCCTTCAGGCTCGTAACTGGAAATAAATCCAGAGAATGCTGAGCACCCATGACAGCAAATATGACTAAAAAAAAAGGTCCTCACATCTGAAAAATTCCCAACTCAAAAAAGTTTTACTATCCCCGACCGTAAAACTTTGATGACTGAAAAATCCCCAACCTTTCCGATTTTCCCAAGTAAACAATTTACTGACCAGTTTCCCTTTACCCCTCAATTTTTCCAACATACATTTTACGAAATCTGCCACTCAATTTTACTTAAAAAGTCCAAAAGTCCAAATCCCAGAATATTTTGTTAATTTTATAACTCTTGGAAAAAAATTAACTAAAAAAAAAAGTTAAGTAAAGTAACCAACAACTAAATTTATTACATTTAATACAATACAAAAAATAAAAACAGAAAAACGTGAGAATAAAAAAATATATATATGTTCCCAATTATGAAAACCACATTACCACGATGTATTTCTGTGAACTTTTACTTTGGCTTTAGTAAAGCCCTTTTTTTGTTT
>OY294045.1:46271843-46309843 GCA_958510825.1 Brachypterus glaber | reverse complement strand
TTCTAACAGAAACAACAATAACAGTTACTGGTAATTGTCCAGGCCTGAATATAGTAGGTATGTTTACAAACAAACCGAGATGTTGGCGATACTTTATATTAACGGTAAGCGTATTCTAGAGAGAAGAGTTGTTAGTTCGTTGGTGGTAACGCTGGTTAGCTCGTAAACCTCTTTCTCTGTTCAATTGATGAGTTAAAAAAAGAAAGAAATAAATATTCCTCTAACTTAGTTAGTAACCACTGCTCCACAAAAAATCGGCATATCGTCCACTAAAGGCTCTAGTTGTCTAACTCCAAATTTTCAAAAATGAGATTTTTATCAAATTTGCTTCATTATCTGATTACCAACATACTTCAAAACAAAAAAAGTTGCATTAAACCAATATCAGCCTCAAAAAATGCAAAAATGTAAATATTTTAAGTCGCTAAGTGTCTAACTCCATCATATGATTGTGAGAAAACAATTAAATGAGAACTGTCACTAATGTCAAACTATTTCTCGACAACAGGGGATCCCGTTTCAAATATTTATAATTATAACTTAAATCTTTTTTATAATAATAAATACTTAACTAAATCCAAAAAACATAAAAAAAATATGCAGCAAACTGTTAAAGATTCGTTACATTTATGATACATACATAATTATGTATAATAATATACATTAGAATTTAGTTAGATAATATTTGATTGTTTAATATTATTAGATTTTAATAATATTGACCACAAAAATGTAAATAAGGTATTTAAGTTTTGTTGCTTAATAATTATTATATTTTTATTATAACATAACGTTACAAAATAAAATATATTTTTTTCTTATGGGATTTATTTATTTTTATGAAGGTTTTATAATGTATAAATTTTATAATATTAATATTATCTAGGTATATATATTATGCCTACCTAGTAGTAATATTATATATTAAATATAAAAATATAATTTTTTTGTAATAATATTACGCGATATAATACGATAGGTATCCTCTTTTATCTTCCCTTGGAGTTAGACCATTAGTGAATTTAGATTCTGTGGTTAAAATTTAATTTTCAAATAATTTATATAAAATAGATAACAATGAAAAGTTTTAAATACATTAACACATTTCAAACATTTTTACCTGTGAACAAGCTAGTTTTATAGTTCTAAATTGCTATAATTAAGTTTTAAATCGTTTTTTACGTCTCCTGAAAAATATGACGTTTTGGAGTTAGACCGTTAGAGCCTTTAGATGACGATATGTAGCACTAATTTTTTTTTTATTGTACCTATACTTGTATTAAAACATAAATAAATAAAAGGGTTTGCAAACATATATTTTTTATTAATACTACTTCGCTTAAGTGAAACATGTTTTTTACTTAGTAATTAACTAGATATTTCAGAAAATACTAATTTTCCACCTGTTCATCCTATTAACTCAAAAATAGTTTAACTAGCTAATTTACTGACCTGCCACATTTTTATACCAAGTTTTTATTTATTTATTTATTAAAGACAAGAAATATATATATATATATATATATATATATATATATATATATATATATATATATACACGTAGAACTATCAATAGGAGGCCCGATACATAGCATAGGTGATTCGAAGCCCGGGTTTAGGGGCAAGGAAAAAAGATATATGTGTAACGCTAATACGAGTCCCTATTATATTTTCCGGTCATAGCAAGCCCAAATGCATATTTTTTTGATTTTTCACAGTTATTTGAAGCCCTGCGATGTTGCCAATATTTCCTACTTATAAATTCGATATAATAATTATTTAAGTTGTCTTTGTATGAAAGTTTAACGCTTGTTTTTTAATGATAAATGAATAATATTGTTATAAAAGTAGTTTTTATTTTTAATATTTAAAATGTTTAAAATGTAATGAAACTATTTTGTTTAAAGTACTCGTTTTGTTTCATTCCGCAGATAAAAATCGTTTCGCAGGCGTAAACCAACCCTAAATATTTTCTGATCGGGTTATAATTTTAGGATGGGGTGCAAGAAGGTGCCTAAAGTCAGCGTACAAAATTTTAGACTGATCGGATAATTAAAAGTACTCTTTTTTTACCCTTCCGCAGGAAAAAATCATTTCACAGGCGTAAATCAACTTAAAATATTTTCCGATCGGGTTATAATTTTAGAATGGGGTGCAGGGTGGTACCTAAAGTCGGCATACAATATTTCAGCCCGATCTGATAATTTAAAGTACTCGTTTTTTTACCATTCCGCAGAAAAAAATCGTTTCGTAGGCGTAAACCAACCCTAAATATTTTCATATGGGGTTGAAATTTTAGAATGGGGTGCAGGGAGATCCCTAAAGTCACCACAAAAAATTTCAGCCCAATCGAATAATTTAAAGTTCTCTTTTTTTACCGTTCCGCTGAAAAAAAAAATGGTTCAAAGGGGGAAGCCACCGTTAAATATTGTCCGATGGGGTTAAAATTTTAGGATGGGGTGCAGGAAGGTCTGTAAAGTCAGCATACAAAATTTCAGCCCGATCGTATAATTTAAAGTACTCGTTTTTTACCATTCCGCAGAAAAAATCGTTTCGGAGGCGTAAACCAACCCTAAATATTTTCCGATGGGGTTAAAATTTTAAAATGGGGTGCAGGGAGGTCCCTAAAGTCGCCGTAAAAAATTTCAGCCCGATCGGATAATTTAAAGTTCTCGTTTTTTACCATTCCGCAGAAAAATATCGTTTCGCAGGTGTAAACCAACCCTAAATATTTTCCGATGGGGTTGAAATTTTAGGATGGGGTGCAGGGAGGTCCCTAAAGTCACCAAAAAAATTTTCAGCCCAATCGGATAATTGAAAGTTCTATTTTTTACCGTTCCGCTGAAAAAAAATGTTTCAAAGGGGGAAGCCAGCCTTAAATATTGTCCGATGGGGTTCAAATTTTAGGATGGGGTGCAGGAAGGTCTCTTGAGTCAGCATACAAAATTTCAGTCTGATCGGATAATTTAAAGTACTCGTTTTTTACCATTCCGCAGAAAACATCGTTTCGGAGGCGTAAACCAACCCTAAATATTTTCCGATCGGGTTATAATTTTAGAATGGGGTGCAGGGGGGTACTTGAAGTTAGCATAAAAAAATTCAGCCCGATCGGATAATTTAAAGTACTCGTTTTTTACCATTCCGCAGAAAAAAATCGTTTTGCAGGCGTAAACCAACCCTAAATATTTTCAGATGGGGTTGAAATTTTAGAATGGGTTGCAAGAAGATCCCTAAAGTCACCACAAAAAATTTCAGGCCAATCGGATAATTTAAAGTTCTCTGTTTTTACCGTTCCGCTGAAAAAAAATGTTTCAAAGGGGAAGCCACCCTTAAATATTTTCCGATGGGGTTTAAATTTTAGGATGGGGTGCAGGAAGGTCTCTTAAGTCAGCATAGAAAATTTCAGTCCGATCGGATAATTTAAAGTACTCGTTTTTTACCATTCCGCAGAAAACATCGTTTCGGAGGCGTAAACCAACCCTACATATTTTCCGATCGGGTTATAATTTTAGAATGGGGTGCAGGGTGGTACCTAAAGTCAGCATAAAAAATTTCAGCCCGATCGGATAATTTAAAGTACTCGTTTTTTACCATTCCGCAGAAAAAAATCGTTTTGCAGCAGTAAACCAACCCTTAATATTTTCAGATGGGGTTGAAATTTTAGAATGGGGTGCAGGAAGATTTCTAAAGTCACGACAAACAATTTC
Source organism: Brachypterus glaber (assembly GCA_958510825.1). NCBI lineage: Eukaryota > Metazoa > Arthropoda > Insecta > Coleoptera > Kateretidae > Brachypterus > Brachypterus glaber. Next base: position 46,306,136 of record OY294045.1, on the reverse strand, counting down.
AGGCCAATCGGATAATTTTAGGTTCTCTTTTTTAACAGTTCCGCTAAAAAAAATGTTTCAAAGGGGAAGCCACCGTTAAAATTTTCCGATGGGGTTAAAATTTTAGGATGGGATGCAGGAAGGTCTGTAAAGTCAGCATACAAAATTTCAGCCCGATCGGATAATTTAAAGTACTCGTTTTTTACCATTCCGCAGAAAAAATCGTTTCGGAGGCGTAAACCAACCCTAAATATTTTCTGATGGGGTTGAAATTTTAGAATGGGGTGCAGGGAGGTCCCTAAAGTCGCCCTAAAAAATTTCAGCCCGATCGGATAATTTAAAGTTCTCGTTTTTTACCATTCCGCAGAAAAAAATCGTTTCGCAGGCGTAAACCAACCTTAAATATTTTCCGATGGGGTTGAAATTTTAGGATAGGGTGCAGGGAGGTCCCTAAAGTCACCACAAAAATTTTCAGCCCAATCGGATAATTGAAAGTTCTATTTTTTACCGTTCCGCTGAAAAAAAAATGTTTTAAAGGGGGAAGCCACCCTTAAATATTGTCCGATGGGGTTCAAATTTTAGGAAGGTCTCTTAAGTCAGCATACAAAATTTCAGTCCGATCTGATAATTTAAAGTACTCGTTTTTTACCATTCCGCAGAAAACATCGTTTCGGAGGCGTAAACCAACCCTAAATATTTTCCGATCGGGTTATGATTTTAGAATGGGGTGCAGGGTGGTACCTAAAGTCAGCATAAATAATTTCAGCCCGATCAGATAATTTAAAGTACTCGTTTTTTACCATTCCGCAGAAAAAAATCGTTTTGCAGGCGTAAACCAACCCTAAATATTTTCAGATGGGGTTGAAATTTTAGGATAGGGTGCAGGGAGGTCCCTAAAGTCACCACAAAAATTTTCAGCCCAATCGGATAATTGAAAGTTCTATTTTTTACCGTTCCGCTGAAAACAAATGTTTCAAAGGGGGAAGCCACCCTTAAATATTGTCCGATGGGGTTCAAATTTTAGGATGGGGTGCAGGAAGGTCTCTTAAGTCAGCATACAAAATTTCAGTCCGATCGGATAATTTAAAGTACTCGTTTTTTACCATTCCGCAGAAAACATCGTTTCGGAGGCGTAAACCAACCCTAAATATTTTCCGATCGGGTTATAATTTTAGAATGGGGTGCAGGGGGGTACTTGAAGTTAGCATAAAAAAATTCAGCCCGATCGGATAATTTAAAGTACTCGTTTTTTACCATTCCGCAGAAAAAAATCGTTTTGCAGGCGTAAACCAACCCTAAATATTTTCAGATGGGGTTGAAATTTTAGAATGGGTTGCAGGAAGATCCCTAAAGTCACCACAAACAATTTCAGGCCAATCGGATAATTTAAAGTTCTCTGTTTTTACCGTTCCGCTGAAAAAAAATGTTTCAAAGGGGAAGCCACCCTTAAATATTTTCCGATGGGGTTTAAATTTTAGGATGGGGTGCAGGAAGGTCTCTTAAGTCAGCATAGAAAATTTAAAGTACTCGTTTTTTACCATTCCACAGAAAACATCGTTTCGGAGGCGTAAACCAACCCTAAATATTTTCCGATCGGGTTATAATTTTAGAATGGGGTGCAGGGTGGTACCTAAAGTCAGCATAAAAAATTTCAGCCCGATCGGATAATTTAAAGTACTCGTTTTTTACCATTCCGCAGAAAAAATCGTTTCGGAGGCGTAAACCAACCCTAAATATTTTCCGATGGGGTTGAAATTTTAGAATGGGGTGCAGGGAGGTCCTTAAAGTCGCTGTAAAAAATTTCAGCCCGATCGGATAATTTAAAGTACTCTTTTTTTACCGTTCCGCTGAAAAAAAATTGTTTTAAAGGGGGAAGCCACCCTTAAATATTGTTTGATGGGGTTGAAATTTCATGATGGGGTGCAGAAAGGTCCCTTAAGTCAGCGTACAAAATTTCAGCCCGATCGGATAATTTAAAGTACTCTTTTTTTACCGTTCCGCAGGAAAAGATCGTTATTTCCCACTGTGAATCCCACGAGAGTCCGTTAACGGAACTTGATAGACAGTTTTTTTCTTACAATAAAAACTCTTTGAAATATAGAAAATATTTAAAGTTATTTATTGAATTTAGGTATGTTACGCTAATATCTTCTTAGACCTATTCATTTCTTCTTTAACAAGCACATGACCACAAAAGATTTAGCGCCAATTAATACTACAGTGCTGAACAATTTAAGTTGAAGTAGTCAACAACGTTGCCAAATCTTAGGGACTCATATCATATGACAACTACATAAAAATACATGCAACATACAGTTCTACTGTGTCGCCATCTAGTTCAACTTCCGTGAACACAGGCGCGTATATTTTGATGGGTATTAGAATAATAGGAAGCCCTGGGCAATTTTTCAAGTCTTCTTCTTCTACTATATTTAAGGTCCAATAAAACGATATACACTATAAAAAATTCGAAGCCCAAAACCGGGCCTCGTATGTCGGTAGTGGGCTTCGTATCGCAGGTCGAACATGCAATTTCGGGCTCCCTATTGATGGAATATGAGTATATATATATATATATATATATATATATAATATAACTTTGTAAAAAGTCAACAGTAAAAATATATAACTTTGTAAAAAGTAAACAATGTAAAAAAATACAGTACAATAATAAATTACAAAAATTATTTTTAAACACATTTACAAATTTTAAACTCTATATGAAACAATATTATTTAGATTTAATCCAGCCTTAGCTGCAACCTTACTTGAGATTTAAAATTGCTCAGAGTCAATGAAAAGTCCAAATTCATTTTATATTTTTATTGTGTTTTTATTTATTTAATTTATAGTCGTTCTTAGACCTAATTTTAGGTATTTTACACGATAATGGACTGATGTAACTATTTGCTTGATTGCGCATCCTATTAATTGGAGCATTAATTAGATAGTTCATTCTACAAACATTCTGATAAAATGTTTTATTTTGAAGCTCAATATTTAATGATGGTATTAAAAAATTCAATAGCATGAGTGCATTGGGACAACAAGTCCGACCGTTTACTAGTTTATACAAGAAAATGATATCAAGACATTTTCTTCTATTTACAAGAGCATCAATTTCAAAATAGATTCTCACTGAATCAGTATTCGAAATCATAAATCCTGATTTATAATTATAAAATCTCAGAAATTTATTTTGAACTTTTTCTATTTTAACCTTGTACTTTTTATAGAAGGGAGATCATATAACTGAACCATACTCCAAATTTGATCTAACTAAAGAATTATATAGTTGTTTAATACAATTAAATTTTTTAAAATATTTTAAGTTTCTTTTTAAAAATCCCAAAAGTTTTAGGGACTGAACATCTATATGAAAATTAAAATTCATAGTTATCATATGTAACTCCTAAATTCCTAACTCTACTATCGGTGACAAATGAACTGACACGTGTGTTTCAGGTCTAATTAAAAAAAACTACCCCTTAAAAAAAATTCAAAAAAATATATGTTGATATTTAGCTATATCTGCATAGTATTGTGAAGTTTCAAAAAATTTATTCCACTCGTTTATTTATAATTCATAAAATTATAAAAAAATGTCATTTTTTTTGGCGATATTGAAGAAAGTTTAACTATTACAGTCAATAAGTTGGTTAATACTTAATATTTTTTTGTGAAATTTTCAGCAAGTATAGAGTAATGTTTTTCATTTCACTTGAATAATAAAAAAAACGAAAACATTTCCTCGTTTTTTAATAAAAATATAAATTCTAAAAGGGAGTCCGCATACTTAATTTACAACAAAGTATGTTTTATTTTCGGGATATTATATATGTATAAGTAAATATGATAATCTTTGATAAAATAATTGCAAATAATTTATTTTTAAGGACAAAAATAAATATTTTGTAAAAATTGAATCAGTAACATTGTTTATTCATTTCTCGGTTAACCACTATCTTTATAAAGCGGAGAACGCAATTTAAAATGCATTATGGTATATTTGCTGTGGTTTTGTATTTTTTTTATTGATGGAACTATAACAAGAAAATAACAGAAAAATACAGGCTACCGGTTGCTCATTGCGAATTTAACGCAATTGACTTATATGGGCCTACGTAAAAAATAAGGTGGCGAAACTAAATACAACTTTTAAGATACATGATGTTTTGCAAATCTGTATTGATACAATGCAAAACGTACCTGGTTCAGTTTGGAAAAATTGTGTTGAGCATGCTAAAAAAGTGGAAGAAAAATATAGTACCAAAGAAAATCTAATAGATATTGCAGTAGAACCCCTCATAATTAATCTTGGCGATGACGATGATGATGATTATGATGAAATGGAGGAAGAAGAAGAAAATTTATTTGAGTCAGAATCTGATTTGAAAAATGATATTTAATTTTGTACGCATAATCATTCTCTGTTTTATTCGACTTTTTAATAATACACTACTTGTGTAATAAAATATTGCTTAAAATGTAAAACGTTTAAGGTAATAAAAAAATCAAGTATAAAAATAAAAATAAATGTACTGCTTCGTTCAAATAGTAAACTGAATACGTGACCGAAGCAGTCTGCGCGCTTGCCGACACGGAGTTCCGCTTCCGTCTCCTCGCCTCTCTGAACGGCGATTAAAATTTATTTTTCAAAGCGTTCACACCGGATAAAATACTTAAAAAAAATACATTTTAGTAATAACTTTATTTTATTGCTTTAATAAGGCCTTAATCTAACTTTTGGTGCAAAAAAATTTTTAGTGGCTATTATGCAAACAGAAATAATGTGCTCTTAAATTTTTGAAAAAATCTCCTAAACTATTAATTTTTTTCAAACAAAATTTTTACCAGCTGTTACCAAAAAAGTGTTCTTTACGTGAAAAAAAATTTCAACAAAATTGGGTACTCACCATTAAAGTTACAGGTTAATTAAACATGGGTGTTCCTAAAATATCGCTAAAAACATGTATTTTTTTTGTTTATTACTTGATATCTCATATGCCAAAAAAGCTAGAATTTTTTTTTTGTATAGAAATAATGTAGAAATATATGTTCTATCGATTAAATTTTGTTTCATTAAAATTGATCCAGTTTATTTGTCACGGATAGTAGTGACATGTTCAAGAAAAATTCCATTGATATTATATTTAAAATTTATAGAAGTATGGCTTCTAAAAAACAACATAGCCTTACACTTATCAGGATTAAGTTTCATTCCGTTTGCCTCACACCATCGAAATAGTTTGTCCAGAGCATCTTGAAGTTAAAAACAGTCCAACAGATTTTTTATAATATAATATAATATAATTTAAGATCGTCAGAAAATAACAAATATAATATGTAAGCCAAACAAATCTTAATATCATTTATGAAGCAGTTAAAGAGAAACGTCGATAGATGTCCCCCTTGAGGTACACCTAAAGTAACTTCAAAAGGAGATGAAAGGACATTAAGAATTTTAACGATATCTGTCCTTCAAAAAATCTGAAAGCCAGGTATGCATTTTGCCATTTAGTCTATAATAAAACAACTTATCTAAAAGGAGGTTATGAGGAAACACATCAAAGGTCTGAAAAATCGGTATGAATTACATGTACTTGTATTCCTTTATTTAAAGCATGTAATATGTCATTTTAAAAGCATAATAAATTCGTAACTGTAGATCAACCTTTACGGAAACCATGTTGTTCGTCAATTAAAATTGAGCAAAAATTAATTATTTACAAACCAATTTTTCAAAGACCTCTGGAATCTGGGAAATCTTGGAAGCCGGTCTGTAATTTTTGACATTGTTACGATCACCAGATTTGTAGACTGATATAACATAAGATTATTTCCATATGTCCGGACACTTTTTTAATGATTGATTAAATAACAGAAACAAAGGATCCAGTAATAAATATTTACATTTACTCAGTAAAATTGCGGGAACCCCATCTGGCCCACAACTAGATTTACAATTAAGGTTCGTCAAACCTTCTAAAATTTCAAGTTTAGTTAAACTATACGAGGAAAAGTTTACATTTGTAGATTAAAATATTTTATAAGACTTAACAGTATTTTTAGAATATACTTCTAAAAAATTTTTAGCAAAAAATTAAGCAAACTGTTATGGGTCCTTTGAGTAGTTACCGTCAAGCGACATGCTATAAGGAAGTCCCTTAGATCCCCTATTTTAATCAGGAAATTTTCAAAATTTCCCAGAGTTAAACTGAAAAACTTTCTCTAGGGATTTAATATATTCTTCATAACAAAGCTCTTGAAGATACTTACCTCTGCTTCTAATATTTTGGAAAAGGATGTAATCATCTTCTGAGCTAGTAGTTTTGAAGAGTTTGTGAAATTTCTTCTTTTCAAAAATAAGTTGTTTAAGTCCAGAACTATACCATTTAGGAAAATTGCTTCTTTTTATTAATTTTTTTTTGAACATATAAATTAACAAGGTTATGTAAAATTTCATTGAAAGATAAAAGTAATGCCCAATTAAAGGATGACAAAATATTATTTAATAAATTATAATTAACATTATTAAAATCAAACTCATAATAGTTTAAGTTAAGCAAATCTAAATCTTTATGACTCCCTTTAAATTTGATATCAAAGCATAATAGTGGATGATGAGAATCAATTAAAGACAAAACATCAGGAGCCAAATAAATATTTAAGTCATCTAGGCTGGAAAAAACTATATCTAAAATTACATTATTTACATTAGGAATTAAATTCAATTGATGTAAATTTCAAGAATTAAATGAATCACAGAGATACTTTCTCACAGTATTGACAACATTTACACCAAATTCATCATTTTCCCAAATGACATCAGGTAGGTTATAGTCCCCAGAAATTATTATTTCTGCATCAGGATATCTTTCGGTCACATCTATTACAGTTTTACTGTGGTTTTCATATAAATCCTTCTTCGAAAGAGGCGGAATAACTCCAAACCAAAAATAAATATAGATTCAGCTACGGATATACATAAAAATAGTTGTTCTACTGTATTACATTCAATGGAAATTATCGATAAAGAGTAGGTTGATTTAACAATAATCATTGAACCCCCACACTTGTATTTTCATTATGGTCACATCTGTAGATATAATAACCATTTAAGTTAAATTCTGCATCATCTATATCCTCACATAATCCAGATTTTGTGAGAAGGATTACATCGTAGTTACTACTAAGCACAGCAGAAGAGAATTTATTTAATTTGGTTCTTAAGCCACGAATGTTTTGATAGTAACATTTTAAACTAAAAAATTTTGTCCAGTTGGTACTTTGGTAAAGCATTTGGTGTATTTTTCTCACTTTGTGTGGTAGAATAAATCGTTTATTGCAGTATAAAAATGATTAATTATTATTAAAAATTTACCTTTTTACAATATTATTGTACTCCATGAGTGCAGATTTATTTTCAGGCTGTTAAGAATAATTTTAATTAAATATTGTATATTGAGATTCTATTTAGTACACTAATGTATTTTATAACTTTTTACACCAAAATATACTTTAAATTTGTATTACGTTAAAAATTTAAACATTTTGTAAACTTATTTAAAATTTGATAGATGTCCAAAATTACAAAGTTTAAATGTCAGAAATTATTTCTGGGGCTGCCAAAGCAGGACAGAGCGCGTTTCTTCGTCATGATTTTTTGACAAAATTGCGGTACTTTAGCCAAAAAAAAATCCACGTATCGTACCCCTAAGCTTAAGGGTAATCGAGGGGAAATGCGATGCTCTTTTTTTGTGTGGCGCTACCCGAAAGGAGAAAAGCCAAGTCCAAAACCGGAAACTAACGAAAGAGAACGAAAGAACAAAGACTAAGATGAAGTGACTCTAATCTAACCTAATACTACATTCTTGACTAAGCGGTTCCAAAGTTATAATAAAACAGAATATTGTCTTTATATAAATACCTACTAAGCCTTGTCAAGATTATGGTAAGTTAGGTATGATGTTTTAGATACAAAAATATTGTAACGATATAAATCGTCACTTTGTAATATAGCAAGGGTTAATTAAACTATTCGTTTACTTACGTTATAATTTATGTTTATTTTGTATATAAATAGTTACGTACGTACAGAACTATTTTGTATCTGGGACTATTTTGTAGCAGGAACTGAATTCTAACCATATGGGTCTCTATTCCATAGTTCTACCTGAAAATAACATAGAGAAAACATAATTAGAATATGATTTTTAATAATAAAGAATCATATGACTTATTTCTCTATAATACATTTGTCTATGGACTTACCTGGTTTTTATATGTTTCAGAGTCTATTGAGGGTTGGATTTCACTGGCTTTCATCTGTAGCTTGTCTCTCCTGGAAAGTTTCGTATGCTTATTCCTTCGGGATAATCTAGAATTTGTTGAAAATAGTTTGCTGGAACTGCTCACTTAGATTCAGTATTTTGTTTATACTTAGTTCACAGGGCACTTAGTATTCTGTTCGTATTTTTATTAGTTTTGCTGATAAACAATAAGTATTGTTTATATTTGTTTCTTAGAGTAATATTTTGAGGTTAGATATCACTAATACGGATTTATTAGGAAATATTATATATAAATAAAGGAACTGGCGCCCCTAACAACATTAATAAATTCTTTCTATTTTTCCCTTGCCCATACCCATTGCTCCGCTGTCAAAACTAGCCGTTGGCAGTGAACGTATTAATTACGGTACAATATAGCGCGAATTCGCGCTATACTTTTGTCAATTTATTGACACTTTTAAGTGCAATTAATTGACACTTTTAAGTGCATAGAGAAAAATATCCTGACGTGACCCGAAAAATCTGATTACAGATTCGAAATCTACGACCCAATTAAAAAAAAATGTTAAATTAGTTAGTGGGAGATTATCTCAGAGGTCTAAGGCATCGATATAGCATTGACACTGAGCTAATGATCGTGAGTTTAAACCTCACTGGCGCCGATTGCCTTTTTCAGTTAATTAATAATTGAAATTTGGCGAAGGCGTACTCCCTAGATATTTTGGTTCGAAAGTCAATTAAAGCCGGTGGTTTCCTCTACTACTAGCCCACACAAGTCCTGGACTTAGGGGATGCTTAATTAAGTAGAATAGTACGAGGTTAAAAATACACATAAAATAAACATAAAGTTTCTCAGTTTTTTTTCTGTATACCTACTTAAGATTATTAACCAATATATAATTTATTTTTACACTTCCCCTTTTCTAATTTTTACCTACCTTTTTTTTAAGCTTTGAAGCTCATGAGCTTAAAAGAGCTTGCAAGAGCTTTTAGTATTATTTTGGAAATATTTGTGTTTTTTTTTTGTCGAATAATAATTTAATCGTTGTAATAGTTACGCTTATAAGCTCTTATAAGCGCTTAGTAACAGAGATCGATTAAAAATAAAATCATGACATGGCCATAACAGCAATTCCCTTAAGTGAAATAAATGGAAAAATAAAAAACTATACATTTACGACTGCAGTTGATGGGTTTTCAGAAAACTGCACCTTTATACCTGTCAGCCCTTATTACTCTGGAAAAGAATAATATATATTATAGGCACTTTTCATAATGTAATATTATGGATCCATTGCATGAGAGCAATTTAAAACATACATACCGTGCGTGTCAAAAGTCGGGGGACAGACTTTAACTTTTGTACGACTTAAGATATCAAGTTGAAACGGACAGGCACGTTTCTTATAGAAACTGGCTTTCTGTCAAAAATTCTAAATTTTTAGTATGATGTAGATTTTATCTTTCTGATCAAAAGCTTCCAAAGTCAAAAACTAATAAAATTCATTTTCTTTTTGTTTAATAAACTAAAATAAAAAAACTTTACATCAAGTTTTGTTCTTATTATATATAATCGTAATAAAAAACTAAAATTATTTTTTTTTGTTTAAAATAAAGGTAAAAATTTATAAAATCTTTGAAAATATGGTGAAGGCGCCACTGTGACATGAAAAAAACCTAATTAACGGTCAGATTTTTTTCTACGACTGCTTTAGAATGTAAGCAAATACACACACTTTTCAAACACAGAATAAGTCCATTCTAGCTCTAGATACGGTATGAATATTCCGTATCAAGTGTTAGAATAAGCACATGTAGTGACATCTCTTGTTTATAAAAGTAAAGAAAACTGTAGCAAAATTAGCAAATATATATATATATATATATATATATATATATATATATATATACAGCCTGTTCCAGAACTCGCGTACCGAAATTTGAGGGTATATTAAAAACCCTCTGGAAAATATGAAAAACATTTAAAAAAAAATCCATCTTCAATACTAATTAAAAAGGAAGCTATTTAATCTGACCAATCTTGTTGCTGATGTTAAATTACCTAAAAATTAGTTTTTCCCTACTTATTAGTAACTATGGTTGCATTTTAACGGTTGACTCGTGCATTGTTTAAGACTTTCAACTTTATAATCTTTTTAGGTTATTATATTTTGACAAAACCGACAGAGGCTATCAAATATTCTATTTTTATAGGGTCACTCCATCCGGCGGTGGTTTTATGATACCCGTCTTAGACGGCAGCAACAAACTGCCGCTGCAACTCCATTCAGCGCGCTGAATGTAGTGTTTTTTTTATTAGAAACTCAGATCTTTTAATTGATTTACTGGCTATAAATTCTTAATACAAATTAATAAAATAAAAATACAATAACTGAATTTTATTTATTTATTTCAAAGTAATGAACAAAGGAAAAATTTTTATCGGTGTTCCGAAAAGAGAACATTCTAGCTAGAATGTAATTTTAAGATTGGTGCAGAGGGCAAGGAATTTTGGAAGTTTAAACGCAAACAGAAAAGTGGTTGGAGACACTTCGCGAAATGCAAAAACTGTTGATAATAAAGAAGCTGTCATTTAGACTTTTGAAGAATAATCTGGAACAAGCATTAGTATCGTGGCAAGAAATCTTGATATGTCTGTCCTGTGTTTAATGAACTCTAAAAGATGAAGAAACGCATTATTTTTAGCAAACTCGCGTTCAATGTATGAAGCATGCTAAAGAATATGTTCAAAATGACCTCCACCAACTTGAACACATAAAGCAGCTCTTTTTAACAGACTTCTCCTGGCATTAATAATCATATTTGGAGTTACTGACTCAAGCGCTTCATGTATTCGGTCTCCTAGTTCTTCTACAGTGTCTGGCATATTTCTATACACTAAATTTTTTACATGGCCCCATAAAAAGAAGTCCATTGGAGTGAGATCAGGGGATCTAGGAGGCCACCTTCTGGAACCCTCACGGCCTATTCAACTGTTTGGAAAATTGATGTCGAGTAGCCTTCTTGCCGTTTCTGAGAAATGCACTGGACAGCCATCATGTTGAAACCAGATGTTATCCACATTTGCCAACCTTTGAAGTGGGATGTCATCAATAAGATTTTCCACTTCATCCCTTAAGAAGTTAGTGTAGGTTTCGCCATTCAATCTGCCAGGAAACTCATGGTTAAGCATTTTATGGTGGTTTATTTCTCAAAATAACTTACTATAGCATCTCCCAATATTCCGGCCCAAATATTCAAGGAAAACCTTCGTTGGGGATTTCCTTGCCTGAAGGCATGGGGATTTTCCTGTCCCCAAACATGAGAATTCCTTGAATTAAAAAAAACATCTCTTTGAAACCCAGACTCATTCGTAAAAAGAATGCTTTTTACAAAGTTTTCATTTTCTTGATGTTTCTGCAACAGCCATGTGCAAAATTCGACTCGTAAAGGATATTACATTAAATGCTTTATATTTGCAGTCGAAAAAGTATAGTCTACAACACGTATGGAATAGTCATTCCGCGCTCGCGGGACCGTCATACTAGCCTACCGGCTCGTATGTCAAACTTTCGCGCGGAATATTGTCTATTCCATACTAGTTATAGAATATACTATTCTAATAATATATAAAATGAAAGAATTTACATTAAAGTGAAGTATAAAAATATAACTTTCAAAATAATGTCATTTAAAAAAAAAAAAAATAAATTAAATAAATTAGATATGTAGTTTCTTTAGAACTATATTTAAATGCACAATGCACAAGTCATTTGTGGCGTAGTTGCTAAGGCGTTAGACTCTTAATAAATGGTTCAGGGTTCGAATCCAGTTAGCAGCATATAAGCTGTCGTTTTTACTCTTTTTTTCGTGCTATAACACCTATATTTTTTTCTAATAGAAATATTTATGAAAAAATTGTAAAAAATAATATAAAAAATAAAATTTCATACATTTATTTGTATTCACTGAGAATTTTTTATCGTAGTGAATACTAAACGTCTATTTGGAACCCCAGGCAGCATTTTTTATTAATTACAAGTTGTTACAGTAAAACATAACCGAACAACGTTATTTTTTACTGTAACAACGTGTAATTAATAACAAATGTCGCCTGGGGAAAAACGTTCAGTATTTACTACGGTAACAAATTCTTAGTGCCGAATAATAATTTTAATTATTTATAGAAAATGTTTTTTTTCACTACCAGCCTAAAACCACATCTTTATTACTGTTCTTTTCATTGTTAGAAATATTATTTCTCTACCTATGACGTCAGAGGTTTTAAAAATAATAAAATTGCACCATGGTTAATATTGAATTTTTATTCAGCTGTTTTGGCATCTGACGTTTCACTTAATTATTAAATCACATTGCTATTTACAAGTGTCTTTAGGCACCAAATTTATTTATTGCATGATAAATTAAAAAATATTAACTAAATTAGTACCTATAAAACATGTTTTACAAAAAACACTTCGAAAAGTGAAAATCATTGGCCCATCATATTCAACCATAGATTATACAACCCATATATTATCGTAAGGATCATAGATTACTAGAGGTACAACCCCCATATATTGATTTTTGAGACAATAGATTCTCCCTCACAGTTTTCGCATGTCCCCTTATTTCTGGGGGAGTACCAGAATCATCACTTTGCATTTCACTTTCCATTTTTATATATTTTATTACACGGAAACACTTTCTAACTTTTTAATTTTTAATTTTAGCAGATCACCAGAAAATTTCTGCCAGAAATGTCAAGTTATTCATTTGTTTTTTTTAATGGCCGCGAACGGCCTGCGTGATATATTAAATTTATAAGCTTTTTCATTAAATTTTAGTAAAAAAATAAATAAATAGCTAATTAATTGTACTGGTAGTGAAAAAAATACTATATTTTCCACGTGAGTGAAGATTTAACATTTTAGACCGCGTCTTGCGGGCTTCGCGCTAGCGCGCTCATCCCGCAATTTGACGCAGGTCAAAAATGTTAAACTTCTCTCACTTGGTAAATAATATACTATTTTTTTAATTAGTCACTACATATAATAGTAGTAATAGGGTAAAACCCCCAATCGTTGGCACTCCGCTAATTACTGTCACTGGAGTGATATTTCCTTTTATATAAAAAAAATCTCCATTGGTACCTTAATCTAACTATATTTTTTACGAAGTGGCAATGTTTCTAAATATTATACTTTAAATGCGATTAACATATTTTTTCCCCCCTGGGCACTAGAGTCTTAGCAGTTTCGTGTGAACTACGTAAGTGGGAATTTTTAAGGTTTATGCTAAGGAAGTGCTCTAAATAGAAGGTTAGTAAAAGACGTTTATTGATGGACTTACTATTTTTTTCTCGATAATTTTAGTAAGTATATGCATTCTACTTATTAATTAGCCTTAAAAACTTTATTTTTCTTTACATTTTTATTTAATTTCGACGGTGCCAACAATTGGTATACAAAATTAAACTAAATTCTAATTATTGGCACAGGTGCCAATAATTAGCTTCTTTAGTAAAAATCCTATTCCAATTATTGGCAACCAGTTAAAATGCTAAATTAATAGAATAAACTAAATTAAATTGAATAGATTTATTACTTGTACGGTTAAATATACATACGTATTGCCACATCTTATATAAGATAAAACCAAATCCATATTTTAAAGCGGGTGGGCTATTATACAAAAGATACAGTTTTTGCCAAAAACCTATTTCAAATAAATGAGTTCTAAACAGCGTTTAGTTTACAGTTTTTCCTCAATAAATATGTGCGTATATATATTTTACACTTAATTTTGTCTATAAACTTAATTTTTCTTTAGAATTTTATTTTTTTATCACGGTGCCCATAATAGGCGTCCAAATTATATTAAATTCCTCTAATTGGCACAGGTTTATTGTATGAAAAACTTGCGCATCAAAATTAGTCTTGAAACCTAATAATTCTTTTAGATAAGTGTACCTAGGTAACTAGGCATTATTTTATGGATACAAATTAGTATTAGGTAACTAATATTTTAATTTTAATATAGAGATATTTAAAATTTTGTAATTCTAAAATAAATTTGAGTTTTTGTTTACAGCCTTTAGTTAATATGTATAAAACTGCAATATTCCAATTTAAATATTTTATTTTGATACTGAAATGTTTATTATTCAACAAAAAGTAGGTACTCAGTAATTTTTTTCCGTTGCTTCAAAGCAAAAATTAGGTGCCAATAATAGGAAAATCTGGATGCCAATTATTAGCAAAAAGGTGCCAATAATACGAAATTGTGTATTCTTGTTATTAATTAAAAAATTTCTTTAATATTATAAAGATCTCAGTTTAAATTTTATATAATATATAAAATAGAATAACTACTAAATGATGTAAAATATTTTATTCTTGATAACATGAAATATTTAATAAGTTATAATGAAATATATGTGGAAAATTTCTTAAAGTGCCAATAATTGGGGGTTTTACCCTAGTAACTGTAATAATAATAATAATAATATTAACTGTAAGATAATAAAATAATAAAACCAACTTAAAAATTATAAGTATAAAATGTTTAAAAATACAAGTTTTTACAGTTACTATTGAGGCGAATTTAAGGTCAAAACAGCAACTCATACGATTAGTTATGGAGATAACCTCAAAAAACATTATTTTTAAACTCTAAAATAAAGTTTAGTGACGTTATTTCGAAAACTAATCGTATCTGGTGCTGTTTTGACCTCAAATTTATCACCTCAAAATACTTTTTTTGTGTGGATGTGTGTCGACTGCCGGCGGCATTCTTCTCAAAATATGCGACAATTGCCCGAACGGTGCGTAAGCGGCTTTATTGCGTGTCGACTTACTGCCGTCATGCGAACAGCAAGGATCCTTTAATAAGCCAAATAGATCACACCAAATCAAGATTTTTTTAAATAAGTCCAACACAGAATTTTTAATTCAGATCCAGGTTGATAAAAACATTCATATTCAAACAGCTCATTGGTCTCAAATGTCATTAATTAAAATTAATGAAGTTCAAAAATAAGTAAGAGGGTCGCTGATTTATATTTGTGCCGTTCATTAAATGCTTTTCCAATTCCAATTTAATAATTATTTTAAAGTGGTATATTAAAACTAAAAATCGCTTAAATATCTATAAGAAATAAGTACATTTTCAAAAGTGTATAAGAAAAAAGTGTATTTTCATTTTTATGCATAATATCATTTATATTTAATTCTAGGATATTTTAAATTTTAATAAAATAAAGTCCAAACCAAACGAAACAAGCGGTCACTGATCGGGAAAGTAATGGCAAACGGTCGCACTAAACTTTTGGCTCCTCGTCTCGAGGCGTCGATTTGACGTAGACTGCCGATCGAAAAATTATTGGCAAACGATCATCGCATTACGCCTTAAGCCCGATCGGAAAAGTAATGACAAAAATTACTCCGACGTTGACTGCTGATACTATTGGCAGATGTCGCCATAATATGGATCCTACCACTGAAAAAACTTTTAATTTCTGTAAGCCCATGCGATTGACACAGTTGTAACACATTGTAACCAGGGCCATACTGAAGGCGCCAAAATGGGTGGGGCGTCAAATATTTATAGATGATCACCAGGTGATCACCAGTGATGATCAGGTGATGATCTATCACCTACGAAAATCGTTTTTAGTAAACAAAAAATTGGCAGGCGTAAATGTTTTGAAAGCTATTTTTTGTTGACCAAAGGCCATTAGGCGGCCACATGACCAACGATCTATTGCCTATCAGAACTGCTAGAAGAAGAGCGGTAAAAGGTCTGAAAACTGGTTGGCTAATTACCGGCCGCATTCTCCTATAGATCGTGTGCCGCTCAAAATATGCGACAATTGCCCGATTGGCGCGTAAGTGACTGCATCGCATGCATGCGATAGTTGCTAAAAAAATAAACTCTTGGGTTATCCGTAATAATATTATAATAATAATAACCTAGGTTAGGGTGTGTCAAAAAATCCCGAATTTCGAAATCGAAAAGACTCTCTAGCTCAAAAGTTGCTCCTTAGTAAAAAACGGTGGCCACTCAAAAATGAGCCAAATCGATTAATGTTTAGACTCTAAACTTTAGAGCGCTCAAACTTTGAAAAAAATCGGTACCTGTTTTTCGGATAAACACTGATTGTGTATAAAGTTGAGGACATTTTGGAGGGTTTCTTTGGTAATATATAAAAACAAAACTAGATATGAGAAACTAAAAAATATATCCCCCCTCTCATTAAGTTAGAACATAAAAAAAATCGTCCATTATTCGAAGATTTCATTTTTTAAAGTTTTAAAAAGTGCTTAAAAAATAGTTTTAGACAAAAAACCCTCAAACTTATATATTTGTATACAAGCATATATACATGTTAACCTACCTGCGTATACAGAATACATTATTTGTTTTCGCAACTTGGGTAAAAAAAAACTCTATTCAAAACCGGGTGGATTTTCTGTTTTTTGGCTAAAACTTTTTCCGGTGTTATGTCCTTTTAAATATGGCCTATTTTTAAAGGCATGGTGTATTTTAAGAATGGCGCGACATGGCGCACCTCCCTTAGGAATGGTTTTTTAACCAAGGTGCATATAATTTTTTTTTCTCGGTTTTTAATGTTAAATAACCACCCATTAACAAAATCTTTGTTTTTGGCTTTATAATTTTTTTATTTTTGGTTCTTGATGCGAAAAATTTACTTTTAAATGCATTTATCTTCAAAACGGTTAATCCTGCTATACAAACTTTTTTGTGTTTTTTACATAAAAAAGTATATTCCAATAAGAAAAATTCAAAAAAAGTACAGCGGAACAGTTTTAGGCAAAAAACAGAAAATCCACCCGGTTTTTAATTGAATTTTTTTTACCCGAGTTGCGAAAAATAATGTATTATGTATACGCAGGTAGGTTAACATGTATATACAGACAGGCAACGGTGTACAAGAAATTCGCGGATAAAATTGCATTACGTGAAATTCTTTGCGCGAGGCACATAGATTTTGTTAAATATTGAATTCTCTTAAGCGACTGGCAAAACCCCAATGTACCAAATGTTATCACTGATAACATTGATAACTTATCAGGTTAATTAAAAAATGTAAATATGGGTGGTTCTATTACTTTTAAAAAATATAAGTAGGTAATGGAACGTTCAAGTATTAAGTAACGCAAATTGTACCGAAAATCATATACTTCATACCTCGGTTCTCGCGTTATTAAAGGATTAAAGGATGAAGAGATTTCATATTTTGGCTACCCCCCTAATAGGGGATGTGTTAGGGGGGCTAGCCAAAATATGAAATCTCTACAGCCTTGAATAACGCGCCCCCCTAACACACCCCCTATTAGGGGGGGTAGCCAAAATATGAAATCCCTACATCCTTTAATAACGCGAGAACCGAATTATGAAGTGTATGAATTTTGGTACATTTAGTGCATTACGCAATACTTGAACGTTCCCTAAGTAGGGGTGGTTCTAAGGGGGAGACAGATTTTTTTAAATATTAAATTCGTGTTCAGCGAGACGAAAAATCTCAGGTACCAATTTTTTTCGGGTTACATAAAAAATATATAAAAACGGGGTGGTTCTACCCCATTAAGAGGTACGGATAGAATTTTTTAAATATCAAATTCATTTTTAGCGAATCTCAAAACCCCTAAATCCCATTTTTTGTAAATATTAAACACCTTATCCTTCTTGTACACCGTTGTCTGGACCGGTCTGTATACTTGTATACTAATATATAAGTTTGCGGGTTTTTTGTTTAAAACTATATCTTAAGCACTTTTTAATACTTAATAATAAATGAAATTTTTGCGGAATCTTCAAATAATGGGCGATTTTTTTATGTTCTAACTTAAGGGGTGGGGGGATATATTTTTTTAGTTTCTCTCAACTAGTATTGTTTCTAAATATTACCAAAGAAACCCTCCAAAATTTCCTCAATTTTATACACAATCAGTTTTTATCCGAAAAACGGGTACCGATTTTTTTTAAAGTTTGAGCGCTTTGAGCTACCTCTAAACATTAAGCGATTTGGCTTATTGTTGAGTGGCCACCGTTTTTTAGCAAGGAGTAATTTTTGAGCCAGAGAGTCTTTTCGATTTCGAAATTCTGGATTTTTTGACACACCCTAACCTAGGTACCTGGAACATTATCTGAGAAAGAAATCAGAGGACAAAACTTTTGATTTAAATTCACAAAACCACACCGTGATTATCAATCACTGATTGAGAAAATTACAGAGAACAATCGGAATTTGATCACAGGAATTGGTGTTCCCGCTTTGGTTACGTTAATAGGAAAAGAATGTTAAAATTTTGAAAACCGTTGCTACATTCGGGAGAATAAAAGACTGAAACATAATGTCATTGATTTATAAAAGAAATTCTCTTCAATATATGTTTGTACACGAGAAAACGTACCTACTTGTTTGTCGATAACTGTTTGGACTTACTTTCTTTTCACCTCAACAACCACTATGTACAAACTTTTACGAAAATATTATACTTAAAAAAAATGCATTTTGAATTTGAGGGGCTTAACTTGGACCCATAAGCCGCATGCAGGTAAAGATCGGAACGTGCTACTATAGTCAGAGCCGGAATTAAGCCATTTTTTGTCAAAAACTTAAATTAATTTTTTTTTCACCACCTCCAAAAAAAGCTTTATCCATGGCAGAAGTTTTGATGACTCTTGGCAAAGATATACCCTATTCAAAAACGTTTAGGTGTGTAACCCCCAATACCCTCCTATGTACTGTGTCCGCAGTCGTGACTATAGTCGCTTCACTCCGCTTCACTCGGAAACATTCATGCTGCAGGACTAAGGGAATATCCACAGTCTCGCATAAGAACGTAATACATAAGAATGCGATGCCGTGATTTGCTTGATGATCCGTCATGTATCTTGTAAGCCAATTACGTCATCCTATTCTTATGTTTTATGTTCTTATGCAAGATTCTGGATATGCCAAACAACCAGTTTACTGCCTTGATATATAAACAAGCCGCGAAGATATGTAATGCTACGCACTCCATTGTATATTATTCACAGTAAATGGTATATTGCATTTTCCCAAATACTTAAAAAAAAATAACTTTCAAAAAAATAAAAAATAAAAAAATACATTTAAAAAAGTTTGGACTTTTTTGAAAAACCAAAAATTAAAAAAAAAATACAAAAAAAATAAAAAAAAAACTTTTTCAAAAATTTTCAAATTTTTGTTTAATTGTTCTTTTTGCGAAAAAAAAATTAAAATTAAAAAAAAACGATTTTCAAAAAAAAGTTTTAATTTTATTTTCTTTTTGCGATAAACAAAAAATTTTGATTATAGTTTTTTTATTTTTTTTTAAGTTTAGAATTGATCCTTATAATAAAAGTAATTTTTCCTGAAAAAGTTAAGTTAATCGGAATTTTATTATATATATATAATAGCATTTTTCGATTTTTTTAAAAGTTTAACCCCCCATAACTTTTTTTTTGTTACTTTCAAAAAAAAATAGTAGAACTTGATTTTTCCTGAAAAGTCCAAGTCGATCGGATTATTCCTTATCGAGTTATGGTGTCTACAAAAAACGTGACATCAGGCAGACGGACAGACGGACATTTCAAAAAAAATAGTTTCTTATTTTTTTATGAAATGAATTTATATCTAACAATTTTTTGTCTAGGACGATTTTTTGAATTTTGTTGAAAATTCGAAACTACCGTATAACATTATTCTAGCGCAGGCGCTGTGAATAACACTATCCCACAAAACGAAATTTTTGAAGCATACTTTTTTTCTAACATAACCTATCTTAAAGCATTTTTTCCCCTGATTCTGAATATTTTTTCAGATTTGGGCTACACAGTTTTTATATATGTATGTTTTAGAAAAAAAAAACACCTTTTTCCAAATGACTGTAGAATTTCTTTTTATGAATATTTTTTAATCAAATTCGGGTCACTTATAAAAAAAGGATGTGCTTTTAAGACTTTGGAAGATTTTTTTAAATATCGACCCCCATTTTTTTTACACTGAAAAAAAATATTTTTTTTTGCTGTCAAATTTTCAAAAGATGGATTTTTTTTCGTAACCCCAATTAAAACATTTTGTATTTATCTGGCTTTATCTTTGCTTTTTGAATTTTTAATAGGGAGCTTCCAGAAGTGGCGCTACATCAATTTTAAGTGCGTCAAGACGGAAATTTTAACACCGGTATGAGCGCTATTCAGCGAGCCGGAGCAGTACGTACGTACGACTATAGTCGTAGGTGTTTAAACTAGAAAATATACAGTATTCGTTTATTAAATAAATAATTATACAAAAAAACAATGTATTTAGCTTAATTTTATCTACCAGCCTTAATCGCTTACGTTAACAAATATATATCTTAACCTAAAAATAATGTAAGTGTTTCTTACCTTTTTTTTCTTTTGTATGCAGTTCTATCAACTTCTACTACGGACCAACAGTAATCACCCATCATAGCAGGATTTCCTTTTTCCTGATATCGCTTTTCCATATTCGCAATTTGTTGGTGAAATCTTTCACGTTGCTCCTCACTGACGGCACCGAGATTAGGTGGAAAGTAATCCAGATGGGAGGCATAGCGTAGTGGCTAGCGCGTATGTATAGCAAGTCTACTATCGTGAGTTCGATTCTCACTGGCGCCGATTTGCCTTTTTCAGTTAATTAATAATTGAAATTTGGCGAAGGCGATAAGTGAAACGGACAATCCCTAGAAACTGGTTCGAAAGTCAGTATAAGCCGGTGGTTCCCTCTACTACTAGCCCACACAAGTCCTGGACTTAGGGGATGCTTAATTAAGTAGAATAGTACAAGGTTAAACAAATAAACAAAACAAACAAAATGTGAATGTAGAAAATGTATTTTAAGGGACATTCTACATCCCATCAATCGGTAGTTTCTTATAAGAGATTTCACCCGAGCTACATAATTCTTTTCCCTTTTATTATCCAAAAACCCAAGTTTAAATGAATGCCAGGCCAACTTCTCAGTCTTTGAAAGTTTTGACTCAAAATTCCTATCTTTAACAGCTTCGGGAACTTTTCTTTTAGGTACTAAAATGGTTCTCCTTCCTGTTTCAATGCCTTTACGTAATTTTTCATTAGCCCCATTTTAATATGTAGAAGGGGTAATAGAATTTTTTTTGGGTCAACTAGTTCATAACATTATTACAACATGGTGCAAACGTTTTTCTTTTTTCCCACTTTTTAATTTTGTAATGCTTTTTTACAGCTCGGCTATCCCATACGCACAAAAAACAAGAATATTTAGTAAACCCACCTTGAATATACAAGTTATGTTAACATTATATATTTTAATTTAACTAATGGTGGGGTTAAAAAAATATCGAAATTACCGGGATTAAAATAAATGAATTATAATTCATTTATTTTAATTCCGGCAATCTCCGTAATTATAATTATTAATAATTACCTGAAATAAAGTTTGTAAGATTAGGCTAGTTAACATAAACGAACTCATTGGCGCCGATTGCCTTTTTCAGTTAATTAATAATTGAAATTTGGCGATGGCATACTCCCTAGATATATTGGTTCGAAAGTCAATTAAAGCCGGTGGTTCCCTCTACTACTAGCATACACAAGTCCTGGACTTAGGGGATGCTTAATTAAGTAGAATAGTACGAGGTTAAAAACAAACAACAACAACAACAACAATTAAATGTAATTACCTGAATTACCTAAAATAAAGTATTAAATATTTTTATATACCTGTTAGAAATTACTTTTCTAACACAAATAAACACGGCAAAGAAGCGCGATTTTTAGTTTTAAGGCATATGTACTGTCCCGACATGCTCGAGAGTGATCCTAGCATGCATATTGGTGTTAAACCTTCCCACACGAAGCACTAAAAATTAATGTAGCGCCACTTCTAGAAGCTCCTCATTAAAAATTCAAAAAGCAAAATGAAGCCAGATAAATAAAGAATTTTTTAATATGGGTAACGTAAAAAAAATCCATCTTTTAAGAATTTGACAGCAAAAAAAAAAATTTTTTTCAGTGTAAAAAAAATGGAGGTCGACATTTGAAAAAATCTTTCAAAGTCTTAAAAGCACATCCTTTTTTCATAAGTGACCCGAATTTGATTAAAAAATATTCATAAAAATTAATTCTACAGTCTTTTGGAAAAAGGTGTTTTTTTTTCTAAAACCCCTGTATATAAAAACTGTGCGGTCGTAGCCCAAATCTGAAAAAAGATACAGAATCAGGAGAAAAAATTCTTTAAGATAGGTTATGTTAGAAACTTTTTTTCTAACAAAAATTTCGTTTTGTGGGATAGTGTAATATAACTATTTTACTCGGTGGCACAAGTCTAGAATTTATCCGAGTTGAACCCTTCTTTGCTTGGACTAATAATATTAGTCTGGGTTCGTTTTATTTCTCATAATTTTTACAGCGAATGAAAAGAATCCATTGGCTCAAATTTGTCACGTGCAAGGCCGTATCCAGGGGGGCCGCCCCCCCTAAATCCTAAAATTTAATACGAAAACGTAAAAAAAATCCATCTTTTAAAAATTTGACAGCAAAAAAAAAATTTTTTCAGTGTAAAAAAAAATGGAGGTCGACATTTGAAAAAATCTTTCAAAGTCTTAAAAGCACATCCTTTTTTCATAAGTGACCCGAATTTGATTAAAAAATATTCATAAAAATTAATTCTACAGTCTTTTGGAAAAAGGTGTTTTTTTTTCTAAAACCCCTGTATATAAAAACTGTGCGGTCGTAGCCCAAATCTGAAAAAAGATACAGAATCAGGAGAAAAAATTCTTTAAGATAGGTTATGTTAGAAACTTTTTTTCTAACAAAAATTTCGTTTTGTGGGATAGTGTAATATAACTATTTTACTCGGTGGCACAAGTCTAGAATTTATCCGAGTTGAACCCTTCTTTGCCTGGACTAATAATATTAGTCTGGGTTTTATTTCTCATAATTTTTACAGCGAATGAAAAGAATCCATTGGCTCAAATTTGTCACGTGCAAGGCCGTATCCAGGGGGGCCGCCCCCCCTAAATCCTAAAATTTAATACGAAAATATAAAAAAATTTGAAGCTTCTCCGGGCCCGGGTTCAAGGGGGGCCCGGCGTTGATAGTTTCTTTTGGTTTATAATAAACAGTTTATACTTTATATTTACTCCCCCAGAACGATAAGGACACAAAGCGAAACAAATATACAGGCTCTTAAAAATTTTCGCTTGCGGCGCTAGAGTTTTTTTGCATTTAAACTTTAAATACACTTTTAAAGTTAAAATACACTATATATACAACATATGTAGATGGCGCTTTGTAGCTAAGACGTACTGTAAATGAGCTCTATATAATTTATAAATATAAGTCGTTTCTAAGGTACTAATTTGTGTCTAGTAAGTGTTAAAGTGATACCTGTTAGTCAGTGATATATAATATATATAATATATTATATTTTTCTTGTGCATCATGGTCAAATTAACGATGGAAACTCTTAATTCTAAAATGGACAAAATGGCGGCTGACTTGCAGCGAGATCTCAAAAATTTCAAAAGCAAAATACTAAATGAAACTGTTTCTGATAGCCAATTGGACATATCAGATAGTGAAACACTGCTAGACAGATTTAACAACATGGAAGAAAGATTAAATTCACGTATAGTTGAGTTGAAAAAAGATTTTCAAACGTTAAATGCATCCTTAACTAAAACAGTTAATTCTGGCATCATGCGTGAAAATGTAAGTTATATAATAATGCACGGTATAAAAGAAGATGACACAAGTGATTATGAAAAGGTAATCAATGTGATAAGGAATAAACTCAAGGTAAACATTGGGAAAGAACAACTGAATCAATGCTATCGACTTGGCAAAAAAATCAACGTAAAAAACAGTAATAACAAAACAAACATCAGGCCGGTTGCAGTACAATTTTGCCAACTGTGGATGCGAGATTCGGTGTTTTACAATAAAAAATGTTTAAAGGGCTCGGAAATCATGTTTACTGAGTTACTCACTAAAGAAAACTTGGAACTTTTTAAAAAGTGTAAGGATAAATTCGGGAAATCAGCCTGGACTTACCGTGGTTCTATATTTGTGAAAGTGAATGACATAAAAGTGCTAATCAAGGACGAGAAGGACCTTTTGGATTATGTTTAGGTGTAAAACTCTGGTCAGTACTTTCCAATTTTCTTTTCTTATTTTAATAAATGCTAAAAACTCTTGAAACTTTTTTATACAGGTGAAATATAGGCTTTCCACAATGTTTTCTTGTAATAATTTTTGATTTTTTATGTATATATATGTGCATATATATGTTGCATCTTAATGGTATACTTTGTTGTGTTATCTTTTTTTTTGTGTTTTTTTATGTATAAAGAAACATTGTCATTAAATTTTGGAATTAGGGTTCAGATCTATGTCTTGGAAATTTTGTACTTGTACACTTTTTCTTCTTAGAAATCATTAAATTTTGTTCACTGAATTATTAATATTAAATCAACCAACTATCTAACTAAATACTTAACACATATAACTCTTAGTACTACTTTAGTATTCTTTGTTTTATCTTATATATTTTGCTTTAAACTTAGAATCAATTAATAGGTACTATCAACTACGTACTATTATGTTTATTTAATTTTTTATTATGCAACCAATAGGTTTAAATAATTAATGGAAATGGAAACTCTCAAAATTGCACATTTAAATGTAAGGACGTTAGTCGGACATTTTACTGATTTTAAAAATACCCTCCTGCACGCTGATTTTGACATTTGTGTCCTTAATGAAACTCGACTTGATAACAGTATACCATCTGACAGTGTTTATATTGACGGATATCGTTTCATTCGTTATGACCGCAACAGGCAAGGTGGGGGTGTCGGTGTGTATCTGAAGCGCAGCTTAAATTATTCAGTATTAAAAATTGGTGGGGACATTGAACAAATATGGCTAAAAATTCATGCACAGGATAACGATACAGCAATAGGTGTAATATACAGACCGCCTGAAATTAGCTATTTGCGTTTTTGGGAATGCTTTGAAAGTACTTACTCTGATATTATACCCTATGCTAGTAATATAGTTTGTTTAGGGGACTTTAATTCAGATTTGTTAATATATAATAGTGAAAGCAAATTTGTGAATAAAACATTAGATGGACTAGGGTTAAAGCAAATTCTTAATCAACCTACGAGAATATTCGGTACGTCGGCAACGCTAATTGATTATATTTTAACTTCTAGTGAGAACTTAGTATCAGAACCCAACGTGCTTCACACCGATATTCATACAGATCATGAATTAATACACTGTAAATTAAAGTTAAAAATTAATAAAAATTCGCCTTTATTCAAGACATTTAGAGATTTTAAAAACTTAGACTACGAACAATTTAAAAATGATCTTAAATCCATACCATGGAGAAATATATATGATATAAATAATATTGATGATAAAATTGATTTTATTAATAGTAATATTACAAGTTTGCTCGATATTCATGTGCCCTTTAAAACCATTAGAATTACTAAAAAATATGCCCCTTGGCTAACTGATAATCTCAAAGAAATGATGGCGGAACGAGATAGAACTCTTAGTCGGTATAAAAGAACTAAAAGTAACGTGGATTGGCTATCTTACAAGAATATTAGAAATGCTGTTTGCTTAGCGATAAAAAATGAAAAAAAGGTTTTTTATAACATAAAATTAAATAACTGTAACTCTAACAATGTTTGGGCGAATATGAAGTCCCTCAATATGCTTAGTAAAAAGTCATCTTTATTGCCCGAAAATCTTTCCGATGTCAATAGCTTAAACAGTCATTTCATTAACTCTATTCCTAAGCTGGACAAAGATGAGGACACTGTTTCTTTTTATAAAAACAATACTAAAATTCCTAATAGTCCACAATTGCATTTTGAAGAAGTACCTGAAATTGATATTTTAAAAATTATTGATAACATCAAAAGTAAAGCTATGGGTTGCGATGAAATCAACATTTTAACAATTAAGTTGTGTGTGCCTTATCTTTTGCCATACATTACACATGTAATTAATTTTTGCCTAAAAAACTCAGTATTTCCTTCCCTATGGAAAAAGGCGCTAGTTATACCCCTTCCAAAAAATTCAGATCCAACGAGCTATGACCATATTCGCCCTATTAGTATTTTACCGACGTTTTCAAAAATATTAGAAAAAGTAATACAGTCACAATTACAAAAGCACTTAGATTTGAATAATATAATACCCAGTACTCAATCTGGCTTTCAACCAGGGCATAGTTGTGCTACTGCCCTACTCAACATAACAGATGATATTTTTTCTGCCACCGATCAAGGTCTTTTAACCATCCTAACAATGCTAGATTATACCAAGGCCTTTAACTGTATTAATCATGATACCATGCTTGCTATCTTGCATTATATTGGACTTTCAGAAAGTGCAGTGAATATGTTGGCTAGTTACCTAAGTAATAGGTTTCAGGCTGTTTTCTATGATGGTAAAAAATCAGGTTTTAATAAAATATCTTGTGGTGTGCCGCAGGGGTCCATTTTAGGGCCTCTACTTTTTATTATATACATTTCACACTTCACTTCTGCATGTCTTTCTGCAGTACAACATTTTTATGCTGATGACAGCCAGTTAAAAATCTCTTTTAGACCAGATGAGTCATCGCAAGCCATTGCTGCTTTAAATTTTGATTTGAACAATATTCACGAAATATCAAAAAAACACTGCCTACTATTAAATACTAGCAAATCAGTCTCTATGCTGTTCGGCAAAAAAAATCTTATTACAGATTTTCTCACAGATCATAGTGCCAGCATAAATATGAATAATGAAATAATTAGATTTCGCGACGATGTAAAAAATCTAGGTCTAACCATGGATGCGGACCTACGTTTTACTAAGCACATTTCAAACTGTTTAAGTAGAGCATATTTAAACTTGAGGCTTTTGTACCAAAATAAAGAATATTTAAACAAAAAAAATAAAATAATGCTCTGTGAAACATTAGTCTTGTCACAAATGAATTTTTGTGACGTTATCTATGGGCCTTGTCTCCTCGCGTCTGATCAACATCGCATTCAAAAACTCCAGAATTCTTGCTTACGATTTATTCATGGCATTAGGCGTAACCAGCACATCAGCCACACGGTTAAATTAACTGGTTGGATAAATATGGAACACAGAAGGTTTTTACATTCAGCTGTATTATTTTTTAAGATCCTAACTAATAAATCTCCGACATATCTATACAACAAAATTAAACCTAGGTCGGATGTACATAATGTAAATATACGCTTCAAAAATACTCTGACACTTCCCAAACATGCTTCTGAAATTTTTAAACGGTCATATTCTTACCAAATTACTAGTGTTATAAATAATTTAAATTTTACTTTTATTGGTCAAAAACTTTTATGGTTTAAAGCAAAACTGTTAAAAATCTTGCTGATGGAAGAAATCTATACCACGTAGATTGGTGTACTGTTGTCAGTTTGGAGGTGTAGGTGTTTTCTTTTTTTTGTGATTGGATGTCTCCATTAATGCTTTCTTACTGCTAAATTTGTAGTGTGTTTTATTTGTATTTCTTTATGCATAGTTGGTTGCTCACATATAATTCTCAACACGGTTAGATAGGTTATGTTATTGTTTTAGGTTATCTTCTGTGAACATTTTGTATACATTATACTCATACGGGTTAGATGTAAGAATAGACGTATGATTGCAGGTCCTAGCCTGCCTGTAGTTATACGTACTAAATCTCGCCCATAAAATTTTTTTGTAATTTACTATTTACATATTTTTAATAAAGACCTTTATTATTATTATTATTATTATTATAACATTTATAAAAAAATTGCCTGCGGCACTATAGCTTTTTTACTCCCCCAGAACGATAAGGACACAAAGCGAAGCAAATATGCAGGCTCTTTTCCAAGTGAACCACACAGCTTCAAATTTCGCCTGCGGCTATAGAGTTTTCTTGCATTTAAAGCTTCTTTAAATAGTACCACCTTTAAAATTTAAATAGACTATAAAATTTATAAAAAAATCGCCTGCCTGAGGCGCTATAGCTTTTTGCTCCCCCAGAACGATAAGGGCACAAAGCGAAACAAATATGCAGGCTCTTTTCCAAGTGGACCCTAAGGCTTCAAATTCGTAAAAAAAATCGCCTGCGGCGTAAGAGTTTTCTTGCATTTAAACTTTAAAGAGTAATACTTCTAAAATTTAAAGAGACTATAAAATTTATAAAAAAAATCGCCTGCGGCTTTTATACGTTCTTTTTTATTGGAGTTTATAAAACCTAAGCTTGAAATTTGTCAATATTTTCGCCTACGGCGCTAGAACTTATACCGCTGTTTTTAAATTTAGACCAGCACAGTTGTAAAAAAATTTACCTGCGGTGCTAGGGCTTTCTTATTTTTTTTATTTGAATTTTTGAGTTTTACTACACTGAATTAAAAAAGGCCGGAAATTAACAGAAGTAAAAAAAACATGAAAAAATTTTCTCATGAGGCGTAATTTTCATTCTTTTCGAGATTTAGGGAAAAAATGTTTTGCCCGCCCCCCGAAAAAAAAATCCTGGATACGCCCTTGGTCACGTAACAATATACGTACACCCAATAAAATCAAGAATCGATATGAAAAGTTTGATAAATAAAAGGCAACAACCAGAGCCGTTGCCATGAGGGGATTGGGGGAAGGTTGAACTTTAGCCCCCTTAACAAATTCCCTTCGCTACGGCTTTGACACCAACTAAGCTTCGCTAAGACACCGGACATACTTCTGGTGGGCATACCCATGCATACAAGTTATAATATAACACGAACTCCCTTCTAGAGCTTTTGATGTTATTAAACGTTTTGTAGGCTCCTGGTGACAACATAATCTGTCAATTTGTCGAAACGTGGCCAAAGGGTTTGGAATTTCTAACTTATAAATGGACGCTTCCTATCTCTAGTTAAATAACAAACAATCCGTGAAGATATGTAATACTACGCATTCCATTATATATTATTCACAGTAAATGGTACCTATATTGAATTTTCCCAAATACTTGAACAAAAATTCGTTAAAAAATAAAATAAAAAAACTTGAACATTTTTAATTTTTTTATTTCTTTTTTGAAAAAAAAAATCAAAAAAAAAATTAACAATTTTTTAAATAAGACCTTTTTGAAAAACAAAAAATTTCATAAAAAAAATTTCATTTTTTTTTCTTTATTTTCTTTTTGTAAAAACGAAAAAAAATGATGTTTTTTTAATGATTTATTTATTTATTTATTTATTTATTTAAGATATATAAATTTATAATAAACTACAATGTACAGACCCGCCTAAACAATGTTTGTGTGAGGTGTCATAAATAAGATATAATATTTCTAAAAAAATAAAACTTTAGTTTTAAGTTTAAATAAATATAAAAATTAGTTATATCCGAGGGTTTTGCGAGAACATTTTCTTTCATATGGTTGATTGGATGGTAAGTAAGGTAAGATATAAGAGTTATAATCAGAGGTAAGTTTTTTATTTAGAGTAAGTAGTATTTTTTATTTTATTTTATTTTATTTTATTTGTTAGGTTTAAATATTTTATCTTTTATGTTAGAAAAATTGTTTTTTATGTATAGTTTTAATTCCTTTTTTAAAACAGTTTTTCTTTCAATATTTCTAATATTTGATGGTAAAATATTATAAATTTTAGGTCCAAAATATAACATAGAGTTTTGTGTGTGCATTTTTTTGTACACTGGGATGGACATGAAGGAATTGACTTTTGCTCTTGTTGAGTGAGAATGCGAGAGTTTCGGCATTTTGTCCGCGTTGACCAATACCCATAAAGCCAGTTGGTAAGTATAAAGTTCCCTAACATTAAAAATTTCCAATTCTTTATATAGTTGACTTGTAGAATATTGAAAATCTTTTTTATATAATATCTTTAATAATGTATTCTGTGTTACATTTAGTCTTGCTAATGCATTTTCAAGAAGCCCTCCCCATATTAAAATTCCATATCTGATAAGTGACTCAGCTAAAGCATTATAAATAATATTAAGGAGTTTTTTATTAAGAATGTCGCGAATTTGATAAAATGTATGTATGAGTCTCCTGAGCCGACCGTTAAGGTATTTTACGTGTTCATTCCATCTCAGATGCTGATCCACCATTAAACCTATGTATTTAACATGGTTAACTTTTTCTATTATTTCACATTGGCAATTTTGTTGTTTACTGCAATTATGTTTGTGAATTTTTAAATTATTTAAGTTAGGTAGACCAGCAGCTGTTTGACAGAAGGTAAGAAATTTAGTTTTTGAGATGTTTAGGCTCAGGAGACTATAGTCAAGCCAGTTTTTAACTTCGGTCATGCCAGCTTCAGCCATTTCAAATACTTCCTCCCAGGTTTCACCTATAAAAATTAAGGCAGTGTCGTCAGCGAATGATATAATTTTTCCTTTGATTTTAACGTCATATATGGAATTAATATAAATTAAAAATAATATAGGACCTAATACTGTACCCTGGGGTACACCTCTGGATACAGTAATTGGATCACTAAGCGATTTCCCGATTTTAACAATTTGGATTCGTTCTGAGAGGGAGTCTTTGAAAATGGCTAAAGCTAGACCTCGTATACCAATTCGCTCCAATCTTTTTATCAGTAACTTATGATCAACAGTGTCAAATGCCTTAGCTAAGTCAAGGAATATGGCTAAACATTT
Organism: Brachypterus glaber; assembly: GCA_958510825.1. NCBI lineage: Eukaryota > Metazoa > Arthropoda > Insecta > Coleoptera > Kateretidae > Brachypterus > Brachypterus glaber. Next base: position 46,275,120 of record OY294045.1, on the reverse strand, counting down.
TTTATTACCGTCCAGGCCTGTAACAACTCCGTTCACAAAGGCAAGAAGCGCATCCTCACAGCTACGTTTTTTCCTAAATCCGTACTGATTAGTATTTAGAATTTTATTACTTTCAATAAAATCAACAAGGCGTTTTTTTATACATTGTTTAAGTAATTTTGAAATATTATTAATCACGGAAATAGGTCTATAATTAGTTGCGAGTTCTTTGCTGCCCGCCTTGTAAATAGGAGTTATTACAGACTCTTTTAAAGCTATTTTAGATTTTAAGCTTTCACGGCCATTAAGATATAAAGAACTTTCACTTTCGTGAACGGGAATCGATAGAAATCATCAAGCATCCTAACAATATCAATCGGGACACTGGTTACCACTTACCTGCAATATGGAAGTCTTTGATAGGAAAAACCTCGTCACGGGTGAATAACCACAACTCGTCATAAATAGTGACACAAGTTGATTCGAAACTTAGTTTCAGATTAATCCCTGAAGATGTCTCTAGTAGTAAGAGACGAAACGTCGGAAAGTGAAAATCCATTAACACGGTCTAAACCCGAAAGTGAAAGTTCTTTATATCTTTTAAAGCTACTGGAATTTTAGCCGTTGTTAAAATTAAGTTAAAAATGTGTGTTAAAGGATTTAAAATATGGGGGTGGATGCTTTTTAGTGTTTTTACTAATAATTCATCAAGGCCGAATGAAGATTTGTTTTTTAAATTTGCTATGTGAAGTATTAGTTCATTATTTGTTACGGGAGACATAAATAATGAGTTACGTACATGGGCATTGCTTTTAGGGGGGTTGGGATTTGAAGTATTAATATTTTTTTTTCAGAATTTGATGCATTTTTTATTATATCCCATACCATCTTAAAATTATTGTCAGCTTTATTAATTTCTGATGCATAATAATCATTTTTAATATTAAATTTTAACTGATTTATAAAGTTTCGATACCTTTTATATTCGTTTTCCAATTCTTTATCGTCTCTATTTTTATTGTATTGTTTTTTTAGGTAATCTCGACGTCTTATGGATGTTAAAAGCCCTACTGTAATCCAGGGTTTTATTTTATAACATTTGTTAGATACTTTATTTTTCAATTGTGTATTATTACTTATATGTTTTTTAAGTGTTTGAATAAAATTATTATAGCTTTGTTCAGAATTATTATTAAAGACACTATACCAGTTTTCACTACCCAAATCACGAGAAAGAGTTTCAAAATTAATTTTTTTGATACACAAATTATTATTTTGTTTTATAATTTTAGATTCTATGATAGTTTTTTTTTAATTTTTTAATAAAGTTTAACCCTCTATAACTTTTTTGTTGTTATTATTCGTTTTATCCAGCAACATTATAACTGTATTGCCTAAGTCTATAGACTTAAACTGATGCCATTTAAGGTTCAACATGTTTTTAAGATCTAAAAACAAAATGGTTCGTTAATTGAAAAATAAACGCCTTTTTTCGAAGATTTGGTCTCAAAATTTCGTTTTGGGATATAGGTTGTTCACAAAATGGGTTTATTTGTACATTAACGAAATTTCTACAATGAATCATAAATCAAAAAGTCCAAAATGATCAAAATTTGCGTTACGTAATACTTGAACGTTCCCTATGTAATGCTACGCATTCCATTATATACTAATCACAGTAAATGTTATATTGCATTTTTCCAAATACTTAAAAAAAATAAAAAAATTTCAACAATTTTTTTTTAATTTAATTTTTCGCAAAAGAAAATAAAAAAATATTGAAAATTTTTGTAAAGTTTTTTTTTTATTAATTATTTGGGAAAAAGTAATATATCATTTACTATGAATAGTATTTAATGGAATGCGTATCATTTCACGGCTTGTTTTACTCTTCGCGGCTCGTTTAGCATTTATTTTTTTTAATAAAAAACAAAGCGCTTGGAAGACTTTTTTTCATTTTCGCTGAAAATCATATGTATGGACGGTACTATCGAATGGTAAAGGAATTTCAGAGTCCAAACAAAAAAGAATAACCCCAAAAAAGCACTTTTTAGGCTTACTTAGGCTTACTTTTTCCTGGATTACAATTCTTTTAATATTATTACTTTCCCCAAGGAAAGAATTGCGTGAGTAAAAAAAAATTGAAAAATTTTTATTGCTTTTTTTTACGTTTCTGGACGTTTATATCCAAAAAATATGATTTCCCTCAAAAACAATTTTGTCAGTCGGTGGGTCTGTGTGCCCGGGAAATTTTTGACCACGATAACTCAAGTATGCTTCGGGCTAAAATCGGCCGATCGGATTGGGGTAAGGGGGTAAAATTGGGTAAAAACAATTTTTTTCAAAAACTTTTTTTTTTCAATTTGTATTTCGTTTTACGAAAAAAGACCCTTTTTTGAAAAAAAAAAATTATTTTGTAAAACGAAATATTTTTAATTTTTTTTTTCGTTTTTGATTTTAATTAACCTAGTCCTCTAGGGAAAAGTATTATTTTGTTGGCAGCAGTATTTTTGTTTGTATTTTTTCCGAGCCAGATCACATAAACTGACCACTGTGTGTCGCCACATGTGCTTAGTAGTCATAGAAAAAAAATATTTTAAAATATTTCTTTTGGGCATGTGTATTCTGTATTTCTTTTTTTTTTGTAAAATAGCAGGTAATAAAAACAATAGCTTAAGAACCGAAATTTTATCTGGCCTCCAGATTGTGCTTCTGGGTCTCATAAAACGAAATGTCTGCCCAACATATATGTCTCAAATAGATGAACACTGATACCGCATTGCGTAAAACTAAAAATTATTAAAGGTAATAATTTTGTTTTCCTACGACCTGGTTAGTAGTTATAACTACTACTATAGTGCTTATTTTCCACCCGTTTCCATGACAGCGGTCGGAAAGTGCCAGTCAGCTGATTTTACATATCTGCTGTCAGAAAACAAGTGAACACAAGACGTCAAATTAATAAAATTAATTTTAAGATAATTTTTGTTTTTTTTGAATGTTTATGTCTTAGGTAGAAGGGCGTAGATGTTTTTCTTCCCTGGGGGGGGGGGGTGTAATACCCAGGGCCGGCCTGAAGCAGGCCTTAAATTTGGCACCCCTAGAAAAAGAAAAAACACCCTCAAAAAAAAAATATTTGTTCCTGACGGTTTCAAGCAAAACTTGGCGCCTTGGCAAAAAAATGGCGCCCAGAAAAATGCCCTCAAGAAAAAAAGCTTTGCCCCTGGCGGTTTCTTCCAAACTTGGCGCCCTTGCAGCAAAAAAAATTGGCGCCCAACCCTATGGGGGGATAATTACC
>OY294045.1:46128102-46271643 GCA_958510825.1 Brachypterus glaber | reverse complement strand
ACACATACACGTTAGCCTACATATACAGAATTGGCTTAGAAAGGGGACTAGGGGTCAGCAGCCAGCCCTAAATATAAAAAAAAATCATATTTTCAAAACTAAAACTTGTAACGCTCTGAAACTTTTCACAAATATTCTTCATAATTTCAGAGCGTTTCAAGTTTTATTGAAATTATGAATTATTTTAATATTTAGGGCTGGCTGCTGACCCCTAGTCCCCTTTCTAAGCCAATTCTGTGTATGTAGGCTAACGTGTATGTGTGCAAAGAATATTTGTACAAAATTTCAGAGCGTTACAAGTTTTAGTTTTGAAAATATGAATATTTTTAATATTTAGGGCTGGCTGCTGACCCCTAGTCCCCTTTCTAAGCCAATTCTGTGTGTGTAGGCTAACGTGTATGTGTGCAAAGAATATTTGTACAAAATTTCAGAGCGTTACAAGTTTTAGTTGTGAAAATATGAATTGTTTTAATATTTAGGGCTGGCTGCTGACCCCTAGTCCCCTTTCTAAGCCAATTCTGTGTGTGTAGGCTAACGTGTATGTGTGCAAAGAATATTTGTACAAAATTTCAATGCGTTACAAGTTTTAGTTTTGAAAATATGAATTTTTTTAATATTTAGGGCTGGCTGCTGACCCCTAGTCCCCTTTCAGAGCGTTACAAGTTTTAGTTTTGAAAATATGAATTTTTTTAATATTTAGGGCTGGCTGCTGACCTCTAGTCCCCTTTCTAAGCCAATGCTGTGTATGTAGGCGAACGTGTATGTGGATAAAGAATATTTGTACAAAATTTCAGAGCGTTACAAGTTTTAGTTTCGAAAATATGAATTTTTTTAATATTTAGGGCTGGCTGCTGACCCCTTCTAATCTACCGACCCCTAATATCCTAAAAACAATCAAACATTTGATATTTCAAGAACTTTTTTTAATTTCTATAAAAAAAATCTTAAGAAAATATATTTTTATTTTTTTTAAGATTTATATTTGGACTTTTTTCAAAATGTTTTTTTTGTGTGTTTTATTCTTTGTGTTTGGTTTTATATAGTTTTTTGTTTTAAATATTTAATTTCAATAAATTGGTACATTAAAACCCTGCGGAAAATAAATAACGACGTCTATGATCATTCGGGCATCTTCGGAAAATTGGCTGCCAGTTTTGGCTGCTAACTTCACATTGATAGTTATGGTTATATAAACTTAAATTGAGTTTGGCCCAATTATCGTCCGCCCGGACGATAATTGGGTAATGATTTATTTTCTTGTCCCAGATATCGCCCGGCTTATTTTTTTTATTAAAACTGAGATTTATCCTAAAATTTTACATAATAAAGTTAATAATGTGTTTACAAATTACTAAAACCACATTTTTACTTAAAATGTGTTAAAATAACCCAGATATATCAATTTACTTCAGACCTCTGAACTTATCTGACTGACTAAGAAGTGCATTATAGATAGTATTACACTTGGCAGTTTATTCGTTTGTGTAAAATTATACAGAAAAGTAAGCCCTGCCCTTAAGCTGAGTAAACATAGCCAACATATCAATTATTTTATTAAAAATTGAGAATTAAGTTAATTTGACCCGATTCTCTTATTTTTTTAGAAAATATAAGAAAGTGGACGATAATTGGGACATGGTCGATAATTGGGACATTTACCTTATATTTATTTTATATTACCAATATTTTTATGTACACATTAAGTTTAATTAACATTAGAAACTTTGAAAATGTCCGTCCGTCTGATGTCACGATTTTTGTGGACAATCAAGAACGAATTTGCGATCGACCCGAAATTTTTAGGACAAATCAAGTATGTACAAAATTGCCGACACAAATTTTAAAGCCAACTCATCTGCTGAAAATACCGACTGGGCAATTTTGGTCGGTCAGGCCAGGATTATTCAATAATAAATATTTTTTTTGTATAAAAATATATTTAGCTAAATTAATCGTAATAATAACATAAAAATGCTTAAATATATGATTCATTCTTACATATATATTAAATAAATTATACTTTAACACAGATAATAATTTGAAATATCTATTATATAGAGCATTTCACCAGGGGCGTGCCGAAGGGTGGGCGGATGCAGCGAGCGTCCCCCTCATCCTGTTTTGAAAAGTTGGTAAATTTGGATTAATATTTTAAAAGTTGATAAGTTTGTTGTCTAAAGTTGGAAAACTGTTATCTAGTTGGTAAATTGTTTGGTTAGTTACCTTTTATTTTATCAAAATTTTCGTCAGGGGTAAAGCTTTTTTTTAGGTGAGGAACTTTTTTTTAGTCATTTAAATTTTCGCTTTTTTTCAGACGTGAGTTGGAAAATTTGGTTTTTATTCGCTTGTATTCCAAAGTGACATTTTTTGGTTAGAAATGTTAAGTTAAAAGTGACACTCTTGTTAAGAGTTTGTCTTTTGTTTTATTTTGGCAGGCTGCAGCCCGCCACGTACTTTTGCGGTCCCTTATGGAAAATTGTCAGATAACTGACATAATCAAATTAAAACTAATTTTACTTATTAATTTTACCTTTTTTTGTTAAAAATATGTTTACAAGTGAATACAAAATAGCGTATGATACCCGGACGACAAATATATCTCGGTCTTACGCGATTTTGAAACGCATGCAACCGAGAAACATTATTTCTCGTCCTTGGATCATAATATACTATTTATTAGTTGGTAAAATTTTGTACTCCACGACCCATGTTTCTTTGGTACAACACTGTATTTCACATAAGAAAGTGCTGCAAAAACTTACAACCTTTTTGATTCCAAAGGGTAAATATAGTTCCCGGCTAATCAAGAAAATCGTATAGATACAAATCTATATTTTTTGTTGTTTTGAGAAAATCGACATTTTTATTAGGAGAGGCAGATAAAACAATATTTGTAAGTGAATGTAATATACATTTGTTTCATTTGTTGTAGTAAGGCGCAAAGATGCTAATAAGTTAAAAACTCAAATTGTCAGATACGGCCTTCTTGCTTAGAAGGGCAGAATTTTAAAAGTAGGAAAAAAGTTATAGGCCTGTGACCACTTTTGGTTCCAAGCAAACTACTGTGAGGCGAGGAGTGAGCTTCTTCTTCCTCGTTAACAGGGAATACAGCTAATTTTTTCCAACTTTTTGATTAAAGAAATAATAATTATAATAATAAAAATATTTATTGGATAAACCAAAGGTCTAACGACCGAGGTCTTTCTGCCCATAATTTACAATACATTGGTATTTACAATATTTTTAGTAATTAATACAATAAATTTTGTAAAAAAAGAAAAAAATATAATTCAATTAAAAATTACAAACTTTTTTCTTCCCAGAAAAAAGTTATTTTCAAAGAAAAACGAGTTGGGTATAACAAAAAAAAGCTCATCAGCTTAATTTTTTCCAACTTTTCAACGCAAAATTATCAGATTTCTATTTTTTTTTTTTTTCAATTTACCAACTTTTTTAAATTGGTTGGGAAACCCTTCATGACTATGGCTGAAGGTATGTATAAATTTTAAAGTAAAATTTTACGTAAGATTGGTGGAACGCCCAGGAGGGGGTATGAAAAATCTTACATAATCTTACATAGGGAGGGGTTTTTAAATATCCTTAAAAAACATACCTTACGTAATCTTCTTACGTCCCACAGTGGTCATTAGCAGCCAAAATTCTATATCTTCTGTAACTGTTTATATAAATAAGTACAATATTGGCAAAAATTATCAGCATATTATAGGGCTCTTTTTGACATATTGTTAAGATCCTAGCACTTCCGGTTATACCGGAAGTATAATATTTTTTTCTTGATTTTTATTCTAATTTAATGAATTTTAGAATATATTATCAGAGTAATATAAGCAATTTGTTGACTAAATTTTGTAAATTAATAAATTATTCAAAAATTATCTTAAATTTGTACTAGTTTCGATTAAACCAAATATTGTTTACATTTCTACCATTATAAAATAAAATTTATAACCACTAATTATATCTATTATAGTTAAATTGGGGAAAAAACAATAAATATATTAAAACTGTCTTCATATAATATTTCTGACTGTTGAACATGTTTATATAACTGTCATTATTTTTTTATTTTGTTTTAGCGTTTTGTGTAGCAATTAAATATGTTTTTAACTTATTTAATTTATTTGATGCTATGGCAAACCAAGTTAAAGTACTTCAATCCTTATAAAAATAAAATTGTGGGTTGGTTCCTTTGTGCATAACTGTTGTTAAACATTTTAAAATTGCATATTAGTACATATCAATTAATATCTGTCAAATAAGTCAAAAAAATTAATTAATTTTAACGATACCTAGCCTTCCAAATCTCTATAAATATATTAAGTTTACAGATAATTTAACGTTTATTTTTCATAAAAAGGCACATAACTTTTTTCTAGCTAACTTCGATTATTTATGTGTTATTAATAACTATCTAACGTAAATTACTATATGTATTTGGTCTGAGCGGGTGCGTGCAGATTGTGCGAAAAATTAATTGGAAGTGCAATTTTTTAAGGTTAAACAAAGAAAATCGCATATGTGACATGTGACATGACAGGTTTTACCACAAGTTCCTTCAAAGGTATTAATATTTTTAATTTTTTATAAAGACAAAGCATAATTCTATTAGTTGCTTTAAAAATATTCTTATAATAAGGCTTTGTACAATTGTCTCTTTTTAGGGGTCATTAAATTTAGTATAATTTTGAGATCAGAGCGTCATAATAAATTTCATTGCTGCATTAAAAATTGTGGACGTGATTTAAAAATTTAAGACTATATTTTCTAAATACATTAAAGTATTGTTAAACAAAATATAAAATTAAATTTGGAAAATTTGAAACTTTAATTTCCTTAGTTTTGGCCGCTAATGATCACTGTGCGTCCCCATACATTAAATTTAGGTATAACCGAAGCCCGTAATCTCTGGAACAGCCCAAAAGGCTTACATGATAATATTAATCCGAGGGTGAAATATTTTGTGCTGCAGCCACTAAAGTATCGTGAATTTCTTTGGTGTAGGCCACTTGGGCAGTCGCTGTCGCCAAAAATTGCGGATAAGTCAAAACATTATCAGTTACACTGACTGTGTCGCTTCTCGTCGGAAAAACTTGTAAATTCAAGTAACGATTACTGCTTTCTGCTTGACTTAAACATTTTACGGATGTTTTCTGCAATAATAGAAAAACAAGAAAATTAGGAATGGAAAATTTTTGCTACATTAAGTTAGTTATAGTATTACATAATATAGACTACATTTTCTTAATCAGACTCTATCAACCAAAACAGTACTATAAAATACAGAAACATAGTAGACGGAGAGCTGGTGACCATTTTTATTTCATTATTTGCTCCCGGCTATACTTTATATACAGAGCGGTCCAAAAGCCACCCCCCCTCTTAACTTTTGAACCAGTTGAGATATCGACTTCAAATTTAGAACTTTTAAATAAGACAACCTAAACTATCTTTTAGCATATATTTAATACTTTGAGCTCTTAAAATGTGGGCAGGGGGGCATGGGGGCACATTTTTTTAAATGGAAAGGGGGGTCGTGTACTACATCATTTTAAAGCTTATAAAATTCTCCATTTAACTTCATATTTTTAAATAAAAAAAAAATTGGGTTTAAAATGGGGTTGAAAATGGGTATTAATGTCAAAATTCCTCTAAAAAAACAAATAATTTTTTAAAAATGCCTAATTTCATCATAAAAAAAATGTTAATTATACTTTTAAACTAATTTTAGTTGACATAAATAAAAATTTATAAAAAAAACTTAAAAAATCAAATGTTTTAGCACAAAAAATTGAAAAATCAAAACCTTAAAAAACATTTTTTAAAAATTTTAAAATGTTAGTTTAAATAGAGAATTTTATAAGCTTTAAAATGATGTATCACACGACCCCCCTTTCCATTTAAAAAAATGTCCCCCCATGCCCACCTGCCCACATTTAAAGAGCTGAAAATATCAAATATATGCTTAAAGATAGTTTAAGTTGTCTTATTTAAGAGTTCTAAATTTGAAGTCGATATCTCAACTCGTTCAAAGGTTAAAAGGGGGGGTGACTTTTGGACCGCACTTATGTCTTAAAGTACATTCAGATTAAGCTATTTTCAAATTGCTCCGGATCCGATTCCTTTGATTACCAGAAGCTCCAAAAGCTATGGCAATGAGTTACCAAAAAAATCTATTTGTAACTTGCCGAGTCATATACATTTCTTTTAATACATTCAGATTAAGCTTTTTTCATAGTTATACACAATAATTTGGGGCCAAGGCGTAAAAAAAGTCTTTAAAAGTGCCTTTGCATTATGTGATAATTATTTTTTTAAAGAAATGAGAATTTATAAAATGACATTTTGATTAAATGAAAATAATTTCGAGTTTTTAGTGTTGACATATGCCAGATAAAGTTTTTAAAGTCTTTTTTTAACCTTTAGCCTACTAAATAATTTTGTAAAATTGTGAAAATAGACTAATCTAAATGTAATAAATGTAATTTGTTTGGACTGTAAGTTAAAAATATATTTTTCGGGGACCCCATTTCACCACCTTTTCGAGGCTTCTAGCATCCAAAGGAACCTGATCCAGGACCTGGCAATTTGCAAATAGCCTAATTTGAATGTACTTTAAGACATATGTATATAAAATACAGCTGGGAGCAAATAATGAAATAAAAATGGTCACCAGCTCTTAGACTATAGCTTTTATTCGAAAATGTTTTTACTAAACATAATTTACTATACAGAATTACTTTTAAATAGCTACATTCCCTTTAAAGGGAGATTCTACAACAAAACAAATGAAAAAAAGATCTTGTAAACATAAAATTCGGCGGTTTTTTTATTAAATTAAAAAAACGATAAGCATTCAAAATGTCTTATCGTCCGTGATAGTACCGTGGTAGTACCGCGTAACGTCTAACTGCAAAACCGCGTATCTACTGAAAGTAGCAAAACTGAGATTTTGTGCAAGTATAATCTACTCAAATAAATTATAGATTCTATATAATCTACTCATCAAATGGCGTATATTAAGATGTGTTTTGCAATAAATAATGAATTTAAAGGGCTTAAAATGATAAAATTAATAACCATATTTATTTGAAAACTGCGAAAATGCGTATCTAAAAGTTGAGATCACTTTGACATAAGTACATAGATAAGTATAACTTTTTAATTTTCTAAATTAAATTAACGCGTATAACTCAACAGTGGAATGGAAAAATCTTCTAATTTATAGAAACCAGGAGTTAAAATTCTATATTACGCATATAAATATTTGATAGCTACAGCCAAATTGAAATAATTTTTATGGACTTAACCTAGGTTATTCAATAAGCTACTAAAATTATTATTATTATAATATATCGTCAGCTTACAAGTAAAAGGCACTAAGTCACTTTTTTGCAAAAATGGGATTTTTATGGTACTGTAATTAATTTTTGATGATCTATGTACAGGTAAACCGAACTAACTCCTAGGTGGACTGCCAAGAGAGTTACCCACTATACAAAACGCACCAGTTTGATTTTGAATAAAATTTTATCTGGCAATAGGCACTAAGTCCCTTAGTGCACTTAGTGCGTTTTACTTGTAGATTATTTCAAATATTTCTGCACTAAGCGACTTAGAGTTTGTTTGGCGAAACGTGCATTTTTGTAACAATTATTACAAAAATTAAAAAACAGCAATGAAAGTTAAATTTGTCAATATCTCAGAACCATGTTTTTGGACTTTTCCAATGTCCATATGTCTAAAAACAGCTTGCTGGGTAAGCTCAACCTTCAGTCTCGAGGTTTTCAAAACAAAAAATAAACTGAAAAAAACTACTGAGCAAAATTATTTTATGAGACTGCCGATTTTTTTATTTTATTTTTATTTTTTCGTCTTTCGAAAAAATTGTTTTTTTCAAAAAACTCGATTTTTTGTTTTAATGAACTTATAGGGGAAGTTTTTTTTTGTTGACATCGATATGTTAATTTGCGTTTTAAAAAATTTTAACTTGCGTTTAGGTATTTGGGAAAATGCAATATACCATCCACTGTGAATCGTCCACAGCGCGGTACAAAAGTCACCCCTCCCTCTTAACCTTTGACCTTAAATTGACAACTTTTTTAAAGTTTCTCAGAAAATTTAATCCGCTATATTGGATCTGCTATTTTGAGTTTTGGAAAACTGGCACCAGATTCGTAATCAGCGACCCCAAAAATCCCCGAGTAGCAAGTTTCAAGCAAATGCGAGCAACTTTAAAAGATCTAATCCGCCATATTGGATCCGCCATTTTGAACGCTAACTGTTAAATTCTGACCTCGGATTCAGATTTAGCGACCCAAAATATGTAAGAATTGCTTAGTCTGGTCTGCCATTTTCGAGATTTTTTTTTGTGTGCCGGTGTAATTGTATATGCGTTAAAATGATGTATCACACGATCCCATTCTATTTAAAAATCCTCCCATGCCTCCCTGCCCACATTTAAAGAATTAAAAATATAAAATATATGCAAAAATACACTTTAAATTGTCTTATTTACGAGTACCACATTTGAAGTCGATATTTTAACTCGTTCAAAAGTTAAGAGTGACTTTTGGACGCACTGTATAATGGAGTGCGTAGCATTGTATATCTTCACGACTTGTTTTATTGTTACAGTGAAAACTCAAGAACTCGAAACTCAAGGGACCGCGAAATTAGTTCGAGTTAGAGAGATTTCGAGTTAAAGAAGAAGAGTTAAAGTCCAAACAAAAATTTGACCATTCTGAGCGATCGCGCGCGAAGATAGGCCCAGTGGCATCTAGATTTTTTAAAATGCATAATATTGTGACGAAAAACTTATTATGCGCTGGCCTAAAATTCAAGTTATGGAGAATACTGTATTACTGTAGTTTCGAGATTTTCGAGTTATAGAAAATTAGAGTTAGAGAGGTGGAAATACATTGTTACAATAGAAAATGTCAGGGTAACTGGTTTCGAATTATGGAGATTTTCGAGTTATAGAAATTCGAGTTAAAGAGGTAAAAATACATTGTTACAATAGAACTTCAGTAAACTTCGACTTATACAACATTTCGAGTTATGGAGGTTTGAGTTATGGAGTTTCCACTGTATTATACTATTTACAGCACGTGTACGGTATATCTAACATGTTTGCTTAAATTTTGTAATAAACCCCGAAAAAATAAGTAAGGGCGTAAATAGTAAATTACATAACTAGTGTGGAAAGTGTATGTTATACACTTTCCAACGAGTTATGTACACTATTTTTCCGATCGCAAAAAAAATATGAAGTTTCTGATTTTAAAATTTTCTACTTTAATTAATTTCCAGACTGTCTAGACTAGACAGTAATGGTCAAAATAGTAACGTTATAACTATTGTTTCTATTTTTGACATGAAAACAGAAATATTTGGATTAAAACAATTAAAAGGTATAAAAGACTGTGGTGAAAGCGGAAAATGGTTTATAAAACAAGGTGATTAAAATTCGTAGAATCTACGAGGTAAATATCTAAATAAAATTAGGCAAACCTCCATAAATAAATATCACACGAGTGTGATATAAAAATATCAAACTAGTGCGATATGAGGCGTTTTCTAAAGAGCAAAAGAGTGTGCTAAATGTTATTTTCATAGAGGATCGTAGGAAAATAATGTTTTTTAATTTTGGGAAGGCTACTTTTTTATAATTATAACTGATCTGATCATAAAAATCCGTACCATTTTTAGTTTTTTTACCCCAGTTGGATAAAATATAGCAACTTTGTTAATAATGCAAAAACACGGTGCTGATTTAAAAGAGAGAAATAATTAATAACGTTATTGTGTAGTTTAAAGCAGGTTATTAACTGTAATTGAAACCTAAATATTTAATAATTATAGCTTTGTACTTACCAAATGCAGTTCAATTTGATCGCAAATCGAATAAAACTCTTCCAGGTTTTTGTCGAAACGGGGAATTTGAACATCGACATTTTTTCTGAAAATTAAACAATTCAATTTAATTTATTATTAATAAAAAACTTAATTAATAAACTGTTTTGTTTGTTTATAGCTATTTAAATTTAATTTTTATTTTCCCCTAATTGCCGGGGATTATTTCCCTATAAGGAAATAATATATTAACATATCCGCTCGCATGTCCGGGAAATTATTTCCCGAAAAATTCAATAGTCTTTTGAATGTTTTTTTTTCTACTTAATTTAATGCAAAAAAAGCTGATTTACTTTATTGTATTACCTTCTTTAAGTTATATGTATTGTATTATGGTACTTTTTACCAAAATATAATGAAGCTGAAACTGCCAGACTATAATTGTCAGCAGACTCTTTTCCCGCGCTTCGAAAAACAGTGGTTCTCAAAAAAAAACAATACGGCTAGGAATATTTTTCACAAACATATATGTGTTTGGTATCAACAATGGGAGTTCTTTTTCGTATTAAGTGAGTTTGCAGTTAGCTTTTTTCAGAAAATTATTCCTAGCCGTAAAAATCGTAACAATATTGTATGATCAAAAATATATTAATATTGCTCCACTTGATTTATTTATCTACTGATTTTTGTATTCAGGGGGAAAATTTAAAATTTCAATAAAAATAACTAAAAATTACTTTATTTGTTCAGAACAAATACATTCTGAAAGCATTCAGAGTTTGCTCCACTGTATTTATTTATTTATTAATTTTTTAATAGGACTTGGTCGGGAAAAAAAACGCAGAGTTAACAACCTTGGAGCAAACTCTCTCAGTGCTAAAAATGACTTTATCTCTTTATAACAAATACATTTTAAAAGCATTCAGTTTGCCCCACTAATTTATTAGTGCTACAATAGCTATTTTCCTAACAAGTGTGGAAAGAGGATCTTTTCCGCATTAGATTGCTTTTGCCTGAACGACGCCTAGCCTTTACGCATGCGTTAGGAACAATATTTTTTCTACGATCAAGTTAAAAATAAAATATGCTTTTACTTATAGGTATACTTAGGGCCACTTGCACCAATGCTGGTTTAACTTTAAACCACAGACATGTATTTTTTCGCAATTCTCTGAAAACTTAGATGGTATCCTTGAACAACAAAAAAGTAGGTGTGTTATGATAGGAGATATGAATGTAGATCTACTAGACAAAAGCAATCAAGAAACAAAAGACTATGTTGATATAATAAAATCAAATGCTTTTGAAGTTCAGAATACCATAACCAAAAGTGAGGTAACAAGAATTGGGGTTCATAAAAACAGTATTATTGACCATATTTTAACTAATAAAAATCTCAAAGCTAAAATAAACATAAGTGATCACTGTATTTCTGATCATCGGATAATGTATATTAGTCTAAATGATCAAGTAGAACCCAGAGAAAACAAAACAATTATGGTCGAGCAAGTTAATGTAGAAAATTGGAGGAAAGATGTTTACAATGCGGTCAACACTGAGCAGATTAACAGTTTTCAGGACTTGATTAAAATAATAGGTGATACAAAAATATCAAATACAAAAAAATCAAAAATTAAAATTCATAACAACAATTACTGGATAAACAAGGAGTACAAAACTGAACTGAAAAAAAGGGACATATTATACACAACTTGGAAAAGATTAAACACAAAAAAAGCGGAAGATGATTTTAAAAAAGCAAAAAATAAAATAAATAACCTAGCAAAAAAACTTAAACGGGAATGGGCACAAAAAGAATTTAATAAAGCACAAAACAACAATAGGAAAACATGGAAAGTTATAAATAACCTTCTCAGGAAAAAAAAATCTAAGAATTCAGAAGTAATAAAACAAATTATACAGGATGGACTAGTTATAAATGACCCAAAAAAGATGGCGGAAAATTTCAACAAACACTACTCTACAGCTGGCACCAAGATCCAATCAAAAATCCCTGCAGCCTCTAAAACGGATTTTGACGAAGAAAACTCACAAGAATCGATGGAAATTAAGTTATGCAGTAACCTTGAATTATTCAAAACTATTAAATACATCAAATCAAATACAGCCGGTGCAGATGGTGTAACAATAAATGACTTACTAAAACTTTATGACGTAATTGAAAGTGTGCTACTTAAGTTAACAAACAATGTGTTGCAATGTGGAGTGTTTCCAGAGGAACTCAAATGTGCCAAAATAATACCTATCTATAAGAACGGAGCGAAAAACGAAGTGCCAAACTATAGACCGATCTCTTTAGTGAGTGTTTTTTCTAAAATAATTGAAATAATAATTAAAAACAGAATGATCGAGTATATTAACAAACAATTTAAATTTGATAATTATCAATATGGGTTTCAAACGCAAAGTAGTACAGCCAGTGCTACTGCGGACATTTTAGAATTTATATGCAATGAACTGAATTTAAAAAAACAAGTTGTATTAGTTTTCATAGACTTAGAGAAAGCGTTTGATACTGTGGACATTACTATTTTATTGAAAAAACTCTATAAAATGGGATTTAAAGGAAAAATTTATGAGATTCTACGCAGTTACCTAGTCAATCGATCTCACTTTACAAATATAAACAATGTATGTAGTGATCCTGTAAATGTAAATGTAGGAGTCCCCCAAGGCTCAATACTTGGTCCGTTATTGTACTTATTGTATGTACACAGTTTAAAGTATGTCGGGCTGAAGGCCAGATATTTCACGTTTGCGGATGATACAGTTCTTGTTTATTCTGATGAAGATATGCAATACTTAGAAAATATGATAAATACGGATCTCAAATTATACTTTCAATGGTTGTGTCACAACCGACTCAGTATCAACATTAAGAAGACAGTGTACATGGTGGTGAAGCAAAGAAATAAACCAGTCAACATTGAACTGATGTTAAATATTTGAAATTAAAACGTGTGCACGAACAAAAATATCTTGGTCTGCTAATCGATGAAAAATTAAGATTTGATAAGCATATTATAATGCACATTAATAATATAACATCTAAAGCATCTAAGATGTTGGGTTTTGTTTTAAGAAACTGTGGTGAGTTTTCTGTTAGATCTTCAGTTAGAGTTTTCAATTCTTTAGTTAGATCCAATCTATAATATGCCTCAATTATTTGGTCTCCTCAATATAATAATCATATTGATGGGTTGGAAAGTATCCAAAGAAAAATGCTTAGGTTTTGTGCTTTTAAATTAAACACTCCTATTCCTGATCATAACTACTCCCACATTTATTCATTTTTAGATGTAGATTTATTGGAAAGTAGGAGAAAAAAGTCAGATTTATGTTACCTTTTCAAAATATTTAATGGGCTTATTGATTGCCCAGACTTACTAAGTCAAATACATTTAAATGTTCCGGCAAGGGTCATGCGCAACATTTCTCCGCTTTTTAAAATCCCATATCACCGTACAAATTACGGTTGTAATTCTCCCATGGATAGAGTCATGACTTTAGCCAATAGTTTGGATAATTGTGACTTTACTTTTTCCACTTTAGCATCGTTTAAAACCTCTTTAAAAAGCATTAACTTCACTGATGTTTAAATTTCTTATTAATGTTTAATTTTTTTAATTTTAGTATTGTATAGTTTTTTGTTATCTGCAAGGTTATTTTTTCTATTTTTTTTTGTTATAATTATTATTTTTTTTTTACATTATATTAGGTTTCTATTATCATGTTATCTTATGTACATTTAATTTTTGTAGTGGGGTTTTCCCGTTAATAAATAAATAAATATTGAGTCTATTAAAAACAAGATTGTACCACTGACAGGTGCCTTCAGACGATGTGCCGTAAACCTGAGCAATAAGTGCAAATACATGCTTTATCATAGTTTTGCAGCATCACATATACAATACCTTATTATATGATGGGGTAATACTACTGAAGCACAGCTGTTAAAGATGCAAACTTGTCAAAACAAGGTAATCAAGGCACTGTTTGGATTTCACTATCTCACACCCACAGAAGAAATTTTTGCATCAACAAAACTTTTAAACATTCCTAAATTAAGAAACTTTGAGCTTGGGAAACTTATCTTTGGTATACTAAATGGATTATTGAAATCAAACCAAGTCTTACACTTAATACATGATGTCCACAATCACAACACACGAAGTAAGAACTGTCTTCATGCGAACACCAGACACACACTTCAAGCACAAAACTCGCCCATCTACAGGAGTATAGAATTGTACAACAAATTAAATGAGCACTTAAAACTAATAAATAATAAAACAACTTTTAAGAAAAAAATCAAAGAACTATATTTAACTGTGATATAATATCTATACTTTAATTTCCAATTTTGTGACATTTTACAATTTTATTTTATATGTTAATTAATTCTTAGTACTTATTTATATTACTATTAGGCCTAGTCACCAGTTTTCTTGTACTGTTTTTAGGTCATAAATAAAAAAAAAAAACTTGGATTAAATTGACGGCTGACCAATCAGAACTCAGCCTTTTTAACTTAAACTCGGTTTAGCTGAGTTAATCCCGTACCAAAATTTGGTGCAAGTGGCCCTTAATTGAATAAATTTTATTTTTATATTTTTTACCAATAGAAAAACAATTAACAATTAAGAAATTTAAACATTTTTATTATTTTGTGAATAAATATAACAATAATAACACGACAGAATATTAAAACAGTTTTAACAATTATTAAAAAGAATCTAAGATTAGTTACCTATTAATTCTATTTTCGTTGAACATTAATGATGTCGCAGTTCTCATTTACATTTACCATTTCTATTATTCTTTCAGGTAACTTTCTTCTTCTTCTTTAAGGTTCATCATTTTCTTTTATAAAAACTTTACAATTTTAATTGACAACACAATTAACACGAACAAACTCGCTGTCGTGTTGATCGGGCGCCATGGACACAAGTGTCTTAGACAATAATGTTACACGTTTGTATAATCAAGCTACTTGTTTTTATGAAATAGTTTTGCGTGCGGAAAATACCTTCTTTTCACACGAATATGCGTGCGGAAAGAGGCACCTTTTCGCACGCTCGTAGAAAATAGTTATTTTCCTAACAATTTCGGAAAGTGGTACTTTTCCGCACGCGACTGCAGTTGATAATAATATTTTTGTTAAATAAATTTATCATTTCAGTCACGGATGACATATTTTAAATTATTTTACCGATTTTTTTTTTTAATTTAATATTTAGGCTCTAATGTGGATGATGAGACTGAATGCAGTAAAAAAAAAACACCGAAGCAACCAAAAAAACAACGTTCACCAACGTAAACGTAAACCAACGCTTTCCGTTAAAAAAAAAAAAAACACCAAACCAGCACAAAACCAAGCGCATGCGTAGATAGCGGAATACGTTCCTCCCGTTAGCCCCTTCTAAGGTGAAGGTGGGTGTTCTGTGGTGAAGAAGAAGAAGAAGAAGAGATATTAATATATACATGTGCGGTTAAAAAAATTGAAAAATAATAACAAAATGGTCCGTAAACTAAAATATCATGAACAGAAATTGCTGAAAAAAGTTGACTTTATATCTTGGGAAGTGGACAACAATTTACACGAAGTTAAAGTGTTAAAAAAGTATCACATTCAAAAACGAGAAGACTACACAAAATACAACAAATTAGCGAAAATTATCAGAGAAGTGGCTAGAAAAATAAAAGAAGTAGATCCTAAACATCCTTTTAGAATAACAAACAGTGCGCAGTTGTTAGAAAAACTATATTTAATGGGGCTTATACCAACTCGATGGGATTTAAGTTTAGCTGAAAAGGTCACAGCTTCATGTTTTTGTAGAAGACGATTGGCTGTAGTAATGGTTAGAAATAAGATGTCTGAAACAATTAAAAGTGCTACCAAATTAATAGAACAGGGACATGTAAGGATAGGACCTGAATTAGTGAAAGATCCTGCACTTTTGGTTACAAGGACTTTAGAAGATTTTGTAACATGGGTGGATAGTTCCAAGATTAAACAACATGTATTAGAATATAATGGACTTAGAGATGACTTTCTTATGTAAATAAAGAGACTTTTTTTAATTAGTGTTAATTCCTACAAAATTTGTATTTAATAAGAGATTTTGAAGTGCTGTATCATTAAACAAATAACCATATATATTAATTCCAGTGGATAAAACATTGCATAAAAAAAGTTCTTACATTTTTTATGAACTTGTAATACAAGTGGGGCTGGTTTACAGTTGTTACTATGGTAGCAAATATTAAAATGTGTTTCCTTTTTTAATATCAAGTTATCGGGCCCAAGGTTGGTTTATAGCAGCTCTCCATCACATGTTTAATTATAAATAAAATTCTTTATACTTTTTATGCTCTGACACTTTTAGATATAGTCAAAAGTTTTTAATTTTTATTAAACCTAACCAAATGTGCCTAGGCACAAATTCATAATAGATTTGATAGTTTTAAAATAAAGATATAAAATTAATAGATTTTGAAATTTTTCCCAGACTTTTTGTATTTGTTTAACTTAAACAAAATTAATATTCCCTGACTTCCATGATTGGTACCTGGATAGGTAACCTGGACTCAGGGCTGTAGTTATGGGGGGAGCATCCCCCCACCCATTTTGAAAAATTGTATATTTCATTGATCCAAAACAAAAGTTGTTTAAAGATATAAAAGTTATATATTTTACAAAAAAAAGTTCTATATTGCAGGGATTCAAAATACAAAAGTTGTATATTTCATGAAAAGGTGACCATTAGGGAGTCTTTTTTTTTCTGGTTGGGGCGCCAAGTTTTGGCAGAAACTGTCGGGACAAAGTTTTTTTCTGTATAGTAGGGGCGACGAGTTTTGGTAGAAACCGTCAGGGTCAAAGCTTTTTTTTTTGGAGGGTTTTTTTCTTTTGGTAGGGGTGCCAAGCTTTCTGATAGGGGCGCCAGGTTTTTTTTGGTAGGGGCGCCAAGTCTTGGTAGAAACTTTCAGGGAAAAACCTTTTTTTTTGGAGGGTGTTTTTCTTTTGGTGGGGGTGTTTTGGCAGAAACTGTCAGGGAGTAAAAAAGTTGTATTTTAAGTCTAAAAACAGTTATATTTTGGCTAAAAAAGTTGTATATTTTGACCTTCCCTCCCACAAAAACTTCTTCGCTACAGCCCTGCCTGGACTTGATTAATTATTTTATTTTACTGTACCTAATTACAATTAGTAAACTTACTGAGATCCTACATCCACTTGGCTATTTTGGTTTAAAGTTTGTGCTGCAGTTTTTATGGTATTCTAGAAAAAAAGGAAGTTTACTATTATACTAAAAGAAAATTATTATTATATTCAATATAATTAACATGTTGACTGTGGTACAAATCCCCTGGGACTCATAAGTAACACCACACAGATAAAAATCACACAATCCATAAAATTTTATTTCACATAACATAATCAGTAAAATTTTATTTCACATAACTTAACGTTGGCAATATTCTTACATATATTTTTATCAGTGCAGTCTCACGATGTTTTCAAAATATCTAATAATAAAAATTACTTACAGAAAGAACTTCTCTTAGTGGTCCTACAAGTGCTTTAATCTTGATAATATTATTTAAGGTTTGTGGGGTTTGTTGCTGTTGTGGCTGCTGCTGCTGCTGTTGTTGCTGCTGCTGCTGCTGAATTTGTTGTTGGATTTGCTGCTGCTGCTGCATTTGCTGTTGTTGCAGAATAGGATTGGGCTGCATAAGTCCAGTTTGCGGCATCATATTCATATTTAAAAAAATAAATAAACTTTTGTCAATTTAATTTTTTCTTCTTCTTCTTGTTTAAAAATTATATCATATAATTTATAAGCTAATTTTGGTGTAGGCTGCAACGGCTATCCATCTGGGCGATGAACCGTCAGCATCGTGCTAAGGGCCACTTGCACCAATGCTGTTTTAACTTTAAACTTGGATTAAATTGACAGCTGACCAATCAGAACGCAGAATTTTTAACTTAAACTCGGTTTAGCTGAGTTAATCCCGTACCAAAATTTGGTGCAAGTGGCCCTAAGCCATCTTTTATGATGTGCCTCGTGTATTTTTGTTTTGTCATCTTTTATGATGTGCCTCGAGTATTTTTATGTTAATGTTTTATGTACAAGTAAAAGTGAACCATATATATGGTTATTAATTGTGCGAACTGTTGAATTTTAAGTGAATAATAATGGACGTTTGAAGATAATTTTTTGTGTGTTTTTAATGATAACTTTTTATATTAGCGTGGAAATTACTACAGTAGTAATTTATCAGTGATAGTGCGCAAGTCAGGATACATATCCGATTAGTACTTGCAGAATATATCTACACAAGTACCTGAACTCCGTATACCTGGAATGCTTTAAAAGTGTACTAATCCTAATGGCAAAAATAGGCTTCAAACACTATCACATCTGACGGGAAATAAGTGAACTACCAAGGAAAGTACTGCAGAGTTCTGTAGAGCTGGTAAAAAGCCGGGCGCGTTTTAAGAAAACATAACCTATGTTTTAAAAGTTTGTTGACAGAATTTTTCGTAGTTTTTCCAGAATATTTGTTATACTTTTTTATTATTGTTTTAGTAGTAGTGGATTTTGATAAAAAATGAAAAATACGAACAATTGTAACTGCACTTTTTTAAATTGCAGGAGCAGAAGAAAGTAAAATCTCAGTATTATTATATCATTTTTTTGCATATATTTGTTTTTTTTAGCAACTAAAATGTGGACAGGGTGGTATGGGGGACATTTTTTTTGGAAAGGGGAGTCGTGTGATACATTGTTTTAAAGCTTGAACTTGAAATAATTCATTTTTCAAAAATTGTTTGATTTTTTAAAATACATTTTGACGAATTCTCAACCCTATTTTAAACCCAAAAAAAAATGCCTAAAAAATATGTGTTCGAATAGATAATTTTAAAACTTTTAAAATGATGGATCGCATGACCCCCTTTCCATTAAAAAAAATACCCCTACGCTCACCTGCCCACATTTTTAGCTGAAAATATGAAATATATGCAAAAAGATAGTTTAGGTAGTCTTACTTGCGAGATCCAAATTTTAAGTCGATATCTCAAGTCGTTCAAAAGTTAAGAGGAAGGTGAGTTTTGGACCGTCTTGAAAGATTATATATACATTCTCATAAAAAAAATTAATCGTTGATTATTGATTAAAAATGCTTGTAATTTTATTTTCTATCTCGTTATAGGCTAAAATTATATATTTTTTTCTGTATTTTTAACCTTTATAAAGGTGCTTTTTATACTTTTATTTTTATAGTAGGTACTTTATTGTGAATAATAAAATTATGTCCAGTAAAATTTGTTTTTATTTTGGGGGACAGAGGTGGCGCCATATAAAAATGGTGATAATATTTTTTTTGTAATTTTTATTTACCTTTTAGCTGGTTTTTAAATTTTTGTCATAAAGTGAATAAGAAAAAAAGCCAAAACAAATATTTTTTCAGTCTTTTACACTTTCCCCCATAACCGATCTTGCTCAAATACGAACTTGTTCAAGATAATGTAAAAATACATCTGCTTACCAAATTTCAAGTCTCTAGCTTGAAGTGTTCTGAAGTTATCGTGGATACAGACAGACAGACGATTTTTTTTGCTTATTTTGATTTTTCTCGACGTTTCCGGAAAAAATAAGATGATTTGGGCAAAAACCAAATTTTGAAAAAGTAGTATTCAAAAAAAAAACTCAAAACGCATTTTTTAGCAAAATGAAAAATCAACATGTTTAAAAAAATGTAAAAAATATAATAGTATAACACGAACCTCTTTCCATTAAAACAAATCACCTGCTGCCCTGACCACTTAAAAGCTGTAGCTGTAGTTTTTTTTTTAATACTGATAAAGAGAATAAACGATTAATCAAAAAAATCTATTACCTTGTTTTAATTTCTCACTTGAAAGGGAATTATTAGTTACAGCGGCAACGCCTTTTACCGCGTCAATTTGACAACGTCGATTCGAGAAGCCTATTCCGTAGACATTCAACGTTTTCGGTTTTAAGTCCGGGTACTGTTGTTAAATATATTCTGGTACTTGCGCACTGGAAACCTCATGATTATATAGAGAAACCCTGGTTAATTATTCGGAAGAAAAAGACCAAATAAATAGAGAGAGAGAGAGAGGCTATCCATCCATTACAGTCAGTCAGGTGGATTTTGAGTACCCAATTTGAGTAAGCCAAATAATAAATTTTAAATCTTTGGCTTTGTATAAATATGGAATATTTGGTTTTGTATTTAGGGCCACTTGCACCAAATTTTGGTACGGGATTATCTCAGCTAAACCGAGTTTAAGTTAAAAATGCTGCGTTCTGATTGGTCAGCCGTCAATTTAATCGAAGTTTAAAGTTAAACCAGCATTGGTGCAAGTGGCCCTTAATTGTTATCAAGGTAAGGCTACGCCCATAGGGTTACTCTATAACACTGGTTGGCTACGTTGCTTAAGCAATTTGTGACACTGTAAAGATACCTAACATACCAAGCAGACGCCAAACCACAGAACTGAAGGACTTTCAGTTCTGTGCGCCAAACCAACGTTAACGTAAACCAAGGCCATTAAAAAAAATCAAACAACAAAAAACCAAAACAAACTCCGGCACGAAGAGCTGCAATTAGGCGCTTGTAGATACCTCTTTAAATAGGTATCTACACGCGAAAGCTACGATTTCTGGAATTGTATTTTTTTACTTCATTAATATGTTCCTAGGTGGAAATCAAATTACGTTAGATTTTTTAATTTTATAGAAAATAATTCACTTTCTAAAAAATTAATTTTCAACGATATCTTTATAAATAAAAACTAAAATAATGAAAACCTTGTAATTAACATTTCATAGGATTTTAAAGAGAATTAAATAATTTTGATATTCATATGACTTATCACATGATCAATACCATATGATCAGTCAAATAAACGTCACAACCTACATTTTTGTCAAGAGTTTTTAGGCGTTGTCGTCTAAACGAATTTGTTTCTTCTTGTGTAAAGTTTTAAAAAAACTCATTTAAAATGGCTTTAAGCGATGTCGATGTTCAAAAACAGGTGAGAATTATAATTTTTAAAAAGTATTTCTCAAAGAAATAGATGAGTTCCTAAATTGTATTGAAAGGTTTTTTTTGCATGATATAGCTATGTACTAAATATTATTGTAATACTTCTTTAGATCAAGCATATGATGGCTTTCATTGAACAAGAAGCCAATGAAAAAGCTGAAGAAATCGATGCTAAAGCTGAGGAAGAGTTCAACATTGAAAAGGGACGTTTGGTTCATCAACAACGCCACAAAATTGTGGAATACTATGAGAAGAAACAAAAACAAGTCGAATTACAAAAGAAAATGTAAGTTTAACTAGTAAATTGTTTTATAAATTATGTAACTTATATCAGGCCCATGTGAGAGGCTTGTCATACGTCAGTATTTTGTATGGACAGTCCGTATTTTTGATGCTATGTCCGTACTAAAATTTATGTCCGTAGAATGTCCGTGTTTAAACGTTTGTCCGTATTTTGTCTGTACTTTTAACATAAATTAAACGTTAAATTAAATTGGATTTCCAATAAGCAAATATATGTAAATTTAAGACAAAAAAAACGCCTGCGGCGCTTCTAGTTTTTTTTAAGGAAAAGGAACAAAATCACTTAAAAAGTTTTTAAATTTTGTGGAATGCAGTAGAATTTTTTTGAATTACCTCCTCAACGCCTTGACTCTGGAACCAGAGCCAGACATAAAGGGATGTGGGGGTGTGACACCCCCTAAATAGTTTTCCATTTGGCAAATCTTTGGATTCATTCGGCAAATTTTTAATCAGGGTATTAAATGAAGGTAGGAGGAAGCCTTCTCCCCAGGACAGCATTAAGGGACGCCAAAATAAGCCTTTTTTAAAGTATATATTGCGGGCCCAAGTAGAGCATAGTTAGACCTTTAAATTTGTAAAAAAAAACTTGCCTGCAGTGCAAGAGCTTTTGTAAATTTTTATAGAATTTGGAATTGTAAAACTGCTTTAAAATTAAAATAAAAGCCCATCTGTGTTGTAATATTTTTCGCCTACGGTGCTAGGACTTTCTTACGTTTTTTGTTGTAAAACTTGGCTCACGTTTTTTTTATTTAAGATTGTCAAACTTAGGCATTAAATTCGTAAAAACTTTCGCTAGCGGCGCTAGTGCTTTCTTACTTGTTTTATTTTAGATTGTCAAACCTAAGCTTTTTCATTTCATCCTGCGACGCCACAGTTTTTTGCATTTTTTGAAATTTTACACTGTAAGATTGATTTAAAGTTAAATAGACCATAATTTTTATCTAAAACTGTAAAAACCTAAGCGTTAAATTGGTGAAAATATGCCTGCGGCGCTAGGGCTTTCTTACGTCTTTATTAAAGTTTGTAAAACTGAAGCGCCTGCGGCGGTAGAATTTCCTGCATTGTTGTAAAATTTTAAATTGTAAGACTAATTTTAAATTAAAATAGATTTTCAAGTTTGTAAAAATTTTCGCCTTTGGCGCTAAGAACTGTCTTACCCTGAGCGCCTTTCTTTTATGAACCTCACAACTTTAAAAGAGAGACAGACACAAGGTGACCTTATCCAGACATATAAAATTTTAAGTAAATATTACTTGGTGAACCTGGATATGTTTCGGATGAACAATACCAATTTAAGAGGTCATGAAAGAAAGGTCGTAAAGGAAAGGTGTACAAAACTACCAAGGAAGAACTTCCTTTGTAATACAGTGGCATACTTGTGGAATGCACTAAACGAGGAAACTGTGCTAGCAGAAAGTCTCAACCAATTCAAGAACAGGCTAGATAAAGAATTCCAGAGATCTCTAAGTCAATGGACACACTACCCTAACTAAAATCTGTGATACAAAATGAAAAGACAATGTGATAAGTTCATGTTATATAATTTTATTTTATTTTATATTTATATACTTTTTTTAAATTTTTTATATGTATTTACTTTTTTTTATACAGAAATAATGTTATGTATTAGTGTTATGTAAAAATGATACAGTTTCATCGGCTAGTCCGCTTACTGTTATAATAATAAATATATTTATTGGAGCACCAATAGGCTAACGACCGAAGTCTTTCTGCCCAGTTTTACAAAATTATATTATGTACATTATACAATGTAAAGGTAAATAGTAGAAAAAAAAAAAAAGATGAGTTGAGTAATAAAGATAAAGAAAAAAAAAATAAAAAAATGAAAAATAGTAAGTAAATTATGATAGGGAAAAAAAAATTAAATAAATAAATAAGTGCATTTTAGCTAATGGAGTAGGTTGTTGTATGCAGGAAGTGTGGGATTCTTTCTTTTTGGGATTGCTGTTGGTTCTTTGTAGTTCAGAAGTAAAGAGATTTTCACTCGGTTATCTTTGTTGTTAATAAACTTAAGTCTGAGGCTTTCTAATCTTTGACTAATTGGAGTTATCTCTGTTTTCTCGTAAATTAAAGCATTGGATGGGTTGTATAAAGGATTTGATGGGTTCCTGATCTTCGTGATGGAGCGTAAACTTGTTCTTTCCCCTACTTCAATTTGGTTTTTGGCTTTGTTTTTGATGTTGATTGTAAGAACAAAGGCATATTCAAGAATGGGACGGCAGATCGTACTGTAGATTTTTGCAGATGTTTTGGTGCTGATGCCTTGATCTTTAAAGGTGAGAGATCTAAAGTATTTTGCTCTTTGGATGGTTTTGTTCTTCATTTTTGTGTAGTGCTGCACTAGGTTTAATTTGTGGTCGAGATTGACTCCTAGATACTTGGCATTTGAAGTGGGTGTGACTGTATGACCGTCAACATCAACTGAGGGAGAATTTGGTTTGATGTTATGGTGGAAGATGAGTAGTTGGGTTTTTCTTGGGTTTGGAAGGATTCTCCACTTGTGCATCCATTCGGTTGTGTGGTTTGTGAGTGACTGAAGGCTTTTTGTTATAATAATAATAATAATTTTTTTATCCAAGATTATTGAGACGTGTTAAATTTTTAAAAAACATTGCCTGCGGCGCTTGTTTCTTGTATTTTTATAAACTTTGAATTGTGAGACTGATTTAAAATTAAAATAGAACATGATATTTGTAAAAAAAAATTTCCTGCGGCGCTAGGGGTTTTCTACGTTTTTTTAGAAATGTAAAACTTTAGTTTTAGTGGGGGCATATTTACAGCACATAACCGCTGATAATTATAATTTGCTAGCACTTATCCTTATAAGGAATGTCACCCCCTTGGTCTAATCCTTCCTTTGAACTATACAAAAACATATTTGTCCGTTTTTTCAACCAACAAAAAATAAAAAGCCAACGTATTTTCAAAAAAATTGTCCGTATTTTGAGAAAAATAATATATGTATATTATATAATTAGTAGATTACAGTCATATAAATTTTGCTTGATTCAATTTTTTCCTAATCGGGAAGTTTAGAAAATTTTAAAAATTGTAGTTTAAAACCATCCTGGGGGGGGTTTGACCAGCCAAACCCCCCCTGTGTGTACAGGCCTGACTTACATAATGTAAGAGCTAAGTTCAAAGTTATGCGTGTGATACCAATGCACTTATTTCTGATCATAATTTTATCTTAAATTGCAGTAGAATGGAAATTAGACTTGAATTCCCTAAAAATAATAATTCCTTTACTTTTGATAAAAGTATAAAAATGCAAGCACCAAATCTGAGAGGGGAACCACTATCAGAAAGTCATGTACAAATTTTTGGAAGTCTAAAAAAAATCTCTAATTTGCGACAGAATTTTTAAGATTTTTTAGAAATCTTACTATCAGGTCTTGTTTTTGACAAAAACAGTTGCATTTTTATGCTCATTTTTCTGAGTATGTTGAAATTCGTACTTCAAAAACTTAATGGTTAAGTTTTTGTTTCCGCGCAAAGATTTAAGGGTTAAAAATTTACCGCGTATTTATTTATGCGTATTAATAATCGGGAAGTCATTGATCTCGTATACGCGAATGACTATTATTTCAATGGAAAAAGATTGGCATTTTTTATTTTTAATTCAACAAAAAGTTCCGCGTCAAATTTACCTCGTTAAGTTTTTCTAATAAAAATATATTTTTTTAATTTTTGCGCATTAAAAATTTATCACGCGTTTATTTTATAGCGCATTAATAACCGCGAAGTCAGTGTCCGCGCATACATTAAACGCGAATTGCTCTGCGTCTATAATTTCAATAGAAAAAAGACTGGATTATTTTTTTATTTAAATAGTTCGACAAATTCCGCGCAAAATTTACCTCGTTGATATTTTATTTCTGCGTAACGATTTAAGCGTTATAAATTTGCTGCGCGATTATTTTATAGTGAAATAATAACCGCGAAGTCATTTTCGGCGCATACATTTTTATTAGATAAAACATATCGTCGTGTTACCTTAACTACCTCGTATCTCCAAATTCACAGGTTTTCAGGGGGCACAAAAAACCGGTTAACTTTAAAATTCTTATTTTTTTTATTGTAAATTGTACCAAACCCTCCCCTTGGGGGCGGGGGTAATTTTCTTGAATAAAGAGGTTATTGAGGTTGCTAAAAGTGAATCTGATAATTAAATTTTTCTAACTCCACCCTAAGGGGGAGGGGGTGATTATTGCTTTCCGATTTTGAAAATTTTCAAAAGTTAGGGAAGCCTTATATTGGTGCAAAAATTTTCAAATTTGTTTTTTGCGTCTTTTTGAGTTTTAGGACGTTGGCTGAAAGTGAATCTGATAATAAGAAAATTTCAACTCCACCACCTAGATATAAATTTTATAAACATTTTAAGAAAAAAAAACGATAAAAGGGATATTTTTCACCACTGGGGGTGAGATGGAGGGGTGGTAGGTCTTTTTTTACTTCACCAATATATTTTCCGCATCCAAATACATAAGTATGCAAAGTTTTATCTTCTTATATATTTTCACCTACGGGAAATTCCTTATTTGCTAGGCCTAATATTGGAGATACAAGGTAGTTACAGTTATTTATTTTAAGTAGTAAAGGAGATATGAGATAATTAGTTCCACATAACTTATAAACCAATAGGAATTTTAAATTATGACTTTGTTTAGGTCATTACTAATCATGTACAGAATTGATTAGTACAAAAAACCGAAAATCAAATTTTTGGAGATACGAGGTAGTACACATAAAAAATTACCCAATGTTTTGTTTTTATTTCGATTTAATTTGGTTTAAAATTTGTATGCGCAATATTTTTATTTATATTTGGCGCGGTTATGCTAGTGCGGTAAAATCAAGACGTAATAAAAATTTTAGCGGTATATTTTTATTATGAGGTCATATGATTTATTTATGTATTGATCATCTAAATTCATTTGAAATGCATCTAGAAAACTCAATTTTCGTTTTTCTTATTATCAGCTTTTTAATAATATTGTTCTTTTTTTACAGTCAATCCTCCAATATGTTGAACCAAGCTCGTCTTAAGGTATTGAAGGTTCGTGAAGATCATGTACGTGCAGTTTTAGATGAGGCTCGCAAGCGTTTGGGTGAAGTCACCAGTGATGAAGGAAAATACGCTCAAATTCTTGAATCCCTTATCCTTCAGGGATTGTATCAAGTAAGTATCTCATTATTATTGTCTTGGTTAAAATTTTTAAACATATCTAATCTTGAGAGGTGAACCGTGGTGCACTATGAGAAGTCCGTGTACAAAGGACCATTCACAAACCTTATGGGTTCTGGCCCCCAGTTAAATTTGATAAAATTTTAATATGTTATAGAACTAAACCTTCTGATAAATAGTGTTCACAGGCACAAAGCTCCAAGACTTATAGATTTTCCTCCCTAGGCCTCTAAACTTGGCAATAATTGAATATATTTTTTGATATAACTCATTAACAAAAAAAGATATTGACATGAGACTTCCACTAAAATACTTAGAATAATTTATTCTTTATTTTGAAGATCAGCTCCGTCCGAAAAAGGGGTTTAATTTTTTTTAATATATTTTTATATATTTTCTTGGACGCCAGTGACTTTTCTGAAAGTTTGAAGTTGTAAACAACGTTGCGAACCTTTGCTTTACAACATTTGACCAGTGGTATCCTAAGTTTATATTTAATTTAAAAAGTTGAATTTTTTACGTACGTTACTACTTAAACAGTAAAGATAGATTTAACTCTTTTTCACTTACACGGGGCACAATACTTCGGTCACAATCTAGAAATGATTTATTAATACATTTTTATAATACACAAATCAGTTTTGTAAGGAAATAGACGAAAAAAATTGAAAAAATCAATCTATTTTACCTTACTGTTTAAAAGTCTCCATAGACATGAAACTATCAGTGCAATAGTTTTTTTTGCTAGAGCTCACTGATATTGAAAATTCGTAGTTTTTTTTATAATAACTTCTGAACAAGAAATAATGTTGAGATGGTTACTGAAACACAAATTTTTAAAATAACCTATATTTGATTTTTATATCAGTGGCGTCCCCAAAATGGGTAATTTTTTGTTATAGGTTAGCTGCAAAATTGATACGCCACTGCTCAGATCACGTGTTAGTTACTTAAAAAAAATGTTTTTTAGTTTAATTTAATTAGTGAAGTAAAAAAAAAATATTTCAGTTTCATTTTCTGAGTACGCAGGTAAGAGGCGATTTTTTTTTAAATTTTAAGTTAAATTAAAAAAATAAAATAACTACTGGGAGGTTACTGGGTCGGCTTGTTACTTTGAACTTGTATACTTCGCATATGTGACCACATATATAACTAATAGGGTGGGTAATAGGGTGGGTAAAAAAAAAACGACTATTTTTTTTACTTTATACTCTGAAAAATCGGTTGCTAGACACCTCTAGAAAATTCTCACCAAATATGAGCTCTTAATTTTGCTAAAAAGGTTCTCCGCTTTACAATTTTCCATTTTTTCCTCAGTATTGGAAACAAAAATTCATATCTCTTTGACGACTGTTCCTTAAAAAGTATATCTCCACATATTCTTGTAGGAAATCGAACGCTCTACAAAAAAGGTCTCTTACAATTTTTTCGTAAACCTCGCCGTTTAAAAGATATCAAAGATTAAAGTTTGATTATTTTAAGAGACATTTCTGTTTTGCTTATGAATTTTAAAACTCGTTTACAAAAAATTATTATGAGTTGCGCAATTCATAGTTTTGTAGGAAATTAACTGCTCTACAAAAATGGTCTCTTATGATTTGTCGATTAAATTAAGCCTTTAAAGATATTCATCGTCAAACTTCAATGCATACTAATTTTAATAGTTTTTGATGAATAATTCCAAAAATTTCAATTTAATTTATGAGTTTCACGAAATTTTATACAAATTTGAGTTCCTATGAAAAGAGAAATGTTTTAAACTATTTGTCTCGTTTTTTTTTTAGTCCTACGTATGTTTGGTTATATTGAAAAAAAAATAGTGCATTATTTCTAACTCTATGAGTCAATGATTTATTAAATTTTGAAAAAAATAAAATAATAAGTTATTATAAAGATAAATTTTATGAAAATATTATTAAAATAAAAAATTTCAAATAAATTAAACGGTGAGGTTTACGAAAAAATTGTAAGAGATCTTTTTTGTAGAGCGTTCGATTTCCTACAAGAATATGAGGAGGGATACTTTTTAACGAACAGTTGACAAAGAGATATGAATTTTTGTTTCTAATACTGAGGAAAAAATGGAAAATTGTAAAGCGGAGAACCTTTTTATCAAAATTAAGAGCTCATATTTGGTGAGAATTTTCTAGAGGTGTCTAGCAACCGATTTTTCAGGGTATAAAGTAAAAAAAAAAATAGTAGGTTTTTTTGACCCACCCTAATAACTAATTTGTTTATTAGTTTAGATTAATCTACCTAAGAGGATTATCCCTTTTTAAACATCATATTCCTTTTTGCCGACAACAATTTTATTAGCTTTATCTTCTGTTTTTGCACCTTACGCAACTAAATAAAGCATGAATTTTAAATAAAAAATTCACCTTTATATTTAAAGTCTTTTAAACACTTTTGAGGACGCTATTAAAAAGTCGAAACGAAATTCAAAAGCATAAATAAACTGATCTGATGCCTTTTTGCAATAATCCGTTAACCAAAAATTGCACTTGTCATTTTACTGTATTCCAAAAAATGTTACTTAAAATAATATAATAATAATGTTTTACTTTTTAAGAAATATTTTACTACGTTAATATTTATGTTAATAAAATAACAGATGACAAAACCCAATGCAGATCAGCTGTGTGTAAGACCATCCCATTCAATAAAAAAGATATCAGTAGCATACTCAGAAAATGAAACTGAAATATTTTTTTTTTAACGTCACTAATTAAATTAAACTAAAGAACATTTTTTTAAGTAACTAACACGTGATCTGAACAGTGGCGTATCATTTTGCAGCTAATCTATAAAAAAAGATTACCCATTTTGGGGACGCCACTGATGTAAAAATAAAACATAGGTTATTTAAAGAATTTATGTTTCAGTAACCATCTCAATATTATTTCTTGTTCAGAAGTTATATATCAAAAAAAAAACTAAGAATTTTCAATATCAATGAGCTTTAGCAAAAAAAAAAAACTGTTACACTTAGAGTTTCGTGTCTATGGAGACTTTTGAATAATAAGGTAAGGGAACGTTCAAGTATTACGTAACGCTCCTAGGGGGGGTGGGGGTAATTTTGGAGTGTTACGCCCATGCTAATGGTTTAGGAAAATAGCATTACAGCCCAAAATGATCAAAATTTGCGTTACGTAATACTTGAACTTTCCCTAAGAGCTATAACATATTTTAATTTTAGCGATTTTAACCGTTTAAAAAAAATATATTAATAAATCATTTCTAGATTGTTACCGAAGTATTTTACCCTGTATAAGTGAAAAATCCCTAAATCTATCTTTACTGTTTAAGCAGTAGCGTACATAAAAAATGCAACTTTTTAAATAAAATATAAACTTAGGATACCGCTGGTCAAATGTTGTAAAGCAAAGGTTCGCAACGTTGTTTACAACTTCAAACTTTAAGAATAGTTATTGGCGTCCAAAAAAATATATAAAAATTATATTAAAAAAAATTAAACCCCTTTTTCGGACGGCACTGACGTTAAAAATAAAGAATGAATTATTCTAAGTATTTTGGTGAAAGTCACATCTCAATATCTTTTTTCGTTAAAGTTATATCAAAAAATATATTCAATTATTGTCAAGTTTAGAGGCCTGGGGAGGCATATCTATAAGACTTGGAGCTTTGTGCCCGTGAACACTATTTATCAGAAGGTTAAGTTCTATAACATTAAAATTTTATCAAATTTAACCGGGGGCCAGAACCCATAAGGTTTGTGCGTGGTCCTTTTCAAAAGACAAAAATCCTTTAAAAATCTCAAAAAACTTTACAGTAATGTCTAAAATCTTGGTAATTTTTCTTAATATTTTAAAAGTTTTTAGAAATCTTACGAAAAGCTCATATATTAGAGATTTTATGTCAAAAACCTGAGAAGTCGTACAAAAGTCCATGTAAGAATATTTTGTTGTGGTTCCCGCTCGCCTAATTTCAGTAATAATTATGGAGGAGGGAAGTCGTTAAGCCTTAATAAAGTGACACATTAAACCTTTGCCAAAAACCGAGTATTATTTTACACATCACAAATTAATAATATTTATGTGTATTATTAGTTTTGAGACTGGTTTGAAGCAGCTTTTGAGAACTCCATCAAAAGATCAAGAAAAAAATAAATACCTTAAAAAAGTCATTATTTTATTTTTTGTTTTCAGCTTTTTGAGAAGAATGTCTCAATTAGAACAAGACCTCAAGACAGAAACATTGTCCAATCAGTTTTGCCAACTGTAGCCACAAAATACCACGATGCTACCGGCAAAGAGGTAAATCTAAAAATAGACGATGAAGTACATCTTTCCCAAGAAACAACTGGAGGGGTGGATCTTCTTGCCCAAAAGAATAAAATCAAAATTAGCAACACTTTAGAGGCTCGTCTAGACTTGATTGCCCAACAGCTTGTGCCTCAAGTACGTACAGCCTTATTCGGCCGTAACGTTAACCGCAAATTTACAGATTAAGACGTCATTTACTGCTTTTTTTTTCAAAGCATTTTAAAAAAAGTTTTATGTGAATGTAATTGTTAAAATTTTTATTTATACAATTGTTATTCAAAAAATTTCCACAATTTTCATAAAAACCCTATATAGTATTAAGATGAAAAGTAATTCCATTTAGATTAGTAAAAAAATTGTGAATTAAACAGATAATTGTAAATAGGAAATATAATCACGTTTTATGTAAAAATTCAATTTTAAGTAGTTCAGCTTTAAAAGTAGATGTCATAATTTTTTTATGGTAGCGGGCAATTATGTTTTAGTTCCCTACATTATGTATAGTGTATATTGTTATATAATATATTATTGAAAATATTGTGTTTGTACAATTTCATGCTAATGGAGCATCCATAACATATTGAACATTAAAAATTATTAAAATATCTTTATTTCAATGCAAAATTTTGTATGGGTTTGTCCAAAAGTTACGCCTTAGTCCTCTTAACTTTTGCAAGATTTGAAATAGCAACTTCAGACACCATAAATGGGGCAACTTAATTTACACTGACTAACTGTGGCCCACAGAATAAGTTCAATTACATACTATTATAAGTATAAGTGATAGCTATTAATACCACAGCCCCACAAAAAGAAAAAAGGTCCGGAATTTTTTAAGAGACATTGTATTCCTATCTATTTTTAGGCTCTGAATCCGAATTTGAGATCAAAATAGCACCCTATCCGATTAGTTTTGGAGATAACCTCGAAAAACTTTCCTTTCATATACTCGAAAATAACCTTTTTTGGGATTTTCCAAAACTAATCTGATGAAGTGCTATTTTGACTTCAAATTCGGATTTAGCGACCTAAAATACATAGATATACAATACAAATTCTTAACCTTTTTTTGTATACCTAGGTATACCTACGTTTGGCAAAAAAAATTAAAAAAAGGTCAAGAATTTTTTTTGGAGAACACTGTTTTCCTATGTATTTTGAGGCGCTGAATCCGAATTTGAGGTCAAAATAGCACCTTATGCGATTAGTTTGTCGCACGGATCTGTGGCTACGGGAAAGGTTTGAAATGTGTGTGCAAGTGGGAGCCCCGTTGCAGGCACGCACGCCTTATAACGCTTTTGACGGAAAGAAGAGAGCGCGAATGATTCCTCCCCCTTTCGCCGGAGACTTTCAGGTGGAGAACTATAATAGCTTTAATAATTATGTAATTAGTCAATAGCTATTAATAATTATATAATAGTCAATTACATTAATATAATTACCTACATTACACAGGGCCACAAAAAATATATAAGTGTATGAGACACGTGACTGATTTTTTTGTGTAATTTAGGTTGCTGAATCCGAATATATCAGAATAACCCGTTCGCTTTAAAAAAAATACCACTTAACTGGCCAAAACCCCTGGACATCTCAAAAATTTCACTCCATTGCAGGAGTGGTGTGTAACTGAACGTCTGAAAAATTTTCACTTTCAGCGAAATAAACTATATGACCCTTTTTTGTAGATAATTAAAAAATTATCGTTAAGTTTTTTGCGACTTTAAGGGGTTTTGGGCTAGTTTTTTCGATTTTTATAAGAAACGAAAGGCGAATGCATTCGCCTGGTCAGAATTAACCATGGTTAATTCTGACTAGTCTACTGGTCTCTATTTCCAGACCTTTAATTCTGGCACCATATTTGGATACAAAATACCAGGGCAGGGAAAATTTTTCCTGGCTTCTATTTTTCTTCAAGGCATAATTTTCCCACCCAACCATAATTGAACGGGGCGGCTAAAGTGGCGCCCCCCCTGACAAAAAGTTACGACGAAAAAATGGTCGGCAGCCCTTTATTATAGTATATTAAAGTACTAGTTTTATAACATACGTTTTTAGCGCACGAGTACAAGTTTCGAAAACGAGCCGCTTGCGGCGAGTGCTCTAAAAACGTGTTATGAAACGAGTGCTTTATACTATTTTTTTTTTCTATTTTGCTCTAAAATTTAAAAAACTTACGTTTAAATTAATGACTGATTTAGGGATTTTTGTTTTGGGTTGGCATTACAGCTTACACTATGTTTAAAATTCTAAGAACAAATGATATGTTGATATATTTTACAGTCATCTCTCCTTTTTTCACTGCAATTAACCAGTCCACAATTTTAACACGGTAAAAAATAACCCAAACACAAAATTTTGTAAAAAATTAAACTTCAAATCGACATTGACATTTGCACACAAAACGTCAAGAGATAGGCTTTTGTATGTTGCCAACCCAACAGAAAAAAAAGTAGAGACCTCTTATGGGCCTATAAGAATACGCAAAATGCGTGTGATTATGAGCTTATAAGAGTCGCAAAATAGAAAAAATAAGTTAATTTAATTTCTGACGTTTTTAATTTAATATTGTCAAGCTGAAGTTTCTCTACTAAAAATGTCTAGTAAAATCGAGTAAAAAAATTTACTCGCATTTTACTAATACCAAAACCGAGTATAAAATTTTACTGATCTGTGCTCAGTTAGTGAATAATTTTTACTGTTTTTTTTTAACCTAACTCCTAGTTCAATCGAGTATATTTTTTACTAGGAATTTTAAAGTAAAACCGTGGGGCTGACCGCGTCTTAAATTTGGACAAAGGAGTTTCTTTTTGCAAAGAGTTCCTCCGAGTTCCTTGGGAGTTTCTCCTGTGTTCCTTAAGAGTTCCTCTCTGAAAGGGGTAATTTTTGGCAAATAAGCCGTAGAAATTACCGCTATACAAGCACTACTGCCAATAAAATAGTGCTTTCCAAAAAGAGCCTTTTGTGCAAAAAATTTTAAATTTTTTTCCGTATTTTTGTGTTTTTTTATCAAAAAAAGTTTTGTCCCTGACGGTTTCAACCAAAACTTGGCAACTTGGCGCCCCTACAACAACAAAAATTGGCGCCCCCACAAAAAAAATTGGCGCCCAAAAAAATACCTTCATGAGAAAAATCTTTGTCCCTGACGGTTACTACCAAACTTGCCGCCCCAAAATTGCCTTCAACATAAAAAGCTTGGTCCCTGCAAAAGTCTATTGGCGCCCCTACAAAAAGAAAATTGGTACCCAAAAAAAATACCTTCATGAAAAGTTTATCCCTGACGATTACTACCAATCTTGGCGCCCCTTCAAAAAAAATAAAAAAATTGGCGCCCCAAAATTGCTTTCAACATAAAAAGCTTTGTCCCTAACGGTTTCAACCAAAACTTTGCGCCCCTACAAAAAAAATGGCGCCCAAAAAAAAAATGGCGCCCAAAAAAAAATACCTTCATGAAAAACAGGTTTGTCCCAGACGGTTACTACCAATCTTGGCGCCCCTTCAAAAAAAATTGGCGCCCCCCCCCCCAAAATTGCCTTCAACATAAAAAGCTTGGTCCCTGCAAAAGTCTATTGGCGCCCCTACAAAAAGAAAATTGGTACCCAAAAAAAATACCTTCATGAAAAGTTTATCCCTGACGATTACTACCAATCTTGGCGCCCCTTCAAAAAAAATAAAAAAATTGGCGCCCCAAAATTGCTTTCAACATAAAAAGCTTTGTCCCTAACGGTTTCAACCAAAACTTTGCGCCCCTACAAAAAAAATGGCGCCCAAAAAAAAAATGGCGCCCAAAAAAAATACCTTCATGAAAAAAAGGTTTGTCCCTGACGGTTACTACCAAACTTGGCGCCCCTGCAAAAAAAAAATTGGCGCGTAGATGACAGATGACTTAAAAAATACTGACTTCTTAAGAGTTCCTCCTGAGTTCCTTTGCTTTGGACCAAACCAAACCAAAAGACCTTTTCGAATTTGACCAAACTTTAACTAGGCACTATAGCCACTAAACTTATTAGTTGGCACTACTGGAAGCACGCAAAATTTAAATAGTTTTTAAATAAAACCAAATGGTTGAATCCTCCCACTGGTCGAAACATACCCACTCTCCCCTACGGGTATGTTTGTTTGGTTTAAAATATTTTTAAATAATTTAAAATAATTATGGTTTATTTTAAATTTGTTACCTTGACCAATAAAAGGAAATTTAAACAAAAAAAAAATCTGTTTTAAAATACTATTTATTGAAAAACAACACAAAAACGACATAAATTAAATATTGGAATGATACAATATAACATTTGCGCTGAAATAAATGCGTACATTTTATAAAATTAATTTTACATAAAAATACATTTTCTTTAACACAATTTTTCATACAGAATTGAAATATACAAAAATAAATTGCACAAATATATTACATTTTAAATATTTTATAGAAATCTTAAGTTGAGTAAAAACACGGGGTTGATTGAGCAAAACCACACGGTATTTGATATTAGGAGCTTCTTATATCAAATACCGTGTGTTTTTTTCCGGAGAAGGTTAGGATATCACGCCATTCTGATAGATTGGATAATTTGGAAAACTGCTGATCCGCATACGACAAAAATGAAGAGTCCCAAAAGCCATGGCCCAACTGGGGTTTTCTCATCTTGTGCTTTCTGAAAATATATATATGGTGAGATTCAAAGATTTTGAAAACCTCAAAAAAAAAAGATGCCAACAAAATAATACATTCCCCTATTTTAGGGGAAAGTATTACTATAATAGTCCTAGGTTCATTAAAATTAAAAACAAATAAAACATAAAAAAAAACATTTTTTCAAAAAATGTCTCGAAAAATGTTTTTTCTTTTTTCAGAAAAAAGTATTTTTTCGTAAAACGAAAAATAAATTGATTTTTTTAATTGTTTTTACCCCAACCCCGATTATTACCAAAAAAATCCCAGCCCAGTACTTATAATCAACCTATGGCCCAAATTTGAAGTGAAGTATTTAGTCGAAGCGTTCTTGAGTTACCGTCGTTACAAATTTCCCGGAACGACAGACATAATTTTTTTTAGACGGGAATCATATTTTTTTTGATATAAAACGCCGAGAAACGTAAAAAACAATAAAAATTAGGGGAAAGTAAAATTATGTCAGTTAACAATGAAAATGCTCGCTGACCCCGAATTGGGTCCTTTTTATGTAAAAGTGTTTTCAGTCTGATTTGGTTGAATTTTGGATTATATATATAGATCTCGACATTCCAATCAAAGTGTTGCAGGGCACAACTCCCAAAAATTAATAGTTTAGATGCTAAAGCACTATGAGTCTAGAAAACCTCGGTGCACGGTAAACGGTCGCGTCGCGTCGGTTTCGTCAGATTTGGCGGAAATTTTGATATAGGTATTACATTTCTCGAGTTTGTGATCAAAAGTGTCTTCGGGCACAAATCCGAGAATTCAATAGTTTAGGCGATAGAGAACTTTGAAGAACTCAATTTAGCTAGCTCCTCCATATTCTTTGCACTTTTGTGAAAACATTATGGGGTCAGATGTGCACTATCAAATTCATTTTCAGCTTACAAAAATACGCAAGAAAAATGGTTAATATTCGCGAATTGTTAAGTCTGTCTGGAAGAAGACTTTTTTATATAAATCGATTCTGGGTTACTTATGGTTGATCTGCACGAAGAAATAAAAAATATATATCCAGCCGTTTGTGCTTTATTAGTAAAAAGGAGTCACGTGACCGGCATTTAAGCTCTAAAACTTTTGAATAAATAAACCAATTCAAACGGTTTGTTATTATTTCATTTTATGTGCGAAAACAGAAACCAATTTAATTTGAAAAACTTGATTTTTTTAAATTTAAAAAAAAAAAATATTTTTTTCTGAAAATATCTATACTTTTTTATTAAAACTGTCTTTTGTTTATTTATATTATGTATCATTTTACAAAATTCATTTTAATTGGCTTATTTAATCAAAAGATATGTTGGTTACGTGACCCTTTATTGAATAAAACCCATTATAGATTCTTAGTGGCAATAGTTTTTAAACTAAATCCTTTCAAAGAGGCAATGTGCAACAAACCCGCAGAACGAAAAACGTTTCTTGACGTTTTTATAAAAAAAAATCCGGGAAATTTGTGACCACGATAACTTGAGAACGCTTTGAGCTAAATATTTAAAATTTAAAAGATAGGTTTCTCACACAAAGTTCTCGGATGGGATTAATTTTAGTAGAAATTGAGCGGGGTAAAAAAATAAAAAATATATATATTTTTTTAATTATCCGTTATTCGCAAAAAGAAAAAAATATATTTTTTTTTGCGAATAAGGAATAATTTAAAAAAAAAGCGCCTGTTTGAAAGGATTTAGTTTAAAAACTGTTGCCACTAAGAATCTATTATGGGTCACCTATGGATTATCTACAGAAAAAATTAAAATCTATCGAGCAGTGTTTTATTCGCAAAGGGTCACGTGACCTGCTTATCTTTTGATTAAATAAGCCATTTGAAATGTATTTTGTATAATGATACTTAATATAAATAAACAAAAGACAGTTTTATTAAAAAAGTATACATATTTTCAGAACAAATATTTTTTTTTATTTAAAAAAATTAAGTTTTTTAAATTAAATTGTTTTCTGTTTTGCACATTAAATTAAACAGTAAAAACCATTTAAATTGGTTTATTTAATCAAAAGTTTTAAAGCATAAATGCCAGTCACAAGACCCTTTTTTGCTTATAAAGCACAAACGGCTGGATATATAATTTTTATTTTTTCGAGTAGATGATCCATAATCCCAGAATCGATTTATATAAAAAGTCATGGGCAGTCATTGGGACTGCCGACAGAAGTGAAAACTTAAAACTATGCAATAACAGTGGTTTTTAGTCAATACGATGAAAAGTTATTAAAATAGCGACATGCATGTCGCGAATCCATAACATTTTCCCCTACCAAAATCGCTCAACGCGCCTAAAGAGGTTTTCACTTTAAAAATTGCGATTAGCTCACCGCAGTAATGAGAAGAATCTAGCACATGCGCACTGGTATGTTTATTTTTGTTTTGACGGATGTCAAAAGTGGCTTCCGTTCAGGCAGTTGTAGTTTTATGAAATATTTTAATTTGAGTGGGGTTACGGTGCGCATCAGGTCCTCAAAAATTAACTATATTTTTGCACTGATTTCTGGTTTTATTACTAAAACTTACTGTCTTGAATATAATTAGGTGCGGAAAATCCAGTTTTTTTGTTAGAATATATAGCAAAAGATTGTTAAAATACTCACGAATTTCTGTTTGATTTTTTTAATGGGAGGCGTTGGTTTACGTTAACAATGGTTTGGTTTGGTATTTTTCTGGTTTGGTGTTTTTTTTTAATGCGAGGCGTTGGTTTACGTTAATAATGGTTTGATGTGGTAGTTTGCTGGTTTGGTGTTTTCTTTTATGGGAGGCATTTTTCAGATACGATATTTCAGAATTTAGAAGGCGATATATTTTAAGAATCAAATGTTTATTAATGAATATTCCGCATTTTTTTTACGAAAATGCTACTAAAAGCGAGTACTTTTAGCCAATTAAAAAAAAACTGTTAGCTCGCAAAGAAAAAAGTAGATGTATTTGTATAATTCTGCAAAAAAATGTTACATAACCTTAAAATAAGTTTTGGCATACGTCAAAACAAAAATAAGAAAATCAGTGCGCATGCGCTGGATTCTTCTCATTACTGCGGTGAGTGAATCGTTAAAAATTCTTTTTACAGACAGACACTTAACAATTCGCCAATGACCAGGATTTAAGTCTTATGCGCATGAGTTCTTTTCATATTTTTTTCACTTTTATCGACATTTTATACCAAAAAGATCAGTTCCGGGAAAGTTTGTGAATACGATAACTCGGTTGGGATTATTTTTTGGTTTGTGGGCGGGGCAAAATAAATACAAACATATTGTGTTTTTTTAATTATTCGTTTTTTTAATTATTCGCAAAAAAAAAAATCAAACTCTTTCTCCATGACCACTCACTGGGTATTAACAGCGTCGACATGACATTCCGTTTGGTGAAGAATACTATTTAATAGTTTAAAGTGTGTAAGGACCAATTGGGTCCTCACCTAAGAATTTGAAGTAAAAGTATAAACCTGTCACCAGCCGCAGAAGCAGGAAGCACGGGTAATCCCCGTGGGACAGTTGTTGGATGGTGAACATGACACACGTACGGTGTATTATTTTTTATCTTTGTGCAAACTGTTTTTGATGAATACAATCCTTAAAAAACGGTATTGTTGTGATTATTTAATCTTAGATCGTGATTATTTAATCTTACAAATTTCTACTTGAACAAAGAGTTTTTGAACATTCTAATTTTTGCATACCCCCCGTAATGGCTACTTCGATCCGACCCGTGGTAATTGACTTTTTTTTGTGGGCCTGTGAAATTGGTTATTGTAAAAAAATAAATGTATTAAAATTAAAATTATTATTTCAAAAAATTAATATTCATAATTGAAAAATGTGTCCATTAGGTAGGTACTTAGTAGTACCAGTAATGACTTTTTAATCTCTTGGGTACTTAAGAAATTAATCCCTAATAATAAGAGATTAACCTGGCTTAGCCCTCTAAATGATTAGGGTAATTACAATTACTGTAAAAATTAACGTCATCACGGTGACAGCATGTTAGCAGCAAGATTTTACTTCCAGGGATATGTGATATGTGATAATAGGCCAAATGACCCCCAAAGTTGGTAAATTTAACGAAAATTTAAAAATTAGTTAATTTTGTCATAAACTATGACATTTGTTTTATATTCATAATAAGTGGTAGGATCGAGGTGTTCCTTTCTAGCAAATATTAGAATTTTAAAATTCTAATATTTAAAGTAAATAAACACTTTAAACTATTTCACCAACCAGTCTGCCATTTTGATGCTGCAAAGTAAGACACTTGGAACAAAAACAAGTTTTTTTTTTAAATATTCTTAATTTTTGGGAGCCCCAAGAGTTTTTTCGAGATTTTTTTAATGTCTTCCAATAAATTCAATTTTTACTGAAAATTAATAGTAATTTGGAATTTTAAGCAAAGTAAAACTTTTCCTAAAGGGTGATTACATTTATTTTTAATTATCCTAGGATAATTCGAAATTTTCTGATTCATTAAAATTCCAGATTTTCAAAAAAGATCCCCATGTTTTAAAATATATACAGGGTAATCATGCCACAAGGTGATTCTGCATTAAAAAATATCAAAAAAAGTTCCTATAAAGGTTGGTCCGCTAAGGAAGCTTAAAATTGTAATAAAAATATGGTTTTTAATTAATAACTCTGGTATCCTTTAAGCTAGAGCGACGAGCTTTTGCATATATACTAGTATTAATAAGGGCAATAAGTTTATGCTAATTTATTTTTTTGAATTTATCCAGAGGCGTCCCTAGACGGAAAAATGTATTAGGTTTAACACATTTTTGCCCAAAACTTTTTTATGTGTACGTTTTTTGGATTTTTTGTAAAAAATATGGATTCCTTGAGTAAAAATCCATAAAAAATGTCATATAGCGTAACACTGTAGGAGCAACCTTTTAAAAAAAAATGCAATTAAGAGGAAGTAACATTTTGTGCCATCAAAAATGTTACTTTTTAAAAGTCTATATAGCCTTTAATTTAATATTAAAGAAGTAATATTACTTCTTTAATATTAAATTTAGGTGTTTTAGTGAAGAATTATCAGTTTTAAATGAAGAATCACCCTGCAGTATTAAATTTTATTGATGCTTTTTTTGTTCCCCATTCAATATGTCATCTTCAAAGGGCTGTAGCTCCCTTAGGGCACATTTCCGAACTAACCTTTATAGATTTTTTTTTATATTTTTGGATGTAGAATCACCTTTTAAATTTTGGAATGGCAGTTACTTATTACCCTGTATAGCTTTTCCCTGATGTATTTAACTCCCTGATATTTATGATTTAAATTATGAGATATAATACTGTAATTGGGTCAGAAAAGACGGCAGTTATATTGAATAATCAAGGGGGTTGATTAAGGTTGATTTGGTGTACAGTAACTATAGCCACTATTTCTTTACATAATTTTAAAATCATAATTTTTTACATAATACAGTATAAGCTATATTTGAACTATTCGGTTTTGTGAACACAGAATATTTTCTATTGACTTCTTTGTAATGTGAACATCAAAAACTCTTGTTAACGTGAGTTAACGTTAACAAGAGTTTATGATTTCACATTACAGAGAACTCAATAGAAAAAATTCTGTGTTCACAAAAACGAATAGTTCACATTATCGTGCTTATACTGTAATTCAAATTTACAACCAGTATACTGATTTTATTTTAGTTATAACTTCATTGGGAAATTTTAAGAATATTAAAGAGCATTATGTAATGTTACTTTGGCCTCCTCATAACACAAGGTACTATGACCAAGTGCAAGCCCTCTTAACAATTTGAG
The DNA here is from genome assembly GCA_958510825.1 of Brachypterus glaber. Taxonomy (NCBI): domain Eukaryota; kingdom Metazoa; phylum Arthropoda; class Insecta; order Coleoptera; family Kateretidae; genus Brachypterus; species Brachypterus glaber. The sequence continues at coordinate 46,230,419 of OY294045.1, read as the reverse complement.
ATTTCACAGGATATTAGGAAAATGAATAACTATGACAACCTTTTTTGGGTACTGACAGCAGTCAAATAAATAAGATTTTTAACCCCCTATCTATTTGCCTATTTAAGCAATATGTCCCAAACATGCATAATCCGGTGTCGAGGAATGTGTCCTATTTTTAGAGCTAACAATGAGATAAATTGGAACAATATGGTGGCTTAATAAACCTAAAAACAAGTACCACAAAAATACTTAAAATTAGACCTAAATTTATCAGTATTTTTGCTAATAATTAGGTACATATTTACATGTAACTACACCTGAAAGAGAACCAATGTTTACTAAATTAGGGGCTATTCAGTTACCTTACTAAGCTTACAAGGAACTAACTGACTGACTAACTAACTAATTATTAAAGTTTTTGTGTAATTTGTGGCCTTTTTAAGTTCTTATTGCTGTTTACAACATAATTATAAGATGTTTACAGATAAGAGTAATCAAAACAATATGGTTTGGTTTACTTACGGAAGATTTAGGTACGTTTCCCCTCATAGTCACATTTTTCATAGCCTTTTCGTTGGCAATCCTCATCCTTTGCTTTGGAGCCATTTTGTGTCGTTTAAATAATATAGAAAATAGAAATAATTAATGAAAACTATGACACGTCCGCGTCTTTCACCAACGGTATAAAAGTGATTGTTGAAATTGACAGATGACGCGTAAGTAAAAGCACGTTCGCATGCGCGTGATTCCAGCGTGGCAGATTTGATATCTCGGATCTCGAACTTTCAATGTTTCGTACCTAAGCAATTTTCTTATCAAAATAATAATTATTATGCATATTATATTTTTGCGTATTTGCTGTTACTTGATAAAGAATATAGGTATTAACTATGTAGGGTAATTGCACCGGTTATCGAACAGTGCTGCAGCACTGCAGCAAACCATAGTTTTCGACCACTTACCCGGACAACATTTGCTATTTCACGTGGAAGTCATTATGACATCATTTAATGATTTTCTCTGAGTTCATGAACGCATACAGATGACTCCTCATTGTGAAGTCATTACAAGATCATGTCATGAAGATCTAGCAGCGGTCTACGGAATACGCGAATAGATACCAAAAAAATAACGAAAAAATCGACCCCCATAGGACCCCACACAAGTCCATTTTCAACAACTTGAGGACACCGGGATGTTCCCGCTGGGAACTTCCCAGTGAGAATGTTCCACAAGATGACTGGAGGAACTAGTTCTAGGCTAGTCTTCAGATATCTACGGCTCACCATACCAATCCGATAATGTGTATCGAATTAGCTGACCAGTAAGTTAATTACTAGTTATTACTAGTAGTATATCCTTATAAAGACACCCAGTCCGCAGAACCTCGTCAAAATGACGTCATAATCTGGTGACTTTTCTCCAGATATGACGTGACTATATAACGACAATATGACGTGAAAATGACCTCCTAATGTCACAGACCTATGACGTGATATATCTGACGTCATTTTTACGTCATTATTACGACGTGAATTTCACGTCTTAAAATATTTTTTATTTACCCAGAAAACCACTGAATATTATTGTGTAAGTGTATATATTGACCACACTATGATAACAATGTTACATGATCTAATATAGATGTAAACAAAATATAAATTCTACAAAGATATCACTTGGTATGGAAGCAGTAACCAAACTTCTTGACTATTTTAAAATGGCTTTTACTTCTTTTACCTCTTCGCTTAATTTTCGCACTTCTTTATAGATATCCTCTAAACCTAAAATAATAAAAAAAATATTATGTTATAACCGTCTAATTAAATTAATATAGTGTAAAATACCCATAAAAATAGGCCCTAGAACGACAATAAACCATTACAATTACAATAAAAAATAATGTTATAAGTTATTTCAATATTTAGGGTGTCCCCAGTTCGCAACTATCATAGTCATAGTTATTCTAGGTACTTACCCACGAAAATATAAGGAAAATCCTCGGAAAAACCAAAAACAAACAAAAGAAAAACTCAAAACAATCACTTAGAGCTAGCGTCCGTGTTCTGACAAGATTCAAGATGGACGTGTACTGAGCGCGCAGCCAAAAATAAGAGCGCGAAATTTAAATTATACATAGTCGAAATTAATTAATTTTGACACATAAGAAAAAAAAATATGCATACATAAATTGTAGTTTAGGTAGCTACGTAAAATATAAAAAAAAGTACCATATGCGTTTGAATAAAGGGAGTTACTTAAACAATAAACGATATTTTATTTTTGAAGATTTTTTTTACATACCAATAACTAAAAAAATGCTTTCTGAGTACTACCTATTGCAGACTATACACCACGTTGGTGTTATAGTTTTTTAATAAAAATAATAAAAGTATAATATATTATATCACCAAGAAAAGTCGGCAATATGACGTGATTAAATGACGTCAGAAATTCGTCAATTAACTGACGTCAAAATGTCGTCGATCATTTGTCGACTGACGTCTATTGACCAGTAATCACCAGATTTTGACGTCATTTTGACGTGCCTCTGCGGACTGGGCAGCTGCCTTTTAATACTAGTATTCCTTTATTCGTTTAAAAAGTTTAGTTAGTGGTAGAAAATAACATGTGGCGCCACCTATAGCATAACGCTGTCAAGTGCACTGAAATTGAAACATTACAGGAGCCTGTACTATTCGGCAATCGTTCTCAATCGGGTCCCGGGCAACATTTGCTATTTCACGTAGAAATCATTATGACATCATTTAATGATTTAACGTTAAATGTATACACCTCATGACAAACTCATAACAAACTCACAACATGATCATAAAATCATGAGATGTGCTCATCATGATGTTCGTATGAGTACAAAACGTGGAAATCATAACATGATGCTCTCATGAGGCCTATATGAGTTTATGGATGTTGTCCGGGTAACGGAACTCTAACAAAAATAATACATAGAGTTGTAAATTCAAAAAAAAAAAACATTTGTTAAAAAAAAAACAAAAAGAACCGTTTTAAAACAAAGCTAGACTTTATAAAAAACAAATTTGTTTTTTATTAAAAAAAACACAGTTATAAAAAACAATTTTTTTTTATTAAAAATTAACACATTTTTTATTGTAAAAGTCATGTATGAAGGATGACAGTTTATAAAAAAATATTTATTTAATTTAAAACGGTTTTTTACAACTGAGTTGTAACAATTTTAATTAGTAAATTTAAATATATTTAGAATAAACATACTCTGTTTGAAAAAAAAAAAATTTTTGTTCTTCGTAAAAATAAATAAAAAAAAAATTAAAAATTTTGAAAATTTTTTACAAGTTTTTTTGAAATTTTGTTTTTTTAAGTTTTGTTTGAAATTTTTTTTTTTTTTTTTTGAATATTTTCACGAAAAAAAAAACAAAAAAAAACAAGAAAAACACAAAAAAAAACTTCAAAAAAAACAAGCCTTCAAAAAAAAAAACGGGTTTTTTACAACTCTAATAATACAGTATCTATATTATTCAATGAGGGTGGATTTTGGGACACGAGCCGAAAGGCGAGTGACCTAATCACCCGAATGATTAATAGCTATTACGCGAGTAGAATTCTATACTTTATCCACGGTCGTTTTAAATTTTATCCACGGCCGTGATTAATACGCCTATTAATCACTCGTCGTCGGCTCGTGTCCCAAAATTCACCCTCAGGGGCCTGAAACTGTACGTGGATATCTGTAACAATTTATGTTTTTAAAGTCCCACGTCATCTACCGATTTCACCAGTCGAAAAAACTTAAAAAGTTCCCTGTGAAAGTAAATTAATTTAAAACAAATGGCTTAGCTTTGTACGAAACAACGTTTTTTTAGTTTCAAATATAGCTGTTTGAGGTCGCTGATTTCATAGTATTTGAAACAACAAACCTAAGCCAGTAAACTTGGCAACGTGGCCTATCAGCTATTATGGCGGGAATGTTTTTTAATGATGTGGGATCATTTGCATTTAAAATTTAATTGATCATTGAGATTTCTCAACATGTCGAAAAGATCTAGATAAATTCTCGCAATGTGCAATGCAAAAAAAGCTAAAGGTAAGTGCTGAGTACTGTTTTTTAATATTTATACCTACAAATAAAATAAGGTTAGGTTAAAAAATCGTTAACGTATTTTGTGCTGATTTAAATCACTTTTATTTGGGAGCAGGAGCTTTAGTCTGAAACAGCGAAAAAATATATCGCGAAAATATTTCCGAGAAAAAATTACCGCGAAATGTTTTTTTGCCCGACCAGAACTAAAGCGTACGTTTACGCTCCAATTACGAGGACTTCTTGTTCCATTTCTTCCATTAAGTATTTTAAATAACCACTCTTAAGGTTTTATAAGAACAACATAAAACACAAATTGCATTAAATAAGCCCAAAATATTTTTGCGAGGTTATAGTTTTCGATGTTTTTATATCGCTTTAATATTTTTCGCGGCTAATGTATATCGTTGTCAATCCTTTGCGCGGAAAAAACATTTTGCGGTTAATGTGTATTGTTGTCAATACTTTGGAAGGAAAAAAACATTTCGCGGTGATTTTTTCGCGGAAATATTTTCGCAATATTTTTTTTCGCGGTAAATTTTTCGACAAAATAAAAGTTATAAATCAGCCAAAATATTTTCGCGGCGAATATTTTCGCTATAGGTTATAGCTTTCGCTGTTTTTATTATAATTTAATTTTTTTTCGCGGTTTATGTGTATCGTTGTCAAACCTTTGCGCGGAAAAAAACTTTTCGCGTTAATTTTTTGAGGAAAGCTCCTGCTCCCAAATAAAAGTAATTAAATCTGCCCAAAATATTTTCGCGGCTGATAGTTTCCCTATATATTTTTCGCGGTAACGCATTTCGCTATTAAAACTTTGTGAGGTTTTAGTTTTCGCTTAAGTATTTCTTTGAGGTTAATGTGTATCGTTGTCATACTTTGCGCAGGAAAAAATATTTTGCGGTGATTTTTTCGCAGAAATGATTTCGCGATATAGGTTATAGTTTTCGCTGTTTTTGTTTCGCTTTAATATTTTTTTGCGGTTAATGTGTATCGTTGTCAATCCTTTGCGCGGAAAAGAAAACATTTAGCGGTATGTTTTTCGCGATATTTTTTTTACGGTAATTTTTTCGACTAAAGCTCCCGCCCCCAAATAAAAGTAATTAAATCAGCCCAAAATATTTTCGCGGATAATAATTTCGTTATATATTTTTTGCATATTGCATTTCTCTATTAAAACTTAGCGAGGTTATAGTTTGCGCTGTTTTTATTTGGCTTAAATATTTTTTCGCTGTTGATATGTATCGTTGTCAATCCTTTGCGCGGAAAAAAACATTTCGAGGTTAATGTGTATCGTTGTCAATCCTTTTCGCGGAAAAAAAATTTCGCGGTAAATTTTTCAACTAAAGCTCCCGCTCCCAAATAAAAGTAATTAAATCAGCCCAAAATATTTTCGCTGCAAATACTATCGCTATATATTTTTTGCGGTAATTGTATTTCGCTATTAAAACTTTGCGAAGTTATAGTTTGTGCTGTTTTTATTTCTCTTAAATATTTTTTCGCTGTTGATGTGTATCGTTGCGCGGAAAAAACATTTCGAGGTTTATGTGTATCGTTGTCAATCCTTTGCGTGGAAAAAACATTTCGTGGTAAATTTTTCAACTAAAGCTCCCGCTCCCAAATAAAAGTAATTAAATCAGCCAAAATATTTTCGCGGCGAATATTTTTGCTATAGGTTATAGTTTTTGCTGTTTATATTATAATTTAATTAATAATTTTTTCGCGGTTTATGTGTATCGTTGTCAAACCTTTGCGCTGAAAATTCATTTCCCGTTAATTTTTTACGGAAATATTTTTGCGATATTTTTTTTGCGGTAAATTTTTCGACAACAGCTCCTGCTCCCAAATAAAAGTAATTAAGTCTGCCCAAAATATTTTCTCGTCTGATAGTTTTCCTATATATTTTTCGCGGTAACGCATTTCGCTATTAAAACTTTGTGAGGTTGTAGTTTTCGCTTAAGTATTTTTTTGAGGTTAATGTGTAGCGTTGTCAATCTTTTTCGCGGGAAAAAATATTTTGCAGTGATTTTTTCGCAGAAATTATTTCGCGATATAGGTTATACTTTTCGCTGTTTTTATTATAATTTAATATTTTTTCGCGGTTTATGTGTATCGTTGTCAAACCTTTGCGCCTAAAATATTTTCGCGGCTAATACTTTCGCTACTTTGCGAGGTTATAGTTTTCGCTGTATTTATTTCGCTTTAATATTAATGCGTATCGTTGTCAATCCTTTGCGCCGAAAAAAACATTTCGCGATATTTTTTTTCGCGGTAAAATTTTCGACTAAAGCTCCCACCCCCAAATAAAAGTAATTAAATCAGCCCAAAATATTTTCGCGGATAATACTTTCGTTATATATTTTTCGCATATTGCATATCTGTATTAAAACTTTGCGAGGTTATAGTTTGCGCTGTTTTTATTTTGCTTAAATATTTTTTTGCTGTTGATGTGTATCGTTGTCAATCCTTTGCGCGGAAAAACCATTTCGCGGTAAATTTTTCAACTAAAGCTCCCGCTCCCAAATAAAAGTAATTAAATCAGCTCAAAATATTTTCGCTGCCAACACTATCGCTATATATTTTTAGCGGTAATTGCATTTCGCTATTAAAACTTTGCGAAGTTATAGTTTGCGCTGTTTTTATTTCGCTTACATATTTTTTCACTGTTGATGTGTATCGTTGTCAATCCTTTGCGCGGAAAAAACATTTCGCGGTAAATTTTTCAACTAAAGCTCCCGCTCCCAAATAAAAGTAATTAAATCAGCCCAAAATATTTTCGCGGCGAATATTTTCGCTATAGGTTAGTTAGTTATAGTTAGTTTTCGCTGTTTTTATTATAATAAAGCTACTGCTCCCAAATAAAAGTAATTAAATGAGCCTAAAATATTTTCTCGGCTATAACTTTCGCTACTTTGCGAGGTTAGTTTTCGCTGTATTTATTTCGCTTTAATATTTTTCGCGGTTAATGTGTATCGTTGTCAATCCTTTGCGCCGAAAAAAACATTTCGCGATATTTTTTTTCGCGGTAAATTTTTCGACTAATGCTCCCGCCCCCAAATAAAAGTAATTAAATCAGCCCAAAATATTTTCGCGGATAATACTTATGTTATATATTTTTCGCATATTGCATTTCTCTATTAAAACTTTGCGAGGTTATAGTTTGCGCTGTTTTTATTTCGCTTAAATATTTTTTCGCTGTTGATGTGTATCGTTGTCAATCCTTTGCGCGGGAAAAACATTTTGCGGTAAATTTTTCAACTAAAGCTCCCGCTCCCAAATAAAAGTAATTAAATCAGCCCAAAATATTTTCGCTATATATTTTTCGCGGTAATTGCATTTTGCTATTAAAACTTTGCGAAGTTACAGTTTGCGCTGTTTTTATTTCGCTTAAATATTTTTTTACTGTTGATGTGTATCGTTGTCAATCCTTTGCGAGGAAAAAACATTTCGCTGTAAATTTTTCAACTAAACCTCCCGCTCCCAAATAAAAGTAAGTAAATCAGCCAAAATATTTTCGCTATAAGTTATAGTTTTCGCTGTTTTTATTATAATTTAATATTTTTTTGCGGTTTGTGTGTATCGTTGTCAAACCTTTGCGCTGAAAAAACATTTCTCGTTAATTTTTTGTGGAAATATTTTTGAAATATTTTTTATGCGGTAATTTGTCGACAAAAGCTCCTGCTCCCAAATAAAAGTAATTAAGTCTGCCCAAAATATTTTCTTGTCTGATAGTTTCCCTATATACAGCCTGTTCCAGAACTCGCGTACCGAAATTTAAGAGGTGATTCTACATCCAAAAATATGAAAAAAAGTTTCTATAAAGGTTGGTCCGGAAATGAGCCCTAAGGGAGCTACGGCCCTTCGAAGATGACGTATTGAATGGGGAACAAAAAAAAGCACCAATAAAATTTTAATGCTGCAGGGTGATTCTTCATTTAAAACTGAGCAAAAAAGTATTATACACCAAAACACCTAAATTTAATATTAAAGGAGTAATAGCCTTTTAAAAAGTAACGTTTTTGGTGGCACAAAATGTTACTTCCTCTTAATTGCATTTTTTTTTTGATAACGGTTGCTCCTACAGTGTTACACTATATGATATTTTATATGTATTTTTACTCTAGAAATCTATATTTTTTACAACAAATCCAAAAAACATACACATAGAAAAGTTTGGGGCAAAAATGTTTTAAGCCTCATATATTTTGTCCGTCTGGGCACGCCTCTGGATAAATTAAAAAAATAAATTAACATAAACTTATTGCCCTTATTAATACTAGTATACATGCAAAAGCTCGCCGCTCTAGCTTAAACGGTACCCGAGTTATTAATTAAAAACCTTATTTTTATTACAATTTTAAAGGGCCCTAGATCCCTTAGGGCTCATTTCCGGACCAACCTTTATAGGAACTTTTTTTATATTTTTGGATCTAGAATCACCTCTTAAATTTTGGCATGCCAGTTATGGATCACCCTGTTTTTTCGTTGTAACGCATTTCGCTATTAAAACTGTTGATGTGTATCGTTGTCAATCCTTTGCGAGGAAAAAACATTTCGCTGTAAATTTTTCAACTAAACCTCCCGCTCCCAAATAAAAGTAATTAAATCAGCCAAAATATTTTCGCGGCGAATATTTTCGCTATAGGTTATAGTTTTCGCTGTTTTTATTATAATTTAATATTTTTTTGCGGTTTATGTGTATCGTTGTCAAACCTTTGCGCTGAAAAAACATTTCTCGTTAATTTTTTGTGGAAATATTTTTGCGATATTTTTTTTGCGGTAATTTGTCGACAAAAGCTCCTGCTCCCAAATAAAAGTAATTAAGTCTGCCCAAAATATTTTCTTGTCTGATAGTTTCCCTATATATTTTTCGTTGTAACGCATTTCGCTATTAAAACTTTGTGAGGTTATAGTTTTCGCTTAAGTATTTTTTTGAGGTTAATGTGTATCGTTGGCAAATTTTTGCGCCGAAAAAAACATTTCACGGTATTTTTTTCGCGATATATTTTTTCGCGGTATATTTTTCGACTCAAGCTCCCGCCCCCAAATAAAAGTAATTAAATCAGCCCAAAATATTTTCGCGGATAATACTTTCGTTATATATTTTTCGCATATTGCATATCTCTATTAAAACTTTGCGAGGTTATAGTTTGCGCTGTTTTCATTTCGCTTAAATATTTTTTCGCTGTTGATGTGTATCGTTGTCAATCCTTTGCGCGCAAAAAAAATTTCGAGGTTAATGTGTATCGTTGTTAATCCTTTGCGCGGAAAAAACATTTCGCGGTAAATTTTTCAACTAAAGCTCCCGCTCCCAAATAAAAGTAATTAAATCAGCCAAAATATTTTCGCGGCGAATATTTTCGCTATTATATTTTATATTATAATTTAATATTTTTTCGCGGTTTATGTGTATCTTTGTCAAACCTTTGCGCGGAAAAAACATTTCGCGTTATTTTTTTGATGAAATATTTTTGCGATATTTTTTTTGCAGTAAATTTTTTGACAAAAGCTCCTGCTCCCAAATAAAAGTAATTAGGTCTGCCCAAAATATTTTCAGGACTGATAGTTTCCCTATATATTTTTCGCGGTAACGCATTTTGCTATTAAAACTTTGTGAGGTTATAGTTTTCGATTAAGTATTTTTTTGAGGTTAATGTGCATCGTTGTCAATCTTTTGCGCGGGAAAAAAATATTTTGCGGTGATATTTTCGCAGAAATGATTTCGCGATATAGGTTATAGTTTTCGCTGTTTATATTATAATTTAATATTTTTTCGCGGTTTATGTGTATCGTTGTCAAACCTTTGCGCGGAACAAACATTTCACGTTATTTTTTTGCGGAAATATTTTTGCGATATTTTTTTCGCGGTAAATTTTTCGACTAAAGCTACTGCTCCCAAATAAAAGTAATTAAATGAGCCTAAAATATTTTCGCGGCTAATACTTTCGCTACTTTGCGAGGTTATAGTTTTCGCTGTATTTATTTCGCTTTAATACTTTTTCGCGGTTAATGTGTATCGTTGTCAATCCTTAGCGCGGAAAAAAACATTTCGCGGTAAATTTTTCGACTAAAGCTCCCGCCCCCAAATAAAAGTAATTAAATCAGCCCAAAATATTTTCGCGGAGGATACTTTCGTTATATATTTTTCGCATATTGCATTTCTCTATTAAAACTTTGCGAGGTTATAGTTTGCGCTGTTTTTATTTCGCTTAAATATTATTCGCGGATGATACTTTCGTTATATATTTTTTGCATATTGCATTTCTCTATTAAAACTTTGCGAGGTTATATTTTGAGCTGTTTTTATTTCGTTTAAATATTTTGCGCTGTTGATGTGTATCGTTGTCAATCCTTTGCGCGCAAAAAAAAAATTTGAGGTTAATGTGTATCGTTGTCAATACTTTGCGCGGAAAAAACATTTCGCGGTAAATTTTTCAACTAAAGCTCCCGCTCCCAAATAAAAGTAATTAAATCAGCCCATAATATTTTCGCGGATAATACTTTCGCTATATATTTTTCGCATATTGCATTTCTCTATTAAAACTTTGCGAGGTTATAGTTTGCGCTGTTTTTATTTCGCTTAAAAAATTTTTCGCTGTTGATGTGTATCGTTGTCAATCCTTTGCGCGGAAAAAAACATTTTGAGGTTAATGTGTATCGTTGTCAATCCTTTGCGCGGAAAAAACATTTCGCGGTAAATTTTTCAACTATTTTATACACTTTGTATACGATTTGTGAAAAAACTACGCGATGTATCTTTTTTATGGTAAATTCGGTTTCAGCATATCAAAAAACATAGGAAATGATGGGTTAGAACCTTAGGACAGACAATATTTTTTTTTTAGACCTGTGTAATTATTAATCTATTCTTCTTATTAATGTCAAATCCAGAAAATTTATTTTATTTTTTCTCTAATGTGAATTGTAATTTTGTATGAAAACTATTAAACATGTTTAAAATATTATCTAATTAATCTATAGGAATTGACATTATAAGATCATCGACATAAATTTTAGGTAAAACAATAATAAATGCTAATTTACCTATAACTTTATTCAATAATAGGTCCATTACCATGGCAGAAAAAATCGGAGAGGCTGGATTCCCCATACCTATCCCAAAAAGTTATTTATAATAAATATTATCTTAAAATATCATTTTAATCCGTTAAAATAACGTTTAGCAGCCTATGAAATGTTTGGCAACATCGCAAAGGCTTAGGATATACCGCTCGAGTACATATTTTTGTATAAACTGGCTTCAGTTGGTATGAAATTCCGATAGGCTCAGGATTACTTTAATTTATAGACTATATACATTTTAATTATTAAAAAATAAATGTTGTATATCAAAATTTCCATGTGCAACATATGCCACTTAAGTGTTTATACACGATCATTTTTCTTCTAGCTATATTAGAAGTGGGTGGTTTAGGAATGTAGGGAATATATAATGGCCTGACTTTGGTACAAAGATCTATATATATATATATATATATATATATATTTTTTTTTTTGCTCCGAAAAGCTGGCATCTTTCCGTAGATGCTCAAGTTTTTCTCATTACTACAGCCCCGCAAGCCCTCAAATTTTATTTTTTTAAAATGGCTTTTAAACTATTTTGCTTGTTAGCTTTTCAAAACATTTCGCCTGCGGTGCTAATGTTTGGACTTTTGTTAATAGATTTTTATAAAATAATATGACCAATCAGAAGTTTTTTTTTCTATTTTTTTTTATCGTAAATAGCTGTAAAAAAATTTCGCCTGCGACACCAAACTTAATTAGCAATTACAATCATAATTAATACATTTTAGAAAATTATTTACATTAGAAAATTCTAATTTTTCTGGGAAATGTAAAAAAGTGAGATTTCTAAAACTTTTCGCCTGCGGTGTTAAACATGATGAGTTATATTTTTAGAGGTTTCCTTTATCCATTTGAAGTTGTCTAATAGTTATTTATGGTAGTAGTGGGTAAAGTAGTACTTGGCTGACGCCTCGCAGGTTAATTCATGGGCAATATCGGTTTACCCATGAGTGCCATACAAGGTTTTATCCAATAAATAACTTAGAAATTCATATTTTTATTAAAAATTTTAATGACATTTACAAGAAAACAATTTGACAAGTGACAGTTGAGTGGGTAAAATAAATAATTATCCACTCAATAAAGTAAAAGCCACGCGGGGGTTATTATTGAGTTTATCTATTTAAAATAAAGCTGGTAATTGTCCTATTATCTGTATGTATTGGATAAAATAATTTTCTTTTCGAATTCTTAGAAATTGTCTATACTAAACTGTAAAAAAAATCGCCTGCGTCGCTAAACTTGATTAATCTATGGTCTGTTTTTTCAAGCAAGGTAGTAAATTAAAAATTGCACAGTAAATATTTTTACAACCGGTTTGAATAGTACCTATATGTTTGTGAATAAAATATAGTTATGTTTTATAAAATAAACTACGCAGTATATTCGCACCTCCAATATTCGAATCTGTTTTGAAAATATTCACTGTGCGATTTTTAATTTACTCTCTTGCTTGATGAAACAGACCATAATTAATACATAAGCATTAATGTGATATTAAAATTTTAATTAAGAAGTTTTATAAAATTATTTACATGTCAAATTCTGAGGTATCTGGAAAATGAAAAAATTTAATATTTATAAAAATTTTCGCCTGCGGCGCTGAGCATGACAAGTTGTTTTAAGTGGTTTCACCTACCTATTTCAAGTTTTATAAACTAATTTGCTTTTCTAATTTTTTAGAAATTACTGGTCCTGAAAATTGAATACTGCAAAAATTTTCGTTTTCGTTTTCTGAATGAATTTATAAGAAATTTCATATGCGATTTATATAAATGTATGTTTTAACATATAGAGCGGTACAAAGGTCACCCCCCCCCCTCTTAACTTTTGAACGAGTTGAGATATCGACTTCAAATTTAGAACTCTTAAATAAGACAACTTAAACTATCTTTTAGCATATATTTGATACTTTCAGCTCTTTAAATGTGGGCAGGGAGGCATGGGGACATTTTTTTAAATAGAAAGGGGGGTCGTTATATATATATATATATATATATATATATATATATATATATATATATATATATATATATAAACTTTAAAATTGAGGAATAACACCTAAAATTTGGCCTAATCCTTAATTAACACTACATAAATCATACCCAGATAACATCGGTGATTTTCACTTTCAGATCACACTGTGAAGTTCACTGTGTGTACTCATTGTGAGCTCACATTCGAATCACACGAGTCTAAGCCGGAAAATTTCAAAGTTCAAATTCACTGTGTGTACTCACTGTGAGCTCACATTCGAATCACACGTGTCCAAGCCGGAAAACTTCCAAGTTCAAATTCACATGTGAGCAATTGGTGATTTTCACTTTTAGATCACACTGTGAAGTTCACCAAGTGTATTCACTGTGAGTTCACATTCAAGTCACGCGTGTCACAGTTTACAAATTCACAAGTTCAAATTCACATGTGAGCCCAAAGTAATATACAGAACTTTTTATAAATTAGCGCATGCGCAAACTGAACTAAATATTTTAAAAAATAGCTGTGCTAACAGAACGTATCGGTGGATACATTAAGAAGAAGTGATCCAATCTTCTAGAATAATATAAATACAAATTTATATTGAGCTGTCTAAATTCTAAAGAAAAGGACATTGAATTAAAGAAGAAGAAGAAGAAGAAGAAAAAGAAGAAGAAGAAGTGTCGAAGAAAAGTAAGGAAAGTGCCTAAACGTGCCATTTCGTGAATTTGTGAAAAATACCTCATTTTGCCTATTATTTTGGATTCAGTAAGTAAAGAAATGTTTGGTAATCAATCTTTTTGCAGGATTTGAAAGAAGTTATTCGCGGGATCAAACAAACGTTGAAAAGGAAGAAAAATTACATGTCGAAAAAGAAAGAAGCAACAGAAAAGGTCATCAACGATAGAAACTCTGAATCTTCATCATCTGATTATTCTGATTCAGATTCAAGTTCTAATTCAAATTCGTCTCATCCAGAATCAACTGCAGTTGATCATGATTCTGAGTGACAGTTTTTCGGTTCCCAGTCCGCAGAGCCTCTTCAAAACCTCGTCAATTTGACGTGAAAATGACCTCCTAATGTCACAGACCGATGACGTAATATATCTGACGTCATTTTTACGTCATGAAATTTAACTATTATGACGTGAATTTTACGTCTTAAAGTATTTTTTATTTACCAGAAATCCATTTTCAATTAAAACCAATGAATATTATTGTGTAAGTGTATATATTGACCAAATACACTATAATAACAATGTTCTTTAGTAAAAATAATAAAAATATAATATATTATCATCAAGAAAAGTCGGAAATATGACGTGATTAAATGACGTAAAAATTCGTCAATTAACTGACGTCAAAATGTCGTCGATCATTGGTCGAATGACGTCTTTCGACCAGTAATCACCAGATTTTGACGTCATTTCGACAGGCGTCTGCGGACTGGGTTGCTTCGATTCAATCTCGAATTACTCGAGTAATGGATCCATTCGACTCTTAAAAATTAATTATTTTACAATTACTTTAATAATATCCTTTTTTTGTGTTTCTCAGAATGTCTCTAATAAATCGTGAACTTAAGACTATTGTTTTTATTAAAAACCTTCGACCTAATAACTAACAACCGAAATGAACGAAACTTTAATTGAGCTGTACAATTTTGAAAATATTTTAATTTAATATTAATGATTTTTTACCAGTTGCAAAAATCCACATAGTAAATTGGCGTGGAAATTCCGTATGGAAATTTCATATGGATTTTCCACGCCAATTATCTTATAATATAAGGTTTTTTTTATGTAAATATTGACTGTAATAGCCTTAGCTTTAACATATGGATTTTTGCAATTGATCCTATTTGTTTGTAAAATTTTATAATTTAATTCATTCCATTAATTTTTTAATTTATTTATATAAATTTGCCGTTCTTAAATAGGCTAATATGTCTTAATAATTAGTTTGGTAATTTACATTGTTATTAATAAAAGTAAAAAGTATAAAAAATGAAATGGTATAAAAAATTCCGATCTCTAAGAAAAATCACAGTGTGAGTCTAATGTGAATTTAACACTGTGAACTTGATGTGAATCACATGGTGAACTCACTGTAAGCTCACTCTGGTCATACAAGTGTATGCAGTTGTGAGCTCACATATGACTCACTTGTGACGTCAGTGTGACGTCACAGTAAAATCAGTATTGTTATCTGGGTATCTCATATGAGATACCTATACATATAATATATTATTATTAGATATTATCTCATATTATGAGATGGCCACCATAACCTAAAACAGCCATTTACCCCCTTTTCCATATGCCTATTTTAAATTTAGTTTCCGAGTTTATTTCTTTATCAAAAACATTTCGGGTTTATCTTTAAACGTGACCATTTTTTTCCGGCTTGTGTCTTGCAAAATTCTTATTGAGCTTCTTGCAAAATTGCGTAAACTATTTCTAAAGCTATTAGTCCTTGTGAAATTGACTTCTTCTAAAGTTTTCTTCTTCACCAAGCTATTTATTAACTGTAAAGTTACCTCAGGAATTTTAGCTGCTCGAATATTGGGGTTTTCTTCTATCCAGAGCAAAAGTTGTCGTATTATTATTATTTTTTCGGTTTCATCTATCTAAAATCAGAAAAATATATATCGAGTATATCGAGTATATCAGTACAAAATAGGCGTTTTTTTCTTTCCATCTATCCATTATTATTGACCCACGACTTTTAGTATGAATGTATAATATACATATATGTATATATAATTTATATATTATATACCTAGGATATACATATAATATATATTATATGTATATCGTAGATCCAATATTGGTTTGTTCTCCATTTTTTAGAGTTTCGCCATATTTCAATTGCTAAGAAAAATATTTGTATTACTGACATTATTGACAGTAGGGAGGCGCCACCCCCAACCACTCCCGAGTTAAAAAAATCACTCTCCAGTTGGAAAAATTTTGTAGTTGATGACCTTTTTTTAATCTTGGGATAAAAAGTTGGAAAATCGCATTCTTAAAAAAAAGTTGGGAGGATCTTTATCTTTAGTTGGATTTTTTTTCTTCTTTCATTTATTTCTAAGATATTTAAAATCAAAATTGGAAAATTGGAAAAACTCATTTTTTAATCATTGTAACCTGTTGAAATATTTAAAAATAATTTAAAATTAGCTATACGCCATCTCCAAATTTTATGGTAGATAAAAACTTTTCGCAAAAAAGATTTTACGACTTCTATGTCTCTAAAAAGTAAAAAATACAAAAGTCGGTGCCATATTCACAGCAAACTAATAAAAAAATAATTGTTAGTAATTAATTTAGGAAATGGTGAAATTGGCACCGACTTAAATATTTTTTAATTTTTACTTTTTAGGGACATATAAGTCGGTTCAATTTTTTTTTGTGAAAAGTTTTTATCTAACATAAAATTTGTAGTTTCATCAAATTTCGTTCATTCGTTCCAAAGTTATGCGGGAACAAACATAAAAAAACAAAGTCACACGTCGAATTAAGTAATAATCAACTAACGCCTTATGGTAAAATCACAAATTTTATCATTTTTTCTTGGTATTTTTTAATTACAGGTCCAGAGAATCAAGTTTAGCGGAATTTGAAAGATTTTTAGTCTGCCGTAATATTTGAGTGACCCCTGAATCAAGTTATCCGGCTTATTCGAGTTATTCGATTTTTCTCTAAAAATTTGGTTGGTATTAGAACCAAATTAAGCCGTTTTTAAGTAACATTGCGTTAAAATGATTAGATTTATCTTAATTATCCGGCTTACCCGGCATTATACCAACGTCAAATTGAAACAGGACCACTTCATAAATGCCCTCTTTAAGTTGCAAAAAGGTTCATCAAATTCCGTTCATTCGTTCCAAAGTTATGCGGGAACAAACATAAATAAACAAAGTCACACGTGGAATTAATAACCTCCCCGTTTTCGGAAGTTGATTAAAAATTACCACAAAATGGCTTATTACCAACGCCAACTTAATTTTTTTAATATCTCAACAGGTTACAATGGCAGACTTAACTAAAAAAATAGTTTTTTTCAGTTTGGATTTTCAATATCTTTTTCAATATCTTAGAAACAAATGAAAATAAAAACAAAGATATTCTACAAAATTACTTAAAAAAAATAAACTCTTTCGATATCCGTAATAAAAATTAAATAGTATGTATAGACTGAATCAGATACAAACAAATGAAAATCGAATTTTCCTAAAAAGCGCCCCGAGGATTTTTTTTTCGTTTTGCTCCTAAAATAATCAGGGAATGTCCCCAAATCAATTTCTAAAACAAAACTAAGAGTGATTACATTCCTGATTAAAAGTTAGTTCAAGCTTGCAGTGTAGAGTACACGGCAGTACAGTACACGGTACAGTACACGGTGTACTGTTCTAGTTATGTGTATGTATAAGATTTAATACTATTTTAAAATTCAAAAGTATTAGGTAATAGGTACTTCAAGTACTGTACTTAGAAATTGAGCGCGTTCTAAAAAAAATCGTTTGCGGCTTTAAAAATTGAAAATATATTCAGATATCTTTGAAAATTTAATACTAAGAAACTAAGAACAAAATGAATAAAAAAAATTATAATCATGTCCAAAGACTAGGAAAGGTTCAAGTATTACGTAATGCAAATTGTACCAAAATTCATACACTTCATACCCCGTTTCTCGCGTTATTAAAGACGTAGAGATTTCATGTTTTACACTATTTTTTACAGTGTACCTTAGCCAAAATTCCATTAGTCAATTTGACAAAGGCAAAAGTTTGGGACTAACGAAGGTGCTTGGACTAATTTTTAATCACGAATGTAATCACCTTAGTTTTTTTTTTAAGAAATTAATTTGGGATATTTCCTGATTATTTTCGGAGCAAAAAAAAAATCCTTGACGTGCTTTAAAAAAAAAATATCGATTTTTATTGATTCGAAAAAAAAATGATAATTATTTCCAACGACTTAGTCTTTGGAAATGATTATAATTTTTTTCCTAGTAGGAATAAGGCGGTGAACATTATATAGCCCCTTACCTTATTCAGAGCTAAACGTAATTGAACCTCATCTTTAGTGGAAGTCCATATCAAGGAGGTTCCAATTTTTTTAGTGCACAACCAATTGTAGTTTGAAGGTTTAATTTGTTGATCAGTAATATATTTTATTTGCTGAATATGCATTAATGTATCTACCTAAAACAATAAATTTTAATTAAAAAATATAATCAGGGTGGCCACTATTTTTCAGAAACAAATTTCCCTGACTTTTCCCGGTTTTCCAGGCAATTATTTTGATTTTTCCCTGACCAATAAGCAGAGTCTTATGGCAAAATAAAACGACTTTTTTTTTAATTTGATTTTCTATTCCAATAGGGCGTATTTTACTTATGGATACTAAAATTAGGAGTCTAACACTTTTTTATTAGTTTACTTTAGACAAATTAGGCCTTCGCGAATTAAAAAATATATATATGCAGGCGAAAATTTTTAAAATAATATGGAAAAAGTAATTTAAAAAAAAACTAAGTCTTCGCAAATAAAAAATAATACATTAAATTATTAAACAAAAAAAACACGAAATAAGCGCCGCAGGCGAATTTTTTTAAAGTTATATGCAAAAAAGTAGATAAAAAGAAAGTTATTAAACAAATTAGACATCGAAAATTTCAAAAAAATACATGCTTTTGTAAAAAATGCACATTAGGGCCGCAGGCGAAAATTTTAATTAATACACAAAAGAATTCGCAGAAATATAGTATTTTTTTGCTTTTTTTGTACAGCTTTATAGGTAATAACAATTTCGTAGGTGAAAATATTACAAATTATTGCAAAAAAAAACTTCTTTAGAAAATTTGGTTTTTAACAGGCAAATCTTTTATAGAGAAATATAATGTAGGCGCAGCAGGCGAAAAAATTTTAATAAATAAGATTTAAATAGCATTCCGTGGATTGAAAATATTAACCAATTTTCTAAAATATGGGCCTCTGGTAATCATTAAGAATTTTTTTTTTTAATTAAAATTTTATATAACTTTAAAGTTATAAATACTTAAATCTGTGTTTTTTTCAAAATATTCCCTGACTTTTCACAAAATTCCCTGACTTTTCCCGGTTTTCCCGGTTTTCCAGAGAGTCCTAAGACAAAATTATCTACTATTTATTTATGTATAATACTATTATTGTACACTGAAAAAAAAAGATCTGATCAATAGAGGGCAACTATTTTTCTGGTTGCTGCAACCAGAAATCTGGTCAGGGCAACAAGACAAATTGTTATGTTTACCAGATACTTAAAATCTAAGTTATTTCTGGCATCCACAACAAGTTGTAAATACAACAATTGTTGCCTTTACCAGATTTCTGGTTGTAGAAACCAGAAAAATAGTTTCTCTGTACTTAACCATTGATCTGGTTGCGTCAACAAGACCGTTTTTTCAGTGTAAAGATTTATTATTAACAGAATCCCAAAAAGGAGGAGGTTATCAATTCGACGTGTGACTTTGTTTTTTTATGTTTTTTATGATGAACGGAATTTGATGAAACTTTTTGCAACTTAAAGAGGACATTCATGAGGTGGTCCCGTTTTAATTTGACTCTCGGATAATGCCGGGTAAGCCGGATAATTAAGATAAATATAATCGTTTTAACGCAATTTCACTTAAAAACGGGTTAATTTGGTTCTAATACCAACCAAATTTTTAGAAATTGATCGGATAACTCGGATAAGCCGGATAACTTGATTAAGGGGTCACTCAAATATTACGGCAGGCTAAAAATCTTTTAAATGCCGCTAAACTTGATTATGTGGACCTGTAGTATTAAAATACCAAGAGAAAATTATAAAATTTGTGATTATACTATAAGGCGTTATTTGATTATTACTTAACGCTTAAAGTTTAAAAAAAGATTTTATTTAGTATTTCGTTTAAAATAAGGGTGGTTGGGCTCTTGGGCGCTGAAATAAAAATACTAATAAATATTTTTTTTAGAAATTTATCTTTAAGATGATGACTTCACAACGCACTAATAGTGCGTTGTGACGTCAGCAGCTTGCCGAGATGGAAGGACAACTATAATTTAGCTTAGATGACGTTACAAATCTACAAGTTTTGTGTCTCTAAAAAGTAAAAAATAAAAACTTTTCGCAAAAAAATGAACCGACTTCTGTCTCTAAAAAGTAAAAAATAAGTCTGTTCAAATTTATTAATTATTAATAATTTTTGGTATTTAATTTAGGGAGTGGTGAAATTTTCACCTGCCTACTTTTTATTTTTTACTTTTTAGAGACAGAAGTCGGTTTATTTTTTTTGCGAAAAGTTTTTATTTTTTATCAAAGCTCATATATATACAGTGCGGTCCAAAAGTCACCCCCCCCCTCTTAACTTCTGAACGAGTTGAGATATCGATTTCAAATTTAGAACTCTTAAATAAGACAACTTAAACTATCACATTAGGGCCGCAGGCGAAAATTTTAATTAATACACAAAAGAATTCGCAGAAATATAGTATTTTTTTGCTTTTTTTGTACAGCTTTATAGGTAATAACAATTTCGTAGGTGAAAATATTACAAATTATTGCAAAAAAAAACTTCTTTAGAAAATTTGGTTTTTAACAGGCAAATCTTTTATAGAGAAATATAATGTAGGCGCAGCAGGCGAAAAAATTTTAATAAATAAGATTTAAATAGCATTCCGTGGATTGAAAATATTAACCAATTTTCTAAAATATGGGCCTCTGGTAATCATTAAGAATTTTTTTTTTTAATTAAAATTTTATATAACTTTAAAGTTATAAATACTTAAATCTGTGTTTTTTTCAAAATATTCCCTGACTTTTCACAAAATTCCCTGACTTTTCCCGGTTTTCCCGGTTTTCCAGAGAGTCCTAAGACAAAATTATCTACTATTTATTTATGTATAATACTATTATTGTACACTGAAAAAAAAAGATCTGATCAATAGAGGGCAACTATTTTTCTGGTTGCTGCAACCAGAAATCTGGTCAGGGCAACAAGACAAATTGTTATGTTTACCAGATACTTAAAATCTAAGTTATTTCTGGCATCCACAACAAGTTGTAAATACAACAATTGTTGCCTTTACCAGATTTCTGGTTGTAGAAACCAGAAAAATAGTTTCTCTGTACTTAACCATTGATCTGGTTGCGTCAACAAGACCGTTTTTTCAGTGTAAAGATTTATTATTAACAGAATCCCAAAAAGGAGGAGGTTATCAATTCGACGTGTGACTTTGTTTTTTTATGTTTTTTATGATGAACGGAATTTGATGAAACTTTTTGCAACTTAAAGAGGACATTCATGAGGTGGTCCCGTTTTAATTTGACTCTCGGATAATGCCGGGTAAGCCGGATAATTAAGATAAATATAATCGTTTTAACGCAATTTCACTTAAAAACGGGTTAATTTGGTTCTAATACCAACCAAATTTTTAGAAATTGATCGGATAACTCGGATAAGCCGGATAACTTGATTAAGGGGTCACTCAAATATTACGGCAGGCTAAAAATCTTTTAAATGCCGCTAAACTTGATTATGTGGACCTGTAGTATTAAAATACCAAGAGAAAATTATAAAATTTGTGATTATACTATAAGGCGTTATTTGATTATTACTTAACGCTTAAAGTTTAAAAAAAGATTTTATTTAGTATTTCGTTTAAAATAAGGGTGGTTGGGCTCTTGGGCGCTGAAATAAAAATACTAATAAATATTTTTTTTAGAAATTTATCTTTAAGATGATGACTTCACAACGCACTAATAGTGCGTTGTGACGTCAGCAGCTTGCCGAGATGGAAGGACAACTATAATTTAGCTTAGATGACGTTACAAATCTACAAGTTTTGTGTCTCTAAAAAGTAAAAAATAAAAACTTTTCGCAAAAAAATGAACCGACTTCTGTCTCTAAAAAGTAAAAAATAAGTCTGTTCAAATTTATTAATTATTAATAATTTTTGGTATTTAATTTAGGGAGTGGTGAAATTTTCACCTGCCTACTTTTTATTTTTTACTTTTTAGAGACAGAAGTCGGTTTATTTTTTTTGCGAAAAGTTTTTATTTTTTATCAAAGCTCATATATATACAGTGCGGTCCAAAAGTCACCCCCCCCCCCTCTTAACTTCTGAACGAGTTGAGATATCGATTTCAAATTTAGAACTCTTAAATAAGACAACTTAAACTATCTTTAAGCATATATTTGATACTTTTAGCTCTTAAAATGTGGGCAGAGGGGCATGGGGGGAATTTTTTTTAAATAGAAAGGGGGGTCGTGTGATACATCATTTTAAAGCCTTTAAAATTCTCTATATAACCATACATTTTTAAACCTTTTAAACATGTTTTTTAAGGTTTTGATTTTTCAGTTTTTTGTGCTAAAAAAATAAATTTTTAAGTTTTTTTTTTTGTTAATTTTTATTTATGTCAACTAAAATTAGTTTAAAAGTATAATTTCCTTTTTTTCATTATGAAATTAGGCATTTTTAAAAAATTGTTTGGATTTTTTAAAGATATTTTGACAAAAATACCCATTTTCAACCCTATTTTAAACCCAAAAGAAAATAAAAAATATACAGTTAAATGGAGAATTTTATAAGCTTTAAAATGATGTATCACACGACCCACCTTTCCATTTAAAAAAATGTCCCCCTTGCCCCCCTGCCCACATTTTAATAGCTAAAAGTATCAAATATATGCTTAAAGCTAGTTTAAGTTGTCTTATTTAAGAGTTCTAATTTTGAAGTCGATATCTAAACTCTAACTAAGTAGATATAATGAAAGAAATTTACCTGCTCGAGAAATGCAGACTTCATTTTGCATCAGTAAAATAATCTAATAACGTTTGGGTAGGAAAATGCTGAAAATGCTAGCCAATTACTTTATTTATTAATAGATAAGTTAATATGATGATAAATATTAAGTATTAGGTAAATATTCAGCTTTATTAACTTTTAATCACTCGCAGATATGCGTAGTTGAGTTTTGGGTCATTCCTGGCCAACTGTTTAATTTTTAATTTAAGGCAAAAATGGCCAGACTAAAATGCTAAAAAATAAGTACGCACTTAGTAGCCAAAAAGTTTTAGGATTTTGATTATTTTGTAGGTATTTTCACATCAGTCTGCATTTATTTTCGGTGATTATAAAAAGTAACCCCAAATGTAAATTTTAAGGCGCCTGCGCCAAAATTGCAAAAAATACGCCCTTTTGTGATTTTTTTTCAGGAAAAACCAGTAATGACATGTTTTTATGTTTGTAATTTGCGAATAAATTGCAACATTTGAGGAAAATCGTTAGTCATTTTTAATAAAATCGATTTTTTCATTAGTAAACTATCCTTATTGGGCGGAGTAGACAAAAACTAAGAAAATCGCCTCTGAGCAATCCAACGAACTAATAACTCTTCTCTCTAGAATAGGCATTTCATTTGTAAAAACTGACAAAAAGGTAGCCAACATATACATTTGTCTGTCCTACTCGAACAGCTTTGTTCTAATAATAACAATAATAACAGTTACTGATAATTGTGATTGTTCAGGCCTGAATATACCTTCTATTTGTTTACAAACAAACCGAGATTTTGGCGATACTTTATATTAACGGTATGCGTATTCTAGAGACCCTGATAACACACTTCATCCTAAGAAGGTTTTTTAATCGTTCCCTTGAAAAGGTTCTTAGCATAATGCTGTAAACATGCTAAGCATGTTTTTAAAAGGTGCACTGCTGTAGTAGCATAAGTGCTTCTACTCTAAACATTCTTAGCATGATTAGAGTATTTTGCTAAAGATATTCCCAAAACATATTCTTAAAATATTCTAATGGGAATATTTTTAGAATAATGCTGTAGTGCACATGCTAAGCATGATTAGAGTATTTTGCTAAGAATATTCCCAAATACATATTCTTAAAATATTCTAATGGGAATGTTTTTAGAATAATAATATGGCGTCTATATTATTTTAATTTTATTAGGTTAGAAATACAAATATTCTTAAAATTACTGTTAATAACACAAGTTTTACCCTTAAGTAGTAGAAATGGATATATTTTTAGACATAAAGTGATTTTTATATAGTTTTAGACAAAAAATTAAAATTATTATATTTTGAAATGATAATTATTTGCTATTACTTTTTCTAAACATTGGATTTTTGTGTGGCGCATGAATTTTATGTCTGGTAGAAAGTTTGCTTTCACAGTAAAACTGCATATCGCATATGAATCTTACCAGATGGATGCTTTATCTAAGGATTTTTAAATACTTTAATTATTAGGTTTATCACAAAGACGTAAAAAATTTCGACATGTCCAAATTTATGATATCACTCCATGAAAAGGATCGAGTATCATAAAATATATTTGAAAGAAAGAGAAAAACTACATTAATGTAGAAATCTGAAACTTTGTTTGCGCATGCGCAATATTCAATATTATTACCTTAATGCATCAAATAAGAATATTTTAAGAAGCATGCTAAGAATATTCTTAAAAGTACATGTACCTATTTCTAAGAACATTCTTAACATGCTTCTTAAAACGTTCTTATTTAATACAGAGGCTTATAAGAAGCTTCTTAGGAACTACCAGCACGATTAAAATGGTATCCTTTGCATTTCTTTAATCGTTCTTAGAATATCCTGAGCAAAATATATATGCTTCTAAGAAATATGCTGTCCTTCCGGCTATTTATTTTAAGAATCTTCTTAGAAGGCTTTTGTGCTATCCGGGGAGGAGAGTTATTAGTTCGTTGGAGCAATCCCCTTCAAACCATGTTTAAAGTTTGGTTTTGATCTGTCTAACGGTATAGCCTGTTCTCTGGGCGGACGGACCGACGCGACGGGTCGGACATGAAAAGATGGGTTTTCCGGAATGTAACTTTTTTGTCATAAGAGTTTCCTTAAACCAGTCTTGGGAGTAATAGTTTGATGCCATCAAGTTGATGAGGATGATGAAAAATATTTTTTTGGTTGCTCGGAAGTAAAAATGAATAAATCTGCACCCTTAATAAAATGTATTAACCCTTCGTTAGGCGCGCGGTCTACGATCGTAGACCATGCTTTTTTTTAGCTGGGTAACTTTTTACACGGAGTGTTTACGCTTGCGCCCCTTCGAGTAGCTGTGCATTATGCATCAATCTATTAGATCAGTAATAATTCACACTTTGAATGGGTATAATATTGTTTTTATTCATATTGAAACCTGCCTGGTCTACGATTGTAGACCGCGCGACTAACCACGTTACCTTTTTTATTTTTGCATTTTTTTATTTTGGGTAAGTTTTTATGGTTTGTTTTTGTGAATATTGTTTTTCAAAGTTAGTTTATTAGTTTAAAGATAAATTAAAGATACAATATGTCTTTACCACCAAAAAAAATAGCAGTTTATAGGAAACACTGGCACGAGTCTTTTTGGGCATGAAAGAGCTCATACGTAATGTTTTTGATAAATAAGGTAATTTTCTGTTCTATAAAACTAAAAATTACTTTGGACACTAAATGTGCATAAGAAGGGAAAATAAATCGAAAAAAAATGCTCAAAATATCATAACTACGATTGCAAAGAGCACATGTACAAGGCGCATGAGTTACTAAAATATTGCATGATTTCGAGTAAAATTTTATAATATTTTTTTCTTTTAATTTAGGTGTTTTTTATTTTTTTTTATAATCGTACATGTTAAAAAAAAACAAATGTTTTAGTTTCAGAAAGTTTGTTAAGTTATTTTTATTTTATTTTTTACAAATTACCGTACAGATGTAAAATATATGTTAGAATTATATATCATTTTTCTTTTACCCTTAACACTTACTAAAACAATAATAATTTGAAAAAAATATGTAAATAACTTTTAAATACAACCAAATAAATAACATAAGATATTTGGTTTTTAAAAATATAAATATGTTTTTTTTTGAACCAAAAATAAAATGGTCTACAAGTGTAGACCGCGCGCCTAACCACGTTACAAAAAGAGGCGCGCCTAACAAAGGGTTAATAATAACTTTTTATTAGCCAATTTTTCATTTCATATCTTATTTATGTAGGTTCTAACGATAATTTTACGCCCAAACTTTTTTTTATTATTATTATTCGAACTTAGTGAGCGACAACTAAGCCGATGATAACTGGTGTTTATCTTAAATATAAATTTATAATATATGTAAAAAAAAAGATTTAAATAATAGAACGAAGAATAAATATCACATACTATCACAGTTAAGATTTTAACTAAATTAAAACTAAAAGTACTAGCTAGGGTAATGGACCCATTGTTCTCTTAACAGTCCTAATTCTCTGTCCAGTCTGTTTTTAAACTGGTTTACATTTAATGACATCACCGTATCTTCTCCCAGACTGTTCCACCTATACACAACCTTGTTTGTTAAAAAATTTTTCCTCGGTAATCTTGAGCATCCCTCTTTGTGAATTTTCTTTCCATGTCCTCTTAAATTGGTAGTATTGTTGTTGAGCAGAAAAATGCGAAGGTCAATGGTATAATAGTTACTTAAAAGCTTGTATGTTTGTATTAAGTCCCCCCTCATTCTCCTCTCGTTTAGGGTGGTAAGATTCATACGTTTGAGACGCTCAGGATATGGGAGATCTGTTAGTTCCGGTGGATTCTTGGTTATCCGCCTCTGTACTTTTTCCAGGAGATCAATGTCCTTGGCGTAGTAAGGATTCCAGACACTTTCTGCGTATTCCAAAATCGGACGTATATATGTTTTATAAAGCCGGACAATGTTGGGAGCTGACTGGTCTTGAAAAGCTTTTCTGATTAAGTACGTCATAGAATTGGCTTTTTTCACAATTTTGTTTATATGTACCTCCCATTTTAAATCCGCCGAAATTACTACGCCAAGATCTTTTTGGTTGTCGACTTCGCGGATAACTTCTCCATTGAGTCTGAATGGAATCTTTGGATTTTTTGACCCCCGGTGTAAGATTGTACATTTGTTTATGTTGAATGACATTAACCATAATCGAGCCCATCTCACCACGGTTTCCAAGTTGTGTGCAAACTCAGCGGCTCTTAGAAGAGGGTTACAGAAGAGCTTGGCATCAACAGCGAAGAAAAGGATAATGTTCAAAATGTTATCAGGTAAGTCTGCTAGGTACACAAGGAACAGCAACGGACCAATCACCGAGCCCTGAATAACCCCACTAATTATTAGACGAATATCAGAGAATACTTTCACCTTAAACTTCCTGTTTCTTAAAAACTCCCACAACCATTTCAGTATCTTTCCTAAGACTCCAAAGTACTCCAGTTTAAACAGCAGCCTCTTGTGGGGCACTTTATATAGGGCTATTTTTTTTATTGACGAAAATCCTTAGTTTAGCTATTATTTAGGAATAGCCTACCACCAAAAATAAAAATTTAGTTTAAAACATCAAACATGTATTATTATGGTTCTATAAGATAATAAAGCATTGACCAAATTTCAAGTCAATAGGCTCACGCACAGTGCAGCACAGAGGTTCGAAAATTTAAAAAACCGTAATTCATTTTTTTTAAATTCAGACTGGGGTTTTTTATTTTCTACTAGAATAAAATTAAATAATTTTAACAATACTTTTATTTTTATTTATCATCTGAAGTATTAACAAGTTTCTGTTAAATTTGGATTAAAATTAACCACATGAATTTAGCTTATAATAAGATACATCACAATGTTGAATACGCGCAAATATTACTAATAAATATAAATTTTAATCTAAAAAAATAAATCTAACAACTTAGTGCTATAGTAATTAATTAAAAAAGAACACAATTATAAATGAAGAGAATTATAAATTCTAGTTTCCTTAATAATGTGACTGCAAAAATTGGAATTTGCAGCATTAATTTTATACCTGCCCCAAAATGTCTTTCATTCGTGATTTACTGCTTCAAAGGCTTGCTTTGAAAATAATCCCAGCTGTAGATTGGTTCTTTTAATAAATTCTACCCCAAAAAATCACATTTTGTATCATCGTTTCAGAATTTATTAAAGGAACCAATCTACCGCTGGAATTTTTTGCAGTCACATTACACTGTAAAAAGGATTTATTTGGATATGGTCAATTAAATTATTTGGTTTGGACATTTTATTTGAGTAAAATAAATATTTAGTTCGTGTAAACAAATCTTTTAATCTCAAAATGATTTATTAATGGGAACAAAATAGTTTATTTGACAGAAATAAAATTTATTTGTCACAACCAAATAATTTAATTGGCCATATCCAACCAAATATTTAGTTGACACAAATAAACTGTTTTATCAGTGTAGAAGTTATAATTCTTTTTATTTATAAACTTTTTTAACTAAAAAGTATTGTTTAATGTATTAAATTTTATTCTAGTAGAAAATAAAAAAACACCGTCTGAATTAAAAAAAAAAAAAAAAATAATTACGGTTTTTTTAATTTTCGAACCTCTGTGATGCGCTGTGCGTTAGCCTATTGACTTGAAATTTGGTCAATGCTTTATTATCTTATAGAACCATAATAATAAGTCATGATTGATGATTTAAATTAAATTTGTATTTTTGGTGGTAGGCTATTACTAAATAATAGCTAACTAAAGATTTTCGTCAATAAAAAAAATTAACCCTGTATAGTTTTTTAAGTTTGGGCGTAAAATAATCGTTAGGACCTACATAAACAAGATATGAAATAAAAAATTGGTTAATAGAAAGTTGGACTAAAGTCATGTTCCCGGGATCCGTGTACAGGTACATACATATTAAATTTAAAACTAGGAGGGTATTTTTCATGTCTTTACAGCGATAACTTTTAAACGGTGCACCTATTTGAATAGGTAATTTCAAAATCATTTTGTAAAGGACGTTTCGGTCGTGGGCCAATTTGGAATCCGAATCCGGATCTTCCGGGATAACCCGGATAAGATTAACAAAGTTGGTCCAAATGTGTTGAGTTTTTAGTATGTTGTGGACCAGGGCCGTAACTAGGGGGGGGGGCGAGCGGGGCTAAGCCTTCCTGGCCTTGATTTAAGCCCCACTGACGTTTTCGTTAAGCCCCCTGGCGTTTCTTAAGCCACCTACCTATGGACTTTTCACCTCTTAATATATTATAATAAAAAAATTTAGAGGTCTAAGCAAGTAAAAATAAAATAAAAACTCATTCTAAAATTATTTTAACCTCCAGATTACTATTTTTTTTACCTGCAGCGCTGTAGATTATGTGTTGTATTTCAATATAATGCAATATACAATTTATTCGAATATAATTATAATATATTCACAATAAACAAGCGAACCCCTGCGCCAGTCAAAATTAAATGTTAAGAAAATTGTAATTAAAATAATTTGCTTATAAAGGGTGTTTTATAAAATAATTTGCTTTTTTATACTGGGCTGTTTGAAAGAAAGGTGACCTTGAAATTTATTAAAATAGCCTGCAGCGCTAAACTATGTTGCCAGCCATTTAAAGTTACACGCGTATAAATAAAATTAAAAAAATATATTTAAAGTATA
Organism: Brachypterus glaber; assembly: GCA_958510825.1. NCBI lineage: Eukaryota > Metazoa > Arthropoda > Insecta > Coleoptera > Kateretidae > Brachypterus > Brachypterus glaber. The sequence continues at coordinate 46,200,788 of OY294045.1, read as the reverse complement.
CAAATATATTATGAAAATTAAAAAGAAATAGCGAAGACTCGTTTGTTACCTACTCGGAAGAACATCCTTCATTACCCGTGATTACCAGTAATGTAGTCACTGGGGACAAAATTTTTTATTGAAAGGTTTTAAAAAATAATTTGCTCAAATTCTGTTTTTTTTTTTATTATTATGACATTTAAAAGTCTTGCCTGCAGCGCTAAGCTTGATTAATAAATTAAGGTTAGTGGTATATAGTATTTTTAGATTTCAGATATACAGGCTGTCCGGGAATAACGTTTGGAAACTTCGGGAGCCAATTACCCGGACGAAAATAAGAAAAAAAAGTATCTATGTATCTATGTAAGTATCTCAGGAACCCTTTAAGATATAGCAACGAGGTTTTGCACCTAAGCTAATCTTAATAAGGCTTATCTTTATATGTTATCTTCATGTACTTTTTTAACCAGGTTCTGCAAAAAGGGGGGCCTTATCAGTTTTTTGTCCCAAACTTTTTTCTGTGTAACTTTTTTGTAATTTTATTTTTGGAATATGATTTCTCAGGTCAAAATACATAAAAAAAGTTACCCTTGTAGCAATACTATAAGATTAACCGTCTTCGAGAAAATTTAATTTCAAGGTTCGAGGATGAAAAATTAAATACTAAAATGATGAAAACCATAATTTCAATGACGCAGGGGAATGTACATCAAAAACTAAAAAAAAATCGCATATACAGGTACTTCCAAAAATCAATCCTAATGAAGCTATGGTCTCCTAAAAATGCACAATTTTTAAAGGGCCATCTTAACTTTAAAAGCGATTTTTCGACCTACATGTACAAAAATATTTTTCTTAGTTTTTCATATAAAATAACCCTGCATCGTTGTAATTTTGGTTTGCAGCATTTATATTTATTTTTTCGTGAAATTTCAAATGATTTTTCTTGAAAACGTCTAATCCTACAGTCTTACAACACCAAAACCTTTTTATGTATTTTGACCCGAGGAATCATATTTCAATAATAAAATTACAAAAAAGTTACACCGAAAAAAGTTTGGGACAAAAAACTGATAAGGCCCCTCGTTTCGCACACCCCTGGTTAAAATAAGTACATGAAAATAACATAGGAAGATGAGTCTTATTAAGATTAGTTTACGTTCAAACCCTTGTTGCTATATCTCAAAGGGTTCCTGAGATAATAAATAAAAACCTTCTTTAGGGCCCCAAAATTGAAGAGCTGTACCTCCGTCAATAATCATTTTCTGATTCATGTCCATAGAAACTGTTTTTCTTATTTTCGTCCGAGGAATTGGCTACCGAAGTTTCCAAACTTTATTTCCCGACACCCTGTATATAATTATGTTTTGTTATTAATAATTGTAAGGTGTTTGGTCCTTTAGATTTCTAAAAAAAATGTCTGCGGCGCTGAAAATAGATCTCAAACCCAATTCTATGGAAAACTTTTTTTTTAAATAATTTATAAATAATTCGTTTTAAAAATTCGAAGCTGTTTGGAATGCATAATTTATAAAAGCTTTTGGCTGCAGCTCTAGCATAATTACCGAAAATGAAGTCACATACTTGCAGTCATGGGAATGAATCCGCGCCGCGGAAGGTTTTATAAAATAATTTGATTTTTGAATTCTGGGGTGTTTGAAAAATACGTGACCTTGAAGTTTTTAAAAAAATTGCCTGCGGCGCCAAACTAGATTGACAGCCATTAAAGTTACAAGCGTATAAATAAAAAAAAACATTTAAGGTATGAAAATATATTATGCAAATTAAAAATAAATAGAGAAGACTCGTTTGTTACCTACTCTGCGCGCCGGCAAAAAAAAATAATTAAAAGGTTTTATAAAATAATTTTCGTTTCAAAATCTAAGGTTTCAAGAAAATGCGTTTCCTGGAAAATTAAAAAAAAAATCGCAAAACTAGTTTCCCAATATGGTGCACTATCATCATACCACAAATGTTAAGAGTTTTTCTCTGGGTAGTTAATACATAATTTTTTTTTTAATTCTGCGGTGTTTATAAAATGTGTAACCTTGGATATTTCCAAGGAAACACATTTAAAAACTGGTTAAAATAAAAAAAAAGAAATAATCAAAATTTTAACAATGGCGAAGGAGCTCACTCCGTACCACCCTGGGGGCTGAGCCCGTCCTGGAATTTTTTTTCTGGTTAAGGCCCTGATGTGGACGACGACCTTCTGACTAAAGTCGGTTATTATAATATTCAAAGCGCCTGAGCTGGAATAATATATGGTAGTTCGGAATTTTCAAAAAAAAATCAAAAATCGTCCTAGACAAAAATATCTTGGATATAAATTCATTTCATAAAAAAATAAGAAACTTTTTTTTTGAAATGTCCGTCCGTCCTTCCGTTTGTTCGTCTGATGTCAAGGTTTTTGTTAACATGATAACTCGAGTTGGTCTTGATCAAGACCAAATAATCCGACTTGTCTTGAAATTTTCAGGTCAGGAAAAATAAATTTCTACGAGGGGAAGATCTCTATTGTTTTTGAAAGAAATCACCCCAAAAACAAAAAAGTTATGGGGGGTTTTTAACATAAAAAAACTATCATTTTCAAAAAAGAAAAATTCGTTTTTTTTTGTTTTTCGCAAAAAGAAAATATTTTTTTTTTTTAATTTTGAATTTTTTTTTAAAGCTTTTTTTTAATTTTTTTTTCAAAAAAAGACATTTTTCAAAAAAAAATGTAAGTTTAAGTCTAAAGCAAGATCTAAGTCGCTCTAGATTATATTCTACCGAAACTTATATCAGAGTCAAAATGAAAATTGATGACATTGATTTTTATCTTATCTGTGATGACATTGTAAACTAAATGCCAAATTAAATTAATATTTTTCTTGCAAAATTTTTGTAAATCCTTTAATTTTTGATAAATTTTAACCATTCAAAATGTGTGAAGAAGCTCCAGGATGGTCAGACATAATAGAAAAGATGATGGATTTAAGAATCTATCAGCATCCACCATGTATGTTTACTTTATGGTGGCTAGGGCTTTTTGGAAACTTCGTCTATGAAAAAGTATTTGGTGAAGGAGGTGAAGATGGTGGTGAAGGAGGTGACGACGAAGGTGATGGAGGTGGTGCTGGTGGTGGTGAAGAAGGAGGAGAAACTAAGAACCAGGACGAGGACAATTAGAGAATGGATAAAATTTAGGTTTAGTAGTTTTTAAAAATTTATAAAAAATAATCACAATAAATTAATTTAAATTTTTGCAACCTTTAATAAAGAGGTACCATCTACAACTAAACATTAATTTTCACTGGAAAGCCAATGGTAATGGTTGTTCATTTTATTGTACCTGTTTAAATTCCCTCAAAAGTAACTTTTATATCCATATAATGGATATAAACTTAAAGTTGCACGAACGTTATTTTTTTCCACAACGTTACATAAACGTTTAGCTTATATAGTTTAGTTATATCAATACGGGCTTCATAGCCTTCAACATCTGACCCTAGGGACCTTTGCGTTATCCGCGAAGACTTCCTAATGTTTTTAAAGTCCAGATACAGTTTTAGAGATGTGGTCATGATCTCGTTCGGTTCCAGTCAGTCGTTTCCGAAGTAGTTCCATCTTAGGCTTATTAACCCTTGCTGGTTTTATAAAGTTATGGGCTATACATGAATATAGCAACAATAGTAATGATATCTGCTTTTATAGCTGGCATACCCATATTGTCTATATTCTCAAAGATGTTGGTATTTCTAACTAACTGTTGATATTGGTTTTAATCTATTATGATGGTCTCCCATTATATTGGTCTTTAGTCTGAGGGTTGCCATCAGCGCCTTTGTTTTTGCCACCAAATTTAACGGCGGAAGGTCTAGGAGGTATGTTTTAGGCCGTTGTTGGGGTTTTCAATGCCTTAGTATCAGTCTGTTGGTAGTGATGTTGGCTTTATGCCATTATACTAACGCAGCATATGTCACTATGGGTTTTACAATCACGTTGTAGGCCCAAAATTCCCTGTTTAATTCCCCTCGTTTTTGAGACCTTCGTCTATAGGCCCAAAGCACTCTCATAGCTCTGTTTATTTTGTCTGTTAGATGAAGTTTAAGATAATTTTCTCTTCAAGATAACTCCTAGATACTTTACCTGCCCCACTAATTTTAGCTTAGTTCCAAATATATTTGGAGCCTCAATTTGGAGTTTCCTTTTGTTGGTAAATGGAATAAGTGTGGTTACATACACGTTACAGTTAAATTTTAGAATAGGCATGATAGCTTCTAAATTCCTGCAGGGCGGACATGAGATGGAACAAAAAACTAACGATATAAGTTAGCCGTGGAAGTGCCGGTAACTTTGGGTGTAGGTATGTACCAAAGTTATTTTTACTTACTCACATTGTCAGCTAGAGCAAAAAAGTATGAATGGTAAGTTTCCTATTTCCTAAGAATTCCCCCAAAATTGTTGAGCCAAAAATAGGCTATACCTTGAAGTTGAAGTTGAGTTATTTTTCAAGTCCCTTATACCATGTTCTTCATACTAATAAAAGTCACGCCATTATCCATGTATACTTCTTAGATTTTCAGAGCTAAATAGTCTAGCATAAATTACAAAAGTAGCTAAACTACAGCTGTAGTTAAAGTTAGTAAAATATCTATAACTTCAAAACTATTTCACACAAATTACAGTGAGCTATAGTTTAAATTTAAAAAAAATATTAAATTTTCTCAAAACATCCTTCATCCCTGGAAAGTCGTGAATTTTTTTTTTATTTTATTGAATTTTTTTTACGTTTTTCAACGTTTTATATCTGAACAACATAAAAAATCTCTCTGATTGTTCGTTCGTCTGTCTGTCCGCCCGTCTCTGTCCGGGAAATTTGTGACCACGATAACTCGAGAACGCTGTGAGCTAAAGACTTTGAATTTGGACCATATATGGTCCTATTATAGGATCTATAAAAGGTATAACCCATAGGTTCCTTATCCAAAGTTATAGGATGGGATTGGTAAAACAGAGTAGGGTACGAGGGTAACATAGGATAAAAAGCATTTTACCCAAAACAATTTTTTTTATTTTTTTGTTTTTCGAAAGAGATTTTTTTAAAAACAAAAATTTGGAAAAATCTTCGGACTTTTTTTTATTAACGTTTTATCTTTTATCAAAAAAAGTTATTGAAAAAAAAACTTTTTTTTTGTTCCAAATATACTTGGAGCCTAGGCCTACAGGGGGAAGTATTCTTTTGTTGGCAGCAGTATTTTGGTTTATTTTACTTTTCCCGAGAAAAGTCTTTTCATCACTAAAAAAAATTGAAATTTTTTACTTTTTTTACCTTTCCAGACGTTTCATATCCAAAAAGGATGAAAATATGTCTGTCGGTCCGTCTGTCGGTCTGTCTAGGGACACTAGAACTAGTTCTTAAGTTAGCAAGGCGACAGACAACTTGCTAACTTAAGACCTAGATCTAGAGTCCATAGGTCTGTCTATTTCGGAAATTTGTGACCACGTTAACTGGAGAACGCTTTGAGCTCTAGGCTTCAAATCGGGACCATAGGTTGCTTATCTAAAGTTCCAGGCTGGGACTACTTAAAATCGGGGTGGGCGTCAGGGAGTAAAATGGGGTAAAAGCCGTTTTTACGAAATATATATATAAAGAGCCCTAAGGGAACTACGGTAATAAAAATAAGGTTTTTAATTAATAACTTTGGTACCCCTTAAGCTAAAGCGACGACCTTTTGCATGTATACTAGTATTGATAAGGTCAATAAATTTAAGTTAACTTATTTTTTTTTAAATTTATCCAGAGGCGTTCCTAGACGGAAAAATGTATTAGGCTTAACACATTTTTGCCCAAACTTTTTTATGTGTACTATTTTTGGATTTTTTGTAAAAAAGATGGATTCCTTGAGTAAAAATACATAAAAAATGTCATATAGTGTAACACTGTAGGAGCAACCGTTTCCAAAAAAATGCAATTAAGAGGAAGTATCATTTTGTGCCACCAAAAACGTTACTTTTTAAAAGGCTATTACTCCTTTAATATTAAGTTTAGGTGTTTTGGTGAAGATTACTTTTTTTGCTCAGTTTTAAATAAAGAAACACCCTGCAGCATTAAAATTTTATTGATGATTTTTTTTTGTTCCCCATTCAATATGTCATATTGAATGGGGCCATAGCTCCATTAGGGCTTACCAATCTTTATAGAAACTTTTTTTCATATTTTTGGTTGTAAAATCACCTCTTTTTTTTGGCATGGCAGTTACTGATTATACTGTATATTGTTTTAATAAAAAGTTTTTTTTAAACAAGGTTTTTTATTTTTTTTTGAAATATACGAAAAATGCCAAATTTTGAATTTTAAATTCACCTACAGACGTTTTTCAATAGTTTTTATTAGTTTTTATGTTAAAATACTTTATTTTTTGTGAAATAATAAAAATTATACATCAGTAACAACCTCATTTTTGTAATCTGTCGGACAAAAAAAACTATTTGGCCTATCTTCAGGATGTGGATTTAGAAAAACATTTTAAGATTCAGTTTCAGCATACTCAAAAACCCATTAAACCATCTTTCAAGAAAACTACACCCACCCCTCAGGGGGTGGAGTTAGAATTTTTTTATTCCAAGATTCAATTTTAGCTAGACTAAAAACCCCTAGGTATATACCAATTTTGACTAAAATATTTAAAACATTTAAAAATATTTATCCCCTCACCACCACGGGGGTAAAGTAAGAAATTTTTTTTATCAGATTCAATGTCAGCAACCTTTAAAACCCCTATATAGCAATTTTCAATTTTTTGTGAAAAAATATTGTATTATTTTGTTGGCAGCAGTATTTTTAAACAGTATACATGTGGGCACATTCACCAAGCTTCTTCTTTAAAAAATTATCTCACCACCAATGACATTTACTTTTTCAATAAGTACTAAACAATCAAATTCTAACCAGCCCTGTTTGCATATAAAAAATACACTATAAGAGAAAGTCAAATACGTGACCGTGAAAAGTATTCAGGACCCGAACCTGTGTTTTGGCTTCTAGGTACGACTGAGCGATGGCGCCAGCTGTATATGAACTTGATTGTTTAGTGGGAGTGGGGTGAGGGGTGGTATATCTGTCAAAACAATTGAAATTTTACTCGTGATTTGCAATTTATTGTGCTTTTATACCGAACTTTTATTGTGATGTCTAATACAAAATGTGTATTGTACCGTTTTGCAAGGATCAGTTAAGTAAACGTCACCGTTTTCCTAGTGATGCAAACTTATTTAATGTGTGGGTCAAAAACAATAATAGTGCCAAGTTAAATAAAATGACTAAAGGCAGGGACTGACCCTGTCTTGAAAAGCTTCTGATTATTTTGACTGAGCTATTTAGGGCAGGGACAGCCCCTACACAAAAAAACTTATTGATTTGACTGAGCTGTTTAGGGCTAGGACAAATGCCCTAAAAAGCTTCTTACCATTTTTACTGATATGTTTAGGGCAGGGATGGCCCCTATCGAAAAGAGCTTATCAGTTTGACTGAGCTAGCCTTAAACAGCTGTTTAGGGATAGCCCCTGGCCAGAGAAGCTTATCGGTTTAACTGATTCATATTGTTTATCTGTTAAATGTAGGAATACTAATTATAAAAACTTTGCAAATGTGCTCTGGCCTTAGGCAGTATATTGTGTATGACACTCAATTATAAATGAAGGCAAATGTTTACTCCTCATATATATTTATTTATAATAAAAAGTTAACTGTTAAAAGTACGACATAATTGTTTTAATTTCCTATTTACGTTTAAAATAAAATATATAAAAATCAAAGCAAAGTGTTTTTTTTTTTAATTATAAGTATAGGTTTATTTAGCAAAAGATAAAATTTCATATTTTTAATGTTTAACAAATTTTACATTTAATTAAAACTTCGATTGTTATTTTTAATTAATGTGCGGGTTAGACTTGTTAGACTTTAAAAATTTGTTTTATCTTTTGGTGAATAAACTTAAAGTTTTAAATAAAAATACAGAGCTTTTCCCCATTTTTACAAAATTGATTTGGGAAAGCAATAGTAATCTTTATTACCGACTTCCGTAGGTTATCTGTATTATCGGCTGTCGTTGACCGTGAATTTAGTGAATTTTAAAAAACAACCGCTAATGACGGTACAATAGTTTTCTATCTCTATCATTTGACTTTCTCTTATAGTGTATTTCTTATATGCCTGTTTGCCGCGTTCGCCGACGACACCAGCGTCCTAGCCAAATCTAAAAACCCCCAGCGTATCCACAACACACTCCGGCGTCAAATGGACACCCTAACCAAATGGTTTTCCAAATGAAAAATCAAAGTAGACGCAAATAAAACAAAAGGCATCCTAATCTCTAGGAACAGAAAGCCCCTACCCCAACTCATTAAGATAAATGGCCAAGACATTAAGTGGAAAAACTAGTTAAATACTTAGGCATTACCATATCCAAAAACCTCACGTGGGATCAGCACGTTAAAAACACCCTCCAAACGGCCAACTGCCGTCTCGCCAAACTCTACCACATAATAGGTAGAAAAAGCCCCCTTTCCATCAAAAACAAACTCCTACTCTACAATCAAACCCTAAAGCCAGTACTTCTATACGGAGCTTCAGCCTGGAATAAAATTACCCCTAAAAAAACGCTCTTAGCCAAACTTCAGGCCTTTCAAAACAAAGTAAGAATATGCCTCTATGCCCCTTGGTTCATGAGAAATACCCAAATTCACAGAGATCTCGACATGCCCCTTCTAAAAACGGAAATAATCCGTTATAGCAAGTCTTTTATACAAGACAACCTCGATCATCCAAACCCCTCATCTCAGATTTTCTAGGCTATGATCACGAAATCCCCCATACCCACAAAAAGATTTAAAATGTCCTCAACCAGTAATGGTGCCCATCAAATCCCGACCGATGCAATTCATCATCATCTCTCCCCTCCTCCTCCAATCCCTCCGAATCCTACTTCCCCCCTTTTTTTGTTTACCAACTCATGACAGATGCAACTCCAGCATCAGTGAGCATAGCCTCACTCCCCCACTAATCTCCAATCAAACTAATTTCTAGTCAGCCTCAGCGGGAGCTTTGGTCATTATGCTAATTTAGTGCACATCAATGGATTAGTAAATAGGACCCTTCATTACAATATATTATGTTTGTTTTTGTTCTGGAAAATCACAGTTATGAACTGGTTCGGAACGTGCGCAGTTACGACTGATCAAGTGCCCAGTTCCAACTGCGCCGGTTCCGAATCACTTCCGAACTGAGATTTTCAAGAACCAAAATGAACCTACTGGGTAACAGCGTTCCCCCTTAACCTCTGAGTTTGTTTTGGTTCCTAAGAATCTCAGATCGGAACCTGGTGTTTTCGCTATTCCGAAAATGTTTGTTTTTGTTAACAGTCATAAAATATAACCATTACAGCGCATGCGCGAGAAATTTTTTCAAATCGAACCCTTGCGCCTCAAATGCTATCTAGGTTCCAAAAAAATTCTTAGTAAAATAAGGCACTATCTTAGAATATACCATCTTCGAAGAAGGGTTTCGCTTGATTAAAGGGATGTCTTCAAACGTTCTAAGAAGATTCTTGGAAAATAATGCCACATTCTTAGAATATGAGAACATTCCCGATCATATATTTTAAGAAGGTTCTAAGAACTGATTTGTGCTGTCGTACGAGAATAATTACATAAGTCGTTCATTGTTTTATATCCTGTCTATTTGTAACTGAATATTTAGTTAGAAATGGATAGAAAGTTATGATCCTATACAAACGTACCTTAATTTTTCTTAAAAACGCTATAGTTCTAAAATCAGGTTCTTTAATATTTAAAGTCGGACATGAAATATTGCATATTTTTAACAAAAATTAAGGTACAATTGTATAGGATAATAACTTCAGATTTCCTATCAATTTGTAACTAAATATTCAGATTACTTTTTACAATGTGCTCGTTAGTCCTTTAAGATGTTTTTAGAATGATGATAGAAGTTTTCTCATGATTAAAACATTTGAGAACGTTCTACGTAAAACAGCTCATATTTTTATAACCATACAACATTTTTAATATTTATTTTAAGAAATTTCTAAGAACTGTTTTGTGCTATGCGGGTCTATAATAAAACTATTACAGAAACGTCTCATACAACACTAAAAAATTAATCAAATCTGTGCATTCGGCCAATCGGGTGACCCGTTCAAAATTATAAAAATAATTACATACCTAAGAAAATAATATAAAATAATATAAAAATAATTACATACCTACCTCGCATACCTACCTTCATGCTAAAAATATGTAAGGGTACCTATCAGTATAATATGGCAATTTTACCGTTTTTGCCGTAATTGCAAAGCAAACTTCCTGCCCTAACTGTCTCACTGCAATAAGTTTATTCTATTTTAATAAAAGGTACGTTTTTTTATTAATAATCAATCAAAAGGCAGGTATATGCACTCGTGCGTTCCACTTTTTTAAAAGTTCGACAATATATTAAATATTAATGAGCTCTGTCAAATATACGGAGGAATTTTGTGCGAATACTTCTGTTTAGTTTTAATTTTTTTTATTTAATAATAACCGAGGGGCTGACCGCGTCTGAAATTTTTACAAACGGGTTTTTTTTTGCAAAGAGTTCCTCAGAGTTCCTCTAAGTTCCTTCGGAGTTCCTCGGAGTTCCTTCGGAGTTCCTCCAAAGTTCCTTCGGTGTTCCTCCAGAGTTCCTTCGGAGTTCCTCCAAGTTCCTTGGGAGTTCCTCCTGTGTTCCTTAAGAGTTCCTCTCTGGAAGGGGTAATTTTTGTCGGTCTATCGGTCGGTTGATCTGTCGGTCGTTCTGCCAGGAAAATCTTGTAGGCACAGAGCCGAAACCAGAAAAAAATTTAAGGGGGCTCAGCACAGGGAGGCACCCTCAATTCAAAGCTTTGTCCCTGGCGGTTTCAACCAAAACTTGGCGCCTGTACAAAAAAAATTGGCGCCCAAAAAAATACCTTCATGAAAAAAAGCTTTGTTCCAGAAGGTTACTATCAAACTTGGCGCCCCTTTAAAAAAAAATTGGCGCCCCAAAATACTTTAAGAAAAAAGCTTTGTCCCTAATAGTTTCTACATGACGCCCCTGCAAAAAAAAATTGGCGCGTCCAGAGTTCCTCCGAATTACTCAGAGTTCCTCGGAGTTTCTCCAGAGTTCTTCAGAGTTCCTCCAGAGTTCCTCCTGAGTTCCTTTGGCTTGTACAAAAGATTTCCTCGCTGTCAGCCCCTCGATAATAATGTTTTATGAGATAAAATTATAGCAAACAATGTTTGTTATAACTTATATGTGAGATTCATCTTAGGTAATATTATCTATATTGCATTTATATTATTTTTTATAATTACCACTAGGGGCACGTCATTTTCCCACTTTCCCCTACAAAAAAAACTCTGCTAGACACTGTTTAGCATAACATATAATTAATGATTGTAATAAATTTATACAAATATTTAAGTCAGCATAGTTCTAACTTTCTTTCTGTGCATTATTTGGGAATTATTGATACCTAGTTAAAATAATTCTGATAGAATTGTGTATAATTATCAATAATTTCTAATATTTAGCCTTGACTTAATAGTTTACAATAATAAAAAGAAATGATAGATCATTTTCAGTTTGAACTAGAAAAAATAATGGAAAGTTTACCATTTTCTCGCATTTATTTTAAAAGAAGGTGAATATATAAAACATATTTTAGACAGTGAAGGCGCTAGAATAGTAGGTCTTTCCCAAAATCGCCAAAAAACGTCCTACACAAAACAATCTTAGATACAAATGTGTTCTATGAAAAAATAACAAACTTTGAAAATGTCCGTCTGTCCGTCCGTCTGTCCGTCCGTCTGTTCGTCTGTCCGTTCCTCCGTCAGATGTCATGTTTTTTTTTACACGAACGAAGAATCCGATCGACTCGAAATTTTTAAGAAAAATCAAGTTCTATGAGAATATCCTTATTGTTTTTAAAAGTAATCCCCGCAAAAACAAAAAAGTTATGGTGGGTTAAACTTAAAAAAAATAAAAACTTTTATTTTTTTTTATTTTTCGTTTTTTAAAAAAAATAATTATTTAAAAAAAAAATTATTTTTTTTTCGTTTTTTGAAAATTTCTCCGTCAAGAAAAACTGAAACTGAAATGTATTTCTTTAAATTTTCTTTATTTTTTTTTGTTTTCTAAAAAAAGAAATTTCTTTGAAAATTTCTTCATCGTAAAAAAAAATTGTTGAAAACTTTTTTTTTTGATAAATTTTTCGTTTTTTAACACGTCGCTACCAAGAATTTTTAATGAAAATTCCCATTTTTTTAACCCTATTTAAAACCACCAAAATTGCTTCGAAAAAAATTTAAAAAAAGTGGGTAAATATAGAATTTCATAAGCTTTAAAATGATGTATCACGCATTTAATACAGCAAGTCGACGTATATGAGACATAGGGAACGTTCAAATATTAAGTAACGCAAATTTAGATCATTTTGGACCCCCCCCCTGTAACGCTATTCTCCTATACCATTAACATGGGCTTAATACTCCAAAATGACCCCCCTTCTAGGAGCGTTACATAATACTTGAACGTTTCCATAGGTCTATTTGAAAAATTGTTGTGGCTCATATATGAGCTTGGTAGCGAACCTGTTAAGTTGCATTATTTGGAAAATGCAATATACCATCCACTGTGAATAGTATGCAATGGAATGCGTAGCATTACATAATATGTAAACATATCTTCATGGCTTGTTTTTTATAAAATAAAAAAAATAAAAGAATCGGAAAAATATGTTCAACCGCCTTACGCTACCCAGCCAACACGGTCACGTCAAATTCACGTGAATTTGACGTCATTAAAGTCACCAAATTGAGGTAATTATCGACGCCAAATACACTTGAGATATTACGTGAAAATTCATGATTATGACGTGATTTATAACGTCACTTGACGTCATTTAAAAACGTCGCTAGACGTAATTTAGAGGCATCACTGGACGTAACTTAGATTGAGGATGTTCCAAGCAAAACCCCACAGGTCACAAAATTTATAAAGTCGAGTTTGATTAAATCAAGGAAATTCGACTTGATGAATTTTGTGACTTGTGGAGTTTTGCTTGGAACCTCCTCAGTTGCCATTTATGAAAGTCAGATCGACGTAATTCACTAAAAGGAAAATAATACAAAAATTGTAATAAAATTCAGATTATATTTTAATACTTATAAGTAAAATTTTTTTTGAAACACTTTTTTTTTCTAATTATTATTTTTTCAAATAAACTATTTGTAGTGGAAAGTTGTTTAATTAAAACAGTTTTAAAATATTAAAACTTACTAATTAAAAAAACTATTTCGCAAAAAAAAAATGAACCGACTTCTATGTCTCTAAAAAGTAAAAAAATAAAAAATACTTAGGTCGGTGCCAATTTTACCATTCCCTAAATTAATTACTAACAATTATTTTTTTATTATTTTATTATTGTTTGCTGTGAAATTGGCTCCGACTTAAGTATTTTTTATTTTTTACTTTTTAGAGACATAGAAGTCGGTTCATTTTTTTTTGCGAAAAGTTTTTATTTTTTAGTTTTTAGAGACACAAAACTTGTAGATTTGTAACGTCATCTAAGCTAAATTATAGTTGTCCTTCCATCTCGGCAAACTGCTGACGTCATTATCCTAAAGATAAATTTCTAAAAAATAAAAGTAATATTTTTATTTCAGCACCCAAGAGTCCAACCAACCTTATTTTAAACGAAATACTTAAGAAAATCTTGTTAAACTTTAAGCGTTAGGTAATAATCAAACAACGCCTTTTGGTAAAATCACAACATTTATTATTTTCTCTTGGTATTTTAATATTACAGGTCCAAAGAATCAAATTTAGCGGCATTTAAAAGGTTTTCAGTGTGCCGTAATATTTAAGTGACCCCTTAATCAAGGTATCCGGCTTATCCGAGTTATCCGATATTTCTCTAAAAATTTGGCTGGTAGTAGAACCAAAAAAGCCGTTTTTAAGTGAAATAGCGTTAAAATGATTAGATTTATCTTAATTATCCGGCTTACCCGGCATTATCCGAGCGTCAAATTAAAACGGGACCACCTCATGAATGCCCTCTTTAAGTTGCAAAAAGTTTCATCAAATTCCGTTCATTCGTTCCAAACATTAAAAAAAAACAAAGTCACACGTCGAATTGATAACCTCCTCCTTTTTGGAAGTCGGTTAAAAATAGGCTTAGGTAACAAGTTAAAAAATAAAACGTGTGTTGAAATCAATTTTTCTGAAGGAAATGCACTTCCTTGTTTGCTACGCCTTTACCGGTTAAGGTTGCCCATATTTCCATATTCAAAACGAAACAATATGAGGATCATAAAAAATGAAAATTTTAAATGAATATAACAATTAACACAAAAGATTATGGATTTATTACCTAACCCATGGGGTAGTTATGCTGGTGCCAACCCACAAACGACTACCTACTTTTCTTAAGATTTTAACTTCGGTCAGACAGGCATTCCTTTTACAACCAAAACCAAGTTACACACATAAAAATAGTATCTTGATAAAAAAAATATTTTTCTATTTTGCAACTCTTATAATCGCACGCATTTTGCGTGTTCTTATAGGCCCATAAGAGGTCTCTACTTGACGTTTTCCTTGCAATTGTTAACGTCGTTTTAAAGCTTAAGTTTTTATTTTGGCTTGGTTACTTGCAGTGAAAAAGAGAAGACATGACTATAAAATATATCAGAATAAAATTTGTTCTTAGAATTTTAAACATGATGAAAACTGGAATGTCAACCGGAAACAAAAATCCCTAAATCAGTCATCAATTTAAACGTAAGTTTTTATTTAATTTTAGAGCAAAATAGAAAAAATTGTATAAAGCACTCGTTTCATAACACGTTTTTAGTAGTACTAGTACTTTAGAAAACTCGCCGGAAGCGGCTCGTTTTCTAAACTTGTACTCGTGCGCTAAAAACGTATGTTATGAAACTAGTACTTTAATATACTATTATTTAGACATACCGAGTGAGTTTTATTTATGTCCACCCCCAAAATTAAAATTAATCTTTATTCCATAAAAACGAAACTTGGGTGATTTATATAATTTTACATTGGCTATAAAATGGCGGATTAATTTTTTTGTTTAACTTCCGGTTTCGCCGGTGGCATAAATATATATTTTTTTATGGGATACCTTGTAAAAAGCCCCCAACATCACCCATAGGGGTCAGAATTATTTTTTTTTACTTCGACACGAATTATTTTTTGATATGTTTTTGACTTCAAATTTAGAACACATAATAAGGACTATAAGTGTGGTCTATAAAAAAAACATTGTCGATTTGCGATCATTGTAACCTAAAAAAAAAATCACTTATTTTTTCTGAAGAACCCAAAAGGGCCATTTTTGGCCGAACACAACCGCCATTTTTTTTACGGTATGTATTCGTATTCGATCTAAAACATATCTTCTTCTTCCTTTATTTTGGCCTTTTCTCAGTGAGATAATTAGCCAGATCCCTCTTAGTTACTCAATTCACCAAGAGTGGTTCTTGTCTGGCTTTTCGCCATACCCACTCCTGTTTTAAATATATAAAATTTCCAGTCTTCTGTAAGACCTTTTCTTTTTTTTTTCCCTTCTTTCCTTTTCGTGTTTACTGTTGGTTGTTTTAGCTGTTGCCAAGGCAATTTTTTCTAATTTGTAATTATATTTGCGCATGCGCTAGCATATAAAAAATTTTGTACGTATAAAAACTTCTTCACGTGTTAGTTGCTTCCAAATCAAAATTTATCAGCATTATAAATGATTAAAAAACATAAAATTCCCTTCTTACTCCAATATAATCACATGTTCGTCATTTTACTGCACATCTTCCATACAATCACTATAAAATATATAAAATCGATTCTGGGGCATATCTAAGAAAGCAAATAAATAAATAAATAACTAATACTAAAAGACTTGATGCTAGAAAATTAAACGCGTTTAACGTATTACTAATTCCTGCCGAAAACACATATTACTCGTTTCACGGATGAAAAGCAACTGTAAAACATCAAAAATTCAACTTTTTCATGTGGTAGAACAGTTTAAAAAAAAATAAAAACCAGGTTAGAAACGCATTTGGTCATGTACCATATTTATTTAAACTACACAACATAAGTATAAAAAGATCTGTGTATATTTACTTCCCCGAGGAAAGCCCTGCATTAGTAAAAAAAATTGAAAATTTTTTAATGATTTTTTCTCGACGTTTTATATAAAAAACTGATTTCCGTAAAAAAAATACTGTCTGTCGGTCTGTCTGTCCGAGAAGATTGTGACCACGATAACTCAAGAACGCTTCGAGCTAAAGACTTAAAATTTAGACCATTGGTTGATTATCCAAAGTTTTAGGCCGGGATTGTTTTTGGTTTGGTTGCCAAGGTTGGTAAGGAGGTAAAATTTTGTAAAAACCTCGCTAAAAACAATCTCTTTTCAACCTATTTTTCGTTTTACGAAAAAGGAAAGAAATTGAAAAATATTTTTTTTTATTATTTTTTTTATTTCGTTTTGTTTTTGATTTTGTTTTGTTATTGATTTTGTTTTGTTTTTGATTTTAATAACCTAGGCCTATAGAGGAAACTATTATTTTGTTGGCAGCAGTTTATTTTATTTATTTTTTGAATAGTATATTACATAACTAGTGTGGGAAGTGATATATTTCACGCGAGTGGGAAAGTTTACGAACGAGCCGTCAGGCAAGTGAGGAAACCCCACGAGTGTAAAAAATACACTTTCCTACGAGTTATGTACACTATTTTTCCTGCGATCCCGAAAAAATATAAGGTTTCTTAATTTAATACTTTCTAATTTTTATTGTTTATTCCGAGAATTTTTGAGAAAAGCAAAGCACAAAATAGCATACAAATTTATATATTTGTAGCTTGGTTCTAAAAGGGCTAATGTCTCTTTGTCAATAGCAGCGTTTTCAAAATATTACATCAGAGTTGACGTGAAAACTCTGCTATTTATAATGTGACATTGGCCCTTTTAAAACCAAGCCACAGATATGTATGTAAAACAGAAAATATGGTTTTTATTTACCTTTATTTTTCTTGGTTTCATATTTATTACAATATATTATTAAACTAAATTAAATTGTTTGATATTTACAAATTTAAAAAATCTATATAAAACATTTTACTATTCCTTAAAACGACTTTTGTTTGATTAACGCAGTCGTCCCTCCGAAGTGACTGATCGATTTCGTGCTTTTTAGCACTCTTCAGAGCCACATATCGGTAGTAGGGACAACTACGAAAATCAAATCCTTTCCATATATCTCTATATAGAGTTTAAAAATCGTTGTAAGGAAAAGCAAAAACAGCTAGCGACATCTACTGCTAAAAGCAGAGACTGGATAAACCTATCGACAGTCCAGCTGTTTTTGCTTTTCCTTACAACGATTTTTAAACTCTATATAGAGATATATGGAAAGGATTTGATTTTCGTAGTTGTCCCTACTACCGATATGTGGCTCTGAAGAGTGCTAAAAAGCACGAAATCGATCAGTCACTTCGGAGGGACGACTGCGTTAATCAAACAAAAGTCGTTTTAAGGAATAGTAAAATGTTTTGTATTGATTTTTTAAATTTGTAAATATCAAACAATTTAATTTAGTTTATTAATTCAGATACCACTGTAAAAGGTGACCTCCTAGCGTTTAGGATTCAATTGGCGGCAATGTCCACCGTGGCATTGATTAATCTGCCCCCTATCGACAGCGTGCAATAGGTTCTTGAAACCAATAACTGCTTCCTTTTTTGGACTGTCGATAGGTTTATCCAGTCTCTGCTTTTAGCAGTAGATGTCGCTAGCTGTTTTTGCTTTTCCTTACAACGATTTTTAAACTCTATATAGAGATATATGGAAAGGATTTGATTTTCGTAGTTGTCCCTACTACCGATATGTGGCTCTGAAGAGTGCTAAAAAGCACGAAATCGATCAGTCACTTCGGAGGGACGACTGCGTTAATCAAACAAAAGTCGTTTTAAGGAATAGTAAAATGTTTTATATAGATTTTTTAAATTTGTAAATATCAAACAATTTAATTTAGTTTATTAATTCAGATACCACTGTAAAAGGTGACCTCCTAGCGTTTAGGATTCAATTGGCGGCAATGTCCACCGTGGCATTGATTAATCTGCCCCCTATCGACAGCGTGCAATAGGTTCTTGAAACCAATAACTGCTTCCTTTTTTGGACTGTCGATAGGTTTATCCAGTCTCTGCTTTTAGCAGTAGATGTCGCTAGCTGTTTTTGCTTTTCCTTACAACGATTTTTAAACTCTATATAGAGATATATGGAAAAGATTTGATTTTCGTAGTTGTCCCTACTACCGATATGTGGCTCTGAAGAGTGCTAAAAAGCACGAAATCGATCAGTCACTTCGGAGGGACGACTGCGTTAATCAAACAAAAGTCGTTTTAAGGAATAGTAAAATGTTTTAAATATATTATTAGCTGTTTAATGGGTTGCCTACAAGCGTAAATCAAGGCAAACTTGATAGTTTGCTAATTAGATTCCTGTGGATATGCTGCAATATAAGACAGTAAAATTGTACAGTTTTACATTTCATAAGGAAAAGACCGTGTATATTGATGTTTTTTTATAAAATGTAATGTAACTAAATCACAAATTGAGTAATTTTTATAAAATCTAAACATTAGTAAAACATCTCAAGTTATATTGACTTGGTCAAAATAGTAAGATTATAACTATAGTTTTTATTTCTGACATTGAAAACAGAAATATTTGGATTGAAAAACATAAAAGATATCAAAAAAGGTTGTGATGAAAGGTGGCAAACCTACATACATAAATATCAAACTAGGGTGATATAAAAATATCAAACAAGTGTGATATAAGACGTTTTCTAAAGAACAAAAGAGTGTGTTAAATGTCATTTTCATAGGGGATCGTAGGAAAAATATTATATTAGGTCTAGGTACTTAGATATAAAATTTATAGACATTATAAAGAAAGAAAACATTTATGAACAAATATTTGCATAACATCTTGCCGGAACATTCTCAACATTCTTTTACACAGTAGATACCTACGTATTTAATTTTGGCAAGTTAATTGAATTAGCCTAATTCTATTAGAGAGGTGCTTTTTCCATATTCAGCTATTCTTTCACTGAAAAAAACGAATATTTCGAAATTACCGGTTACCGAATTACCGAAAATTTACAAATATATACAGATTTTTTTCATAAAATTACATATTTCGTACCGTAAAGTTTTATATAAACAATAAATTTTTGGTATTTTCTTCGTAAAATAAAAAATGTAATATAAAATGTATAACGTAATGTTTTTTCTTATGGAAAAAATAAATTTCCTGTAGGTATATATATTGGCAACAAAAAAACCTACTATTACAAACTGAATGTTTATTTTACAAAGAGAAAACCGAAAATTTATTGTTTACATCTAATTTTACGGTATGGAATATGGAATTTTATAAAAAATGCGGTAATTTTATTTATTAACTTTTAAAATTCGAAATGTTTATTTTTTTAGAGATATACGTGTCCATATAGTTCTCCGCATGAAAGAAAGTCTCCGACGAAAGGGGAGGAATCATTCGCGCTTTCTTCTTTCCGTCAAGAGCGTTATAAGGCGTGCGTGCCTATAACGGGCCTTCCACTTGCACAAACATTCCAAACATATTTCCCGTAGCCACAGATCCGTGAGTCAAACTACACCATCTTAATTGTTGGTTTGGTTTACAATTTTTTTTAGGCGGTTTTCCCTCGATAGATTTGGAGATATTTGACTTGAATTAAGCTTAGTTTATTAAAAAATATGTGTTTTAATAAATATAGGTACAACTAGTTTTTAAATGAGGGGGCTACAGCTATATATTTTTGCCTATGCTGATAAATCTATTATCTCTATTGGAAGTTAAAAATATCTAATTACAAATCCACAAAAAAAATAAAATTGGATCTCAGACGGACTCGACTAATCAATTCCCATGTATTTTGAGCCACTGAATACGAATCTGAGGTTGGAACTTAAAAGTTGGCTCCCATAACCTCAAAAAACATACATTTATGTACAAAAAAGTATGTTTTTGAGGTTGTGTTGAAAATTGGAGCTAATTTTTAAATTCGGACCTTAGATTCGGATTCAGCTGCTCAAAATACCTAGGAATTAACGAGTCGAGTCCATCGGAGATACATGTGTGGATACCACAGCTCTCATTAGTTCCCATCCAGATAACCTCAAAAACCATATTTTTTACTAAAAAATATGTGATGTTGAAATTAAGAGCTAACTTTAAAATTCCGAGATCAGATTAGGATTCAGCAGCTCAAAGGGATTGACTAGTCAAGTACCTCGGAGATCAAACTTTTCAATTTAATTTCAATTTAATGCTTACCCCAATCAGATTTTAACCAAAAACAATCCCAGCCTAGAACTTTTTATAATCAACCTATGGTCCAAATTTGAAGCCTTTAGCCTGAAGCGTTCTTGAGTTATCGTGGTCACAAATTTCCTGGACACACAGACAGACCGACCGACAGACCGACCCACAGACGGACAGACCGACCGACAGAGTATAAAACGTCCAGAAAGGTTAAAAAAACCAATAAATTTTTTTCGATTTTTTTTTTAAAAATAACAATAAAATTTTTTCGATTTTTTTTTACTAAAGCAAGACTTCCTTGGGGAAAGTATTTTTTTTAACTTACTCTGCACAGTGTTTACGAAAAAACAATTTGAAAATTTTTTTTTCAAAAAAAAAATATATACAGGGTGATCAGTAACTGCTATGCCAAAATTTGAGAGTTGATTCTACATTTATGAAAAAAAAGTTTCTATAAAGGTTGGTCAGGAAATGAGCCCTAAGGGAGCTACGGCCCTTCCAAAATGACATATTGAATGGAGAACAAAAAAAAGCATCAATATAATTTTAATACTTCAGGGTGATTCTTTATTTAAAACTGAGCAAAAAAGTATTCTTCACCAAAACACCTAAATTTAATATTAAAGGAGTAATAGCCATTTAAAAAGTAACGTTTTTGGTGGCACAAAATGTTAGTTCCCCTTAATTGCATTTTTTTAAACGTTTGCTCCTACAGTGTTACTCTATATGACATTTTTTATGTATTTTTACTCAAGGAATTCATATTTTTTACAAAAAGTCCAAAAAAGTAAAAATTAAAAAGTTTAGGGCAAAATTGTTAAGACTAATACATTTTTCCGTCTAGGGATGCCTCTGGATAAATTCTAAAAAATAAATTAACATAAACTTATTGCCCTTATTAATACTAGTATACGTACAAAAGCTCTTCACTCTAGCTTAAAGGGTCCTAGAGTTATTAATTAAAAACTTTATTTTTATTACAATTTTAAAGGGGCGTAGCTCCCTTAGAGCTCATTTTCGGAGAAATCTTTATAGAACTTTTTTTGATATTTTTGGAGGCAGAATCACCTTTTAAATTTTGGCATGCCAGTTATTGATCACCCTGTATGTAACTTTATTTTGGACCTGTTATCAGACTCCCAATTCTTCATTACCAAACCTTCTTCGATGGATACCTAAAGAATGTGTCCACAAATGTTCGTTTATCTCAAGCAGGTTTCGGTCCCAGTCGGTCATTCAAGGTAGTAAGTTCATATATTGCCTATGGCATACTCAGGTATTTCAACCGCACCTGTTTTAGTGCTTGGCGAGTTTTGTACTTACACAGTTTAGTTGCGCGCATGAAATCAACCAAAGTCGCATTTTTAAATTATTTTTTATCAATTACTTTAAAACAATTAACTCTATTTGTTAGTGAATAGCGGGTTGTGAACTTTGTGTTTTTTCTCTATTTACTGGATATATCTCGAAATCGGTGAGTTTGAATAAGTAGATTAGAAATCATTATGTTTAAAAAACACGCATAATATCATATGCAATTGAAATAGATAAATAAATAATATTTCCATTCAATAAAAACATTTTTAATTAGTTAGATATCTATAATTTAAAATTTCTATTTTTAAATATTAATATAATTTTAATTACCAATACAAACCATGTTATCAGGTACTATTGAAATTTGGGCATGCCAACTGCAGTTAGAAGAATTTTTATCGTTGGAGTTCTCTTCAAATTTTTAATCCTCTACTTTTATTAAGGAAATATTTTTAACAGAATTAGGTCCGTCTAATAGACCTCTATTAAGTCCAAGGGGCAAACCGCTAAAAAACATTTGTACACCTAAATCCCTTCTAGGAGGAAACCTCCAAAGATTTTCCCGGAATTTACTTCAAGATTACCCCGAAAATCTAAAAAAAATACCTAAAACCAAGTCCCACGTTTGGTAAAGATGAATTCCACAGCGGTTTACCTCTCGATTTGGTCACTACCTTCATTTAAAAATCAGTCAAAGAAAAATTAAGATCAAGTAGGTACTAACAAGTAGCTAGTTGTAGGAGTCTATAATATAATTATATTAACTTATATTAACTCTGTACGCTAATTGAGAAAACATGTTCAGACTTTATTCACTTCAGAATTGGAGTCGACTGAGGTATATTTGTCTACACAGGACCGCAAAATTAACATGACACTAAAAATTTGCCACAATTTTAATGTTGATTTCCTAGCGAACTGCTCACCTGATTTAATTTTTTTTTTTTTGAACCGTAAGTTGAATTTTTAGTAACGATGCTATAGTAAATTTTTTTATTCTGATTTCAATTTGAGAATATACAGGGTGAAAAAGTAAGAAGAAGTTTTTTTCCCAAATTTGTGACACCCTGTGGGGTGAATCAGCAATAACAGTGGTTAATTGTAATCACACTGTAGTCTATCTTTTCTGAACATTTTGTTTTTTTATTCACTTTATTAACTCTGTTATTAACGAAGATACACTGTTTTAAAGGCAACGCCCCGGATAAAGCGTTCGCAAAATTAACCGGACACTAGGTTTTTCAGAAAAATATTTTTAATTAAATCATTAATAATAAATATTTTTAAACAAAAAAAAACGTCAATTTTTTTTCAGTATCGAGTATTTCCTCCTCTAGCTTAAATGCCAGCTCTCATCTTTCGTAGCATACTCGGAATCAAAGAAGCAACATAATCCTGAGATATTTGTTCTGACCTAAACCCTATATAGCATATGTGGGACAACCTGGGCAGATGGATAAGGCAGAACTACGGCGAGTTTCACAGTAGTTCAGCTGGAACAAGCTTTATTAAATGAATGGAAATAGATAACTCAGGATTATGTTGCTTCTTTGATTCAGAGTATGCCACGAAAGATGTGAGCTGTCATTCAAGCTAGAGGAGGAAATACTCGATACTGAAGAAAAATTGACGTTTTTTTTTTTCGTTACAAAATGTTTATTATTAATCTAGTTATTAATGATTTAATTAACAATATTTTTCTGAAAACCTTAGTGTCCGGTTAATTTTAAGAACGCTTTATCTGAGGCGTTGCCTTTAAAACAGTGTATCTTCGTTAATAACAGAGATAATAAAGTAAATAAAAAAAAAATGTTTATAAAAGATAGGACTACAGTATGATCTGCTGTTATTGCTGATTCACCCCACAGGGTGTCACAAATTTGTAGAACAAACTTCTTCTTACTTTTTCACCCTGTATATTTTAAAATTGAAATCAGAATAATTTTTTTTACCATAGCATCATTACTAAAGAGTCAACTTACGGTTCAAAAAAATAATAATGAAAATCAGATGAACAGTTCGCTAGAAAATCAACGTTAAAATAGTGGCAAATTTCTAGTGTCCGGTCAATTTTGCGTCTAAAAATACATGGCGCAGATATACACTTCAATCTAATGACTTCACTTCTATAAAGACTAAAAATGGTTTTCGCAATAAGCGTACAGAGGGTCAGCAGCCTAAAACTGTGTCTACCAATATCGCTCTGTAGGATGTTTGAAAAATAGATTGATAGGATATTTAGTCTGTATTAAGCGGAATTAAGGCTATATAAAAGTGCACACTAAAATATATTAGGAATCCATATAAAAAATTTTCTGGTATGTCCTAATATTCCCACGATTTGTATTTTCAGACATGTGTCCCCTGGACAGGAGGTATCACACTGTCAATCCCCTCCAATCGTCCAAAAGGTGGTTTCAGCTTGACGAGCTTTATTACAATAAAAATATACCATGTGGTTACCAAACACAAAAATAATACAAGTGTGATACAGTATCATTGATACTATATTACATACCTACATACATACATACGATTTATAGGAAATTCAAAACTTTGAGGTTGTTTTCTCAAAAACAAACATGGTGTTGGTTGGTCTGCTTATATTCTCAGCCCTCCATTTGTGGAAATATATCGAGAGAAAACCCAACATACTTTTCACTTTTAAGAGTAGGTATATTATGGAATGCGAAACATTAGGTACATATCTTCACGGCTTATTATTAAAGTAATTTAATCGGACCAGCCCAAATATGAAGAAAAAAAAGAACGAGTTTCATGAAAAATAATTTTGTGAAACTGGTTTAAGAAGAATCTTTTCATCAAATCACGTTTTATGTATGTGAAAAAGTTTCGATTTGGCACGTAAACAAATTACAGTAGTAATTTGTATTTGCGTAAACAATTTCCAGTAGGTGGTTAAACGTGTTTCAATTTGTTTTTATTTTTAATAAATACAATTATTAGTTTTCATGTAAACAGATCAATTTTAAAATGCAATAAGCAGTTTAAACCTTACAGTAGGTGATAGTGACTTGGCTAGAAATTCCGCCAAATAAACTTAAAATGTATAAACATCAAGGTAATTCATAAAAATTACCTACCTTTCATCCTGTGCTATAAATAACAATAACAATTAACTACAATAGAATGTAAAGTTTATATTTTTATTTTTTTTTATTATCATCGTCCAATATTTCTTCTGTTTTGTAAAATTTTTCTACCTATTTATAGTTTTTTTGGTTGGCCCATTTAAAATACGTAACGCACTTAGGGGGAGGGGCAACTGCGTTACGTAAAGTTTTTTTTTTAACTAATAAAAACGGTTCAATTGTCACCCAATTTTTAGGGAGTGTCTTGGCTGCGTTACTTATTTATAAGGGGGTAAGTCTCAGCATTACAAAGCATTACGTGTAAAATTACGGGCAAAATTTTTCATTAATTATTTAAAGTTTGACCCTTATTATTAGTGCGTCATAAATACATCTTAATGTCCAAAAAAATTAAGGCCCCACCTCAACCCATTCAGATAAATGACCAAGTCATTAAGTGAGAAAAACATGTTAAATACCTAGGCATTACTCTGTCCAAAACTGTCACGTGGGATCAGCAAGTCAAAGACCTCGTCAAAAACACTCCAAACTCTACCCATTAATAGATAGGAAGCCCCTATACATTAAAAACAAACTTTTTTTCTACAATCAAACCCTAATACCAGTACTACTCTGCGGATAAAAGCCTGAAATAAAATCACCCTTAATAAAACAAGTTCATTCAAAGTTCAGGCCTTCCAAAACAAGGTACTCAGAATATGCCCCAATGTCCCCTGGTTTATAAAAACGGAAATCATCCACCATAGCAAGTTTTTTATCCAATACCTACAAACAAGATCACTATGATCCCTTCATTTCATATTTCCTAGAATACGATCACGAAATTACCACCACCCACAGACTAAAAATGTTCTTCACTAGTAGTAATTGTGCCCACCAATTCATGATCGCTGAGATTCTTTTTATTGTAATATTTAGGTATTATCCAAATATGTTGACAAAGTGCCTATAAGTATTTTTGGCTGTTAGCGTGAAAATTATAATTTCTGATTGGTTTATTCAAGGTTAACATTAATCTTATTTTTAAATTTACCAGAATATGTACTAATAATAATTATTAATACATGTACTAATAATTATAATTATAATTTGGTTGTTAATGAATAATAAAAGTCCAAACATTAAATGAAATCTAAAGTTGGTTGACAATAATTCCCCAATTTAAAATTGAAAAACTTTCCTACTCTCAAAAAGCATTGCCACTGACAAAAAAACTTCTTGATGACTAAAAAAAAGATCCGCATCCAAACGAAAATGTTGATGACTAAAAAAACAGGTCTTCTAAAACAATTCCCAACTGTATCCAATTTTCCTAACAAAAGAAAAACGCTTTACTACCCCTGGGATGCAGCATGGATACATTGACTATCAGAAGACTCATGACGTTATATTCACACAAGTTAAATCCCTATAACGGAATTTACCTATTTGCTCAGCTTTTGGCGCAGGATCCTTAGGGGATAGAGAATTGCCATTTTGATACCCTAGCTTTGTTCGGGATACGCTAGAATCAGTTCTGGACTACTGTTTATTGGTTATTTAAAGTCACATGGTAATAAGGATTAAACCTCCATTGGTCAGAACCAGTTCTGAACAGTTCTGAACTCGAATCTCGAACAAGCCTCCTGCCTATTTGCCAGATCGCATGTTTTTTCCCTCGAAGTGTGTTGTTTTCTAACTGTAAGGGCGAGTAATACGTGTTTACAAAAATTTGTCAACAAGGTGCAACGCTGTCTAGACCAGTGTTTTGTTTACTTTTCAAGGTGACGTTTGTGGAATATTTTTTTGAGTTTTTACGTTTTTCTATAAATTTTCTTCATTTGTGCTTTGTTTTTTAAGACATTTTGGCATTTTTATAATATATATAAAGTGTTTTTATAATATATATATAAAGTGTTTTTATAATATATATAAGTGTTGTTTATAGACCAATAGCTAGAAATAGACCAAATGAGATTCTTCTTCTTCTTCAAATTTTTGGCATCGCATTTAAGCATTTCTGCCACTTGCTACTTTACTGTTCATCATATCTACAGTATTTACAAATAAGCACCACTCTTTTTCCTTATACTGATTCTATTTAAGCACTACTGTTCCTTTAAATTCTACTGTTTATTTTTAAGCACTACTGTTTATTACTAAGAGCACTACTGGTCATTTTAAACACTACTGTAAATTTTTAAGCAAAAAGTCCCTTTCTCTGGAATTAGGATTTTTACGTTTGGGAATTGGTATGTCTTTAAAGGGATTTTTGAATATTTCTAAGGAACTGAGATATTGAACTGACTATATCTATTGTAGGGTTGGATATAATTGTCTGAAGGTTGGCTGGGTTAGTTATTTCGCTGGCTAGTTGATTAAATAAGATTTCTCTCTGCTGGTCATACTGGTTGCAAGTTAGGAAAATGTGTTTCAGGTTTTCAACTTCCCCACAGTCACATCTGTCGGAGTCGCTACGTTTAATTCGGTGTAGGTGAGCTTTTGTTAGACAGTGCCCACTGCGTAACCTGCATATTGTAGTTGTATGTCTTCTATCCATGTTTGTATTCCAGTACCAAGGTTTTTCCTGTAGGTTTTCTGTGTGTGTTTTATAGAACTTTTCTTTGCTCTCAAGTGTTTTCTTCCATTCCTTCTCCCATTCTTGCAATTCCATTTTCCTTATCTTAGACGTAAACTCCATGCAATACACCTTTGTAACTGTTCTATTTTTCTTTGTCCCTTCTGCCGCTAGTTCATCAGCTTTATCATTACCCTGTATATAAGTGTGGCTGGGTAGCCAAAAAAACTCTACTCTATTTCCTTTTTCCTCCAACTTCCTTATTTCTGCTTTCACATTCATAGTTGTCCTATCTGTTTACCAAATTTATAAATTTAAATTTACGCGGCCGGGGTATCAAAATGTCGAAGTTTTCATGTTGGTTGCTTATATTTCGCATTCTCGAATATAGCTGCTATCTCTCTCTCTCTTAAGGCCCTTATAGGTGAGAGTTATGTGGTTATATCTCATCAGTTTTAACTCTGAATTTAGCATGCTTAAGATTCAGGGGCGTTATTTCAGGTTTTATATGAAGGCCAAAGAAATTTAGATCTAAAACGCTACCAAAGATAAAGGGAGTATGGGAGTCATGGCCCCTTCAACATATTCTAAACGTATTAATAATAAAATTTATAAGAATTTTTAGTAGTATTTTTATATAAATATATGTAGGATATTTATGTTCTGAAAATCAGGGGTGCGCCACTGTTAACATTAAGCTTAAGGGTCATCGGGACCGTTACAAAAATATATTTTCCTACGAGCTTGCGGAAAGATCACTCTTTCCGCACGCATATGCGTGTGGAAAGAAAGCCTTTTCCGCACGCATAAATATTGTTTAATTTCTTACTTGTGTAGTGTTATTCTTGTTATATTTATTCATAATATTATAAAAATGTTTAAATTTCTTACTTGTTAATTGATTTTCTTATTGAAAAATCATAAAAATAAGATTATTTTCGATTTATTTAATAAAATATAAAAGTACATTTTATTTTAACCCTGCTCGTAGGAAAATATTGTTCCTAACGCATGCGTAAAGAGGCTTTTCCTCACTCGATTGCTTGCCTGAACTTCGCTACGCAATGCAATCGAGTGCGGAAAAGGGCCTCTTTTCGCACTTGTTAGGAAAATAGCTATTCTTTTCCTTTCATAAAAAAACCAAATGGGCAATTGATTAATGATCTTTTATTTATTTTTTAATCAATTATTGAATAAATTATATTTGATTCTTGGGTTAATAATTATCTTTCGATTTTCTATTTTACTACTTAGTGCATACATACTGATTTACTGAGAGAGATTTACATGCGTTAAAAACGTCTTACTTTTGCTACATAAACATTGAGTAAAATGTGCACCTAAAATAAGAAAAATCATTTACTATAAAAACCTGATTTTCGCCAAAAATGGAGTTTACGATACACTCACGTTTAGGGACGCTATGTACATAATTGTTCATAGGTATTTAGGTCATTAAACATATAATCGTTTTCTTATAACCTGTCGTATTTATAATACAAGTAGGGGAAAGTGTTGTATACTGGGACAAAAATTTTCGAATGACCATAAAAAATTAAAATATTAATTAATTTATAGTCATCCACACGGTAGAAAACCTCCGACGCAAGGGGGAGGTATCACCGAACGGGCAGCGCGCTCTCTTCTTTACGTCTGTAGTGATGTCGAAATTTCGATCACTAATGTTGTGAAGTGGTATACAATTCGGTTATAGCCAAGCAGTTAATTATAACTTTTATTATAACTTACTCAGTTAGGTTGGCCATACAATCTTCTATCGTATTTAAAGTATACCCGAGCGGAGAATATACTTAACCACTTATCACTTTATTCGGGAGCGGGTATTCTAGAGAGACGGCACTTTGGAAACAGAGTAAAACATTTTCCTCTTAACTTAAGAATAATATATTAAATAAATGTGAATAAATTCAAGAACATGAGAGATCAATTCTTACTTCTAAGTTCTACTTCTACGCAAAGCCCTTAAATTCTAATTTCCATTATGTAATAGTTTTACATTAAATACTTTCAAATTAAAACATTCTATGAAGTTTTAACTTCAATGAATTGCATTGGGATATTTTTAATTTTTTAATTAATATCAAGATAACTTTACATCATCTTAATTAATATATAACTTTTTCGTTTTCATTTTTTTTTTTTAATTTAGTACAATTGACTTTTAATACAGGTAATTTTTCCTGAAAAAGTTATATTAATAGTACTATTTTTTATTTTTAAGTTTAGCCTCCATAACTTTTTGAGGGATATATTTTTTTTAAATTTTGTATGATTGATCTGTTTTATGTTTATTTTTATCCTCGTACTATTCTACTTAATTAAGCATCCCCTAAGTCCAGGACTTGTGTGGGCTAGTAGTAGAGAGAACCACCGGCTTTAATTGACTTTCGAACCAATATATCTAGGGAGTACGCTTTCGCCAAATTTCAATTATTAATTAACTGAAAAAGGCAATCGGCGCCAGTGAGGTTTGAACTCACGATCATTAGCTCAGTGTCATTGCTATATCGATGCCTTTAGACCGCTGAGCTAATCTCCCATTTGATCTGTTTTATAAAAGTATATTTTTCCAAAAAAATGTTGGTCAAAGATTTTCTTCCACTTTTTTCTGTTTTTTTTTTATTTAGCCCCCCACAAGTTATCAGTAGGCTTCTTATCCAAGATTAATTTTTCCTGAAAATTTTAAGTCGATATTCATTTTTTGAGTTATCGTACGGACCAGAAAACTTGACATAGGGACAGATGGACAAATTGACTGACGGACAGACAGACGAACGGACATTATTATTAAAGGTTGTTAAAATATATATGACGCACTTTGGTACGGTCATTTTTAATTTTGGACAAACTTATTCTTTTCTTGGGATCCAAAGTAAACGTATAATACTCCTCTGCCGTGAAGCTGAGTGGAGTAAAATCGAGTAAAATAAAGTGTAACAAGTTTACTGTAAAACAAAATTGACTCTATTATCAACAATCAACTATGTAATTTTTACGATAGGCAAATGTTACGTAATTACCGTGACTTAATCAGAAAATACAAATATAATTAAGAACGTGGGTAAATATTGAAAAATTTATATTAACCTAGTTAATATATATTTTTATTTTAGTATATTTTTCCTTTTTATTCGATTCTTTTATTATTGTTAAGAATTAAATCTTATTATTAAGTTTCTATTGAAAGTGGTTTTAGTTTAATTTTAATTTCATATCTTTTATGTGAATTTTGATAGTTAATATGGTATTTTTAAACTAAAGTGGCACACACGCCATATCGTATAGTATTTTCAAACTGGTGGCATACAAGCAAAAAGTCCCATCTAGTAACATGACGGCCACACCACAGCTACACGATGAAAACACTGTAGTCGTTTAGCTATCGTATTGAGGACGTAAAGTGACAATCTTCTTAGGACTGCCCCAGTTATTTTCTTTTGCCAGATTCTGTGTGTTAGAGGCGAAAGAGGGCTTCTGAAGATCTGTGCTGTGGTTGTCAGGTGATGACAAACAAAGTTGCAATATATTTCTAGGACAAGCTAACTCAAATTGAGCATTACCTCAAAGCTTTTAGTGATCCGTTAATTTTTTAATCAATTAATTAATTTTAATTAAAAGTCCAAACCACTGCATCAAATGTAGAAAGCTTTTTTCTGGCTGTGAGCTTTATCATTGTAAAATTCGTTTTTAGTGCCCAAAAATACGTAAGAAAAATATAGTCCTATTAATAGTAGGTAATTGAACTTTTTTTTGTGGGCCTTTATTTTTATAATATTTATTTATTAGAAAATTGTTAACAACAAAGCATTTTTTTTATTATACTTAAAAACTACATAGTTATAGTACTCATATACCTATGAAGGTTGTTTATAAATAAATTTATAAATATTTGACATACCATAGTGAACAATTACTCTTTATTAGAAATCATGGCATTGGAAAAGTATGTAAAAAATTGTAAATATTTTTTCAATTTAGAATTTAGATAAAGTTACCGAAAACAATAATTGGCTGCGTTATGCAGAAAGTTACCAACCCACATTGTGAGATGACAGTAGGTTACGGAACATTTTACCCAATATCTTTTACAGGAATTGAATTAAAGATTGCATATTTTGTACATGTTCTGATACATGAATAGGTAAAACAAATGGCTATTTTTAGGTGTTTTAGTCAAAACGTTTAAAAGTTATTAGGGAAAAAGTTCAACAGTTTACTGACATCTCACAATGTGGGTTGGTAGCTTTCTGCATAACGCGGCCCAATTGTTATTCTTAATCATAATTCAAAAAAAATTATTAGAAACTTCCTTAGGTTGTTAGTTGTATTTATATTTTGAAGTGTCATTATTTATTATATGAATATAAATGAAGGTAAATATTTGACTAAATTTGTCTTTCTGTAAGGATAGGCCATCAAATTAAAATTACGTAATGAAATTTTGACCTAAAGCTAAGAAAGAATGATTAATTTCCCTATAGGGAAGAATACTTCCTGTTCGCTTTATCGCAAATAAAAATTCCGATTTTAAAAGTCCTTTGTAATTTTTTAGTTTTTACTCCAACACTATATAGTAAGACAGAAAGGTACTAAATGTATAGGTTTTTTTTTGCAGAACATACCTAGAGGCTTTGTTGGCACTTTGCGGTGGATCTGGTTCTAACCTCTATTTCCGAAATCATCCAACCTTTTGGATGTACCTTGGTAAAAAAACAGGGTTAATGTTGTCATTTAGAAAACATTGTTTTGACGCAGTTATTGAGCACTTGTTCCATCGTTTCGTCTTCTAGGTCGCATACTTTACAAAGTGATGCTTTTTTGGGGATATTTTTGTTTGTTTAATAACTATGTATATAATTTTCTGTAAAAATAAAACAAATCCACATAGGGCTTTGTTTTTTATTTAAAAAAATTGAATGGTTTTATTTTAAAAGAAGGCCGAAAAACTTTTTATACACAAGGCTTTCCAATAATTGTAAAAAAAGTTATCCTAGTACTATTAGTATAAAAATAATATTTTTGATTCCGATTATTTATTTATTTATTGATGGAACCTCAGTTAAGGTATTTATATTATCCCTGGAAACCTGAAGCGTCACCCTATAGAGGCCCTAGAGGACCTAAAATGTAAATAAATTTTAAATAAATTACCGGTTTTGTATTATACCCTTCACAGCTAGCATTCATCTTTTTTTTATATAAAAAACAAAGCCTCGCACGGTTCGTCTGAAAGGAAAAGTCATGAACAAAATTTTCCACAAAAACTGACCTTGTGGCATGATTTCTTATCATTTTCTATTAAAAAAATGTATAGTAGAGAAATCTATCGGTTAGTTTTTTTTAATCAATTTTTTTAATTTCATCTAAAAATGAAAAAAATAAATAAAAATTAAAAAAAAAATCCCATTTTACTTAGAGGACTTTTAGAAATGAAATTAAATAGTTGTTTTTACACAATATTCTACGTTGCATCCGAGACTGAATTCTATAAATCGGCATTTTTGAAAAAAATGAGATTAAACTTTTGGTTTTTTTGTAAGTTTTTACTTTTTTTACTGCTTTATATCTTGGAAGGGACAGGCAGAATTAAAATTCTGAATTTTAATTTCAATTCAGCATTAGGTAAAAATATATTTGAAAAAAAAAAATTTTTAATTTTTTTTTATTTTTTGAAAAATTTAACCATATAAAAAAATAAAAGCGCTATAATTTAAACTAAAATACATCATTGATGTGTAACTTGAGCCATTATTTTGAATTTTTATGGATATGCCACAATTTCTCAGATTTCCAACCTAAATTTTGAGCAAAAAGAGTGAAAAAAACTTTTATTTTAAGTTAATTAGTAAACCATACTAATTTAGCAACAAAAATTTAAGTAAAGGAGGTTTAATTATATTATATTGATTTTTAATTATTTAGAAAAAATCCTGAAAATAACCTCACTTTTTGTAAAATTTTAGATATTTTTGTGCTTGTTCAAGTAAATATTAAAAGTTCTTTATTTTCAAACATTAAGAACCCTTCCAAACATAAAATTATGTCATTATGATCATAATTAATTAGTTTTTTGGTTTCTTTTTGGAGATACGACAAACCAATACTGAAAAAAAAAACGTAAAGTTTCGTATCTCCAATCTGGTTTTTCTTATATAAAATAAATGGAATCTTCAATTAGTTAAATAAAAATACTTTTGGGTAGTATTTTTATTAAAATATTGTAAGAAAAAGAGTTTGATCTGAACTGAGCTGATCCTGCATAAAATTAACAAGATATTTAGAAAAACATCTTAAAACCCAATTTTCCGAAAATGGTATTTTTGGAGATACGACAAACCAATACTGGGTTGACGAAATACCTACTTGGGCCAATTTTTATTATTTATAAAAATTTAAAATTTGTTAACAATATACCAAAGGACTAAACTGGCTGTTTTAATACCGCTGCATGAGTGTTTCCTGAGCGAGCGAGGGAAACAGAAATGCAAGGGACTAAAATAGCCATGTTTGGACTTTTGACTTTGGACTTTGGACTATGAGTCTTTAATCGGGTCTTTTATTTTCTTAATTTAATTAAGATGCCTGTGAATTGCGAAAAGTCAGTTTCGCGATTGTATTTTAATGTTTGACACAAACGTCAGTTCGAAAAAATGGACGAAGACTATAAATTTTAAGTAATTCGTTTGTTCAAGTCCAAATTATCAAGGTTGCAGTGATTGTTTTCCCTTGGGAAAAAACGGCAAGTTTAGTCCCGAAAATGAAAGCGTAAAATTAGGTTTTAGTCTTGGTCGTGCAAAAATAAAATTAAACTCCAAAGCAATGTTGAATTGAACGGAAAACGTCAAGCGATATTGTTGCCTTAGAACTTGCAACCCAAAATAAAAAAAAGTACTAACCTTTTATAAGCCTATAAGAACACGCAAAATGGGTGTGATTATGAGCTTATAATAGCAGCAAAATGGAAAAAAATATAATAATTTTGCTTTTCTGAAATCCCAGCTCTCAAGTTTAAGTAACAAACAACTCAAATGAACCGAAAAAAAAATAGGTTTTTGCCTCCGCATAACTGACTTCTACTGTAACGCTGTTGGCTGTCAATCATTGAGCCTTAGGGCGCCTTGGCGCACATGTTTAAAACTACAGACATAGACTGATGGATTATGGTAATTTTTCTTCACTATAATAATAATCATAAAAGCAATTCTCCAGCCCATCCTACCGAACTATAATGATCCAAAAAAAATCATTAACAATAAATGATCAACGAGGTTGTATTTATTTTCGATATGTGAATTTCTACGAGTATATTATTATCTGGCGTATACTCGTAGATAACACGGTACGACAGCAAAAAAATTCTGGCATCAGACCAACTTTTTTTAACTAATTTTGGGTCGTAGATTTAGAATCTGTAATCAGATTTTTCGGCTCATGTCAGGAATTTTTCCTATATGCACAACTATATGCACAACTAAAGTTGTCAATTTATTCTAGTTTACCAGTTTTCTGAGGTGTTTTGATACGGAAAAATTTCAGAATGAAAAATAAAAATAAACAGGTTTTAAAAACATATTGTAGTACTTGCAAAATAATTCGGAACCGTTTTAAGAAAAAAATTGGTATGAAAACGTGGCAGGTCAGTAAATCAGCTAGATCAAACTTTTTTTGTATTAAATGGGGTGAAGAAAAAAGTTTCTGGCATCGGAAAAACTTCTGGTCAATTTTGGGTCCTAGATTTAAAATCTGTAATCAGATTTTTCGGGTCACGTCAGGAATTTTTTTCGATATGCACTTAAAGTTGTCAATTTTCTCTAGTTTACCAGTTTTTTTTTTCTGGGGTAATTTGATACGGAAAAAGTTCAAAATGAAAAAAAAAAAAAGATTAAACAGGTTTTAAAAACATATTACAGTATTTGCAAAATAATTCGGAACTGCTTTAAGCTAAAACTTGGTATGAAAACGTGTTAGGTCAGTAAACTGTTTTTGTATTAAATGAGGTGAAGAAAAAAAGTTTCTGGCATCCAACCAACTTTTGGTCAACTTTGGATAGTAGATTTCGAATCTGTAATCAAATTTTTTGGGATTTTTTTCTATGAGCACTTAAAGTAGCTAATTTACAGTATTTTATAAGGAGTTTTTTTCCCTAAAACTCCAAACCAAGGTTTTTAAGTCAATTTATAAGTTATAAAAACAAAAGACAAGAACGCATATGCTGGCAGAATATTGCTGTGCTCTTAAACATGACACAGAAGTACCCAGTACAAACTAAAAGAGGTTGAAAATAAAATTAATGTACAAATATTGTATACAACCCTTCTTGACTTTTGTTTTTATTCTATACTTTTGTATTGAAATATAAACAAGCCGTGGTATGTAACGCTACGCATTCCATTATATATTATTCACAGTAAATGGTATATTGCATTTTCCCAAATACTTAAAAAAATAATTTTCAAAAAATAATAAAAAAATAACATTTAAAAAAGGATATTTTCTTGAAAAAAGAAAAAATAAAAAATAAATAAAAAAAAATCCAACAAAAAATTTACAAAATTTTTCAATTTTGTTTTTACTTTTATTTTAGCGAAAAACGAAAAAAAAATTGAAAAAATATTTAATTTTCATTTTTTTTTATATATATAAAAACAAAAAAATTGAAAATTATGTTTTTTTTTTAATTTTTTTTTAAGTTACGGGGGTTACAACAACTTTTTTGTTTTTGGGTATTAATAATAAAAGTAATTTTTCCTAAAAAAGTTACGTTAATCGGAATTTTCTTTCAGATTTTTTCATTTTAACCCTCCATAACTTTTTTGTTTTCAAACACAATAGGGATCTTCCCCCCACAGAACTTGATTTTTCCTGAAAATTGCTAGGACAATTGGTTCTTGTCCACAAAAAACGTGACACCTGACAGACGGACGGACATTTTCAAAGTTTTTATTTTTTCATGAAACACATAAATGTATCCAAGAATTTTTTGTCTAAGATGTTTTTTGGCGACTTTGGGAGATTCGAAACTACCGTATAATATTATTCTAGCGCAGGTGCTGTGAATATAATAAATAAAAGGGTTAGCAAAAACATTTTTTTTTGTTTGTACTACTTTGCATAAGTAAAACATTTTTTTACCTAATTACCTATCACAAAAAAATACTAATTTTCCCCCTCTTTACCCCTTTCAACACAAAAATAGTTTGGACTGGCTGATTTACTGACCTGCCACGTTTTCATATCAAGTTTTAGCTTAAACCGGTTCCGAATTATTTTGCAAATACTATAATATGTTTTTAAACCTGTTTAATTTTTTTCATTCTGAATTTTTTCGGTATCAAATTACCCCAGAAAACAAACAAAAAAAAAACTTGTAGAGTAAATTGACAATTTTAAGTGCATATAGAAAAAAATCCTGACGTGACCCGAAAAATCTGATTACAGATTAGAAATCAAAGAACTTTTACCTACAGAAGTAATTTCAGACCAATGTTTATGAATGTGTCACCTTTTTGTTTGTTTATTTACTAACAGAAACGCGATCAGCTTTGTGGTGTAAAATGTAGATGTCGCTAGTCGACTTTCAGGCTACCTAGTAGCGATGTTGCTTAGTTTCCACCTTATCATGAATTCAAATCATTATACTTAAATTAAAAATGTAAAAAACTTTATTGTGTTTACTATAATTATGTTTAATAATATAGTATATTTAAATCTATTAAAATTAAACTACTAGTTCATATAAAACTCATACAGAACTAATGTTTCTTAAAATTTACAATAAAATATCCAAAGTATATGTTTCCAATCGGCAACACTGTACCCCTGTCCGTCATTTTACGACATTAGACTGTGAGTTTACCCACCAGCCCCTCACCGTAGTTGGTTCACGCTTCAAACAAAGCATACGGTAGATTTCATCATGCTCCTACTTGAGGTAAAAGTTCTTTGTTAGAAATATACGACCCAAAATTAGCTAAAAAAAGTTGGTCCGATGTCAGAAATTTTTTGCTGCCGTACCGTGTAATTTAACTACAAGCTAGTTTTATGTTTGGTGTTAGGTACTTATATTTTATTACATCTTATAATAGTAAGATGATCTTACTGATGGATAGTCAAAACAAGCCTCTACATTCCTCTGTGGGAATGCTCCGTAAAATTAATAGTAGAGTTAATTCTCTCAAAAATAACTAAATCTTTTTCTCCGGCTCATGCAGAACTAGAGCTACACGGTAAAAATAAATTACATTAAATTACATAGTCCGTAAATATGTTGCCATAGACCGGAATGGTAAAAATTACATAGTCCATAAAGGTAATATTTTGCATAGAACGGAACGGTAAAAATTACATAGTCCAGAAAGGTAATATTTTGCATAGACCGAAAAGCTAAAAATTACATAGTCCAGAATGGTTTGGACTTGAAATTTGAAAAAAAAAATATTTACTACTTAGAAAATGTTTGTTTCAAATTACAAGTCTCTGTGTCAAAGCTTTTTTTTAATATCGTAGAGTAAAGTTCACTTGGTTTAATAAACAAAACGATTTGCACCCTTAATACGAGTATAAACTGCTTACATCTTTCTTTAAAGATCAATTGGTTGATAAACATCGTAATTTATAATGAACTTAAATTTTAGGCCACAAATAAAGCATTTAAATATCGTACATAAATAATATTTACCTTTTTTTACACTTTTAACACTTTAACCTAGCAGCATGCATCGCTATCTCTCTAACAATAATAATATTAAACGGTCCGTCTCATGATGCGACGCCTTCTTGGTCATTGTCCAAAGCGCACGCGCGTCTTAAAATAACATAGTCTGACCTTGTAAAATCATGTAAAAATATGTAAATCAATGTAAATATATGTTTTTACATTATTTTACATTATTTTACATTCTTTTACATTCTTTTACATTCTTTTACATTCTTTTACATTCTTTTACATTCTTTTACATTCTTTTACATTATTTTACATAAATTCATGAATAGTTAATTTACTATTCCGTACTATGTAAATTCATGTATTTTTACATTATTTTACATGCAGTTTTTACAGTGTACTCTTGTTTCACAATAACCTTATTTTGGTCCTAATTAGGGATTGCAATCCCACGGGATCTCGTACCATTTTTTCTATTCGCAAAAGTGCGGGATTGGCATGCAAGATCCCGCGGGATTTGGGGGATTGTCTACGGATAAAAAATACGGTTTACTCAAGACGCGTGAAAATACTGCCTATTAATACCTAACACACAGCACAAACAAGTATGGAAAATAAAAATGATGGCCTATGAACAAAAAAAACAGGAACTCGTCTAGGAGATCCTAGTTATAATGCCTTGTGCTTTTTGAGGGCATTCTTTCAAAAAAATGAGCAGTTTAGTATAATAAAATCATGCTTAAATTAAGTAACATTTTAAGGGGGAGCATATAAGAATTTTAGTTTTAGTAAAAAACACCTGAAAATCTTAAAAAATCTTACGTTAGGGAGGAAGGGGTTGAAAATGCTTTAAAAACACGGTCCTAATTAAAAAATAAGTTAAAAAGTAATAAGTTATATTATACCTACATATTATGTGAGATTTCAATTTTGTTTTGTTTTGAGAATTTAATTAAATTTTCTTTTTAGCAGAAACATAGAGTGGGACAACCTTAAAATATTTTTTACATATAAAAGTAAATCTATAGTAAGTTTTGAGGAATCAGCGCCAATACATAATAAAATCGAAAAAAAAAGCAAACATAAACAGAAAACTTATTTAAGTCATTATTAATTGATAACAAAACTTTATTTTAAAAATATTTTTATGTTGTCCCACTTTCTGTTTTTGCTTTTGTAGGTTAATTTAAAAAATAATTCCATTTTCTTGTTCATTAATTAAAAATAAAAGACTTTTTAATCTAAAAATACAAAAAATAAAAAAAAAATTAAATATTTATATACCAAGGGACTAAACTGGCTGTTTCAGTCTGGCTGCATGTGTTTCCTGAGCGAGCGTAGCGAGCAAAGGAAACAAGGGAGCAAGGGACTAAAAAATCCACGTTTAGTCCTGAGGTATATTTTTTGCACGACCAAACATAATTTAGGTAGGTAGATAAAATTAAACATCATGCCTCTAAAATCGGGGTTTTTATTTTCGTAGTTTAATCAAGATACCTATAAATAGCGAAAATTCAGATTCACGGCTATCGCGATTTCAATTGTTCTTTAATATGGTTGAAACAAACGTCAGTTTGGATGAACGTGATTAATTTTAAGCGAGATTTTAAGTAATTTAAACTATGTTATTTTTAAAGATTTTCTTTTTGAATCGCTTATTTATTACAAAACATTACCAAACCTAATTTTTGTACCAGTAAAGCACGTAGTATATATAATATTTTAATATTATCATGTTTGCCGCAATTTTTTTCCCTAGGGAGAAAAATAGCAAGTTTAGTCCCGCAAATAGAAGCGTAAAATTAAGTTTTAGCCTTGGTCTTGCAAAAAATATATATTTTTTAATATTTTAATTGGTCGACACAAACGTCAGTTCGAAAAAATGGATGAAGGTGATAAATTTTAAGCGAGTAATTTAAACGATGTTATTTTTCTTGGTTTTCTTTGTTAAAATCAAATAAAATCGTTTTGAATCGCTTATTTATTACAAAACATTACCAAACCTAATTTTTGTACCAGTAATGTTTGCCGTATTTTTTTTCCTAGGGAGAAAAATGGCAAGTTTAGTCCCCCAAATAGAAGCGTGAAATTAAGTTTTAGTCTTGGTCGTGCAAAATAGTTATTTATATACCAAGGGACTAAACTGACTGTTTTAGTTCCTCTGCATGAGTGTTTCCTGAGCGAGCGTATCGAGCGCGGGAAACAGAAATGCAAGGGACTAAAACACCCACATTTAGTCCTGAGGTATATACACTATTTTTTGCACGACCAAACATAATTTAGGTAGGTAGATACAATTAAATTAAAGACCATGCGTCTAAAATAGTGTTTTATTTTCGTTATTTAATTAAGATGCCTGTGAATTGCGAAAAGTCAGTTTCACGGCTATCGCGAACTCAATTGTTTTTTAATATGCTTGACACGGGTTGACACGGATTGACACAAACGTCAGTTGGACAAAATGGACGAAGATGATACATTTTAAGTAATTTCCAAAATTTTATTTTTAAAGGTTTTCTTTTTCAAATAAATTCGTTTGAACCGCTAATTTATTACAAAATATCACCAAACCTAATTTTTGTACTTGGTAGTGCAAAAAATATATTTTTTTAAATATTTTAATTGGTTGACTTAAACGTCAGTTCGAAAAAATGGATGAAGGTGATAAATTTTAAGCGAGATTTTAAAGATTTAAAGATTTTCATTGTTAAAATCAAATAAATTTGTTTTGAATCGCTTACTTATTACAAAACATTACCAAACCTAATTTTTGTACCAGTAAAGCACGTAGTATTTATAATATGTTAATATTATCATGTTTGCCGTAATTTTTTTCCCTATGAAGAAAAAAAAGTTTAGTCCAGCAAATAGAAGCGTAAAATTAAGATTTAGTCTTGGTCGTGTAAAAAATAATTTTTTTTTTAATATTTTAATTTTTAAGAATTTTTGATCCTAATTAATTATTTTTGTTTTTTTTTATTTATTTTTTTTTTTTCATAATTTTTTAATGTTTATATGTTTGGACTTTTGAGAGAGCATGGCAAAAACCCTATCTCAAAAAATATTTTAATATTTTTAAAATCCTTCCATCATCAGTTATTCTGAATTATTAAACTTTTTACTAGTTTTATTTAACATTCATTGTACAGGATTAAACCTTAGATAGAAAAAAAAAAGAAAAAATAATTAAAAGCGCAGTCTGCATTTAATTAAATTAATTTAATTGTTACCATAAGGTTATCGTCAGACAGTATATAATTATCAGTACCCAGCATATTTCCAGTTGTAGTCCAGTCTTCAGGTCAATAAAAGAGCCTTTACCTGGAAATAATTGATTTTCGGTTTATTGGGTAGGGCTTAGGGCCGCAAATAAAAAAACAATTTTGCGACGTTGAACTCGATTTGGAACTGTTGTTTTTTTAACGTGTTTTTCACAAAAAACAGATTTTTAAAATATCTTTTAAACGTTATACTATACGTTTTTAGATTTTTATTTATTTTTTTTTTCGAAAAACCAAAATTGATCTTTATCATCGATTAGGCAGGCATGCCCCTTAGAATATTTTGGGTGAAAATTAAAAAAATCTATCTGGCACTTTCCTTTTAATTTACGTAAAATTAAATTTTTTTTAAATAATTCACAAATTTGTGCCCCATTATTTCGAGTAAACCGATTTTCGATTGAATCATTAGGCATAAAAAACACCTTCTTAACCAAGGTATAAAGAAAAATCTAAAACCCTACAGTGTAACGTTTAAGGCGGTGCCGTGAATTAGGGAACGTTCAAGTATTACGTAACTCTCCTAGGGGGGGGGGGTCCAAAATGATCAAAATTTGCGTTACGTAATACAAAAAAATACATGTCCTAGGATGCACCGCTCTTGAGATATTTTAAAAAGTCCGTTTTTTGTGAAAAATACGTTAAAAAAATGACTGTTCCAAATCCAGTTTAATGTCCCAAAAATGTTTATTTGCGGCCTTAAACCCTACCCAATAAACCAAAAATCTAAACTCCCTGAATTATTTCCAGGTAAAGCCTCTTTTATTGACTTGAATACTGGACTATAACTAGAAATACGCCGGGTACTGATAATTATGTACGGTTCTCTAGATATAAATGCTAAAATACAGATTAACAGTTTCTGGTATAAACCAGAATTCTGTATACCTACCCCACCAGCAATTAAATATTTGGTTGCGAGGCAGGGTTATTCTTTTAAATGGTACACCCCCCGTATACGCGAAACTTTTGAACGGGATGAGATATAAATTTAAAATTTGGAATGTGCGTATTACTTAACAAAAACTATCATTTGTAATATTTTTCAATGTTTTATTCTAAAAGGCGGTGTTAGGGGGGCAACATTTTTAATAGCAACGTAGGCCATGTGATATATCAAGATTAAAATTCTACGTTTAGCTGTATAACTAGTTATTTTAAAACATTGAAAATTATTAAAATTCTCGATATTTTGTACATAAATATTGAAAATTTTAAGTGTAACTGATAAATATCAATGTGCGACAAAATAGGCAAGAGATCTTTCAACGTCACTAGTTAATTTAGGACGTCTATTGTCGAGTCCCCAAAGGT
This sequence comes from Brachypterus glaber, assembly GCA_958510825.1. Classification (NCBI taxonomy): domain Eukaryota; kingdom Metazoa; phylum Arthropoda; class Insecta; order Coleoptera; family Kateretidae; genus Brachypterus; species Brachypterus glaber. The sequence continues at coordinate 46,158,111 of OY294045.1, read as the reverse complement.
TTTCGCTACTTAAGTACCTAAATTTAGGTCATTTAAGCGATTTTTTTTAATTTGAAGTTTCTAATGCACGCTAATATGCAAGACCCATTTTTCAAATATTGGCAGGTAAATTCTTATTAAAAACATGAAGAATAGTCTCTATAAACATATGTCCAAAAATGCTTCGTAAGGGAGCTAGGTCCCTTCAATGACAACCCTAAAAATTTAATTTTTATTTATTATCTCACGAACTATTGGAGCTAGAGAAACGAGTTTATGCACTTGTTCTTGCATCAATAAGGCCAACTACAATATCATATTTTTATGTAGTAACTTCCGCCAGGGGCGTGCCTATTATTTTCTCTGTTTAACTTTTTTGCTGCTTTTTAATTTGATTATGATTGCGAGAATACATAAAAAACCTAATTATGATGTAACAGAGTAAGACTCGCTGTTTACGATAAAAGTGCTTTTAAAAATATTTAAAAAAAAACTCGAAAAAAGCTTAAGAAGAAGTCGGATTTGCTTATTTTTTTTAGGAAAAATAAATTTTATTATAAGGATCAGTCCTACCAATTTTGAAAAAAAATCCATTAAAGTTTTGGGGCTAACTTTTTAAAAAAAAAATGAAACGTTCAGAAAAGATTACTTTGTTAAAAAGAAATATTCTTACCAATTCACAAACAAAAAAGTTATGGCGGAGATCACGAGATGACGATCACTGGATCAAAGCAAATATAGTTTTAGAAGTATATCGAGGAAAAACGCAACATACTATTCAGTGTGAAGATTATAATATGGAATGCGAAGCATTACATATTTTTACGGATTGTTTTTTATTTTTAGTAAATAGGGCGTAAGATATTATTTTTAATTCCATTTTTCTCATAAACAATGAGTCTTAAATCATTACATCATATAACCTTTTTTTTATGTATTTTTATGCATAAGATCATATTTACACTAAAAAACAGCAAAAAAGTTACACTGAAAAAAGAATTGGGCAAAAAAGTGCTTACACCTTACCAGTTTGGCACGCACTTGACTAAAGTTACTGCATAAAAATATTATATAATATTAATATAAAAACACTTGCACACTCGTTTTTGTAGCTTAAAGGGTTCCTGAGATATTTAACAAAAATCTTATTTGTGGGTTTGTCACTAAAACGCCGTAGCTCCCTTACGAAGCCTTTTTGGACATAAGTATATGTGAACTTTTTTTCATGTCTTTTGATAGAAATTTAGATTCCAAACTTTTATAACCCCAACTTGAAAAATAGGTCTTGCATATTAGCGTGAATTGAAAAATATCGCTTAACTCTTTCAGGGACGGTGGTACAAATTTTGTACCACCAAAAAAATTCCCGAAGGGGGCGGCGCGGTGGTACCCAATTTAAACCACCAATTTAAAAATTATTAGCTAACTGCATCAAAATTAAATTACAATAAACCTTTTTACGTAAAGAAGAAGCTTGAGCATAAATGGAAAGGAGTGTTATGAATGAAAATTAAGCCTATAGCTTCTGTAAAAATATGGTTAAAATCGATAAAATAAAAATTATGACATACGCCATCATACGTATGATCATTTTTTTTAAATTTAACGCGACAGTGACATTTTTAGCTATGATTTGGATTCAGCGAATCGATATATACTAAATCTGATATACTTAGTAAGCATTTCTGTTTTTTAATTTTTAGTTTGGAATAATTGGGCCCTTTTTTAAACCACCTAGGTGCACCTATTTGTTTAATAAAGTATATCTTATTTTTTAAGATTTGTTTTTATTTCGCATTATTAATGTAAATTTACGCATTTTATTCAAAAATTCTAATTTAAAAACAATATTTTAATTTTGCGCGCACTTGGTTTTTAAATTAAAAAAATCGCTTAAATGACCTAAAGTAGCGAAACGCCTTGGGGACTCGACTATATTAGACCTATATTTTCGAATGACGTTGACAGATCTCTTACCTATCCTATCAACCTCGATTTTGTCGCACAGTGTAATTAGTCTTAAAATGATAATACATCATAAATATATTCAGACCTTTTTTTGCAAAATTTGCATAATAATTTTTTTTTAAATATTTAAAATTTTATTAAATTGAAAAAAAAATCTTCATTTTTTTTATATACCTATAGAGAATTTAAGGCTTTTAAAATGCCGCGTCACAAGACCTAGGATGACATTTAAAAGCTTGTCCCCTGGCGGCGCCTTGCCGAAAAAAATATTGAAAAATATTATAAATAATAGTTTTTGTTTAAACATTTAAAATTTGAAGTTTTTTATCATCCACTTCAAAAGTTACGGTGGTGTAACATTTAAAAGAATAACCATGAAAATTTACCTAAAAATTATTCCGCGCAGTTTTGATTTTGGGTTTATTTTATAGGGTATAGGGTCGAAAATAAAAAAACAATTTTGTGACCTTGAACTCGATTTGGAACTGTATTTTTTTTGACATATTTTTTATAAAACCCGGATTTTGTAAAATATCCCAAGATCGGTGCATCCTAGGACAAAAAACGTTCTATATGAAAATAAAGAGGACCAAATTTCCAATATTTTTTGTAGCATGTATTTTTATTTGTAAGACTAATGCACGGCAAGGCCTTTAACGTTACCCTATAGGTTTTTAGCGTTTTATTCTCTTTTAAGCAAAAACCAAAATGTTTCTTTATTAGTCGATACAGCATGTTTTGAGTGGAAATTAAAAAAAATCTATCTGGCATTTTCTTTTAAATTTTTGTAAAATTACAAATTTTAAAATAATTTACTCATTTGTGTCCCATTATCTCGATATTTAGAAAATCGATTTTCAATTGAAAATTGCCATGTATTAGGCATGAAAAACCTTTAAAATGACATGCAACATGTCCTATTGGATCCTTACAGTGCCGGCATAGACTTTCCGAAGAATTTTTACGTTTTCAACCTATAGCTATATATTAATGATCCCCAATGGTGATCATTGGGGATTCCCCATTACATCCCCGAAACGCGTCTCTAATAAATGATATTAGGAGAGCATAAGACACTTTTAATAAGACTAGGGGTAAGCCGCTGAGAAATTTAGGTGTACCTACTTGGAGGTAATCCTTCAAGAAAATCCGAGAAAATCTTAGCTTTACCAAACTTGTGACTTTTTCAGGTAATTTAAAACATTTTTTAAGAAAAATTTGAAGGAAATTTCGAATTAATTTTAAGGGATAACCTCCTAGAAGAAATTCAGGTGTACAATTTTTTTCAGCGATTTACCATTTACCTCGTAATAAGACCACTTTTCTTTAAACAATACAGATTTCCAAAATGATTAATTGTATGCTTATCTTTGTTTCAGATCAACAATCCAGACGCTATGATTGCATATGAAACGTAATCATCACCAGCACAATGGCGCCAACTTCTCAATCCAACTTTTTGGGATTGTTAATTTTTCTTTTTATTTGTGAAATTAACGCCCAAGAAGATGCCTGCTCTTGTTCTGGATCTGCGACTCTATACATTATACTTACCTTTATCATTACCTTAATTTTGGTTTTCGCATTAGCATTTGGATGGAAGAAATACAAGCAAAGAAAAGGTAAGTCGATAATAGTCTGTCATGATCCGCATATTTTATATGGTGTTAAAATTTTTAAAATAATGTTGCTTTAATCATAGCGCAAAGACATTCTGCCTTCACGAGATTTGCTTCGCCAAGTCCGGCTTGTTCTACATTAGATCGGACCCTTTTCGGTAACCCTTGTCGGTATAGCTTAAAAGTTGACTCATAGATGTAAGTTTATAAACAAATATAATTTATGGTTTAAATGATCGTTTGAGATGTCAGGAATAGTAATTAGCTTGCAAATTGATGAGACTGGGTAATTAAATATAGTCGGTGTCTTTAGAAATATTTTGCGCTAAAAGCAATAAATTTAACTATTGACCTACTTATCAATTTAGAAACCCTATATAAACTGATGAAAAAAATCAGATATTATTCAGTATTACTTAGAGTGTCTTCATGTCAATTTCAAAAGTGAAAATGTAGTTTCTCTAAGAAATAATTTTCAGAATTTTCTTGAATTAAAAATAGTTTTTAAAAATTTTGAGACTTGTAATATCAGACTTAAAAATAATATTGGACACTTAAATATTGTTAGTATGAACACTGATAGAAATTTTGACGAATATTAATGAACTTTGACAAATATTCTGTAAACTTATTTAAATGACTTATACGAACCCGTTTTAATATTTACACTAAGAAAAATGTGAACAATAAATTGGGCTTTGAAAATGATTGTGAACAGTTGGGATTTCAAACATAGAATGTTTTAATTTAGAAGTATTTAATGGAAAACTGATATATAATGGAAATTAGAATTTAGGGGCTTTGCATAGAAGTAAGAATTGATCTTTCATGTTCTTGAAGAATTTATTTACATTTATTTAATATATTATTCTTAAATTAAGAAGCAATCGTTTTAATCTGTTTCCAAAGCGCCGCCTCACTAGAATACCCGCTCCCGACTAAAGTGATACGTGGTATATTCTCCGCTCGGGTATATTTTCACTAAACGATAGAAGATTGGATGGCCAACCTAACTGAGTAAGTTATAGTAAAAGTTATAATCTCTGCTCGGCTATAACCGTATTTTCCACTTTATAATATTAGTAGAAAAATATTTATTAGTAAAAAAGCACTTCACAACAAGTCGATAATAGTCGATAATAGGGTATTTTTTATTATTATTATTAATTTTTTAGGATCCATAGGAAAATTCTGTGCCAAATTTCATCTCAAAAAATAAAAAAAAAACATATCTAATATATACCAAAAATGATATGGGTTAGGTATGTTATTCTCATGTTGCAAATTTCAAGTTGATATGTTAAGACGTTTAAAAGTTAAAACAATATAGGTTTTTAGCGTTTTAATTTTTTTTTCCGCAAACCAAAATTTTTCTTTATGTATCGATTAGGCATGATCCTAGGAAAATTTTGCCCATTTAGTTGGATTTTTTTTTGTCTGCCCCCAATAAAAATCCTTCGCGTCACACCTGACTGTATTGAAGTTGTTATAAAAAGTATTGTTTTTACAATTAAATATAAAAGAACAAATACTTTTTATCCACGGCCGTGATTATTGGGCCTATTAATCAAGGTTTAAAATTTAAAACGACCGTGGATAAAGTATAGAATTCTACTCCCGTATAATAGCTATTAATCATTCGGGTGATTAGGCCACTCGCCTATCGGCTCGCCTCCCAAAATTCACCCTCATTGATTAATAGCAATTATTATACGCTCATTGAATAATATACTATTAAATTGTTTTATTCTTTAATTGCAACTGCCTATACTATACGTAGTTATGCGTTTAATAGGTCACGTTGATCACTTCCATTATAGTCTAGCATGTGAAACTTTTCATATTTGCCAGATAACAATATACAATAGCACTTATGAATTATTTGCATGAAGTCTACACATTCCATTTCATGTATTTCTTAATTACCAATTACTTATGATATATTATTGATAAATAATAGACATTCAACATAATGCTGTTAAATTCTTCGCTAAACGCTATAATAATTATTTACTGCTCGACTGGAACAAGAGAGCATTTTAAATAGAAAATTTATGTTTTTACTAAAAAAACTATTATAAGATAAAGAAAAAAATATATACAGGGTTATTCAGAAATAAGTTCGAGAAATTTAAGAGGTGATTCTACGTTAAACAATATGAAAAAAAGTTCCTATAAAGGTTGGTCCGGAAATGAGTCCCAAGGGAGCTACGGCTCTTTAAAATTGTAATAAAAATAAGGTTTTTAATTAATAACTCTTTAAGCTAGAGCGACGAACTTTTGCATGTATACTAGTATTAATAAGAGCAATAAGTTTATGTTAATTTATTTTTTTGAATTTCTCCCGAGGCTCAACACATTTTTGACCCAAACTTTTTTATGTGTATTTTTTTTGGAACTCTCGTAATAAATATAGATTTCCTCAGTAAAAATACATAAAAAATGTCATAGAGTGTAACACTTTAGGAGCAACCGTTTTCAAATAAAATGCAATTAAGAGAAGTAACATGTTGTGCCACTAAAAGTTACTTTTTAAAAGGCTATAACTCCTTTAATATTAAATTTAGTTGGTTTTATGAAACATACTTTTTTGCTTAGTTTTAAGTGAAGAATCGCCCTGCAGCATTAAAATTTTATTGGTGCTTTTTTTGTTCCCCATTCAATATGTCCATCTTCGCAGCTCCCTTAGGGCTCATTTCCGGACCAACCTTTATAGGAACTTTTTTCATATTTTTGAACTTAGAATCACCTCTTAAATTTCTCGAACTTATTTCTGAATAACCCTGTATATTTTTACACAGTGTCATTTGAATGTATGTATGTATGCTAAAAAATACACGTGTGGAGCTTTAGCTTAAAACAAAAAAAAAAAACGAGTAGAAAACTTTTGCCTAGAGAAAACTAAAGGTAATTTGTCCGATATTGACTGGTAAATATTTTATTTTGATATCTTTGGTAATAACGCCACAAATCGATTGATTTGCCTACCGTGGGACACCGTGTATAGAAACCCCTGGAGAAAAACTATTTCATAATTATAAACTAAACAACTTTTTCTTAAATAAAAACCCTACTAAGCATATATTTTTAAACTTTTTCAATATACTGCCCCTAAGACAAGTCCTTTTTTTGCACTTTTTGAAAACATGTTTAAATAAATATGGGTTCTGCTTTATTTTAAATCAAAAATACGTGATATCCTTTAAAAATATATATATATATATATATATATTTTTTGGCAGAAAAAAAATTCTCGTACTAAATGCATTTGTTCTATCTGAGAAAGTTAGAACAAAATGATCTAAAAAGTCCAATCAAATTACTAAGATCTGTAAAGTTAGTCCTAGTCCTGACTTATTCGTCTAGTAAAGACTAGTTAGGACAATTTTATTTAGAAAACCTTGAAAATATTCCACATAGAACAAACATCTTAGGCTAATTTTTAAGATTTTTGTTTTGGATAGGACATTTCTTTTTAGTAGGCACATGGGGCTAGTGTAAAGCAATACAATGGTGTGCTTATCTCAAAAAGTAAATTTTCTCAGATAGGACAACTTGTCTTAGTAGGGCAGTATAACTGAGGACATTTTCTTTCAAAAAAAACCTTGCTTTTTACCTTATTTCCAGTTTTGCACCAAATAATTTATATTATAATACCATAATAATATTATACATCATTTTAAGTATGTTCTAATACCAAAATACTGATTAAAATAGTGTTTTACTTTTTAAAATCGGTTGTAGTTGTAGTTTTCAAGATATTTTGAAATTTCTAAAAATAAACTTCCCTTTTTTATGACCAAAACATACTTTTAGTGGTGTAAAAGCCAAACGGTACGTCCTATCGAAAAAATGCTACAAAAAAAACTGCCCTTAAAATATGTTTTGTGTCATGGCAATTGAAAAAAAGAGACGTTTATTTTTATAAATTTCAAAATATCTTGTAAACTAGTAAACCGATTACAAAAAATACCTACATTTTAATCAATATTAAAAGATACTTAAAATGATGTATAATTATAATATATAATATTATGATATGTATTATAATATGAATTATTTGGTGCAATTATTTGGATATAAGGTAAAATTTTTTATTCGATTGTTACTAATTATAATAAATTATTAAACTATACTTAATTTTAAATTGAAAAAATACTCCTTTTTACTGTTTTATTACTTATCTAGTTATCGCTAAAAAACAATTGAATCGTTTCTTTTGGGTGAGATTTCATTTTAATATTAAAAAAGCTATAGCTTGGTGATTAATTTCTGTTAAAATTTGTCTGTTATAAAAATAATAATACTTCTGAAACCGAGGGGCTGACCGCGTCTGAAATTTGTACAAAAGAGTTCTATTTTGCAAAGAGTTCCTCGGAGTTTCTCCAGAGTTCCTCGGAGTTCCTCCAAAGTTCCTCCTGAGTCAGCCCCTCGTCTGAACCCAGGTAGCAAAATAACATGACATTCACGTGAAAGTCACGTTAATATGTGACATGTGATGTTAAGATTGTAGTCTCATTTAACAAGAATGTAGCATGGTGGGGATGTCCTAAGTGCGCCCCTAATAACATCACACAATGGCATCCCGAAAATAACGTGTTTGTGACATCATAAATCCACATTCCTGTTATATCTAATATCTTATGGATGCCGTTACTGGTACTTTAATATTTAAATAATATTCTAGGACATTAGCTTTTTCTAAATTAAAATCATTAAAAACGCTATAACCCTATAAAAAATCGGATTTAAAATCAATCAGTAATTGAAACTATCACAGATTGAAACAGATAGATTCTAAATACAAAATTGCAGATTAAGCGGAGAATATATTCCTTTAATCCGTGTCCGTGGTCTTGAGAAGCCCGACAGAGCCCCCTATCCATTGGAAATCGTATAATGTGTATACAATTTCCTTATAATAATTTACTCTATTAACATCACCTTATATCGATTTTTTTGCTTCGAACGTCGGTGAGAAGCAAAATAACATGACATTCACGTGAAAGCCACGTTAATATGTGACATGCGATATATTCACAGCGTTGCTAAATATTTGTTATTAAATAACATGGTTGTCACGTCACACGTGTTACGTTGCAAATGTGATGTTAAATACATGTTATTTTTCAATATTATGTGATGTTATGATTTAGTTTAAAAATACACCCAAAAGTGATGTTAATTTCTTGTAATATAACATCCCTTGCCACCTGGGAAACCGTTCTATGAATATTATAAATATTGAAATTGATTTTACAATTGAAATTTTGTGTTTTTAATTTATTTTAGTGGATAAATACAGATTAATCAGTTAACATATATTTTAAGGTTATGTTATAGAAAAATTATTTTGTATGAAATGATTATAATAACTATATTTGGTCAAAAAGAACAGTTAGTTCAAGACCAAAAGGTCATATTTCTTTATAAATATTACAGTAAAGGTAAAGCATATTCTTTTAAAAAGCTAAAAAATTACAAATCTTAGCGGGTGAAAAAACAAAGTTCAACTTTTCGCCCGTAAAACATGAACAAAAAGTGTCACTTTTAAAAACAATCGAATAAAAACCTAATTTATGGCTAAATTTAGAAATTTCTAATTGGGTTTTTAAAACATCATTTAGTAATTTTAAGGATATTACCTACTTATTTATTTTTAATTGGAAATAGTTTTCTTTTGTAATTATTAATTACTGATAAAACACAAATTAAAAATAAATTTTAATGTTTAACATTGTTATATAGGTAGTATTAACTCGTTTCTTTTTAAATCGTTTTAATTACAGAGAATTAATTTAACTATAACTAAGCATGGATCATTGATTTTATATCATACAAAGCCTCAAAGTTAGGTTATGTTTGTATCTCAGTAAAATATTAGGACGGATTTTGTTCATTTAATTGTTCAAAAATAAATTTTTGATCTTGTATTGTTTGAGTTTTGCAAATATTTTTATATGTACAGTTGCAGCGTGTTCTTTATAAGAGACGGGTGCGGCCGCTTAGGCGGATTTACTTCTGCATCAGCCTGCTATAGTAGATATGCACAGGACTTGATTTATTTTATGTTGTTTCGTGAAAATATTACTTTAATAGTAATCGTAAATATTTATGTTTTTTTATTTTGTGATGTTAAATTTTAACGTGGAACTGTTGAACATGTAAATAATTTTTTTTATAAATTTTTTAATAAGTTGGCGTCTGCGCAAACATCACTACCGAGTGAGACGGTTTTGCGTAGGCCTAAAATTATATTAGATTGAGCAGGCAAACTATCCTATGGAAAGTGCCATTATTGGAATTGGAATTGGAATTTTTATATGTAGGTAACTATTTAGTAAAGGCATTTGCTATAGCATGTGTACACCCAGAATAATAAGTAGATATTGTAAAATTATTATACCATGAAAAATAAAACTTTTTCAATAGAACATCAATAATATTACTGTTTTGCAACAGGATAGAAGAGAGATAGTTAAGTGTGTGTGGAATTATAAACGTAAGATTAAATCAGAATAAATAAATACAAGGTACAAGCTGTTCGCCATAAGTTTTTCTTTTTTATAAGCAATATACGTTGTACATATTTCAGTTTATTAGTTTTTATTGAAATAACACTTGCTGTGTACCGTAAATTGGTTGTTAGATTTGCAGTTTTAAAATAATCAGAAATAACATATAGGACAAAACAGGTACACGGAAAGAAATTAGTGGGCTCTGCGCTATACATTATAAGATATTTGGTAACAGTGGCAAATTATAGTGATTTAAGCTATAGATTATAAGGGACACAATAACTAATAATGTTAAAAATAAATTGGAAACGATTATATTTATTACAGGCACTATTATAAATTTACAGAAATTTTATTATATTATAAAAATTATTAGCACGGACAATAATTAAATCTATTTAAGCTATAAATGCCAAACTATTTGTTATATTTTATTATTCACTAAACAATTAAAGTATTTCATATAAATTTTTACACTGACTGCCATAATTGTAAGAGAAAGCCTTGTATTTATATAATAAGCGATTATAATTTGCTTGGTATGTGTGTTATAGCGCTCCTAGCTATAATTTTTTTTTCCGTGTACAAATACTTATATTTATAAATAAAATAGGTAGCATACATTAATATACCTAGAAGTCGAAACAAGCGTAAACTTTTTACCCTGACAATAGAGTAAGAACTGGAAAAAATACATATTGTGCAAAGAATACAATCCTTGAAGATGAAATGCTTAACATTCCATAGTAAATATTAATAGTAGACTTTACTATTCGTCATGTAGCTCCAATAGAGCTACTTCATGTAGACCAAAGGGCACATATTTGGTGATTCTTCTGCTTGTGGTAGAACTACACTATTAGCAGTAGGAACAATACTTTAATTAATTAAATTAGAATTTGGACATTCAATTGAAAAAAAAAATATTTAAAACGTATAACGTCCTACGTGGAAGCTAGATCCATTGTTGTGTATGAGGTTGAATCTTACCCTATTATTATTATAGAAGATAACATGTAGACCTCCACAAGGTTCCATGTTAGGGCCACTTCTATGTTTTATTTATAAACTTTAACCTTTTATGAGTAAAGTTTTTATTTATCATCTTAGTTACACGTTTTTTGTGCTGCAAAACAAAATTCTGCGCTTAATTTTTATTAATTACTAATCTTAAATACAAAATTATAATATCAAGATTTCACCTAAATAGTAAATTTTATATTTATTGGGGAGGAAGGGATAAATCACAAGAATTGAGCTTCTCTTAACTCTCTTACTGCGGCTATAAATTGGCCTACAACGTCTAGGAGCTGTAGCTCCCTTAAAAGTTATTTGTGTATAGTTTTTTGGTAAACAAAAGGTTTAAAAAAAAATTCAGCTCATTTCAAAAAAAATTCAAAATGAGGCCTAGTTTTACGCCTCTATTTTAAAGGTTTTTTTTGTAATAAAACTGATTTTTTTTCTCACGATTATTTTACTTGTTGGCTTTATTTGTACGTATTCGATTACTGAACCAGAATTAACAAGTATTTTTTATGGAGGTGAAAATTTTAGATAAATCCCTTTTGGGTACGCCGTGTATGGTGTAGACTTCCACTAGATGCTTCCTGACTACTGGCTTATTGAAATAACTCTACCCCATGACATCGTTGGACGTCATCCGCATTGAATGGGTTAAAATCTCATTAGGGCGGACCCTAATTAGATTTTTTTGAGATAAAATTTGGCACAGAATTTGGTAATTTTATTTTTTACATGAGTCCTTTTTATTAAATGCCTTAATGTATGAATTTCAAGTCCTTTAACGGTTCCTACTTATAAGAATAATATTATTATCATATACTATGAATAATGTTCATTATATTATATTCATTATGCTTAAATGGGCAGCTAAAATAAACTGTAAAATAATATATATGGTTACATAAGAACCACTATCACCATAAATATATAGCCTGTCGAGGAACCTATACGAATGTATTATTATTCAAAGGATGTCTTCAGATGACTAAACTCTGTATAAGCTGGCTTGATTGTTATGTTAGGTTCTCAAAGTGGAAGTTATTAATTTCATATGCAATTTATTCATAAAACGTAGGCGAAGAATTTAACAAGTCGTCACATACCGTGTGTGTTAACTGGTTAAGATCAACTTGGAATTTAGACCGGTTAAGTAACATTTTGGACAAAATAATAAGATTTTGCACATTTATAGAAACGAGGAGTTGCACCGCAAAACTTAACTTATCCAAAATTTTAGCTTTTTTTTTTTTGATTTATACATACCTATGGATTATCTATGAACAAGTCATTTTAGCCATAATCTCTAGATTATCTAGAACTTGGGGGAGGACTACTAAAATTTACCAACTAGTAAAACTAAATGTCCCACTCTTATAATTTAGACTCCTGAAAAAATACGTTTGATGACAAAAAAAGGGTCATCACCTCTGATGTTAATAATAAAGAACAATAATTTCCAACCTGGACCTACAATTTCCCAACTAGGCAAAATTTTCCCAACTTTGGATCAATATTTTACAACTATTTCCCAACTCCCCTATATTTTTTAATTAGACGTTCCATTTAAGAGATAACTTTTTTCAAAACCCACTTTTGGACGTAAAATGCTACTTTAATACTACTATACTATAATATATGTATACTATAATATACATGTATATTTACTACTATTGTGTTAAATTATATGAGAGGCCATACACTCTAAATTTGTCCGTCAATCTTACAGTAGTTTTAACTGTAATAATTAAAGAAAATTTACAATGTCAGAATGTGAATTTACAATATTTATTATATTAACCTCAATATTACTGGATTTAGTAAAATCTCAGCTCTTTTCCTATCGGTACAATAATTTTGCATTAAAATTCATGCATGTGGTCCAAAAACCCAGCACTTTTACAGACAGTCCCGAAAATTACCATAATAATAGCAGTAAAATTACCAAAATAAAAATTCACATTTTTACAGATAACTGTGAATTTACAGTAATGATTTAAATTTACCACTTTCTTTGCTGGCAATATATGACCTACTTTATTTGCTGTAAAATTACCATATTTGCATTTACAGTGTAGTCTTATATATATCTTATTGTCCTGTAGTATATTAACTATACTATATAGGATCTATACCATATGTAATGGGAGACCGCAGCCGTACAGGTAACCTCCCAAGGTTATAAAATAAAGTTCCCCATTTTCTACCTGTCACAGTAATCTACAATCAAAATTCTTTACAAATTGAGGTTGCCTAAAGAAATAAAAAAAAAGAAAAAGTCAAAATAAATGGTAAAACAACATCTGCTAATTTATATATGAAGATATTCATCTTCCTACTTAAATCATTCAAGTTAAATGTACCACTGAGTCAACATGGTATAACATAATTTATTTACATACAAAACAATTTTAGAATAGGTCGTCCTTGCAAAACGCTATGTTTTATTTATATAAAATATATTTAATAACAATTTATAATGTATTTTTTGTTTTGTTTATGGTTGTTATTATACTATTCACAGCGCGTAAGGACTAGAAAAGTTTAATACGAGTTTTCCAAAATCTTCAAAAGAATGTCCTGGATAAAATATTCTTGGATACATATGTTTTTCATAAAAAAATCAGTTACTTTAAAAAGTCCATCTGTACGTCTGAAGCCAAGTTTTTTTTTGTGTTCATGATAACTCAACAACGAATTATCCGATTGACTCGAAACTTTTAGCAAAAATTAAGTTTTGTGAGAGGAAGATCGCTATTGTTGTATAAATTAATCCAAAAATCTAAAGAAAAATTGGGATAAAGGTAATTTTTTTCGAAAAATTAAAAAACTTTGTTGCAGTCCATAATTATGGAACCGGTGTTTAATTGTAATTAAAAACCGGTTTTCTACTTTCTAGACGCGTCTTCTTGGCTCAGTTCACACCATGGTATAAAGTCTACTTTGTTAGCATGACGTCCGGGGTTCGAATCCTATTTTCAATACACTTTTTTTATTTTCTTTTTAATTTTTACTATTAAATTAAAAGTAAAAAGAGGCCCAACTTCACAGTGGGCCCAGGGTAGTGATGTTTTTAATAAATTATGATCAATTTATTTACTTATATATCATGGTATTGAGTTTTATAATGTCATTAGTCAATTTTTTTTAGGGGTGATATTAGTTTTTTTTTTAATTCCTTAAAATAATTCTTTATTGTGTTAATTACGAATTTACTATTGAAATCGTAATACATTTACATAATAATTAAGTTGGATAAACAAAACACATTAAAATTTAAATTTAAAGACTATGAAAATGCCATTTTATCACTTACTTTTTTATTTTATTTTTTTTTTTGTAAAAGTCCCAGTATGTCCCTATTTTATTCTATGTCATGTTTAAGTAACAATTATTTAAATATTTAAGTAATATTATAATTAAAAAATAGAGCTTTATGGTACACTGGAATGTCTAGAATACAGATAAATTAAAATGTTTCATAAATACAATTTTTTTCTACGACTGCTTTAGAATGTAAGCAAATACACACACTTTTCAAACACAGAATGAATCCATTCTAGCTCTAGATATGGTATGGATATTCCGTATCGAGTTTTAGAATGAGCACATGTGGTGCCATCTTTTGTTTATAAAAGTAAAGAAACCTGTAGTAAAATTAGCAAAAATATATATATTTTACCATGAAACATTGAATAATTTAATGCAATTGAAAGTTTTGCGTAAAAATTACATAAGGTTTATTAGTTTTTCTTAATATTTTACCAGTTTTTTATCAATTTAGTTCAAAAAATTAAAACTACTCCATCTATTGTTAAATATTTAAACCTGTTATCTGTCACAACAATCTGACATAACCTTCAATTTTTGCATTATAATTTGTAAATATGTGCTAAAATTAAATAAAAATCTTTTTTAAGTACTGATTTGATAAAATTATTAAATAACATTAATTGCTTTATTTAAAAATATGTGTTTTGTTGCATTTACAATGTCGAGTGATAAAAAACATTGTTTTTAACCTTATCCGCAATTTAAAGCCATATAGTGTATCATATTTGCACTCGAAGAAAAAGTATAGTCTACAACACGTATGTCATTCCGCGCTCGCGGGACAGTCATACTCGCCTGCCGGCTCGCATGACAAATTTTCCGCTCGCGCCGAATATTGTCTATTCCATACTAGTTATAGAATATACTATTTGGTCTGGCTAGGAACGGGTCCTGGTCTCACTGTGAACTTTCAAAAAAATTTAAAAAATATAAGGGAAACCCCAATAAAGTCGAAATTTATAGAAATGTTTAAATAGAAATATTCTTAACGATTTTGAAAAAAATCCATATCCACAAAATATAGAGGGGCCCAGTATAAAAAATGAAGTAGGTACTTGCACGAGATCAAAGAAGTTATATTTTTGGAAGTATATCGAGAGAAAACGCAATGTACTATTCACTGTGAAAGTATACTATGGAATGCGACGCACTATATATCTTCAAGGCTTGTTTTTATTTATTGTTTTTTCAGTTATATCGGTTATTATACTATTCACAGCTCCTGCGCTAGAATATACTATACTATATACTATACGTTAGTTTCGAATTTTCCAAAATTTTCAAAAATCGTCCGACACAAAAAATTCTTGGATACAAATTTGTTTAATGAAAAAATAAGAAATTTCTTTTTTTTCCGTCTGTCCGTCTGTCTGTCTGTCCGTCCGATATCACGCTTTTGATGGACAAGATAACTCAAGAACGAATAATCCGATCGACTTTTCAGAAAAAATCAAGTTCTATGAGGGGAAGATCCCTATTGTTTTTGAAAGTAATTGCCCAAAAAAAAAGTTATGGTGGGTTAAACTTTTAAAAAAATGGAAAAAAGCTAAAAAATTCCGATTAACGTAACTTTTTCAGGAAAAAATACTTTTATTATAAGGATCAATTCTACCAATTTTGAAAGTAACCCTCCAAAAACAAAAAAATTATAGGTGGTTAAACTTTATTTAAAAATCAAAAAAACTATTATTATATATTTTTTAAAAGTTTTTTATTATATATTATTTTTCTTGTTTTAAAGAACAAAAACTTGGTATTATTAGAATATTTTTTAATTTTTTTTTTCAAAATTTTTCGTTTTTTCAAAAAAAGATCTTAAAAAAACTGATGTTTTTTTCGTTTTTCGCGAAAAGAGAATAAAAAAATTAAATGTTTTTTTTTGAATATATATATTTTTTTTATTTTAAGTTATTGGGGAAAATGCAATAAACCATTGACTATGAATAGTATATAATGGAATGCGTAGCATTTCATATCTTCACGGCTTGTTTATTTTTAAACGATTAATTTACTAGCCGGTTTTGAACTTTGTTCAACAAATTAATATTAAGGCTTACCTACTGTGGTTAACAGTAGTTTTTTTTCAAATTTAGATAAAAAGAGGGAGATTAAGGTCACTATTTTATGTGCTTGTGCTTATGTTAGAAGTTAGAAGACGATTTTTAATGGGCGGTCCAAAAGACAGACAGCCGGAGTAATGGACGCCGTTCTTTGGACAGGCGCGCCCAGGGCCATAACTAGGGGGGGTGGCAGGGGGGCCTTGGTTTCAGCCCCCCTGGCGTTTTCGCTGAGCTCCCTCTGGTATTTTTTAATCACCAACCTTTGGGGGCCAATTGTTTTTTGTAGAGAGGCGCCAAGTTTATTAGAACCGTCAGAGACAAAGCTTTTTTTTTGGCACCAATTTTTTTTGTAGGGGCGCCAAGTTTTGGTTGAAACCGTCAGGGACAAAGCTTTTTTTCTCGAAGGTAATTATTGAGGCGCCAATTTATTTTTTTTTTAGGGTTTTGGTTGTTTTTTTGGGAGCTAATTTTTTTTGTAGGTGCGCCAAGTTTTGGTTGAAACCGTCAGGGACAAAGCCTATTTTTTTGAAGGTGCCACCCTGGGAGCTGAGCCCCCCCTGAATTTTTTTCTTCTGGTTACGGCCCTGGGCGCTCCTGTCCTAGGCGTATGGGCGAGATGTAATAAAGTCGTATTAATGGTGCAGGTCCCTTGCAAAACAACTTTACAGTAAGCTTTTTCTAGGTTGAAAATCTTTGGTCCAAAATTAAAATTTCTGTGTCAAATCGTTCTTGAAATATCGTAAATTTGTTTTGCAAGCGACCTGCACGATTAATAAGACTATAGTAGGACTTTTAGGGGATCAGAAATCAGAACTAGTACCAGAACTAGACCAGAAATTACTGGTCCCGGGACCAGTCCCAAAGTCCCGAAAATGTGGATTTAATTTTTTTTTTTTTTTAAGTAGTTAATAATATATATATATATAAAGTTAATTTTAATTTTTTTCAACAAAAGAATTTTTTTTGATCAAGATTTTTTTTTAACTACGATTAAAAAAAGTACAATCCCAGTCTGGAATTTTGTATAGGAAACTTATACTCTAAAGAACTGTTTAAGGTTATCGAATAAAGCGATTTTTTTTCTTGGAAAATGTCGAGAAACGTAAAAAAAGTTTGGATTTTTTAATTTTTTTACTTTCTAGGAAAAAGTATTTTTTTAATTATATTTGTAGAAAATAATATAAAATGCATAATAAATAAAAGTTAACGTTTAGAAATGCCTTGTTAACAAAATGGACGTATGTATAATTTTCTTGATAGTTGTAAGGACTTTTTTTAATTTCAAGTTTTTGGACCAAAGCTGGTCCCGGGATCAAAGTCTCTGGTCCATAAAATCCATAAAATCCGCTCTGGACCTGCAATTTCGCGATACCAAAGTCCCGGGAGTGCATGTCCTAGTTCTAAGGTCCTGCAGAGCCCCAAAAGTTAAAAAATCACTGGATTAAAAGGGAGAAATTATATTAAAACAACGTAAATGACAATAAATTTAGGGCTTAATTTATTGTCATAGAGTATTTTAAGAAAACCCATAGAGTATTTTAAGAAAACCATAGACTCATCAAAGTAAGCCGTAAAGATATGTAATGCTACGCATTCCATTATATACTATTCACAGTAAATGGTAAATTGCATTTTCCCAAACCTAAAATATAAAAAAACAAAAAAAAAAATAAAAAAAATCACAAATTCATTTTTTTTAATAAAAAAAATCAACAAAAAATCTTTTTTCAAAAAAAATATATTTTTGCTAGAAATGAAGAAAAATTAAAAAAAAAACAATTAAAATGGTAGTATTCTTTTTACTAATAACTTTTTTGTTTTTAGGGGGATTATTAAAAAACAAAAAAGGAAATCTTCCCCCCAAAGAACTTGATTTTTCCTTAAAATTTCAAGTCGATCGAATAATTCGTTCTTAAGTTATAGTTATAAACAAAAAACGTGAAATCGGACGGACAGTGTATGTCGGGAATCTTAAAGGTTTCTTATTATACTATTCTCAGCGCGTATGGCTAGAATAATATTATACGGTAGTTTCGAATTTCCCAAAATCGCCAAAAAACGTACTAGACAAAAAATTCTTGGATACAAATGTGTTTAATAAAAAAATAATAAACTTTGAAAATGTCCGTCTGTCCGTCCGTCCGTCCGTCCGTCCGTCCGTCTGTCCGTCCGATGTCGCTATTTTTATTAACACGATAACTCAAAAACGAATAATCTGATTGACTTGAAAATTTTTCGTTATTCAAAAATAGAATTTTTTTCGAAACAAAAAATATTTTTTAATTTTTTTTGTACCTATAAAGAATTTTTTATTTTAGTCTTTCGAATTTTTTTTTTTCAACTTGATGTTTTGTTACAATGAAAAAGGCCTACTATAGGCCGCCTACAGGGGAAGTATTCTTTTGTTGCAGCAATATTTTATATTTCGTATTAAATAGTTTTAAGTTGCATTATTTGGGAAAATTCAATTTATCCTCTCTAAATAGTATATAATGGAATGCGTAGCTTTACATATCTTCACGGCTTGTTTTTTCATAAAACACGTTTGCATCCAGGTTTTTTTTTGTCTAGAACGCCTTTTTGGGAAATTCGAAACTACCATATTATAGTATTCGAGAGCTTCCGCGCCTTGAATAGTATAATTCAGACGAAATGATATGTAAAAATTCTTCCTCCTCAAGTAGCAATATAGTTTTTTATTTATATATTATTTTTTATAATGCTCCTTACATAAAAATTAAATTAGGCTATTCCTATTACATTTTGTTTATAATTATAAAATTTATATAATATCTATTATATAATTTATTTACTAGGTTTAAAATATTTCTGTATGACACTAAAACAAAACCTTATATTGGTTACATGAAGTAAAGAAATTATTTCTTAACATTTTAGATTAGATACATTAGAAACTAATGGAAACTAATTAGAAAAACTACTTAGTTTAACAACATTCTTCGACACAATATTGTTTAAAAGCTTAAATGATACAAGTCGTGAAGATATATATAGGAAGGTATATTGCCTTGTATCCCATAGTATACTCTCCACAGTGGATAGTATATTGTGTTTCCTCTCGATATACTTAATACTAATATATAATTTGTTTGAAAATTTTTAGCATTAAACAAGGTTCTGTAATATAGCACTGCTATAATATAAAACTGCTATATGCATTTTCTTATGTATTTTTAATGGTCTTTCATTAAAAAAAATACTTGCTTAGGATTATTATTTATTTATTTATTTATTTATTTATCGTTTCAAGTCGTTCTGGGTATTTTATACCATATTATACTGTAATTAGAATAATTTAAAAACATTAAAACCTTCAAATAACCAATCCCATCTCCTTTTACCAAAAAGATTTTATTTTCCAAAAATTATTGTCAGATAAAAACTATATTATCTATATTATTCTTCTTTGGTGAATTAAAAACCATATAAGTCTTCTTTTTTTAAAAGAGATCATTTTAATGTAAAAAATAGTAAAAAATGGTAGAAAGTAAAATGATAAATGCAGTTAGGTAAAAGGTGCAAGAAATTATTTAACGTATTTTGAGTCACTATTTTATTTAGGACTAGTTCAATTTTTATAGGATTAGTAACATTAGTGACAAAAATAAATTTTTAAGAGTTGTAACTACTACGTAACTGCAATTAGGTGGGAGGATCAAAACAATTTTAAGTATTTTTTTATTATGCTTTATTATGCTTCTTCATTTAAAATTAATTTCATTCAGGTAGAATTAATAGTTTTAAAGATATTCTCCATTTCAAACGCCTTCAACTTATCGATCATTCCGTTTTTAAGTTATAGTGACACGTGACACACGGACGGATTTTTTGAAAGTTGATCAAAATTTGATAAAAAACATTTCTATATAAAAATGTTTAATCTTGGGTTATTTTTGACATATTTGGAAATTTGAAAGCCATCGTATAATACTCTTCAAGTACTACGTATGTGCTGTGAAGAGTATAATAAATACCTACATTTTATTTGAATGAGCTGTAATTACTGAAAAGTTTTTATATGTCCACAAGACTATTGTTTCCGCACTGAAAATACTGCTACAAACAAACAAAGAAAAATTGGTTCTAGAGATATTTAATTTATTAAATATCTCTAGAACTATCTTTAAAATTATAATTAAAATAAAATATTTTATAATTTCAGTAAACGTAAAATGATTATTAAAAAACTAAGAGAATGTGTGGAAATGTCACAAGCAGAGGCGAATTTTTTGTCCTACACCCAGATATGTGCCCTATTGTAACATAAGTAGTATAAACAATAAAAAAAAAATATACATTAAAACATAAATCTTTTAATTAATAAACAAAGTTGATAAACATAAGCAGTAAAAGAACAATGTTAAAAATTATTGAGTTTTTGCTCTTCGGGTAAAAGTTAAAATACAGGGTGTATCAGAACTCACGTTAAAAAAATTACATATGTACTTATACAGCAATAAAAAGAAATTGAGCAAAATTTCAGAGGGGGGTGTATGTATGAAATTTTGAGATAATAACGTTTTGTTTCCACCAATCCCAGAAGCTGTTACAATTACCTATAATAGTGGGTAAATCGCCCAATTGGTTTCTATGGAAACATACCAGTAGTTAAAGGTATGCATTTTGAAAGTTTGATGAGAATGTCAAATTGAAATTTTTCATGACAATTTGTCAAAAATATTTTTTAAGATGTAAACTGTTATATTACTGGAAGATTATGGATTTTTTAACTTTATTGTTATAATTTTGTAAAGTTAAGTGTTTTTTCTTTGTTGTAATCCTATTTTAATTTTTAGGTCCAAATTAAGAACCGCTGAATAATTAAAAATTTTACGTGTGCACATAAACTGCAATGGAAAAAAATATATATCGACAGTCAAATGTTTAAAATGCCCCTCAATCCATATGATTAAAAAAGTAGAAAATCAATATACCAAATTGTAGTTTAATGAGTTTTTTTAGGTTTTTTTTATATAATAGGTAGGATTATTATTAATAAAATAGAAATATAAATAACAAATCACTCAAGAAACGTGTTGTTTAATAGTTTAGTTCGTTACAATTATTAAAAAAAGTTCAAACTAAGTAAATAAATATAATACTAATAAATAAATTAATATTAAATCAATAATATTTTAATAAAAGTCCGCTGAGGTATACATGTTTTAATCTTGTCAATTAGTTATCTTTATTTACAGAATACAAGTCTTAAAAGGCCGATCTGTAACACTTGGGCCAACAAGAAACTATCCTTGTTGCTCGATGTTACACATTTTCAATCAGTAATAGGGATTCCACACTATAACAGTTAAATTGTCTTTTTCATCCAGTAAATTTTAACATTTAAAACAATCTTTTTTCTTTTTATGTAAGTCCCATTTCAATTCTTAACTTTTTTCTAAATAAGATTAAAGGGAGTTTATAAATATTTCCTTAAATAGTATCCCATTTAAGTGTATGTGCACATGTAAAACTTTCAATTATTCAACCGTTCTAAATTAAGACCTAAAATTAAAAGTAGAATTATAACAAAGAAAAACACTTAAGAAATTTAGAAAATTATAACAATAAAGTTAAAAAATCCATAATCTTCCAGTAATATAACAGTTTACATCTTAAAAAATATTTTTGACAAATTGTCATATGAAAAATTTCAATTTGAAATTGTCATCAAACTTTCAAAATGCATACCTTCAGCTACTGATATGTTTCCATAGAAACGAAATGGGCGATTTATCCACTTTTATAGGTAATTGTAACAGCTTCTGGGATGTGGAAACAAAACGTTCTTATCTCAAAATTTCATACATACACCCCCCTCTCAAATTTTGCTCAATTTCTTTTTATTGCTGTATAAGTACATATGTAATTTTTTTAACGTGAGTTCTGATACAGCCTGTATATGAAAATTCTAAAAAAGAGGATAATTTTACCCGCTTTTAGAATTTTAATTTTGTGCTTAGTTTGCGAGGTATGTATTTGGGGTGGACCGTTTTCAAATGATCACCCCGTAATAGCACATTTCTAAAATGATCCCGATTGTTTTCGGCTAAATAAGTATTTTCTACAGTTATTTTTTGACCATAATGACTATTTTCTACTGTCAATTAACTTTTATCAGAGGAGTAAAAATTCGATAATTTTTAACATTTAAAATGCAAAAATTCGATAATTTTTAACATTGTTCTTTGTTCATTGTGGTCGACTTTTAACTACATTTCCTTTTGAAACAAAGATTTAAACCTTACATTTTGCTTCTTTCCTTTGAACTTTTTTTTGCACCTGATTTCAACGAATACCAAAAGGTCACCTAACTTTGATTCAAATAACTATTTGCACAATGATTAAACTATGTTTTGGGAGATTTAAACTAATTTTAAAGAAGAATCTACTTTTAAGCGAGTTTTATGCCCAGTAGCATGACAAAGTTGGTAAAACCAGTCGATTATACTATATATATATATATTATTGTATTTATTATCATAACATTTTATTTTTTAACTTATTTATTAGTTTAAAAGAACATTTTAACTTACAAATTTTTAACATTTTAGTGATGTTATTATATATTTAAAAATATGTTCAAATTATACGCGTTTAGATCACTCCGTCAAAAAAGATCCGAAATTTAATGTTATAGTTCGCTATATTAGTAAAAAAATTATAAAAAGTTTAAGTTCTTGTGAAAAACACAAAAGACATTGTTAATCTGAATCTGAATTTTAGTCTGAAATTGTGAATATTTTTAATAAAAAATACAGATTTTGAGGTAATTTTTTGTCATTTGTATAAGGGCCATTCCAGCGTTTCGGGTGTTTCACTTTTACACATTAAAACTAATTTTATGAATACTTATTGCGCTAATAGATTGATACATGTATGCTACAATTGGACTAATATACCAGTTAAACAAACGGTTAAACCTCGAAATAAAATTTTAAAAAAATTAAGAAAGATATTGGCAAAATTTGCCGTTTCGGGTGTTTCAAAAAAATGAAACACCCGAAACGGCCAATTTTGCTAACACCTTCCTTAATTTTTTTAAAATTTTATTTCAGGTTTAAACAGCTTCTTTAACTGGTGTATTAGTATAATTGTAGCATAGATGTACCAATCTATTAGCGCAATAAGTATTCATAAAATTCGTTTTAATGTGTAAAAGTGAAACACCCGAAACGCTGGAATGGCCCATAAGTGTTAATTATAAGTGTTAATTAAAAGTGTATTAATAGCATAAAATTCATTTCAGAATTTTTTTTGCATGTATCGAATAAATGAAGGGTTAAATACAAAAAACTTAAAATTTTAGGAAATTCAAGTCAATTTTTCACTCGCTGTGGCTGAATGAAAATTTATAAAATTTAAAATTTTTGGCGAACAAGTATCTTTGTACTTACTTTGATATAAATTTACCCAATTAAATTATTTTTTCTCCTTGAGAAGTTATAGCTAATTAAAGTTGGAATATATTTTCCAGAAACGCATGCATACTAAACTGTTCCAGCAAATTCAAATAGGATTTTTTTTTGAAATATAATAATAGTTTTCAATGTTGAACAAAAAACACCCCGCACAAAATTTCAGCACGATCGGGCTTCAGTCCATCGTATACGGCCATCCCAAAGTCGGAAAAATCTCAAAAAAAATATCTACGTTTTTTTTTAAGTTATTAAACAGACATTTGTTTACGTGACTGACAAAAAAAAACTAAAAGCATGTCCCCTCTCATTTTTTTCTGAGACCTTTAAGGAAATATCTCACTTTTTTTAAACCCTTTGCTTCATTTCACTATAAATAAATATACATGTATATAAAATATATTTCTCCCCAAATTGCCAAAGGCTTTTTACCCACTTAAAACATACTTAGAAGGCTAAAATTTGGTACACATGCTTAACTCTGTTGACAATACAATTTTATATAAAATTTAGAATAAACATAGAAGGCTAAAATTCGGTACACATGCTTATCTCTAATGGCAATACAATTTTATATAAAATAGACCCCCCAAACTCCCACCCCTAAAATAAAAAAAAAACATTTTTTACCCACATGGGATAATTTGAAACTAAAATTAAACTGCATAATCACCTCATGACAATAAAATTTTCTTATAAGTAAACACCCCCATCATCCCCCCATCACCACCTATGCGGCTAAACTGACCCCCTAGCTATTTTACCTACTTAGAATAAACTAAGAGAGCTTAAATTTGGTACATATGCCTATCTCCGGTAAATAAAATTATATACAAAATTTACACCCCTCAACCTTCACCCAAATTGAAGTAAACTTTTTTTGTGCCCATGTAAGATGAATTAAAGTTAAAAGTCCAAATACTCATCTCGTGACAATAAAATTAATTAAAATTAAAGAACTGAGATTTGGTATGCATGCTTATAACTTAAATCTCTGTTTCACCCCCAGGAAAGGTTGCTTTAAATTTTTTTAAAGGATAACTAAAAACCTTGAAAATAAAATAATATAAAAAACAAGTTTTTAAAGTTAAAACCCTTCTATTAATTACATTTAACACATAACTAAAAAGTAGAAAACAAGAGGGGGAGGCATAGCGTAGTGGCTAGCGCGTATGCATAGCAAGTCTACTATCGTGAGTTCGATTCTCACTGGCGCCGATTTGCCTTTTTCAGTTAATTAATAATTGAAATTTGGCGAAGGCGGTAAGTGAAACGGACACTCCCTAGAAACTGGTTCGGAAGTCAGTATAAGCCGTTGGTTCCCTCTACTACTAGCCCACACAAGTCCTGGACTTAGGGGATGCTTAATTAAGTAGAATAGTACGAGGTTAAACAAACAAACAAACAAACAAGACATTTATACCAATTTACAAAAACGGGACTTAAAAAAAAGGGTTTTGAAAATGTTGCCAAAAATTAAAAAAATTAAATTCCAAAACCCTTCTTTTAAAAATCTCGTTTTTGTATTATGTTTTTTTATATTATTTTTTTTTAATACAAATTTTAACTATATAAAAAACATACATTTTTGGGTCTACCAAGTTTATTTATATAATCATATTAATATAACAAAAAATTTCTGCAAAATTTGATCTGAATGGGATATCGTTAAGTGGAGGCGACTTCACTGTATATATTTTAGAGTAGATATTTTTAAATCTTGTTAATATTATAATTATTAAATTTTTTATTATATATTTTGTTTAAATTTTCAATTATTGAATTTGGCTAAAATTTTGCATTGTTGTATATTTCTTTATTTATTTGCTTAAAAATATCAAAAGTTTTTACTTTAAGGCATTACAATAACAAAAACCAAAGACCAACCCGTCTCGAATGAGCGAGAATACTTTCTCATAAAATAGTTATGTCCAGAAATAATTTATTCATAAAAAAAATGATAACAAAATATTTTGTGTAATTTTATTTTACCTTTTAGGTGGTTTTTAAATTTTTCTTCTATTGTGAATAATAAAAAAGTTATGGCCAGAAAAAAATTATTACATTTTGAGAGGGGGGGATACTGGAAAAAACGATAATAACATTTTTTGTGTAATTTTATTTTATCTTTTAGGTGGTTTTCAAAATTTTATTCTATTGGGAATAATAAAAATTTATGCTCAGAAATATTTTTTTTACATTTTGGGAGAGAGGGAATGGAAAAAAAATGATAATTTGCTTTTTTGTGTAATTATGTGCTTTTTAAATGTTTCTTCTATTGTGAATAATAAAAAAGTTATGTTAAGAAATAATTTTTAACATTTTGGTAAAGACGAGGGGGGGTTAAAAAAATGATAATAAAAATTTTTGTTTAATTTTATTTTACGTTTTATGAGGTTTTCAAATTTTTCTTTTATAGTAAATTATAAAAAAATAAGACTAAAAGAAAAAGTTAACCCCATTTTAGCCCCCTTCCAACTAAACGATTTTACTCAAATACGAACTTGGCCAAGATAATGTAAAAATACATCTGCATAACAGACAGGCAGACAGACAGACATCATTTTTTTTTGCTTACTTTAATTTTTCTTGACCTTTCGGGAATTAAAAGCTGGTTTAGGCAAAAAAAATAGTTTTTTTTCTATTGCAATACTTTTATGAAAAAGTAATAACTTAATTTTCCAAATTTTCGCGAAAAAAAAAATTTAAAAAATACTTTGAAAATCTTTTTAACCTCTTAATATTTTCCTATTAGCTTTATTTTTATGACATTTACTTGACTCGTATTAAAAAAAATAATACCCAATAGATAGAGAATTTAAGTTAATAACTGCGCTTTTATGATAATATAGGATTAATAAAGATTAAAATATTTAAATTTTATTTAAATTAAGGTATTTTTTAATACCGAAAATATATTTTATTATTATAATTTTTGATATAAATAAAACTGTGATCCAAAATGTAAATTTCTACCTACATATCTTGTATAACTTTCGTTAATTAAGTTAAACCAAAAGGGGAATTTTACGAAGAAAATACTTTATTGTCAAAATGATTACATATCTCTCTGTATGAGTCGTAGGTACTCATTTACTATTTACTACACAGGCCAACAAGGATTTTGTGAGCGGATATATATTTTTATTTTCTGGCTTAGTTAAGACTCACTGACTGCCAAAAAAATTATTTTGTTCCAATTTTTTTTAGCTATAAGCCATGCCAAAAATCTTATTCTTTAACATGAGTAAAAATAATAAGTTATGGACATTGAGCTACATTAACATAGTCCAAAGAAGCCATTTGACACATTTTTAGAAAGATCGAAAAAAATAACATTTTGGACCACCCTAATGACACGATTTTTTTTTTATTTTTTGTTATTTTATTCCTATACATATCAAAAATAGTCGTATGCAAAAATTCGGAATTTTGTCCCTGTTTTTTTTTCTTGGCCCACTGTGCCGTTTTTCAAAACCCTTAAGTGATGGAAAAAAAACTGTTAGTTATATTCGAAATACAACTAAATTACCCAAAATCAGTTGTCAGATCCAAATAAACTTTTTCAAATTTTGAAAATTTGTTGGTCTGTGCTATTTACTTACAGAATGTACAGAATAGCTAAAAGGCCTTCTACGAAAATGTGGTATCTTTTGCTCCCAAAATAAATGAATAAATAATTTAAATATTCTTTTTCTCCAAGGAATACAGGTGTAAAAGTTGGAGGAAATCATGAGATAATTTCCTGAGAAAATCTAATTTTCAACAAACCTTTTTTAAGGTAATTAAAAAAAATCATTTTTGGAACAAAACAAATTTAAAGTTTTTCTCTAAAATAAATAGGTACTTTACTATAGTGTATTATTATTTTTTTAATTTAATTTAGAAAAGGTGACCTGATTTTATTATTAATTTTAATTAATACCAACAAATATTTCTATGATATCTTTTTCTTTTTTTCAGAACACTTAATTTTGGAAACTGATCCAGAAAAGGGCAAGGGCGAATATGCATTTGACAATCCCGGATTTAAAGGTAAGTTTAGAAATTAAAAATAAATCAGTCAATTCATATAGGGTAGGTCCAGCCAGATCCTTCTAGTTTTGAATTAATTGGCTGCTCGACCATTTTTGATTTAAAACTCCCATATTTTCATATCTAAGTATTTTACCCCTATTTTTTACAGATTTCTAAAAATTCGGGTTTTCTAATAATACCCTGTATTAGGTCCCAATATCTCCAATGGACACAGGGGAAAATTTTTCAATACTTTATTTGTTACGTAATTGGTCGACAGTATTATTTGTTTAGTTGATTATTTTCCTCTAAATAGTCGAAAAAAATACACAAAATATGTGAAATTTTGCGTTTGTAGCATGCTACGATATCTGAAATATCTCCGCTTGTAAATAGGACAAAAATTTAAAACAAAAACCTTTTTCTGCAAAATACAATAGGTTTACATTTTATGCTGAAAAGTTTTTAAAAATTGTTTTTCAAAATGGTCTCAAATTTATAGTTAAAAATAGTAAAAAAGCGTAAATTTAAACTAAAATATTTTTGAAAGGGGGCTGACCGGGGGGTCAATATTTTTTTTTAGATAGATACCTCTGACTACTAGATACTTCCTTATTATGAGACTTAAATATGGTCTCCCTATTTTTTACAGACTTTTAATTTTTGGTTTTTCTAATCCAATGAGCACAGGGGAAACTTTTTGAATATTTTATATGTTAAAGCCCCATATGTAGTTATTCGACAGTATTATTTGTAAAGTTTTTTTTTCTCTAAATAGAAAAAAAAATAAAAATTACTGTGAAATTTCTTAAATATCTCCAATTGTAAATATGATACAAATATGAAACAAAAACCATTGTCTGCAAAATACAATAGACTACATTTTTTGTTTAAAAAGTTTTTTTTAAATTATTTTTCAAAATGAGTTAAATAAAAATAGCCTAAAGAAAGATATCGTTTTAAATGTAGTTTTGGGCTAAATTAGAACAATATGTTTTTGTTTAAAAAAGTGCAAAATCATGAAAAGAAATTTTGAAAAACAGTTAACCAAGTTAAAAAAATAATCAAATTTTTGTGTTATCGTAAAAGTGACAACAATGCTAACGTGCTAAATGACGTTTTTTTGTTTATCTGAATATCAACATAAAAAGTACTGTACAATATTATTAAGATGTATTTATTTAACACTACAGCTTAAAAGTCTCTTAAAACTTGGAAATAAAGGTATTTAACGCGTTAAAAGCTACATAAAATTACTAGTCTAAGGTCACACTGTCCAATGGGACTGCAGGCTTTAGATTACTATACTATAGCGTTGGAGCTGCTCGATTGCTTTAAAATATTATTAGTATAAATACATACCTCAAAACAACCCTCAGGTCAGCCCCCTTTCAGAAATATTTTAGTTTAAATTTTCGCTTTTTAGGATTTTTTTACTGTAAAGAGTCCATTTTAAACCAATTAATTTAAAAAAAACTTTTTAGACAAGAAATGTGGCCTATAGTATTTTGCAGACAATGGTCTTTACTTTAAATTTCTATCCTATTTACAACCGGAGATATTTAAAATATCGTAACCTCGATCGTAACATGCTAAAAACGCAAAATTTGCCGTCCTCCGCAACCTAAAAAAGGTCGCCACCACCAAACAATTGTTTTTTTTTTAAATAATTCATAACCGGTTTTAAAGTATACATATGTAAGGTAAGTTACCACAAAAAAATAAAGCAATTTAAAAATGGTTAAGCGCCCAGTACTCGACGGATCTGGCTGGACTTACCCTTTAATTTAACCAGCTGAACAGTTGCAAGCACCTTGACAAAACATCGGCACTAGGCACTAATTTGAAATGTTATAAAAAGTTATGATCACGTGAATATACACCTGCATAATTTATTAAAGTTTGAAAGTCTGTATCTCCAAAACGTTATATTCTAGCAAAACTGTATATCGTCCACTAAAGGCTCTAGTTGTCTAACTCCAAATTTTTCAAAAATGAGATTTTTATCAAATTTGCTTCATTATCTGATTACCAACATACCTCAAAAAAAAAAAGT
>OY294045.1:45812902-46127902 GCA_958510825.1 Brachypterus glaber | reverse complement strand
GTATGCAACCTTTTTTAAAAAGCACCACCAAGACTAAAACTTAAGTTTTCGCTTTCATTTTCGGGAATAAACTTGCCGTTTTTCTCCCAAGGGAAAAAAATCACTGAAACCTTGATAAATTTAAAATATTATACATTACTGGTACAAAAATTAGGTTTGATGGTGTTTTGCAATAAATTAGCAATTCAAGCGAATTTATTTGATTTTAAGAAAAAATGCTTTAAAAATAACATTGTTTAAATTACTTAAAATTTGTCGTTTGTCATTTTTTCAAACTGACGTTTGTGTCAACCATATTAAAAAAACAATTGATAGCCGTGAAACTGACTTTTAGCGATTCACAAGTATCTTTCTTAAATTACGAAAATGAAACACCCGATTTTAGACGCATGGTTTTTAATTTTAATTTTATCTACCTACCTAAATATAGGATAGGGGGCTCTTTCTACCTGAGAGAGGCGGTAGTTGGCTGTTTCGAGGGTGTTTTTGACTTCTGATCCCACGTAAGGTTTTTGGATATAGTAATGCCAAGGTATTTGGCATGGTTTTCCCAGTTAATGGCCTGGCCATATATGTCTTAAGGCAGAGCACTACCCCTTCTTTCTAAGTGCGTTACATATTTTGAGTATGGTTTCTTAACCCGTTAAAGGGGTTGAAAAAAAATTGCTAAAAAGTCCAAACTGTGTATAAATACAGGTCGTTTGTCCTTCTAACCATTATTCCCTGATTTTTTTTTATAATTTTTGGTACTAAACTTTTTATTTATTTAAAATAATTTTAATATTATTTAATCCTAATCAATTACCACTTCACGTGCTACCGATGAAATAAGAAAGCTTATGTAATAATTAGGTAACAAGCGTGCTAAATGAATTTTAAAGGATCCATAGAAATTAAAATATTGCTCGAGGTTATTTTGATTATTCATATTCTTATATTTATCATCAGGTTTACTTTCTTTTGAGATCACTTACTTGTAAAAAAAAATAGTTAGGAATAACTATTATATCCCAGGTAGCAAAATAATATGACATTCACGTGAAAGCCACGTTAATATGTGACATATGATGTTAAGATTGTAGTCTCATTTAACAAGAATGTATCATGGTGGGGATGTCCTAAGTCCGCCCCTAATAACATCACACAATGACATCCCGAAAATAACCTGTTTGTGACATCATAAATCCACATTACTGCGCTGTTGTATCTAATATCTTATGGATGCCGTTCCTGGTACTTTAATATTTAAATAATATCCTAGGATATTAGCTTTTTCTAAATAAAACCATTAAAAACGCTATAACCCTATAAAAAAAATCGGATTTAAAATCAATCAGTAATTGAAACAATCACAGATTGAAACAGATAGATTCTAAATACGAAATTGCAGATTAAGCGGAGAATATATTCCTTTAATCCGTGTCCGTGGTCTTGAGAAGCCCGGCAGAGCCCCCTATCCATTGGAAATCGTATAATGTGTATACAATTTCCTTATAATAATTTCCTCTATCCACATTATCTTATATCGATTTTTTTGCTTCGAACGTCGGTGAGAAGCAAAATAACATGACATTCACGCGAAAGCCACGTTAATATGTGACATGCGATATATTCACATCGTTGCTAAATATTTGTTATTAAATAACATGGTTGTCACCTCTCACGTGTTACGTTGTATGTGATGTTAAATACATGTTATTTTTCAATATTATGTGATGTTATGATTTAGCTTAAAAATACACCCAAAAGTGATGTTAATTTCTTGTAATATAACATCCCTTGCTACCTGGGATCCAATGTGGCGCGCCATGGCGCTTATATGAAAGCGTTAGTTTTTTATTAAATTCCATCATCATTATCTAGTAGTTTGTTTGGTTTAAGGCTTAAAAGGGATTAGTTTGTAGACTACACACAGTGGGCCAGGAAAAAAAAACAGGGACAAAATTCTGAATTTCTGCATACGACTTTGACCACTGATTTCGAATAAAAAAACGAAAAATTAAAAAAAAATCCGCTCCATTATTATCCGTGTCTGAATTAGGCTGCAGTGACTCATTGCGAAAGTGTGTTAAAAGGCGAGGATCATACTAATTCGGGTGCGGTTCGCGTTATACGAGAGCAGCATAATACGTTTTAGGTATGAGCCACTGCAGTCTAATACAGGCACGGATAATAGGGTGGTCCAAAATTAATTTTTTTTTCGATATCACTACCCTACAAATGAAAACTTTTTTCATATACATTTAACCAAATGTATAATGTTTAGACCAGTTTTGTCTGCTGATTCCAAATCCGTTATCAAAATTAAAATCTACAGAGCCATTTTCGATATACAGGGTGATTTAAGAAAAAAAATACATTTTTTTCAAAAAATTGTATATCCGACATTTTTTAATATTTTTTTTGAAATTTTGTATGAAGTTTAAGAAATTCTTAATTTTTAAGGCCATCTATGATTTACATGCAAATCATTTTTCAATTGTTTTTCACAAAAAAAAAACAATTTTTTTTTTGATTGTCAAATTTTTAAAAAACGGATTTTCTTTTATGAATTTAAATTAAAATATTCATTAATTATCGCTCTTTATTTTTTTTTCTTAAATCTTTACTCTAGACCTCCTGAAAATGCTACAATTTCAATTTTAAGTACCAATGGTCGGAAATTTTTGCATGAAGACCGGCTAAATTTGTTTATAAAATAGTCTCTTTTTGGCATTGAGGGTGGAACTTAAGATTTATATATTTTTCGAAAGAGTAGTGATAGGCGAACTTAACGGTATCAAATTTAACCTAAAAATAGTAGGGAACCATTTTTAAAATTGTGCTAAAAATTGGTTCTTTTATTAAGATTTGTTTTGCTTACTTTTTATATCTTATTCTTGCTACTTTTTCACGATTAATGAGTGTTTTCATATCCTATTTTTTCTTCTGAATCCAAATATTGCGTCAAAATTGTAAATTATTTTATAGTTTCGGTGCAAAAAGCAGCTGCTCGTATTTTTCTGTGTTTACTCTTTCCTGATTTAATATTTTATGTATTTTAGTAAAATATACATATATTTTGACAAAAAGTTCTCCCCCGAGTCCAAATAAAGTCCTAAGCTTACTAGATATGAAAAGTGTTTGGCGCAAAAATGGGTTAATTTTTTTTGCTGTTTCGTTTTGTATTGGATATTTTTCGTTCCTATGGACATAATGTAAGCTTTTTTCGGAATGTTTTTCTCCTGTACCCAAAATATTATCTTAAAATTATTCAGTCTTAAGGGAGTTTTGTGCAAAAATAGGTTAAAGGGTATTTTTATTATTTTTATTTGAAAATTTATACCTATAACAAATTTTTATGCTAAATTCTATAAAAAACTATTATTTGTTTTGTTTACTTTTTATATTAAATATTTTATACTTGATACTTTTTTTACGATTAAAAGATAGTTCCCATCTATTTTTTTTCTGAATCCAAATCTACTGTCAGAATTATAAGTTATTATGCAGTTTTGGTTTGCGTTTATTATTTCCACATATTATATTTTATATATTTCAATATAATTAACATATATTTTGATAAAAATTTTCCTCCTGAGTTCAAATATTATTTTAATACTACATATACATATTTTAAGATGTTTGTCGTGAAAAGAGGTCGACTAAATTTTCTGTGCTGCTTTATTTTATATTAAATGGTTTTCGTTTATTTTGATATTCATCAATTTCTTTTCCCATATTTTTTTCCTCTGAACCCAAATATTGTTCTTAAAATACTAGGTTTTTATAGAATTTAGCATAAAAATAAGTTATATAGTTTTTCAAATGAAAAAAATAAATAAAAAAACACTTAACCTATTTTTACACAAAATTCCTTCAAGATTGAATAATATTAGGATAATTATTTGGATACAGAAGAAAAAAACTCGGAAAAAGGTTAAATTATGTCCATAGGCTCGAAAAATATCCAATTCCAAACGAAACAGCAAGAAAATCAAATTAACCGGTTTTTAGGCCAAATACTTTTCATATCTAGTAAGTTTAAGACGTCATTTGGACTCAGGGGAGAACTTTTTGTCAAAATATATGTAAATTTTACTAAAATACATAATATATCAAAATAGGAAAGAGTGAACAAAGAAAATACGAGTAGCTGCTTTTTGTACCGAAACTATAAAAAAAAAGTTTTTAATTTTGACGCAAGATTTGGATTCAGAAGAAAAAAATAGATAGGAAAACACCCTTTAATCGTAAAAAAGTAGCAAGTATAAGATATTATAAAAAGTAAGTAAAATAAATCTTAATAAAAGAACCAATTTTTAGCACCATTTAAAAAATGGTTCCTTTCTATTTTTGAGGTTAAATTTGGTACCGTTGTGTTCGCCTATCAATACTCTTTCAACAAATATATAAATCTTAAGTTCCACACCCAATGCCGGATACAGGATGTTTTATAAAATAAATTTAGCGGGTATATGCAAAAATTTCCGACCATTGGTACTTAAAATTTAAATTGTAGCATTTCCAGGAGGTCTAGAGTAAAGATTTAGAAAACAAAATAAAGAGCGAAAATTAATTAATATTTTAATTTAAATTCATAAAAAAAATCCGTTTTTCAAAAATTTGACAATCAAAAAAAATGTTGTTTCTTTTTTGAAAAACAATTGAAAAATGCTTTGCATGTAAATCATAGATGGCCTTAAAAAGAAAGAATTTCTTAAACTTCATACCAATTTAAAAAAAAATATATATTTAAAATTGTCGGATCTACAATTTTTTGAAAAAAATAAGGTTTTTTTTCCTAAATCACCCTGTATATCAAAAATAGCACTGTAGATTTTAATTTTAATAACGGATTTGGAATCAGCAGAGAAAACTGGTCTAAAAATGATATATTTTGTTAAATGTATAAAAACCTTGTCTGGTAGTGTATTTCTAAAAATCTGTCAAATAGTTTCTTTTGATTATGTTGATGTAGACCAATGTTCATAACTTAAAAATTCCAAATGGCGGAGTCAATATGGCGCATCGTTTTTGAACCTTAACTGTATTTGCACGAAATTAGGGCTAATTTTTTTTGCAAAGTCGTCAGTTTGGAAAAATACTTAAAACTAAAGCATTGAATATGATAAAGAAATGATTAACCCTAAAAATAGATTTAATCTTCTATTTTCGTGAAAATCTTTATTTGAAGTTCTTAAGCTATGTGTAAAATAAACGACATAATCGTACACATTTAATAGTAAGTAAAATAAATCTTAATAAAAGAACCAATTTTTAGCACCATTTAAAAAATGGTTCCTTTCTATTTTTGAGGTTAAATTTGGTACCGTTGTGTTCGCCTATCAATACTCTTTCAACAAATATATAAATCTTAAGTTCCACACCCAATGCCGGATACAGGATGTTTTATAAAATAAATTTAGCGGGTATATGCAAAAATTTCCGACCATTGGTACTTAAAATTTAAATTGTAGCATTTCCAGGAGGTCTAGAGTAAAGATTTAGAAAACAAAATAAAGAGCGAAAATTAATTAATATTTTAATTTAAATTCATAAAAAAAATCCGTTTTTCAAAAATTTGACAATCAAAAAAAATGTTGTTTCTTTTTTGAAAAACAATTGAAAAATGCTTTGCATGTAAATCATAGATGGCCTTAAAAAGAAAGAATTTCTTAAACTTCATACCAATTTAAAAAAAAAATATATTTAAAATTGTCGGATCTACAATTTTTTGAAAAAAAAAAGGTTTTTTTTCCTAAATCACCCTGTATATCAAAAATAGCACTGTAGATTTTAATTTTAATAACGGATTTGGAATCAGCAGAGAAAACTGGTCTAAAAATGATATATTTTGTTAAATGTATAAAAACCTTGTCGGGTAGTGTATTTCTAAAAATCTGTCAAATAGTTTCTTTTGATTATGTTGATTTAGACCAATGTTCATAACTTAAAAATTCCAAATGGCGGAGTCAATATGGCGCATCGTTTTTGAACCTTAACTGTATTTGCACGAAATTAGGGCTAATTTTTTTTGCAAAGTCGTCAGTTTGGAAAAATACTTAAAACTAAAGCATTGAATATGATAAAGAAATGATTAACCCTAAAAATAGATTTAATCTTCTATTTTCGTGAAAATCTTTATTTGAAGTTCTTAAGCTATGTGTAAAATAAACGACATAATCGTACACATTTAATAGTGTCTGTATCCTAATATAAAGGCCCTTGAAACGTGAAAATTGTAACTATCCCAGGTAGCAGGGATGTTATATTACAAGAAATTAACATCACTTTGGGTGTATTTTTAAACTAAATCATAACATCACATAATATTGAAAAATAACATGTATTTAACATCACATACAACGTAACACGTGAGACGTGACAACCATCTTATTTAATAACAAATATTTACCAACGCTGTGAATATATCGCATGTCACATATTAACGTGGATTTCACGTGAATGTCATGTTATTTTGTATCTCACCGACGTTCAAAGCAAAAAAATCGATATAACACGATGTTGATAGAGTAAATTATTATAAGGAAATTGTATACACATTATACGATTTCCAATGGATAGGGGGCTCTGCCGGGCTTCTCAAAACCACGGACACGGATTAAAGGAACATATTCTCTGATTAATCTGCAATTTCGTATTTAAAATCTATCTGTTTCAATCTGTGATTGTTTTAATTACTGATTGATTTTAAATCCGATTTTTTTTATAGGGTTATAGCGTTTTTAATGGTTTTGGTTTAGAAAAAGCTAATATCCTAGGATATTATTTAAATATTAAAGTTCCAGTAACGGCATCAATAAGATATTACATATAACAGCGCAGAAATGTGGATTTATGATGTCACAAACACGTTATTTTCGGGATATCATTGTGTGATGTTATTAGGGGTGGACTTAGGACATCCCCACCATGCTACATTCTTGTTAAATGAGACTACAATCTTAACATCACATGTCACATATTAACGTGGCTTTCACGTGAATGTCATGTTATTTTACCTACCTACCTGGGATCAGTTTAAATCATAAATATATAAAAAAAAGTCACCATTTGTCACGTGTCCCTTTCCATGCCCATTTTTCTTTACCTATACCTAGTAATATTATTCTATAGAAAAAAAAATGCTAGACTTTGCAAGTTTTTTTAAGTGCGTATTTATTGCATACATATTTACAAGTTAATCACAGCTACCATCAGAAATCCATTTGTCGTCTTCGTCACTGTCATCATCGTCACTGGCATCATTAGTACTTGGATTCGTTTCTAAAAGGCCTTGATGATGACAATAATTGTCCAATTATTGGAGTTCTGATGGCAGCTGTGATTAAAACATTTTTTTATTAATCCAAGACTTTCCTTTGGGAATGTTAAAGAACGCACAATTTTGTACAAATATAATTTACATCATTTTTTAATATTTATAATTTTGCCATACATATTATGATTATTATGAATTATTAATGTCAAATCAATAAATATTTAAAAGTTAGTTTTAGGTTAGAAATTAAAGAGTTAAAACTTTTTATAGATATGGATTGCAATATTTTCAGTATTTGTACAAAATTTTTAATTTATAAGTTAAAGCATTTTAAATTTATCATACAAAATATAATGACAATTACTGCAGTCTCACAATTTTAGTTAAAAGCTTGTTGTTCTGATATGACGAGATGACTAAAATCAATTTAACTTTATAAAAAGGTTAGGCATCTAACGTTAGATTGTACCGTTAGATTTGGGTATTTTATAACGTTTTTGTATAATATTAGAGACTAAACAACAATGTCACTTAACTTAAATCAGATTGGACTTTTTTATTTTGCATAACGTCTAGGGAATTGGTCAGTTAGAGGAAAATCTGATTATTTCGTACTGGATTTTTGCCGGATTTTTCCCGGTAACATAAATACAAGTTGTATAGTTAGTCCTTATTTCTGTCTTCTGATTTAGCTTAGATAGATAGATAGATAGACATTTATTGTTTCCGAAATTTCTACAATTTCATAACAAGACATTCAGTTTTATTTTATTCTTAGCTAAGAATCAGTACAAAAAAGGGGAAAAATAAAACGAAATAATTATACAAAATAAGTTTGTGTAGTAAAAAAAAAGAAAAATGTTGAAATATTAAAGTTACTCATTGTGGATGAATGATCTTAGTCTGAGTGCACTACCAATATAGTTATAAAGTTCTTTAATACAATTGTAATTGACATTTTCTAGGATATACATATTATTTAATAATACAACAACGTTGTTGTCACTATAATAGTTTTTTGAGGCAGGATAATCAATAAAGATGGCGAAAGTTAGCTGATTCTAATAAATGTTTTACCAAAATATTGAAAGTAGGCATTTTGGGCTAAAATTTTTATGTGCATAAGTATACCCTACGATAAGCATCTACATCTACATGTAATTAGATGCACTTGGCTTAAAGTAGTAAACACTCTTGGCAGTTATTTTTTTAGATTAAAAGATGTGTATCTTCAAACAAAAGTATTTAACTTGTCCCAAGAAAAGTGTTGCTTTTGAAATATTTTTAAAATTCTCTTGGACCTGGCACATTTGAGGCAAAAGCCATTTATCTTGTTTTAAGATTGTTAAAAATTAAATAATTTTAAATACTTTGTCCCAAGAATTTTTCTTTTGAGACAA
The DNA here is from genome assembly GCA_958510825.1 of Brachypterus glaber. Taxonomy (NCBI): domain Eukaryota; kingdom Metazoa; phylum Arthropoda; class Insecta; order Coleoptera; family Kateretidae; genus Brachypterus; species Brachypterus glaber. Next base: position 46,119,238 of record OY294045.1, on the reverse strand, counting down.
GGCCACTTGCATTTCACACAAGATCAAATAATTTTAAGTTAAAGAATCAGAAAGATCTTGGCAAGTGAATTATATTTTCATGTTAAGAGAATGCGCTTTTCGACGTATTCAAGAGTGCGAAGCGTTTAGCCTAACTTCATATGCCATTACCGCAAAGGATCCTTTTTTTCAGTGTGTGATGTGTAGTTTATATGTGCACATAAATGAATTTAAAATACATCGCAGAACACCCACATCACAGCTCGTCAAACGTAGGAAGAGACGTGAGTTTTTAAATATGGACACGCCCCTCAAACCACGCGGCTGAATTCACCAGTTCTTAGAGGTGCGCGTACCGCCTATCTTTCTTCCTCCGAATACTTTCTCTTTCTTTCTTTCTTTTACGTAGTCCGTCACATTTCCACGTCTCTACCTACCAGGCTTTGCTAGCCTCTCTGCGCGACAAAGAAAAACCTGATCAAAAAAACAAAAAACCAAACAGCTTGTTGTTGTAAATCAAACAACTGCACTCGTTTGTAAATACCGAACACGTTTACTTTTTTGTTGTTGTATTCTATACAATATATAATGGTTGGCGCATATGCAACTATTTAATGTTGAATACTATAACCTAATTATGTTATTAGTTACGATATTATTCTATCAGTGTAGTAATAGTAATTAAATTATATTTAAAACGTATATATATATATAAATATAAATGTAAATATATCTATATCCATATAAAGGATATATCCTTTTTAATTTTGATGTGATGATATAAGAGTGAATTTGTGAAAGAAATGAAAGCCATATCCAAATTTGCAAATTCGGCCTACGATATTTTCACTTTTAAATGAATCAATTACAAAAACAGCAAAAGTCTATGACTACGTTTACACGAAAATCAACTGCCGTAGTTATAAACAAGCCGTGAATATACACATTCCATTATATCACAGTACCTAAATGCATTTTGCATTTTCCCAAATACTTAGAAAAATAGGTAAAGCTTTTTTATATATTTTAATTTTCTTTTTGTGAAAAAGGAAAAATTTTTAAAGAAAATGTTAATAAAAATAAAAAAAAAACATTTTTTTTATATTAAGATCTTTTTTTTTTCATTTTTTAAAAAAGTTTAATCCCCTATAGCTTTTTTGTTTTTGGGGGGATTGCTTTCAAAATTGGTAGAATTGATCCTTGTAATAAAAGCATTTTTTCTAAACAAGTTACGTTAATCGGAAATTTCTTTCAGCTTTTTGTTGTTTAGTTTTCAGCTGCTGATTTTTTCTGCTTTTTGAGATAATAATTATTTTCAGTTATCACAATTATACAAAAATTTGAAATATTGAAAAAGTACGAAAAATCGGAAAAATAAGAGAAAATATTTGAATATATAATGGATAAGTCCGATGTTTATCAGAAAAAAGAGTCCATTAAACAACTTGACATCATTATATTTGTATGCCTCTCTTCAAAATCTATTAAAAATATATTTTCTATAAGCCTAGGCGTAGCTAACTTGTTCCCATTAATTTTTTATTTTAGCACTTAGCCTAATAAATTGTTTTAGTTGTTTAATGAACTATTCTTCCTGATTGATATGATGATATTAATCGAACTTTTCCATTAAATATTCAAATATATTTTCTTTGTTTGCCATTTTTCAAAAATTTGTCTATTTTTGATCACTGAAAATAATTAATATCTCAAAAAATAGAAAAAATCAGCAGCTGAAAACTAAACAATATTTTAAAGCGATAATTAAAAATAATAATTCGAAGAGGGGCAAAATGAGGTATTTATAAAAGTCCAATTTATTAAAAAAAAAATTAATTGAAAAAAAATATAGTAATAAAACTAAGCTAATTAAGTAGGGAGTGAAGCCGTACTCACAGGACCAGAACCGTGCTGTGGGGTATCATATTCCACTACCAGACACGAGGTCAGGAAAATGTTGCGGAATGAACACCAGCAACATTGGATAGATGCACCTAAAATGAGGCACTCTAAATTCTTTCTAAGGGGGCCAACCAAGAAAATAACCAGCTTACTTCTAGGCATGTCCAGGAGTCAACTGAGAGCAATAACGGGTATAATAACTGGGTACTGCTTACTGAACAAGCACCGACACCAAATGGGACAGACTACGAGCCCCGTGTGCAGGAGATGTGGGGAAGGGGAAGGTACTTTGGGAACGACTCGCTGGAACCAAACGAGATCATGAAACCGTACCTGGACTTTATAAAAGAAACCGTACCTGGACTTTATAAAAGAAACAGGGATCATATGAGGAGATCTGTGCTGTTAATACAAAGGTCACCAGGGACCAGGTGTTGAGGGCTGTGAACCCCGCACTAAACTAAACTAAACTAACCTAATTAATGGTACCTGATTCTGTACTATCCATAATAATAACTATTAATATAATTTTATAAAAATGACAGTTTCGGAAACATTTGAAATGGACTATTTCAAAATACCTTTAATATAATTATTAAAAACCAAAAATTGCTATAAAAAGCTAAATAATGATGAGCCATAGTAAATTCTCTTTTCATTTTTTTCCAGTAATTTTTTTTGTACCCGTTTAAAAAAAATAATTAAAAAAATTAAAAAAATATATATATTAGTTAGATAAAAAATACTATAGTATTTTTTATCTATACCTATCCAGATATATCTACATTTAGATATATCTACATTTTTAGTACCCCTCATGTTTAACAATATGCATAAGTTCCACTAGATTTCTCATATTTCGCACTGTGAGGTGTGAAGAAAAGTCTAAAATCTCTAATTTTTTAAAGGGAGGTCTGGTTCAAAAATAAAATAAAAAAAATAATTTACAAAATTGGTGAAAGCGCCATGGCGCCAACGCCAAAATATGAGCTTGGCTGTTCAAACGTAGGCTTAACGGCTAGTAACCAAAATAAGTGCAGAAAATATTGCAAACATCAAACAAACACCCACAAAAAGTCCAAACATAAAAAAAAACATAAACAATATCTAGAAAACTTGCTGATTTATATTCAAGTGTTTTTTTCACCTATGGTTGGCAATATCAGTATTTATAAATCTTAAAATTTTGTTACGGTTAAATCCCGATTATTAACCTAACCCTGTTTTTCAATTAATTCAATTAATAACTCTTGATTAATAAATACTAGTAAATACCGCAGAAAAAGGTGTTGTAAGTTAAAAAGCTTATTAATAAATACGGTAGTTAGGTTTCGTGTAAATCAAAACTACAGTAGATACAGTAGATAACAAACAAACACGAAGGGAACGATTCGTAAACGATTCCAAAAAGTCCAAACACATGTGTTTTAACTAAAGTTAATGAAAACTTTTAAGTTAATTTTTACTTGTTAAAATTATGGCTTGGTTACTTACGAAAAAAAGAAAATTTATCAAAATAACGTTTGTTCTTTGAATTTAAAAACATTGCGAAAATTGTGATGCCAACCCAAAACAAAAATCCCTAAATCTGTCACCAATTTAAATGTAAGTTTGGCGAAAACCTAGCGAAAACTGTAATGCCAGTTCGAAACAAAAATCCCTAAATCAGTCATCAATTTAAATGTATTTTTTTTTTAATTTTAGAGTAAAATAGAAAAAATTGTATTAAGCACTCGTTTCATAACACGTTTTTAGCTCACTAGTACTTTAGAAAACTCACCACAAGCGGCTCGTTTTCTAAACTTGTACTCGTGCGCTAAAAACGTATGTTATGAAACTAGTATCTACTTTAATATACTAAAAACGTATTCTTATTTTTTTTACTTTTCCGCTCTAGAGCGAAAAGTAGCTACTTTTCTGAACTAGTGCGGAAATGTGTCACTTTGCACACGTAAAGAAAAAATATATTTTTTTCAAAAACGGAAGATTTATTTATTTTTTTTTAAATACTTTTTATCCCATTTTAACCCCTAACCCGTCTATGTTTACCGAAAATCCCAGAGTATAACTTTGGATAATGAATCTGTGGTCTATATTTTAAGTTTTTAGCTAAACGAGTTGTCTAGTTATCGTGTTGACAAATTTTCTGGACACAACGATAGACAGAGACAGACCGACAGACACAGACAGACCGACAGACACAGACAAACTGACAGACAAGGGTATACCTATCTTAAACTATAATTATTTATCAAAATTTATACCGACTTTTATTTAAATTCATCCTAATTGATATGATCAAAAACTGTCATGAATATAATCATTTGCAAGATAATTTAAAGAATCGAGGCCAAAGTCACTTCAGTTCATCACTCCTTATGATATAAAAAAAGTAGGTTCTAGATGATAAAAATATTTTAGGGCATTTAAAAAAACACTTTTTTTTTTAAATTTTAAGTTCCCCTCCTCATGTCGTGAAAAATAATAAGATAATTCTGTGCCAAAAAATATATAACATACCAATTGGTATTGGCCAAATTTACCTCTATAACATATAAATATAAAAAAAATAATTGGGCATCAACCTACTTTATTTGAAAATTAAAAGTTAATTAAAGTGGCCCGACCCCAATTTATTTTTTTTTGGCACACTCATATCTCTACTCCTTTATATCTCTACTCTTTTACTTCTCTACTCTTTTACTTTTCTACTCATTTATATAACGTCTCTGTATATAAATTTAATTATTTTTATTAGTACACACTGTATATGTTTCATAATTTTAAATTTTAAATTATTACATATATATATATATATATATATATACGTATAAAGTATGTACTAATAAAAATAATTAAATTTATATACAGGGACGTTAAATAAACGACTAGAGAAGTAAAAAGTAGAGAAGTAAAGGAGTAGAGATGTAAAAGAGTAGAGATGTGAGTACGAGTAAAAAAATTACTCACTCACATATCTACTCTTATAGATCTCTACTCTTTTAGCCAAAATTTAACACAGAATTTTGTTTTGGTATTTTTTAGGACATAAGGGGGATATAGAATTTTTAACAAATCGTGGATTTTAAAATACCCGAGGAAATACCCTAACCTACATATTTATTATTTTTTTATTAACAGGTAACTATTAAAGTCAAAAACTTATTATTTAATTGAAATGGTATTACCTAGTAAATTACATACATATGTACTGTAGTATACAGTCTGTTCATCGCACGGGTTAGGTTTCCTTGGGATTTGCCGGTATTGGAATCGAAACCAAATAATTAGGAAGAAAAAAGTTTTTATGATTTTGAATGGAAAAAATTATGTCCGTCTGTTTGTCCATACGTTCAGAGGTCAAGAGGCCTGTATACAGTTTAGTTTTACAGATAATCATTTTAGAGGATTTCTTATATATTTTTGGTTAATTTTTACATAGATTGTCTCCTAATAACCGTAGTTTAGATTTTTTGGAAAGGGTTCTAACAATTTTATTTTGTTAATTATTCATTGAAAGCTATAGATTATAATAATTATAATCTATAATTATTGATTTGTCTATAAGTCATAATTTATGACTACTAAAAATGATGAACTTTTTAATTTTGAGTGGGCATAAATTATAAAAATAATATAAATAATTAAATAACTAAAACCTCAAAACTTATTAAAACATTTTCGAAAGATAGTAAGTGGGGGTGGAGATTTTTCAGTGGTTCCCCCACTGAAGAAAGTGCCTTTATCATGGGTTTTCTTCCTCCCCTTTTCCTCTTTTTTTTAGTAAGTGGAGGTGAAAACACCGTGACTATACAGGGTTATTTTTTTTAATGGAACAATGCCTCTTTTAACGTAAAATATCGAATTCAAACTCGAATTCAAATTTTGAACATATACATACTACATAAAATACACTATATTTGGCATTAAATAGAGTATTTTTATAATTTAAAATAACTGGGGGTGGAGGGATGAAAAAGGGGTAATCTGATACATGATACATGATTGAAACATATTCAAATTGTCTATCCAACGGTATATTAACTTTAAGCCGTTTAAAGACAGAGACACTTGCACCAACGTTTAAACTTGGATTATATAGACTAAACTGGGTTTAAGTTAATGCTGTTTTCTGATTAGTCGACCGTCAATTTAATCCAAGTTTAACGTTAAATCATCGTTGGTGCAAGTGGCCCTTAAAAAAAATAACTCTCTATTGGATAGCTATAGCTATTCTGGGATATACATATTAAGATCATTGAGAGAGTGTTGAGAGATCATTTTGTCTTCAGGGTAGCTATTAGATCGCCTCATGTGAAAGGAAGTGGTTGCAATTCCATAGCTTAAAAAGGTTCTTTTAAAAAAAATAACTCTCTATTGGATAGCTATAGCTATTCTGGGATCACGCTAGGCCTGAGGTTAACTTAAGTTTGAAACAGTGGTCAAAGCAAACAACCAGTGGATATGTGTAGAATGAGGTCTAGGCTATTCATAACCATCAACAGCAAAATCGCAGCAGATGGTTTGCAGAAGATACTGTTAAAAGTTGTTGGTGATGGCCTTGTTGTACCTTAAAATTTTAAAAATTGGGGATTTGAGTAATAATTGTAGCTAAGTTTCGTCCGTAGAATCCGAATCCGTTCACAGAATTGATCTATCTGTTTTAGTTTTCGAAAAAATTAAAATAAAAAATATGTTTTAGTAAACTTTCATCGCCTGTAAAAAAATAACTACACATGATATTAGATAAAGAATGTGTATAAATGACAGCAAATAAATTAGTATTTAAAAATACCATAGAATAATTCGTAAAATTGTGTTGTGTGACTATTTTAATATGGATTCTTTTTAAGAATTTTTTAGAAAAAAAAAGTTAGGTTGAGCAGTGTTTAGAAATACTTACACTTATACTTAAACCTATACACAAAATTTGACTTAAGTAATTACATGACAGTCTGTCAGATTATTTTTAATTTCCAACATGAGTCACGAAATAAATAGAAAAAAAATTTGCGTCGGGTGTGGTAATAAAATTATATTTAAAAAAAACAAAAGTTCGGAACATATTATAACGAAAAAATTAGAAGTATTAATACAAAAATTTTTATGCGGCCAGTTTAATGTGGAAGACTCAAAATTTCCGTCATCAATATGTGGTAATTGTCGGCTAACACTTCAGCAGTGGGAAAAAAATATATTTAAAAAAAAACTGCCAGTTATGCCTAATTTTGGTACCGAAGAAGATATGCTTACTAGAAACAGAAAATGTGAATGTTCATTATGTGAAAAAAGCCGGTATAAAGGACATAAAAAGGATACTCTACAAACCTCAACCTCAGATAAAAATGAAGTACTGTGTAAAATATGTTTTAGTAAAATAGGAAAAGGAAAACGGCATTCCTGTTCTTTGAATAATGCACGCGATAACATTCAAGAAATTGTTCAAACATTGCCTAAAAAACAGAAAGAACAGGTGGTTTCTGAAGCTTTGAAAACATGTATGGAGACGGACAACAAGAATGAAGACTTAAGTTTGTGTACAAAGGGAAGAAAATTGAGGGTGGCATTAAACCCAGAGGCTCCAAAGCCGATGGTATTTTCCCATCAAGCTTTACACAACTATAGAGTTAATACTGGATCATCTACCAATGAAATGAAGAAAATGACAAATTTTATTAGAACCCATGCTGGAAGAAATTCTATACCAGCATACTTTAGGGAACAAAATGCGGTTCAGTCAAGTTTGCTTGAAGATATATACAATGAGAGTTGCTTTTGTTTTGATGTTGAAAAAAAAAATGATAAAGAAGAGCGACCAGTAATTTGGGCCGATGCTGAGAAACTTCTGGAGAGGGTGATGGAAAAAAGAAATCAATATGGAGAAACATCAATTAAATTATTGGCTGATGGAGGGCAGGGATTTTTTAAATTGTCTCTCTCGTTTATTGTTGAGGACGATGAGCTAAACGAAAAAAAAAGAAGTCTTTATAAAGATGGGGGAACTGTGGGTAAGGAGGGAAAATTAAGTGGAGTTCATAAAATAATATTATTGGCAATTGTACCGTCTATAACAGAAACATATGAAAACATAAAAATTTTATTTGAACTTACAAAAGTTAATAATATCCCATTTAAATTGGTGGCAGATTTTAAATTAATACTAACAATAAATGGACTACAAACTGCAGCTTCCACCTACCCAAGTCCGTATTGTTTTGCTACTCTGCAAAAACTAAGATCAAAAACTATCATTGATGATAATGAAACATCTTCTGAAGAGATATCTTCAGAAGAATTAGTAACTGATCATGACTGTTTGCATTTAAAAACTTACGGAGATCTAAAAGTCCAATACCAAAAATACTGCGAACACGGTCATTCTAAAAAGTTTGCCAAAGACTGTGGCAGTACAGTGAATCCTTCGCTTATATGTGAGGAAGACCATGTCTTTATAATAGACAAATGTATATTTCCGGAGCTTCACGTTATGCAAGGTTTTGTTAACCGTATGTTTTGGCAGGGTCTGGTTCCCCTTTTAGGAAAAGAAAAAGCATTGCTTTGGCCAAAAAAATTACATATAGAACCAAAAGAATACCACGGTTTTCATTTTGATGGTAACGATTGCAGAAAACTGCTAAAAAATATCGATAAATTAAACGATCCCGATATTGTTTTAAATAATCCACTACAAGTGGTTCCCTATATAGGGGTTTTTAAAGCTATGGACAAAGTTGTCAGTGATTCTTTTGGCAATAAAACTGTTGCCAAAGAACTGGATGAGCACATTGCTGAATTGAAAAAAAGTTTTCAGGCAACTGGGGTTTCACAAAGTCTGAAAATGCACGTTTTAATATATCATGCAAAACATTCTTTGTATTTTCTTAATGGTAACGGGTTTGGTTTATGGTCAGAGCAACCTGGTGAAACCATTCACAAGGAGTTTTTAAAATATTGGAACAAATATAAAGTAATAGCAATAGACCATCCAAATTATAGCAAACGGTTAAAAAAAAGTGTAGTGGAATTTTCATCTGTAAACCTGTAAATTTTTAGTACTTATACAGTGTAATATAATATACACAGTTCTATTTAGGAAATTATACGATTTATAAAATCACTTTCATTTAAATTGGATCCGATCGTAGGTGATAACAAATTGGAAAAGTTAGTTTACAGTTGGTTTATAATCTACAAACAGCACTATTAATTGATTTGATTTTAATTTGAATTAGTTATTTATTTAGTTATTGTAAAATTTACAATAAATCATGGGGTTTGTGTTACCAAAACTACAAATATATTATAAAATACGAACTTTAACTAAAATGTTATTATTATGTTAATAAATAATTTTATAAACTTATAACAATAAATCGTTTTTCATTTATTATAAATTGATGATTTTAATTATTATTATTATTACTTATTATAACATAATATTATAATATGATAATATAATATTACCCATTATAATATGATATAATATTATTACATATTATTATTATTACCTATTACACACTGTGTAATACACAGCATTTGCCCATTTGGCTTTTTGTTTGGTCTTCCCAAAAAGCCAAAGGTCCATTTATTATATTATTATATTAGGTATTTATTTCAATTACCTACGTTACCTACATAGCTATAAATAGGTATATTTATTATAATATAATATTATTATACTATATTATAGGTAATGGAAAATTAAAGTATTACCTTAAAAGTTAGACTTATAGATAACTACCTATATCTCTACTTAGATAACTTACAGTTCGAAAAATTTGTGACATTAAAATGTCTAATAATTTTTGACAAAACAAATAGACTGCTCAACTTAGTATTTATTTTTTCAGAATGTGACCACAAGGAGGTCTTGCTTATTAATAATTATACTCATATTTTATGAATTATTCGATTGCATTTTTTAATACTAAGCCTTTCTCTGTCGTTTGGGCATAATGGAAAGTTAATATCTTTTATTGTTATTTTTTTACAGATTAACAAAGTTTGTAAAAACCGATTTTTGATTTGCATTTTTTTCGAAAACGAAAACAGATAGATCAATTCTGTGAACGGATTCGGATTCTACGGACGAAAATTAGTTACAATTATTACTCAAATCCCCAATTTTTAAAATTTTAAGGTACAACAAGGCCATCACCAACAACTTTTAACAGTATCTTCTGCAAACCATCTGCTGCGATTTTGCTGTTGATGGTTATGAATAGCCTAGACCTCATTCTACACATATCCACTGGTTGTTTGCTTTGACCACTGTTTCAAACTTAAGTTAACCTCAGGCCTAGCGTGGGATATACATATTAAGATCATTGAGAGAGTGTTGAGAGATCATTTTGTCTTCAGGGTAGCTATTAGATCGCCTCATCTGAAAGGAAGTGGTTGCAATTCCATAGCTTAAAAAGGTTCTTTTATAGATAAAGTAAAAATTACATTTAGCTAATCATAGTTAACTAGTCATTATCCTTAATTCATAAGTATATATCTGTGGCTTGGTTCTCAAAGGGCGGATGTCACTTTGTCAATAGCAACGTTTTCAAGTCAACTCTGATGTAATATTTTGAAAACGCTAATGACAAAGTGACATCCACCCTTTGAGAACCAAGCCACCAATATGGGGTAGTGGCTAGGGCGTGTACTTAGCAAGTCTACTAGGGTGAGTTCGACTCTCACTGACACCGATTTACCCTTTTCAATGAATTAATAATTGAAATTTGGAGAAGGCGATAAGTAAAGGGGACACTCCCTATAAACTGCTAGCCCACACAAGTCCTGGACAGGGAATGCTTAATTAAGTAGAATAGTATGAGGTTAAACTAACATGTAATGTAATGTAATGTAATATGTGATAGTAAACTATCAATTTCATTTTTGCAGGAAATACTTAGTTAGATACTTTATGCTGCCTATAATTACGTTGGGAATTCCCAACCAAGTTATTTCTTGTAATTAAATAATATGTTATGAAAATCATCATTAAATCATTGGTGCAAAGATAAAACAACAGTTTTCCTTTAAAATCTTTAGGAACGGCACGCCGTAAAGTATGGGGGGTATCACACCAGATTATATTTTTAGGTATTTTTACTGAGGGTAATGGGGGTGACTTAAATAAATTGACTTAATTGGGGGGTACAAAAGTTTCACTGTGTCATAACTAGGAATGTTAAATTTTAGCAAATATTCCGTATACAGTGCTTGTCTAAATTAACTTGAAATTTGGGCTACGTAAATAACATTTATGTTATGACCGAGTTTATTTTTTGTTATACAGGGTGTTTGGAGTATGACAAACTTGGCAGGGTGATAGATTAGGTCATATCCAACATGTTTTTTTGAATACGACTTTGACCTAAGACTTAAGGTCATAGAGCTATGTTTATTTTTCAATATTTATGACTATTTTTTTTAACTATCATAATATCGGTTTCAACCAATAAAAAACAAAGCATTACCATAACGACGGGATATTTTTGTCTCGAATCAGGTTTATTACAATATACAATATTACTATTTTGGCAATATTGTTTACGCACGTGAATAGTCCTGAATATATACCAGAAAATCGAATACCAGTTTTCTAGTTCTTTGATATAACAAGCTTAATAACTTAATATTATAACAAAATATAAATGCAAAATTAAGGCAATTTTTATGTCTTATTAGCTTATTTTTATTCAATATTAATAAAATTTAACGAATTTAGATCTTTTTTATTTCAAAAATTAGAAATGTCAAACAATTTATTGTCTCAAAATACATTAACATCAAATTAATTATTAATAATTATTATTATTCATTCAAATTACCTTTGAAGATATAAATTGTTAATTTTTTTTTTCAAAAAATAGTCCTGCAAATACACCTCCAGATTTGGTTTATTTTACCTTCTTTTCTTTGTATTTTTTTTCCTTTTGTACTTATGTACCGAATATAATTTTTGTTGGCATCCTTAATGTATGTTTGTTAAATTTTGTTTAATGATGATAATTTTTGCAGATGTAATCCAGAAAAATAATTGGTGCGCTCACAAACTTCACAGAATAGGTTAAAAAAACTTAAAACTTATTTTTGTTCTTTTTTTTTATTTTTAATCGAAAGCGATGCAGATCTTCGAATTATTTTCTAGGCAATTAAAGTTTTTGATGCATGTAGTATGCTATTAGAAAGAGCATTAATCAAATATGTTTTTTAAATAATTCAAAGATCTGCATCGCTCTCGATTTTATTAAAAAAAAAGAACAAAAATAAGTTTTTTTTTAACCCATTCTATGAAGTTTGTGAGCGCATTGTTTTTTTGGATTACATCTGCAAAAATTATTATCATTCATTAACAAACATACATTAAGGATGCTAACAAAAATTATTTTCAGTTCATAAGTACAAAAGGAAAAAAAAATACAAAGAAAAGAAGGTAAAATAGTGTGATATTTTCATAAATATTGAAAAATAATCACAACTATATGACCTTTAGTCTTAGGTCAAAGTAGTATTCAGAAAACATGTTGGAAATTACCTAATCTATCAAACTGCCAAGTTTGTCAAACACCCTACCAAACACCCTGTATATATGATGTTTTTAGGAAGTACATTGGAGGCAGGGGTTCTTTTAAAATATGATGTTTTTTTCAAATCACAGTGGTACCATGTATAGCGGACACTACACTGCCTATTGTAAGCATAATCACAGGTGGCATGTATATGACGACTTTAGGGCTTCTTCAGTTTCACCAAGATCGATAGTTTCAGGAGAAGCCTACATACTTTTTTATGAACAAGAAGGTCATCACAATTTTGAAGAGTCACGATTTTAGTTTTAATAACAATTTTTTATTTTTTTTTGTTTTTATTTTATTTTTCGGTTATATATTTATATTTTGTGTTATATTTTAATTTATTAAATGTTATTCTTTTTTAATGAAAATAGGGCTTGGTAAATTAAACTAATTTAATTTCTAATATTTATTTATTTTATTTTTCTTTTTTAAATTTTCAGTTTGATTCAGTTTTCAATTTAACGATATAACTAAAATTATTACAGTTTTGTTTCGCTCTCTTGATTTACTAGATAAATATTTCTTAAAATAAATTAAATTTTTGCCATGAAGAAACACAATAAAAATTCGAAGAATACAAAATGGCAAAAAAGTTTGTGTCTTGTTTTTCTTTTTTTTTAGTTGTTTTGTTTTTTTAAAATACCTATGAAGTAAAAAATACTACTACTAACAAAATATAACTTTCCTGCAAAGTTGAGTGAATACCGAAGTGAATACAAAACATTTTTTTATTTTCTTTTTCAAAAAATAAAAATAGTCCAAAAAAAAAATAGAAAAAAATTATTACAACATTGAATGTTCCAAAGTGGAGGTTTCTAGCTCAAAGCATTCTTGAGTTATCGTGGATACATATTTCCCTGATATGCAGACTAAAATACAGACAGAAAGGCAAACGTCGAGAAACGTAAAAACATATTTTTTTACATACGCAACACTAGGGCAATCATTCCCGGTATCTCGGGGCTGGAACAAGTTTTTGGCACCGGAATCTAACGCTCCCATCCGAGGACCGAAAGTGGTCCCGAAGTACCGAAATTTTAAATTTTACTACTCGTCGGGTGACTAGGCATGCCTGACTGACGAACAATAACTCGAATAATAATTTTTGAATATTTATTTTTTTTTATTTATTTATTTATTTATTGATATATACGGGTAAACCCCATTACAGTAAATTACAAAAATAGATGTGTTTCAAAAAGAAAACAAAATAAATAATTACGTGCCGTTGTAGTTGTATATAGGATTTTTTATGTAACTATTAAAATAATTATTTTGTATTTGGATAAAATTTAATATGAAAATATATTTTTTTATAAAAAGTTTGTTTTTTTTTTTTAAATTTATTTTAAATAAGACCGATCAATCGTTTTGGGGAGTTATTATTAAAGCTAACGAAATAAAATTTATATCAGTCAATATACACCCAAAAAGCGATATTTGTGCCTATATAAATGATTTGTACTTATCTGTGGAAAACACTGACACGATACTTTTCGCAGACGATACAACATTTTTAAGAACAAATAGAAATTTGGGTATTCTCCTGGAGGGCATGCGCGACACACTCTCAAATACCAAAGGATGGTTTGGTGCAAATCACCTAGCACTCAACGAAACCAAAACTGTCGAAGTTCTGTTTACCCACAGACTGACAGAAAATTTTGAAAATCCTAAAAAGGCAAAGTTTTTGGGCGTATATTTAGACCCAAAACTCACCTGGTCTCAACATGAATATCTGGCAAAGAAACTAAATGAAAATGTCTATTTAATTAGGCAGCTTTCTTCTACAGTAAGCTTGAATATACCTACTCTTCTCAGCTCAGATGGCATATGGTCTGATAAGCTGGGGTCATGCCTCTTGTATGTCAAGAATATTTGGACTTCAAAGAAAAGTCATGCGCATCATAGTTAAGATAGGCCATCAGGATGATATCAGAAGCAAATTTATTAAATAAAAAGTTTTAACTTTGCCATCACTATATATTTTACATTGCTTAATTTATATACATGAAAATATTCACTTATACAACATAAATAGTTCTTATCATAATTACGGCACTACCACTCAAAATAAAATAAGAATTGAATTTTTGAGGCTTCGCTCCAGTAGAAATGGCACAAACTACTATGGCCTTGCCTATTACAATCATTTACCAAAAAATATTAAAGATTTGCCTTTGAACCCATTTAAAACCTGGATCAAAAAATGCCTACTTTCTCAGGCCTTTTACAGTGCAGAGGAGTTTCTGCAGGAACTAGGGGAATTGTGAGACGTTTGTATATTATTTTTTAAAACTATTTTTTAAAACTTACTTATTTATTGACACTTTGACTTGTGTTAACACTTTTGTAATTGTGCTAGCACCAATAAAGATGATTATAATTAAACAAAAGTTTTCCACTGGCTTTTATAACATATACATTTTTTTTAACTGTTGCTTTAAATAATTATTTTAAAAAATGATTATAATAATAAACTATTCTTTATTCAGATAAAAGTGTAAAAAAATCAGTAGATTTTAACAAAATAATAAATTAGGATTATTCCAAATAAAATTATGAAACATTATTTGATCAATGTAAAAAGAATAAAAATATTTTTTTCAATTTTAGTATTTAAATTTAAATTGCATATAAAAATGGTGTCAAATAAGCTATATCTCAAAAACAAAAACTAGTAGAAAACTTTTGATTGTGCACAGTTATTGCTTGTTCGGTGTATAACACGGTATGTCAATTATTTTTTTTTAGTTGGGTTTTCGGGTAGGACTAGAAGGCTTCTTAGTGTGTTAGAAAATAAGATTGTAAATTTTGGCGATGATTGGCAATATCTCCCAGAATCAACCGGAAAATCGAAATATTCCACAGGGACAAAATTCTGAATTTTTGCATACGACTATTTTTGATACCGCTGATTTCGAATAAAACAACGAAAAAATTCAAAACAAAAATTTCGCGCCGGGGTGGTCCAAAATTTTATTTTTTTTTCGAGGTCTTTCTAAAAATGTGTCAAATTGCTTCTTTTGATTATGATTGATGTACACCAATGTCAATAACCAAAAAATTCATAACATCGGTCTACATCAACATAATCAAAAGAAGCCATTTGACACATTTTTTGAAAGATCGAAGAAAAAATTAAATTTTGGACCACTCTAATAGGGAGATTTTTTCTTATTTCTTTCGTTATTTATTCGAAATAATCAGTATGCAACAATTCCCGCTGTGGAATATTTCAATTTTCCGGTTGATTCTGGGAGATGTTCCCCATTGCCAATCATCTTCAAAATTTACAGGCTTATTTTCTAACGCATTGAGAAGCCTTCTAGCCCTACCCGTAAACCCAACTAAAAAAATCTAAAAAAGTCCAAACATTTTTCGACTCACCCTAGTGTATACTGACTAAAATAAATTTTATTCCGATAGCTCTAATAATAACGCCAAAAATGGTTGATCTGTTTTAGCTGGGACACCCTGTATATGATATATGCTACATGTTTTTTGTTTAAGACAAAGAAAAAAAATAGGGACAACATTTTTGAAAAAAAAATGTGTATTTTAATAGGTATATTTTTAGAATTCCAAAATAAAAGTAAAAAAATTAAAAAGTCTACACAATATTTTAGTTCCCGGGACCATGTTAAGTCTGTTGGTCCCTGGACTTTCACGCCCTATGTAAGACTTTCCCCGGGGAAAGTAAAATATGTTTTACTTAGTTACAGGTAAGCTTGTAAAAAGCTGCAAAATCTTTAAGAAAGAAGAAATAAAAGTTTATGAATGAAAAACTAACAACCTGAACTGTATGAGATAATTCTAATTAGGTAAATTAACAAAATTAACTCTTAATTTCTATATTTACGAACACTTTCTTTGCATTGTAATCGACCAAAACTACATCGACTTTCTCCCGGATTTACTTTGATGCGATACTGAACTCCGTTTTGTTTATAAAAATTCTTATGTAATATACACTAGCGTGGGCCGAAAATAAGATATAAGTATATACTCTCTGTACCTTATACATTAGACACAGGGCCGTAGCGAAGAAGATAGGGGAGAAGGTAAAAAATTACAACTTGTTTAGCCTAAAAATACAACTTTTTTCCTCGAGACAAAAGTTAATGACTAAAAAAAAGAAAGGTCCTCACCTCCAAAAAATATACAACTTTTGTTTTGGATCAATGAAATACACAACTTTTCAGGATGGGAGGGAGGGGCCCTTGGTTGTTAATTCTTAAGCCTTTAGAAATATATATTTTTTTATTTTGTTGTCCAAAATCACTTTTAGACTTAAGTTAATTCAAATATTGGAGGGAAAATGGGGTAATCCGGGTCCACTCCACACATAGGGGTGGATCCGGATATCTAAAAAAATAAAATAAAATTATTAATATTTTTGAGAACTTTTAGTTGCAACTAGTCAATAAGATTTCAAGAAAATTTAATTATTTGGTTTACCATTTTTTTATATAATGTAGAGGTTTTATTAGCAAAAAACCTAAAACTCGTCCGAGTTCACCCCAACTGACGGTAAGTACATAAAAAATCTGAAAAACATTTTTTTTAGCAATAAAAATTGTATTGATACATTCTTTTCTCGGAGGTCGCTCGAAAGTAAGAATTCAAAGGTTTTTCAAAAAGAATAATAAATGTTTAGCTCTATAGCAATAAAAAATGTTTACCAACGCCAAACTTCCTCGTAAAAAGTTATTTAAGAGCCACACTAATCATATGACTCACTGGTATATACCCATAACAAACTGATTCCAAAAGATACATTGCGTAAAATTGGTTATTGAAGGTTAGATTTTAAAATGTAGGTTACTACTCAATAATCGCATGTAAATCTTTTTTGCTTCATTCATTCCGGGAAAATATCAACAAGAAATGAAGAATTATTAAATAATTAAATTATATAACCAGGGTCAAATTACTTAAGGGGGGACACAGGGAAAATCCGAAGAACACAAACGAAATAATGTTATAAACAAGCCGTGAAGATATATAATGCTACCCGTTCCATTATATACTATTCACTGTGGATAGTGCATTGCATTTTCTTTAATAAAGCAATAATTTAAAACGCAAAATAAAATATTGCAGCCAACAAAGAATCAAGTTAAAAAACATTTTCTTTTTCGAAAGACAAACTGATTAAAAAAAATCAACAATTTTAATAAAAATATAAAAAAAAAATATATCAAAAAAAAATTTAAACAGATTTTTTTTGGCGATATTGGGAAATTCGAAACTATACTATAGCTTAATGTGTAGTGAAGAAGGTCTTTTTTTGAAACTAAAAATGCTTGGGTCCCGAAAATGTTGAACACCTTGGTTTGGTATACTCCACTTGCAAAATATAAGCGTCCTGGCTCAACATCTTGTGTCCCCAAAACTTTCTCAAAGTTGTGAAATTTGAGTTAAATACTGATTTTCCGAATACACTATGAGGTTTTTGAGGACCCAGGTTGGTGTATTCAAAACTGGTAATTATACATGTTATAAGTTATAAATATATTTTTTGTACATACAAAAGGCCGAAAAAGACTGTGTGTGTAATTTTATCGATTTTTTGAGAATATTAATATAAACGTGTAATTATTTTTTAAAGGTTTGGATAATCCTTGGTTAATTTTAAGTCAATTGCGTTAATTTAAGTTGTTATTTAGACATGTGTCAAGTCATAAATGTCATTTTTTGCACGTAATTTAAACGATTATGTTTTGTTTGTTTGTTTGATTATGTCACATTTAAAACCTGATTTTATGCCGAATTTTCGCAAAAAATAGGTTTTAAATGTGACTTATTCGTCCTGTTTAGGTACAAAAAATTATATTTATGAATTAACACATGTCTAAATGATAACTCAAATTAACGCAATTGACTTAAAAATAACCCAGGATTATTCAAACCTTTAAAAAATAATTTCATGTTTTATTTGAATATTCGCAGAAAATCGATAAAGATACACAGTATCAAACGTGTCTTTTTTGGCTATTTTATGTCCAAAAAAATTACACTTATGACTTAAAACATATATAATTACCATTTTTGAATAGACCAAACTACGAGGGGCTGACCGCATCTGAAATTTGTACAAAAGAGTTCCTTTTTGCAAAGAGTTCCTCAGAGTTCTTTGGGAGTTCCTCCTGGGTTCCTTAAGAGTTCCTCTCTGAAAGGGGTAATTTTTGGTAAATAAGCTGTAGAAATTACCGCTGTGCAAGCACTACTGCCAATAAGGCATCCTCAAAAAAAAATTTGTCCCTGACGGTTTCATAAAACTTGGCACCCCTACAAAAAAAGAAGTTGGCGCCCAAAAAAATACCTTCATAAAAAGAAGCTTTGTCCCTGACGGTTTCTACCAAACTTGGCGCCCCTTCGAAAGAAACAGAAATTGGCGCCCCAAAATACCTTCAGGAAAAAAAGCTTTGTCCCTGACGGTTTCTACCAAACTTGGTGGCGCCCCTTCAGAAGAAAAAAATTTGCGCCCCAAAGTAGGATGTTTTGATAAAGTGTTTATAACGATCTAGTTTGAAAATAAGAACGTTAATCCGCATGGGTAATAAATAATAATTGTACAAAAGAGTTCCTCTAGAGTTCCTCGGAGTTACTCCGGAGTTCCTCGGAGTTCCTCCAGAGTTCCTCCTGAGTTCCTTTGGCTTGTACCAAAGATTTCCTCGCGGTCAGCCCCTCGCCAAACTAGGTATACATGAATCTAGAATTAAATACATTGTACTCAATATTTGACTCAAATTTCACAACTTTAAGAAAGTTATGGGGGCACAAGATGTTAAGCCAGGACGCTCATTTTTTGTAAATGGAGTACCACCAAGGTTTACAACATTTACCGGACACAAACATTTTTGATTTCAAAAAAGTACCTTTTTCACTACACGACTTATCTCGGTAACTATAAAAAATAACTTTTTGAAATTTATTAATTACTAATGTTTAGCTCCCGACGAAATATGGCCATTTTCCCCGAAAATGGCCAACCCTATTAGGGTGTTTGTACGTTTTCTTGTAAGTATATCTGAGTTCTTAATTTAACGAAATCAAAAATAGGTCGTTCCATTTGAAAAATTAACGCAAAATGGCTTTAAAGTTGATGATTAAAAAAAAATAAAGCCATTTTCATGGAAAAAAAAAACAAAAATCAGTTTTACATAAAGAGTAAATTCTTACTAAGAGCCTACTACTAAAAGATTTGAAAAGTCAAGTTTCAGAAATATTCCAATATGGACGTCAGAGGAAAGCCATGTTGTTTTTAAGAAAAATGACTCCTATGGCGTGCACCATATTTAATGCAAACATCGAATTGTGATATATCAATGAAAAGAGAATTTAAAGACAAATCTAAAAATGTAAGCCAATATATAGAATTCCATTTGAAAATCAAAAGTGGTATCTTTTATAACTACCATGCAAAAATAGGGGTGCTTAGGGTTCATACGAGGGTTTATATAAGCTCTGTAAATTTCAAAAAGTTACCTTTACGGAGATCAATCGTAGGCAATACTTCTTGTGACACCCGGTATAGCTATAGCTAAAAACAAAAAAGAGTAGGAAACTTTTGTTTGGGCCAAATTAAAGATAAGTAGGTCTATACTGACTGGTAAAAATTTCATTTTGGTATCTTTGTTGATAACGCCACAAATTGTCAACGTCTACGCGCTGTCAATAGTATATTTCACAATAATTTGCCGCGGTCTCACGAGACTACTATTCATTCAGAATTTTAATGCAAATTAAGGGTGTCCTTAGGGTGTCCCCTGGAAAGTAAATACATAAGTCAGCAAAAGACACTTTACTCCAGAGAAATAGGGGAGAGGGGGGTACAATGTGTCACTTTTTTTATTTTAATTTTTTGCAAGAAACTGAAGTAGTTAACAATTACTTTGATGATTGTATGTAATATATTGATGTTTTGGCAACATTTTCCTATTGTCAAATAAAGGAAGATTATTACCTGGAAAAAAAAATTATTTATTTGTAAGTTAGTGTCGATTGACACAGTGTGTCCCACTGGAGGGGTAGATTGTGTCACATAGTAGTAAACATTGTGTCAAATAAAAATAAAGCCAACTCCTTTTAAAACTTTTAATTTAAAAGGGAAACATAAATACATGAAATAAATGAACGCTAGGGGTATAGCAATCAAACTTATAATGAGAAACTAAAAAAGCGATTAAATCTATGAGAAAAAAAAATATTATGTAACACTATAGTAATCCAAATTAAGGGGAAATGATAGCATTCCAGATGTTCTAGATGTTTTTCCTACCCTTTTTGGAGTTGGTAATTTGGCCAATTCTATACAATTTTTTAAGAATGTAAAAACAGCATTTTCTACAAAATTTGCTTTTTTCGTCGATTTCAAATGTAGAATCTGATACTCATGTTGTGAATGACTGACTATTTTTCCTACAGAATAAATTGGGGTTTTATGTGAAACTCCTTCCTTAACAAGCACATAGTCATTAACTTTTAGATTAATGTTTTCACCTGCATCAAAATAAACTTCATGTGTTTCATATTCATCATGGGAAATACTAAAATCCGAAGAGGTTTCATCATGTAAACTTAAACTGTCGTCCTCACTGCTACTGCTAGTATACTGGGTTTTTGATTCCTCAAGGAAAATATTTTTCTTCACAGCTTCTTTTTTATTTTTTAATTTTCTGTTAGTTAAAACATTTTTCTTGGCAACCTGTGTTTTTTTTTTTTCAATTCTTTTTTACTTTTTTTGTTTTCAAGCTCTTCACATAAAGCATCTTTAATTGGAGTATTGGTTAAAATTTCACTTTTTCTCTTACGCCTATTTTTGTTATTTTTCCTGGCTTCAGCCTTGGAAAAGGGTTTTAATTTTTCTGCTGTAACAATATCTCCAGCTAAATGTTTTTCTAACCCAGGTGTAAGATTTGGACTTTTTTCTACAGGCAAAATGATAGATTCGTGTGGATCTATAGAAACGTCAAAGTTAGATTCGCCTGGATCTTCTAAAGAGCTGCTAGTGCCTGGAAAGTTAACAGAAATATCAGCAACTAGATTTGGCACAGGTCTATTTGTGACTTCAGATCCTAAATAGTCCACTTCTGTAAAAATATTTCTGTTAATTGGCCAGATGCCAGTAACATTAAATCCACTTGATATATTTTTTGGTATGAAAGAAATTTCATATGCCTTACCACATAAACCAGCTATATCATAAATACTAATTGTTTTTCCGGGATTAGTAATCATCCAATCGTTGCAGGCAGAATTAAAAGCTGTTTTAAATGGCTTAAATACAGTGCGATCTAAAGGCTGTAATTTATTGGATGTATGAGGTGGCAAAGTTACTAAAATAATGCCATTATCTTTGCAAAAATTTAAACTGCCAATTGTAATGTGTGATTCATGGTTATCAAACACAAGAATAACTTTGTTTTGTGGAGTGCACCTTGTATGTTTTTGAAAATGTTTCAAGACGTCTACAAATATATCACCATTCATCCAGCCAGTCTTTGTAGCATATCCTGTGGTTCCTGCGGGTGCTCCTATAATCATATGGTCTTTATAGTTGACTCTTGGAAATACCAAACATGGAGGAACTGAACTTCCATTGGCACATATTATGCAACACGCAGTAACCAGTACGCCTCGCTCTCCAGATGTAATCTGACCGACTTGTTTTTGACCCTTTAATGCCACAATTTTTGGAGGATTATGTACAGTAGTTAGTGCTGATTCATCCAAGTTATATATACATCCAGGGGATATATTTTCACCAAACTGTTTGTAAACTTCTTCCAAATTGTCAAAAAAAAACTTCAACATTTTCTTTGTTAAAGGCAGTTACTCTTGCAAGGCTTCTGGCTTGCGGACAGAAAGCATAGGAAATCTTTTCTTAAATTCGTAAAACCAGTCAAAACCAGCAGATTTATTTTCTCGCCAGCTGGTAGGCACTGTTAAGTTGTTGGCAATGGCTAACTGATAAGCAAATTCCATAACTTGTTTTCTTGTAAGGCCGTGATGTCTATTTGCTATATCTATTATGTAGCTTGCAAGATCCGCCTCTATTTCAGATGTTAAAACTTTTTTAACACTATAATTTGGTTTATAATGTAAATTTTCTCTTTCGTCCTCAGGAGCAGCTTTATATTTATTAACATACCGCTGTAAGGTAGTTCTATTTATATTTAACTCTACAGCTAAACCTCTTACACTACAATTTTCATTGATTACCCGAAGAACAGCGGTTCTCATACGGACTGGATCTATAAGGCCTCTTTCGGTCTTTCTTTTTATATTCCGAACTATTTTAAACGTTAATTTTTTAAATCTAAAATCGAAAATAAAAAAAAATGTAAGCGGGGTACAGTGTGTCATGACACATTGTGCCCCATTTTATTGTGACACAAGGTGCCCCATTTTACCAACTGGGATAAATAGGTGTATAATTTTTTTTATGTGATATTAACTTACCAACCTTGTATAAATTATGTGCTCTAACAATGCCACAATACAAGACAATAAACAATATTTTCATATGAAATTGCTAAGGTCGCCAAGGAAACATTTAACTGATATTTACAATATTACTTTTTAGGTTAGAAAACATACACGCGCTCTTTTAGAAGGCCCAAGGTAAACTAATGTTATCCTATCAATATACGTCGTTAAATAACATAAAAATGCGTATATATACAATATTTCGCGCTAAGAAAAATATACTGGAGGCGCTAAATTTAAAAAGACACACTGTACCCCATGACACACTGAACCCCACTCTCCCCTACATATGATTTTTTCTAATACCTTCATAAGTTCACAGCGAGGGGTAAACCGCTGACAAAATATTGTACACCTTTAGGAGGAAATCTTCAAAGATTTCCTCCAGATTACATCCAAAAGTTACTTCGAGTTTCTAAGATTTCCTCCAAAAAGGAGAAAATCTTTAAAAATTTCCTTCAGATTACCTCGTAACCTTCAAAGATTTCCTCCAGATTACCTCCAATTTGTACATCTGAATTCCTCTGCGGTTTACCCCTCGGTTCACAGTGATTCGCATAATATGCGAATATTATGAGAGCGCATATTTTGTACATACGAGTCTCACGCGTAATCAATACGCAATTAATTTTGTTATCTGAGTATTATAATCATTCTGCAGAAATTATCGAGAAAATTATAAAAAAGGATTATACCTACCATAAACATTATTAAAGAACCTTAATTAACAAACATTTTATATTGTATATTAATTAAAACTCAGAATTTAATAAAAAATGCATAAAATCTTTTTACAAAATGTATTTTTTCATAATAAATATTTAAAAATAGGTAAAATTTTTTGTAGTTGTATTAGGGGGAGAAAAAAGTGTCAATTTCCATCCGAAAATTGGAAAATACCACTTTATATAAAGGTATTAAAAAATATATGTTTTAATTTTTTTGTCAAGTTTCTTGATGTATACTGCCCTACTACGCTAGAAAGCAGTAACTCCATTTGTCGCCTAGCGAAGTTTTGACGTCAACTCTGATGTATGTAAATTTATAGTAAATTCAAACTATTTAAAAGTCTGTAGGTATTTTGCTTTCCCATTTTGAAAATTTTCAAAATTTCGGAAAGCCTTGTATTCGTGCAAAAATTTTCAACAGGGGGTAAAAACAATAATTTTTCACAAAAATTTGAAAATTGCTTTAGGGGTTTTTGAGGTTGATGAAATTGAATATGATAATAATTCCGCCCCCATGGGGGCGAGAGGGTAAATATTTATAAATATTTTCAGTATTTTCGTCAAAATTGGTATATAGGGGTTTTTGGGGACGACGAAACTGAATTTGATAATAAAATTTTTCTAATTCCACCAACTAAAGGTTGGGGGGTATTTTTTGTGAAAGTGGGTATATAGGAGTTTTTGAGGTTGCTAAAAGTAAATCGGATAATAAAAAAAATCCAATTTCGCCCCCTGAGGGGCGAGGTGTAGTTTTCGTGAAAATTTGTATATTGGGGTTTTTGAGGTAGCTAAAAGTTAATCTGATAATAAAAAACTCCACCTCCTGAAAGGTAAAAAATCCATTTAATGCGCGGAGGTGAAAAATGGGAAAGCGATTTTACTGGGCAGTGTATTTTCTATAATTTTATTTAGATTTCTTTTTTTTTTTAATTTTTATATGAAATATAGCAGCAGCAGTTATAAAATAACTAGGTAATTTGCGTCTCAGTTGAGACAATTACTATGTCTGGAAGAGAATAAGGTAAGATATAACAAAAAAAGATTAAATAAAAACAAATGTATTGGTAATTAACAAAGTACAACTGTTAAAATATAACAAATAAAAAAATCTACACTATATTTTACATTCAGTACTTAAGACAAGAAAATAAATTGCACAAAATATGCCTTTATCATAATTATAATTATTGTTAATACTACAAATGGTTGATGCATAGTTATTTAAAAATATTACAGTAATTATAATGAAAATTCTGTATACAGTATTATTTTCTAAATATATTTATATATAATATTTACATACATTACTTATATTTTACATTATTTATTTATATTTCCCTGATTATTTCTAATTTACGTCATATTTTCAATATTTGAACCAATTTTATTTTAAATGATTTTAAAATACTGTATAATTCCAATAGAAATATTTACAGTTGGGCGCCGGACTTTACAGCGAAAAAATCAACCGCGAAGACCATTACCGCGCAGTCCATTACCGCGATTACCATTACCGCGACAAGCCATTGCCGCGCATGTCCCTTACCGCAAAGACCATTACCGCGCATGTCCCTTACAGCGAAGACCATTACCGCGCAGTTCATTACAGCGAACGGTCTTTACCGCGTATGACTTTTACAGCGATAATCGTTATATATTATTTTAATTTTATGTAAGGGTATTTCCGTGGGATTGATGGCAGTTTGGGTTGGTTCGTTTTTGTTTTGGTTTGGATTTTTATTGGTAAAGTGGAACGTTTACTAATTCTACTCAAATATCTGTGTTTGGGATTTTTATGTGTGTTTTTTTTTAATTTATATCGACTGATTTTTAAAAATCGCTGAATAATAATCAGTTTAGTACGAATCGTCAATCGAAATAATGAAAAGCGCTAGGGGCAAAAACCTCGCGTATATAAACATTTCATATACAGGAAAGAAAAGACTGTTAAAAATAGAAAAAAAATTGTAAGTGCGTAAATTACGACATGCTCTGTTGCAAGGGGCGTTTACATACTTCGGACGAAAACGTTAAAGAAAAGTAGTAATGGCCACAACCCTGACCCAGCAGCTATATCAGTTAGAACTGATTGATTATTTTCTGCTAAATGTTTATTTTTTTTATCTTTTTTTCTTCAAAAAAAATTAAAATTATTGTGGGCGGTAATGGTTTTTAAAGTCCATGCGCGGTATTGACCCCTTTGCGGTTATTTTCTTCGCGGTAATTACTTTCGCGGTAAAATCTATGCGCGGTTAAATCTATGCAAGGTAAAGTCCATGCGCGGTTACGGTGGCGCCATAACGGTTTCGCGGTAATGGACTGCGCTGTAAAGACCCCTACCCTTTTTTTAGTCATCAAAATTTCTGGCAGGGGTAAAAAACAATTTTGGGGGTAATGAGCTTTTTTAGTTAGTTATCAAAATTTTTGGGTCGAAAACAAAGGTTTAATTACACTTGGGGGCCCCAGTGCGAAACTGTGGGCACCATTACTGGTTGAGAAAATTTTCAATCTTTTTGCGGGTGGTGGGAATATCGTGATCGTAATCTTGGAAATTTAAAATGAGTTATTTTGGTTGTCTTGGATAAAAGACTTGCTATGGCGGATGAGTTCTGGTTTTATGGGATTTCGAGATATTTTTGAATTTGGGTGTTCGTCATAAACCACTGTTGCATATTCATAAAGTAATCAATTGCAATTCCCGATTGCGGATAAATTCGGCAAAACCATGGAGTCAAGCAAAATTTACATAGTAATTAAATTATGTTTATTCTAGTTTAAAATATAATCATAGAAAAATGTATTATTATAGCTTCTTTTAGATGGCTGTAAATATTTATATTGCATATAAAATAATTTCTTCTTGCTGCATACAGCAGATTTGTTGAATTTATAGGCGAAAATTTGGCTCTTAGGCGCCTTTATTTATGTATCCAAATGTAGGCCCAAAGCTTTACTTGCAAAAAATGTCAAGTGGAGGATATATTTTGTTTTGCAGAAAAGGGTAGGTGGTACGTATAAGTGGTGGCTTAATAAAATTAAAAGTAGAATTTAAAAATTCTTCAGGAAGTTAAATAGGGCGTATCTTTTCTTGCTTTAAGACTAACGACTCTTTACTTTCAGGCAGTAGAACGACTGATAAAACGACCCTTAAATTGTGAACGTACCCTATTGGTTTCAACACTATACGTTATATTCCAAGGGGGTGCCGCGAAGGGACATCAGCCACTTTGCAATTTAGTTACATACAAATAATAATAATAATAATAATTATTATTATTATTATTATTATTTTAAAATTTGGTTTGGCATTGTTTGCATCGTTTGTTAAATTTAAATATTTAATATTCCTAATATTTCTAAATTAAAATAAAATTTTCAATGTAACTTATTTATCATATTAAAAAAAAAGAATAAATATATTTTTTATAATAGTTGTCAAAATAATATTTAAAGAATAAAAATTATTGCAACGAGATTTAATGGTGCACCATGGTCTTCTCTCTCCTATATTATTTATGGATCTATTTTATTGTGACTATATTTTGCACTATAAAAAACAAAAACAGATAATGCTAAGATTAGATAAACATTACCAACTGAAAAATTAGGCACGATTTGAATACACAGTAAAAGATGGTGTTTGAATCTACATAAATGAGTGGTCTCGCGAAATGAGACCTGAAGGCAAAACATGATTTTTGGCTTTCTGGGGTTCTAAATGCATTTAAACCCAACTAAACATTTTTTCCTTCAGGTTCCTTTTCGTGTCAATACTCACAAATAAATATTATCCTTTAAGGGCCATTATATTCACCTAAAAGTAAAGTTTACGATAACACGCTAGCGACCGGTGTATTGACAAAAAGTTGGGACCGGCACATATATAATGTAGTGTGACACCATATTGATCTCACGGTGTCCCGGAGGCAAATCAATGCGTGACACCGCTTACACTTCACCCGGTCGGTAACGTGTTAACGTGAGGGGTAAACCGCAGAGGAATTCAGGTGCACAAATTGGAGGAAATCTTTGAAGGTTACGAGGAAATCTTTAAAGATTTCAACCTTTTCGGAAGAAATCTTTGAAGGTTACGAGAAAATCTTTGAAGATTTTCTCCTAAAGGTGTACAAAATTTTGTCAGCGGAATACCCCTCGTGTTAACTTTACCAATAGGATAAATACCGAATGCTGCTTTCTCTTTGGTGGTTGCTATGCGACCGAGGTATACTACTAGGCACATTAAAAGATAATATTTAAGATTTAGTTAAATATGCATTATTTTCTTTTGTATCTTTGCTTAAAAAATATATTTTTTTATTGTCTCCGGATTTTTACATTGTAAATAAATCAGGAAAAGAAAATATTATTTTGCTTGGAATAGGAATTCTATAAAAATTGGATGTTTTTTTTTTGAAGAAAAACTGACCAGGGAAATAACTAAAATATTTTGGATAAAAAAAAACTAAAAACTGACTAGTTTCAACCAGGTTTTTAAAATTTCTTTAAATAATTGGGTATAATAGCACTGTCCAGCAAAAATCTGAAAATTCTAAAAAGGGTAGGTATATTTATTTAAATTTTATTTATGTCCATTTTATGTCACATAAAATTTATCCCAAAATGATTTTGTCCTAAAATGTTTAATCCCTGTGTATTTAGAACAAAAAAAAAAACATTTCGTCCCAAAAATATTTAATTTTAAGAATATTTACATAATAACTTGTATTTAGAACGGGGGTTTCATAGGTATGGTTGCGACTAGTCTATAGACTAATCTAATTTATCCTGTAAAATAAATTAATTAATTAAAATCTCTGTTAAAAGTTTTAATTTAAATATTAGTATAAAATTAAACATAAATTAACAATTGTTAATTGTTGTGTTAATGCACAGAACCCCCACAGCCTTTATATGATTTTGACATTCACTGAATTCGGATAATTTTTTGATATATTGTTAAACATTTCAAGTGCATTACAACCATTGTTTTCTTTTTTAATCGCATGGCTAGTTTTGGAGTTATGCGCATTAAAATATGACCAGCTGGCGAAAGGCTTCTGGCAACAATTTACCCTGCCGTTCATAAGTACCATCCTTCTATGAAGTAAGGTTATAAAAAAAATCAATTGTCATTAATTTTGTAAATTTGGGGGAAAAATAATTTTAAATAAACTATTTGTAAGGGGTTCAGCGAAAAGGTATATTAACAAAAAAATATATTTTTGCGGTTTCCGATGAATTCCAGTTAATTAATGAAAAATTAAAAAATTAACACTTTAGCGGCCAGATCGGTCACTGATAACCCACAAGTAATATCCCACCAGGCCAGAGCGGTCACTCATGACCGATCGGCGCCTCTCATTTAAAATTTTTATGACCGACAATACAAAGATTCCACCGAGGCACATGCCCGCTTTGGCCCTGTTGAATACTACAGTCAATCGAATTTTTAAAAATATCATTTACATATTGGTCAAATAGTGAGAAAATGAATGACAATTTTCTGAATAGAAATGTTTTTTTTTGCTAAAAAACCATTCAAAAGAAAAAAAATTATACAGATGAACTTTGTAAAACTATTTCATGTAAATAAGGGAAAAAAATTGCCCAGATGGACAATTTTAAAAAATCAGCTTGGCCGTTAAAGTGTTAATTGATTTTTCTTTTTGGCTAAAATACTTTTTAGCCGAACCACTCACATTTTATTTAAATAATTATTATTATAGTATATTCAACTTCAAGATGAAGTAAGCGTAAACAAACGCAAGAATTTCGTGACAGGGTAGGACTCAAATAAAATATTTTTATATAACGGTCCATTGTAATGCATTGTACGCTTCATCGCAAGTGCTTACGTACTGACCTGTTTAATTTTTTACATCCCTACTCTCACAACATTCGAGTGTTTTAACCAATGAAACTACAAGCCAGCTGCCGTCGGCGATTCTTTTGTTTACTTCTATGTTGAAGTTGAATATACTATATAAGTATACTTGGATTATAATCCGAGGTGTACGTAATCATTTGATTCCATCAAAATTATTTCGAATGTACAAAAACTTAATGTGACTAAGTGACTAAATCATACTCTTTCAATCCGATTGGTACAGCTAGCGACCCTTCATATTATAACACCACAGAAGTAGTATCGGAATTTACCTTAAATAACGTACTTTGATTATTTCTAAGGTACAGTGTTTGACTTAACTCAGGCGTCAGTTATGTTATTCATATTTAAATGCACATTACTCCAAAACGAACACACCCTAGTAGAAATTTAAAGTTAGAATAACGTTTTTCTAACGTTAGAAAACTGTATAAAAGTACATTATAAAATATGTGAAAAAAAAAGTCGCTTTTTAACGTTAGAATCAAACGTTAGTTACAAACGTTAATCTAACGTTAGATTTTTAAGTTAGAAATACGTTATTTAATAATACTACTACTAATTTAGTACGTTTAATTTCTAACTTTCGGAGGGGCGTGGCCAACTAGGAAATTTATACCTGCATCATAAAATGGCAGCTGGAGACAAATTTATTCATATAAATAAATCTTAATATATTTTAGCAATCATAATATTATAAAACATAGTTTCGTTACATTTATTTATAAAATAGCCATCTTTTTAGGTGGCCCTAAATATTTTTCGTGTAATATGCTGTTATACTTTTACCTCTCAGAAAACTTTATATTTAGTTAGTTAATATTTATTTATACATTCAGAATCTTAAAATATTTTCTCAATTCTAATACAGCGTTGCCAGACTTACTATAATTTTGACTTTTGGGGGATATTCTTTTAAAGTTATTATAGAAATAAAATAAATAATTATCAAACCTAGGCACATAGCTGTCTGAAATGAGTATTTTCTACTATAGCTTACGTATTAATAATTGAAATTTAAAAAATATTTAAAGTTAGAATAATGTTAGAAAAAGGTTAGAATTTATTTGTGTAACTAACGTTAGATTTATGTATTTTATAACGTTTTTGTCAAAAGTTAGTTTTTAAGGTTGGATTTATATATTTTATAACGTTTTTGTATAACGTTTGAGACTAAACATAAAAATGTCAGTAATCTGATGTTATTTTAAGTTAGATTTGTGGACTTTTCTACCAAGGCAATTATTTTGATCAGTTTAAATACATATAATATATATAATGTACAATACATCAAAAAATTAGCCAAATCCACCGGCAGCCAAATCCATTTAAAGACAGTGCGGGGTTCATTTGTAATAACTGATAAAAAAGTGGGGTGAAATATATTTTGAGACGAAATGGCGTTAGTATGAATATGTAGGGGAATTAAATTTAGTCAAATAAATGTATTTTTGTACGAAATGACTTTGGAATGTATCTGTAATTGGATGAATTTGTAGTGGATTCAAATGCGTGGGACGAAATCTCGCTGGATGTAATTTCTTTCAATACAATTTAGTGTAACCCATTGAAAGTAATTGAATCATTAAGCGTGGGCCACCCTGTATACCATTTGGAATGGGTAGGTTTCCTCAATCTTGTTTTGATGTTTTGGGTCTTCTCAAGGTATAGGAATTTGGATTTGAAAGCAACTGATTTGAAAAACTTAAATTGTTTTTGCTGTACAGTGATTTTGAAAGGGTTTATTAAAACAAATCAAAATTTAACGCCGTATCTCAGCTGTTAGTGTGATTCTGATACTGTATTTGAGGCTGGAGTTCCTGAGCGTATTCCATACCGAAAATTTGAGGATCGAGTTGTGACTGACTGTCTTGGCTAATTTCAATGTTGTCGGAATCATATTTCGCTCCTCTTTTAAATCTGCCATATAAGGAAGAGTATGGTAAGTTATAATGGATTGCTGCCTGGTTAATGGACATGTGTCCTAATCTAAAAAAAATGCAAACAAATACATATTATAAACCCATCAAACAATGTTTCGTTGGACGACCGTTGGCAAACATACATTGGGCCTACATACTGACAAGACATCAGCCGCTCTAAGGCTGAATACGACGGGCCAATGTTGGCAAAACTGCATTGGTCCTACATTGCCGCCCGAAGGCCGTTTTAAAAACAACGATAATTTCGATCGTACATTGGCCAATCTGAGGCCGCAGTCTTATAAACTAACGTACAATGATTAATTTTCAACTTAAAAATTAAAAATAAATCGTTGGCCTTCGGGCGGCCAATGTTAGCCCTGCAGTATTGCCAACATTGGCCAATCGTATGAGGCCGTACGGCAGCTAATGTCTCCTCAGTATATAGGCCCATTGTGGGTTTACCAACATTGGTCCAATGTAGAAAACAATGTTTGGCCAACGGGCGGCCAACCAACCAATGTTTGCTGGGAAACAATTAACTTATTACTATATTAGTATGTAAAATTTTATAAAGAAATACCAATTTATATCTTTTTTAAGTATATCTTTTTCGGGTTTGTTTTTATCAAACTTAATAAAGAAGGGAGGACATATTTTTAAATTGAAAAAGGGTAAATCTATTGAGAATGTTATGAGCTTTAAAATTATGTATATTTTAAAGCTCATAAAATTATCTATCGACCATATGCTTTTTATTATTTTTTTTTGGGGTTAAAAAAGTGTTGAATATGGGAATTTTCAACAAAGCTTCTTAAAAAAAATCAAACAAATTTTGATTTTGATTAATTTAATGAGTCAAAATCGCTTGCAAAAACGTAAATTATACTTTTAAACTAATTTTGTATTATACAAATAAAAATAAAAAAAAATCTGAGGAAATTTCACTTTTCAACAAAAATCTGACATATATGTTTAAAAAATGTAAAATTATATGCTTAAAAAAAACTATTAAGCTTTGAAAAGACGTATAACACGACCTCCTTTTCATTTATTAATATAGTAGTTAAAAAATAAAAATGACACTAAAATTGAAATTTTCAAATCCCCAAAAATAAAATTTGAAATTGTGGTTTATCAAATATTTTTTACAAAGTCTGATTTTACAACCCCTCTTAAAAATATCTTACCTAACTGCTTCTAAAGCCTCCCCCATAGCATCCTCTGACCACGGGGTAGGATTAGACCTCGACAGTTCAATTCCCTCTCTTTTGCATCGACCGTAAAGTGTGCCGGTGGGTATACCAAATTCCGTGGAAGCCTTTTGTACGGACGTCTGACCAGTCCTTATTGATTCTAAAGCTTTTTCTAAATCCTCTGAGGTCCAAGTGGTTGGCGCCGCATTAAAGGGGGCTGCTAATCGTATGCCTTCCCTTCGGGCGATTTTGTACAACGTGCTGCTGGGTATTCCTGGAAAGTAAACAATCTGAAGTCAGAGAATATAAATAAAATCGCCTTTTACGTGGTCAAGTAAAAACCTTCAAATACAGGGTGTATTTGAAATAGCGTAGGAAATTTTAACAGGTGATTCTACATGATAAAATTTGACAAAAAGTTCCTATAAACATATGTCTAAAAATGCGTCATAAGGGAGCTACGCCCCTTTGAAATTGGCTAAAAAATAACTCAGGAACCCTTTGAGATATATTAACGAGGTTTTGCACGTGAATTAATCCTAATAAGGCCCATCGTTGTATGTCATTTTCACGTACTTATTTAAACCAGGGGTGTGCGAAACCGGGGGGCCTTATCAGTTTTTTGTCGCAAACTTTTTTCTCTGTCACTTTTTTGCAATTTTATTTTTGAAATATGATTCCTCAGGTCAAAATACATAAAAAAGGTACTCTTGTTGTAATACTGTAGGATTAACCGTTTTCGAGAAAAGTTCATTTGAAGTTGAAATTTCACGGTTCGAGGTCGAAAAATTAAATACTAAAATGTCGAAAACCAAAATTTTAATGATGCAATGTTATTCTACATCAAAAACTAAGAAAAAAAGTTTCCATACATGCAGGTCGAAAACACCCCTATAAACATATGTCTAAAAATGCGTCATAAGGGAGCTACGCCCCTTTGAAATTGGCTAAAAAATAACTCAGGAACCCTTTGAGATATATTAACGAGGTTTTGCACGTGAATTAATCCTAATAAGGCCCATCGTTGTATGTCATTTTCACGTACTTATTTAAACCAGGGGTGTGCGAAACCGGGGGGCCTTATCATTTTTTGTCGCAAACTTTTTTCTCTGTCACTTTTTTGCAATTTTATTTTTGAAATATGATTCCTCAGGTCAAAATACATAAAAAAGGTACTCTTGTTGTAATACTGTAGGATTAACCGTTTTCGAGAAAAGTTCATTTGAAGTTGAAATTTCACGGTTCGAGGTCGAAAAATTAAATACTAAAATGTCGAAAACCAAAATTTTAATGATGCAATGTTATTCTACATCAAAAACTAAGAAAAAAAGTTTCCATACATGCAGGTCGAAAACACCCCTAAACATATGTCTAAAAATGCGTCATAAGGGAGCTACGCCCCTTTGAAATTGGCTAAAAAATAACTCAGGAACCTTTTGAGATATATTAACGAGGTTTTGCACGTGAATTAATCCTAATAAGGCCCATCTTTGTATGTCATTTTCACGTACTTATTTAAACCAGGGGTGTGCGAAACCGGGGGGCCTTATCAGTTTTTTGTCGCAAACTTTTTTCTCTGTCACTTTTTTGCAATTTTATTTTTGAAATATGATTCCTCAGGTCAAAATACATAAAAACGGTACTCTTGTTGTAATACTGTAGGATTAACCGTTTTCGAGAAAAGTTCATTTGAAGTTGAAATTTCACGGTTCGAGGTCGAAAAATTAAATACTAAAATGTCGAAAACCAAAATTTTAATGATGCAATGTTATTCTACATCAAAAACTAAGAAAAAAAGTTTCCATACATGTAGGTCGAAAACACGCTTTTAAAGCTACCATAGCCCTTTAAAAATGGTGCATATTTAGGAGACCATAGCTCCATTAGGATTGATTTTTGAAAGTACCTGTATATGAGTTTTTTTTCTTAGTTTTTAATGTACATTCGCCCTGCATCATTAAAATTTTGGTTTTCAACATTTTAGTATTTAATTTTTCGTCCTCGAACCGTGGAATTTCACCTTCAAATAAATTTTTCTCGAAAACGGTTAATCCTACAGTATTACAACAAGAGTACCTTTTTTATGTATTTTGACCTGAGGAATCATATTACAAAAATAAAATTGCAAAAAAGTTACACAGAAAAAAGTTTGGGACAAAAAAATGATAAGCCTCCCCCCGTTTCGCACACCCCTGGTTGAAATAAGTACATGAAAATAACACACAAAAACGGGCCTTGGTAGGATTAGTTGACGTGCAAAACCTCGTTGATATATCTCAAAGGGTTCCTGAGTTATTAAATAAAAACCGATTTTTTTAGTCACTTTCAAAGGGGCGTAGCTCCCTTATGACGCATTTTTAGACATGTTTATAGGAACTTTTTGTCATATTTTATGATGTAGAATCATCTGTTAAAATTTCCTACG
The DNA here is from genome assembly GCA_958510825.1 of Brachypterus glaber. Taxonomy (NCBI): domain Eukaryota; kingdom Metazoa; phylum Arthropoda; class Insecta; order Coleoptera; family Kateretidae; genus Brachypterus; species Brachypterus glaber. The sequence continues at coordinate 46,084,131 of OY294045.1, read as the reverse complement.
CTATTTCAAATACACCGTGTATATTTATGAATTTTTGGATACACTTCCACATCTGATTTTTCCACAAGCATTTTTGAGTTTATTATATTATTCACAGCGCCTGCGCTAGAATACTATTATACGGTAGTTTCAAATTTTCAAAAAAAAAAAAATAAGAAATCAGAGAAATTCTTGGATATAAATTTGTTTCATAAAAAAATAAGCAACTTTTTTTTTTGAATTGTCCGTCTGTCCGTCTTTCGGTTCGTCTGATGTCACGTTTTTTGTAGACACGATAACTCAAGAACGAATAATTAATTATTCTTTACTATAATCTGATCGACTTTTTGTTTTTGAAAGTAATCCCCCTAAAAGCAAAAAAGTTATGGGGGGTTTGGACTTTTAAAAAAATCGGAATAAGCTGAAAGAAAATTCCGATTAACGTCGAGCATTTAACAGAAGAAGCCTACAACAATTACCAACTTGAAAAATGCGTCTTTTTATGGTGCAAACAATTTAAAATCTTTAAAAAAGATCAAAACATACGAAAATATATCTCAGGCATAAACATATTTTTTACATTTTTAATAAATGTAGGTATTTATTTTATACTGCACAAATACAAATTTCTCCCAGTGCATATTTGAGTTTTCTATTGCACATGTGTCCAGCACGTTAAAATAACCTTTGCCTGGGACAAAAGGCCCATTATGTTAAATATATTTACCGTATGCTTTGCTGGCCTTATTTGCAGAAATGCTGCCCGTTCTCAGCGCTTCCAAAGCACTGTTTAAATTTTCTTCCGTCCAGGATTTCGTGGGGCCCTCCTTCTTCGGTGTGTCGATGCCCATTCTGTGTGCTCGCTGCCATAAGGTGGTGGAGGGAATTCCATACGTAGCGGAGGCCTTCGTCAGGCTCATGTTGTGATTTCTTAGAGCGTCCAACGCCAAGTCCATGTCTTTTTGGGTCCATGTTTTTGGACCGCCGGTTGAAGCTCTTTGACCTTGGGACCCCACATCGAGAAGTTCAGTTTTTATGTGGATTTCATCATCTGAAACCAAAAATAAATATTTTAAATGGAAAGAGCTAAAAAAAATTCAATTTAGTAAAATCTAATGTAAGCTTAATAAAAAAATATATTTCTTATTGGAAATCTAAATAAAAATTTAAATAAATAATTGTATAAAATTTAAAGAAAAAATTTAGAAATAAAAATTCCAATAAAAAAGTTTTTATACAGTGCGGTCCAAAAGTCACCCCCCCCCCCCCTTTTAACTTTTGAACGAGTTGAGATATCGACTTCAAAATTAGAACTTTTAAATAAGACAACTTAAACTATCTTTTAGCATATATTTGATATGTTCAGCTCTTAAAATGTGGACAGGGGGGCATGGGAGGACATTTTTTTAATTGAAAGGGGGGTCGTGTGATACATCATTTTAAAGCTTATAAAATTCTCTATTTAAACTAAAAATTTTAATTTTTTTAAAAACATTTTTTAAGGTTTTGATTTTTCAATTTTTTGTGCTAAAACATTCGATTTTTTAAGTTTTTTTTATAAATTTTTATTTATGTCAACTAAAATTAGTTTAAAAGTATAATTAACATTTTTTTATGATGAAATTAGGCATTTTTAAAAAAAATATTTGTTTTTTTTTAGAGGAATTTTGATATAAATACCCATTTTCAACCCCATTTTAAACCCAAATTTTTTTTTTAATTTAAAAATATGGAGTTAAATGGAGAATTTTATAAGCTTTAAAATTATGTATTACACGACTATTTAAAAAAATGTGCCCCCATGCCCCCCTGCCCACATTTTAAGAGCTGAAAGTATTAAATATATGCTAAAAGATAGTTTAAGTTGTCTTATTTAAAAGTTCCAAATTTGAAGTCGATATCTCAACTGGTTCAAAAGTTAAGAGGGGGGGGGGGTGACTTTTGGACCGCTGTATATAAATTCTCTATTAAATAAGAAAAACAATACTATTTAAATAACAAAAATATTGATTTTTTTTAAAGAGTACAGTAAAAAAGTCCAAACATCGTGTTTTAATCTCACCCTATCACTATATATTTGGAGGGGATAACGATCAAAGTCACATTGGGCATAAAGTCGATTTTACAATAAAATCTAAAAAATACCCATTAAGGCCCAAATTATTATTTTTTTTGTTTTTATTGTTTTTATTTATATTCGATGTATTTAGGCCTAAATAAAAAGAAAATCATCAAAAAAATTGAATTTTGGTTCTTGCGAAGGAAATTAGGGTCTTTTTTTAAGTCCTTTTTTTTCGACGCAGCGTCCTCTTTTGATGACACTGATTTTATTCAATAAATGAGCAACGATATTTATATGAGCTAAAATGATTTATTATATTGCTTTGTACAATTAAGAATAAACTTATAACAAAAAGCAGCTTACCTTATATTTTAAACTATTTAAAAACAAGCAACAAGTAATTGGGGTTTAAACAAGGTAATTTTTATTTCACATCTATGGCTTGCAATGATTTAGAAACAAATTCATAATAAAGATGACTAAATTGGTTGTACCTACCGGTGGAATCAAGAATTAATCCCCGTAAGATAGTTGTAACTATTTATATTATAATTATAATAGATGGAGGTAATTATAATATACCATATATAGTACAGTCAAATAATAAATGTACATTACAATCAATGTACTCGGGCTGATATTTTAAAGGGTAGTAGTGGATGGTAACAGAACACTCCTGTTTGTTTTCACCGGTGATTTACCTAAGAGGTGTCCGCTATCTTGAATTTTAGGGATGAGTTGCTTAATACGCATCTTACTATAAAAATGCATAAAACCAACTTTGTTAAGGAGGGAATTTCCAACTATTTTTGTTTGGTTTATTTTTATCAATAACAATCGAGTTAAGTAAAAAATAGCCATGTTGGAGGTGAAATTGTTTTTTTTTTAAGTTTTCAGCCAAATTATTCATCAGAGGATAAAAGTGGTCATGAGCAAACGTGTAGCTCTTGAAATTCTCTATAAGTTAAATATATTATAAATTTTCAGGTATTTTGGTACGGTTACAGAGGGTGCAACTCGACTTTCAGCGCCCACTGTAATCGTACCAAACTACTTATGAAAATTCATAATATATGAAAATTATAGAAAAGTTTAAAAGTTTGATCATAACCACTTTTATCCTCCGATGAATAATTTTGCTGAAAACTCGAATAAAAAAAACAATTTCAACCCCAACATAGCCATTTTAGAATATTTATAACTCGATTGTTATTAATATATTAAAAATTTTTTAAAAAAACCGGTTTATATGCATTTTTAAGCATATTTAGCGAGATAAAATTCATGATAGCGGACACCCCTTACGCAAATCACCCGGTGAAAAACTAACAGGAGTGTTTCCTAACTATCCACTACTACCCTTTAAAATATCAGCCCGTGTTCATTTATTGCAATTTAATATAGTTGACTGTATTATGCCGTCCTAAAAATAGGACGCTGGGCGCCAATGTGTTAAAACTAAGGATAATGCAGAAAATTGGAAAATTGCTTGATATTGGCCAACGGTCAAACTGCATGATATCTTTATATATTATAGATCATGTTATTCTAAACACATAAGATAAAAATCAATCATATGGATAGATTTTGATTAATTTTCATTTAAAATATAAAATGCCTGTAATTTTTGTATTGAATTAAATAGCTCAAAACCTAATTATAGGATTAATGTTTGCCTTAACATATATTTGTTTAGGGCGACAAACAAAATACTTATTTTTATAATTTTAATAATTACGTCAAAAAACGAGAGATTTGTGTTAGGTTTGGACTTTTTAGGTATACTAAAAATTATGTTTAAAAAAGATAGACTGTATCCTACATCCAGTTTATATAACACAGAAATAAAGAATGCAAGAACCTTTTATATCATACAAGTATGTAAATATATACACAAAAGCGAAAAAATAAAGTAAAACACAATTACAAAACAAGAAATAAAACTAAAAATAATATAGAAACCTCGTAACTTAAAATCTGCAAAGTTAAAATTTATAATATATCTGGGGCTGGCTTTTTACAACAACCTACCAACAAAAACTAAGCAAATAAACAACATCAAAAAGTTTGTAATAAACTGTAGACAATATGTGTGTGATAATTATGCTGACTTTAAAAAAAATTTTTAAGTGTTTAAAGACAAATTAGTTTTAAGTGTTGTTTTATTTTTATTTAAATTTAGAATTTTAAGTTGTGCAATATTTTGTATACCTAAGTAAGTAAATTAGAAAAAAATTGCTATGCACCTAGGTGCAATTTAAGATATGTAAAATTAGAAATTTTGATATTTTTTATAAAAATATATGTTATGTACAAAATCAGTATTAATAAAGTTAAAGTTAAAAAAAGGCGATTCTTCCTATACAATTAATAAAGTACAAGTATTTTAAAAAGCTTTGATTGTTTCTCTTGATTTTATAAAGTCGACTCTATGCATAATGTGACTTTAGTCGTTAGTCCCCTGCAGTACAGGTCCTGTACCCTCCATTTGTATTTACCAACCTAATAACGAACCGCAAGGATTAGCCTCCATCCTTCCGAAATCCGGGGCTATTAACATGCCACTATAATCTCTCTCACCATCATCGTGACTATCCATGGATAAATCTTGACCGGATATCCGCGATTCCATTTCTAGAAACGAGTCCGTTTCATAACTTCTCAACGTTTCAAACTTGACTTCTGCTTCTTTCTTAATTTCTAAAGTATATTTTGTAGAATCGGACAGATCTGTTCTATGGGAATTTGTCAAGAGAGTCCTCGTTGGGGAATGATCGCTAATATCCATATGTCCCACGGGAATCGCCGATGGGGCAGGGGGCTCGGGTGGAAAATCGTCATTGTCTACGCCAAAATGTGTAAAAATTGTCTGTAAGAAAAACACAAATAATATTAATAACACAGACCCAAAAACAAAATTAAAGTGGTCTGCTCCATGGATTGGACCATGATATTGATATGTATTTTCGCTCACTGAAACCGAACCTCAACTCCCTTTTCACTACAGCCGCACTATGCTACCAAACAAGAAAATAGTGACCAAAGTTATTTTATTCGATGTTATTGTGTATTTCAACTTTAAATGATTAGTAAGATATAAAAAAAAGTCACACGTCGAATTGATAACCTCCTCCTTTTTTAGAAGTCGGTTAAAAAAGGTTTTTTTTTTAACTTTTTAATCTTCCATTAAAGAATTTAGAGTAAAAAAGAAAACAAACGAGACAAAATTATCCAAAATTATTTTTTTGTGTATTTTAACTTTAAATCATTAGTAGGTAAGACAAAAAATATGTTTTTTAATTTTTTTAATATTTTCCATTAAAGAATTTATTATTATTATCATTAAAATATTGAAAAATGAAAAAGCATTGATGTCTTACTGATCAGTGATCATTTAAAGTTGAAATACACAATAAAATAATTTTGGTAAGTATTTTCCCGTTTTTTTTTTCTTTTCGCCCTAAATTCTTCAGTGGATATATTTTTGATGTCTCACTGATCATTTAAAGTTTAAATACACAATAAAATAATTTTGGTTAGTTTTTTCCCATTTTTTATTTTTTTTTCACCCCAAATGAAAATATTAAAAAAAAATTAAAAAACATATATTTTATGTCTTACTAATCATTTAAAGTTAAAATACCCAATAAAATAATGTTGGTCACTTTTTTTCCCGTTTGGTGGCATAATGCGGCTGTAAAGAAAAATCCAGACGTGTAGGCCCTACACTGTAGGGGTTAAACTGAGCTCAGGTAAGGTTTCAGCGGGTGAAAATACATAGGAATATCTTGGTCCTATCCATGGCGCAGACCACTTTTATTTTTTTGTGAGCCTGTGTAATTATTAATAAAAATGCAATTACACACCACAAAAAAATGTGTAAATTTACATGCTAAATAAGAGGTAATATGTTGCCAAGAAGGTGCACGTAAAATTTACGAGATTTAACTTATAATTTTACAATTTTTAGGAATATTACATGTACATGTACGTAATATTCCTAAAAAATGTAAAATTAGTTAAATCTCGTAAATTTTACATGCAAATAGTGACCAGAGACTTAAATTTAGGACCAAAAATTTTTAACGTGGCAAAAACCATTAGGTCAAAATTTCAAGTCTCTACGTCAAAGCGTTCTTGAAATATCTTAGCGTAAAGTTGTTTTGCAAGTGACCTGCACCATTAATACGACTTTATGAACGCTCCACTCTACTCTGTATATGGAAGCCCTACTTTATACAATAAAATATCCACTTACATGACTAGTTAGTATTCCGTTACTACTCATGTTAAGTGCTTTCGACTGTTCAGGCTCTAGCCTATTCTTTTTGGCTTTATCAAGAGCTACTGGCATGTCATTTTCTTCTTCTGTTGGCGTATCACACTCAATATTCTCCTTATCGTCGACTCCCGGGGTTTTATTTTCCTCTTCTTCCTGATTATTCCTGCAAACATCAACCGATCTTTATTATTTTTATATACCTCCTACAAACCTAAAAAACATATGACTGATATGGCTTATTTTAACCATACAGTCATAAAATAAGTTGTATTACAGGGTTCTCTATAAATAGGAAACAATAAAAAATATGAAAAATATGGAAAAATATGAAAAAGTTTATGAGATAGCTACCTCAGAAATTTCAATGTAAATATTTTTCATAGTTTTATATATGCCCTAACTAGTGCAAATTTCTAGTATAACACAGTATAATCGAGTAAACATTTTACTCGGATTTCGTAGTTTATTCGGGGTATAAATCTTACTTCGAAAATTATTTAATCGGTTTTAATCCGAAATACATGAAGTTTGAAGTAAGATAAAAAATTTGAATAAAATGCTCGGTTTCTATCTAAAAATTATGTATAGGTACTAAATTTCAGGTCGATAGCTCAACGTAAACAATTGACGCATCATGATGCATCAGTCCTGAAAATTGTGCAGTAGGTGCCACCTAAGACATATTTTTAAAGGTGTAGCAGCTAAGACATATTTTTAAAGGTGTAGCAGCTAAATGTTTTAAATACAAAAACATTTTTGTTTTTTTGTTGTATTTTTTTCAATAGGACGTACCTATCGACCTGAAATTCGGTACAAAAATTTTTTGGACAATTTGGAACAACAGGAGACGTCCCTAAAAATCTTTTTTTAAGGACCACCCTAATGTACACATACAGCAAAAGAAAAAAATGCTTACCGTTTACGCGTGATTTTAAATTTTCTTTTATTATCACACAGCTTCAATTGTTTTGGTATTGATTTCCGACTGGATTTCGAGCATTCGGGATTAGATGATGATTCTTTGTTCAGGGTGCTCTCCGTTGAATCACATAGGCCTTTAATCTTTAATTGGTCTGCAGTTTTTAGTAGAGACTGGAAAAGAGAACGAAATTATATAGCATATTACGCAAATAAAAATATAGATACAATGTGTGTATAAAATCCTCCCCTTCTTTAACTTTTAAACGGCATTTTGATATCAAACTAAAATTTAGAACACGTAATTAACATGACGCAAATATTTTTTTAGTATATAATTTATGTTAGGGGTCACAATGGAAGCAGGGGGCAAGGGGGAAAAATTTTTCACATGAAAAGGGGGGTCGTGTGATACACTATTTTAAAGCTTATTCAATTCTTTTTGACCATACAATTCTTAATTTAATTTTTTTAAGTATTGATTTTTTATTTTTTTGTTAAAAATTATTTTCTTTTGAAATTATTTATTTATCATTTAAAATTAGTTTAAAAGTGCAATTTAAGTTTTTGTGTCATGAAATTGTTCATTAAAGAAAAATTATTTGAAAGAAATTTTCAGAAAAATTCTCATTTTCAACACTTTTTTAACCCTTAAATGCGCAATTTAACCAAATTTTCTAAAAACTTAAAATATGAAGGCTTTTTACCTCTAGATTACAATAAAAATATTTAAAAAATCTGCATTGAAATTTTTTTTTTATTTTTTTTTTGGTTGCATGCCACGATAAAAAAAATTAAAGCAGACACGCTTTCATGCATCCAGACTGGGAATGAGAACTTTTGTCTTCTGTATAGAGAGGTTATAACTTCTCTGGGTGGAGTAAAATAATAATGGGACCGCTTCAAATCATTGAAAATAATAGAATATTTGGTGCTATCTATATGTTTTTCGTATAAATTCTTATAAATAAACATCTTAGGATTTAAGAAAGCTAAATATTGACCTATTTTATAAAAAAAAACATTCAACCAACAAAATATTTTTGTATGTGTTGCATATATGATACATTGCGCATTTAAGGGGCTCATTTCCGCACCAACTTTTATAGTAACTTTTTTGACGTAGAATCACCTCTTAAATTTATCGAAATTATTTCTGCATATTATTCACAGGTAATGGTATATTGCATTTTCCCAAATACTTGATAAAAAATTTCAGAATAAAACAAAAAAAAAACTTTAAAACATTTTTTAACAATTGTTTTATTTCCTTTTTGCAAAAAATATATACCTATTAAAAAAAAAGACAACAAAAAACTTAACATATTTTTTTAAAAACGAAAAACTAAAAAAGAATTAAAAAAAAATTGTAACAAACAATTTTTCAAAAAAAAAATATTTCCTTATTTTCTTTCTGCAAAAAAACGAAAAAACAATGATTTTTTTAATGATAGTTTTTTTTTTGTTTTTTTTTTTTAAGTTTAACCTTACCCAACATAACTGTTTTTTACTTTCAAAATTGGTAGAATTGATCTTTATAATAAAAGTAATTTTTCCTGAAAAAGTTACGTTAATCGGAATTGTCTTTCAGCTTTTTTTGATTTTTTTAAAAGTTTAACCCCCCATAATTTTTGTGTTTTTGGGGGATTACTTTCAAAAACAATAGTGATCTTTCCCTCGTAGAACTTGATTTTTTCTGAAAAAAGTCGATCGGATTATTCTTTCTTGAGTTATCTTGTTCACAAAAATCGTGACATCGGACGGTCGGACAGACGGACAGACGGAGGGACATATCCAAAAAAAGTTGATTATTTTGAAAAAATAAATGACTCATGAAATGAAACAAATTTATATCCAAGAATTTTTTGTCTAGGACGACTTTTCAAATGTTTTGAAAATTCGAAACTACCGTATAATATTATTCTGCCACAGGTGCTGTGAATAATATAATAACAAGATGATAATTACTAGTAGTGCAAATTATGACATATAGTGTATTATTTTTGCCATAATTGCAATAACAGCCTTCAGATTCTGTATTAAAATAGTCTACTATTATATTATACTAGAAATGAAATTTGTATTGTTTGATTGAATCATTAGAGTTTTAAATTTCGCTGTTTTGATTAAGATTTTCACCTCCCCTAGAACATTTCATGACAACGCCTATAGTGAGGGGTTAGGCGAAAGACAACACAAAATTCTACAATTGTTCTACCCTAACTGTTGGAGTCGAAACAATTGTAAAATTTTGTAATTAAAGACTACATAGGTATTGTATAAATTTGGATGTTTAGGTCTGCAATAGAGAGGATGTTACTCAATTAAGGGGTCTTTCTACCTTAAAATTATAAAAATAATCTTTTTTTAAACATTTTTTTATATGGAAAGAAAAAAAAAGATATAATTTTAAAAAACGGTGGTGCCATAATTCCGGCAGTTGGGATCGACTGAAAAAAAAAGCAAAACGGGATATTATTCAGTACGGAAGAATTTTTTTTGGCAAAAAAATAACAAAATGGAGGACGTTTTTGTTTGAAAATGTCTGAAATTTTTTGAAAAACGTCCGCCATTTTGTTATTTTTTGGCCAAAAATGTTTCTTCTAGTTCGGGCTCTAGCGACTTCAATACTGAATAATATTTTGTTTTGTTTTTTTTTAGTCGATCCAAACGGACGGAATCATGGTGATCAGGGAACGTTCAAGTATTACGTAACGCAAATTTTGAAGCGTTACGTAATACTTGAACGTTCCCTTACCGTTTTTTATGTTTTCTTCAAAAAATGTTATGGCCAAAAAATTACACTTTAAAAATCTATTTTTTTTTTGTATTCTTTGAATATAAATAAAGATGCCTACAAAATTTCACAATGATATCTTTTTTTTTCTAAATAAAAAAAAATGTTTAAAAAAATATATATTTTTAAAATTTGAAGGTAGAAAGACCCCTTAAATGTTGAAGAATGACCTTGAAAATGAAATCTACTATAGAGAAACGAAATGAAAAGCGAATAACAAACTTCAAAATCAAGGATAACATCAAACATATTGGAACTAGTAACATGCTATCAGCTGAAATAAACAGGGGATCATTAATTTTATTGCAAGCCAGTTTTTCGTGATTTTTAAATAATTTTAGGCTATTTTGGTAGTTAGATATACCTAGATATGGAGGAGCTTATTTTGAATTAAGGTCGAGTTTACAGAGGTTTTGCAAATTCAGATTCCCTGATTTTTCCCTGATGTTTCCCTGATTTTACTGATTAAATTTTAGAATTTTCCCTGATTTTACTACACAAATAAAAGCTCTTAAAACCAATATGCGCAAAAATTTTAAACATACTGTTTCTTTTTTGAGTTATGATTTTTTTTTTATTTTTTTTCTGTAAAGTCCATAGATTGGAAGAACCTAATGAATGATTACTTGTTTTAGCAATAATTTATTATGCAGCAGAGTTTTTTTCAATTTACCTTATTTTTTCCTGATTTTTTTAGTTGATCAAATTCGCGGACTTTTCCCTGATTTCCCTGATCTGTGGGCACCCTAGATTAAGGGTTTATGCGCTAAAATAGTACCTGGGTATAGGGAAAAAATATCTAAAATACTGTTTGATTCTTTCTTCTCTTCTTATTTAAGTTTAACGACTTTTTTCAGGTAATTGGCTAGGACGAATTTAATATTTTAATATAAAAACTTTAACTAAACGTACAGGAATATTTTGAAATATGTACTCCTTTTAAGGGGTGATTTTACATGAAAAAATATGTTCAAAAAAGACTCACAAGGGGTAAAATTTTTTTTATTTAATAACTCAGGAACCATTTGTGTTATAGCAACTAGGTTTTGCACGTAGTCTATCCTTAATAAGGCATATCAGCCAATAGTATTTGCAGGGGCGTCCGAGATGGGGGACCTTATCACTTGTTTGCCCCAAACGTTTTGCTGATTAACTTTTTTGTGTATTTATTATTAGAATAGTATTTACAGGCAAAAATAGATAAAAAAAGGGTTTCCTTTTGTAATACCGTAGGATTAACCATTATCGAGAAAAATACAATTAAAGGCAAAATTACACGTTTCTAGAATCAAAAATTAAACAGTAAAAGTAAAAGGGTGATTTTTAGTCAAAAGCGTAGGTCCAAAAATCCCTCGAAACGTGTAATTTTACCTCTAATGGTATTTTTTCTCGAAAACAGTTAATCCTACGGCATTACAGGAGTACTTTTTTATGTATTTTTATCTATTAATAAACCCACAAAAAACAGCATCAAGTTTGGGGCAAAAACATTTCGGACGCCCGTGTTTAAAGTAACTACGTAGAAATACTATTGGCTGATAAGTCTTATTAAGGATAATTCACGTGCAAAACCTCTTTGCAATAACACAAAGGGTTCCTGAGTTATTAAATGAAAGCGAATTTTTGGAACTCACTTTAAAGGGGCGTGGCTCCCTTACAAGTCGCTTTTGCACATATGTTAATTAAACAAACCTTTTATATATTTTTTAATGCAGTATAATTAAATTATGTATCTACACAATGTATAGATAGGACGGCAGTCCATTTGTCGCATAGCAATGTTTACACGTCAACTCTGATTAATATTTTAAAAACGCTGTTATTGACAAATGGAGTTATTGTTTTTTAGCTAAGCCCGTATTATTATTTTTTATTTGACAGTTGTCAATAAACAATGCTTAACAACTGTCAAATAAATGATAAATGAATGGCTTCATTTATTTGATAGGTTGTCAAGTAAATAAGCTTTGAAAACGGTAGATAATATAAGCTAGAACTTGATTAAGTAGTAGAAAATAAATAATAATTGTTTAAATTTAATGTACTTGAAATAATGTTAATTTAACATTATTCATATAAATACCCAATAATTGTAATTATTATAATTAATATTTGCAATAAAAAATAATTTGATAGATTAAATTTAAATTAATAGTGATAAAAAATGGGGACTCATAACTTACGCAGAATCCATAAAAAATTTTTGGGTGCAATCGGATATGTTTAAAATTAATTAGAAATTTAAATAGAACTAACCCCAATGTGCCTACTAAAAAGAAATGTCCTATCTAAAACCCAAATCCTAAAAATTAGACTAAGATGTTTGTCCTCTGTGGAAAAATTTCAATTTTTTCTAAATAAAATTGTCCTAACTAGTCTTTACTAGACGAATAAGTCAGGACTAGGACTAACTTTACTGATCTTAGTAACTTGATTGGACTTTTTAGATCATTTTGTCCTAACTTACTCAGATAAAACAAATGCATTTAGTATTTATATACGCGATTATACAGAATGACCCCTTCAATCCGCGTTGGTACGATTAAAATTATGTTTTGTATATGCAGATAGATCCGGATTTAATGTCACAATATACGGATTGATACGGATTAAAATTCTATCTGCATATACTGATTAAAAGTCTCAATCCGTATATACAGATTGATAGTATTCATAATGATTATTCAAATACAGATTCTAACGGATAAACGAATTGACTGACTAGTTCGGATTTATTTTAATAAGCTACGGATTAAAACAAATACGTTATCTATCGTTTGCGTATTCAAATGGTATTCAAATTGTATCCGAATCTATTTGAATCCGAATTTTTTTATAGGGATGTTACGGAATATTATTAGAAAATTTTCTTGGTAACATTTTAGAAAATTAAAAAAATTAAACATTACCTTTAAATTAAAAAATTTAAATATTACCTTTAGGTATTACTTAGAAGTATGAGTCGTTTAGGGGTATAGATAGAAATTACTTAACCAAATGATTAAAGAATAAAATAGATTCAGCGCCCTGGAAACATATCATACCGAACTAGTTAACAAGTAAACTTACTAATAAATAGCGAAAAAATAGAAAAAATAAATAAATTGCAGGTTCTTCTGGGCTCTGTAGACCTACGAATGGTTTAATATGGATACATAAAACAAATTTTGCAAAGCTCGGTAATGTCCTTGGAATTCTTACAATATACCTACATAATATTGACCTAAGGAGCAAGAAACAAGTTTTTAAAGATAACCTGAGTTTAAATATACACACAAAATATACAGAAGGTGAGCTATGAAAAATGCATTTCTTTTAAAAAATAAAGCCTTGAAGCTAGAACATTACTTTTCCCTATATTAAAAAAAAATCTTGGGAATTTTTCTCTATAAATAATGGTTTACGAATTTTTCGAATAAAAAAAAATTAATGCATGGTAATTTTTAAACTCAAAGTCCTGATTAATTTTACTAGTAAGCATTCTAGTCCAAGTGGTGACTACCACTTGGATCCGCTGCTAATTTGTAATCATATTTTTTTACGTGTTTTTGGGGTCTTTATTAAAATATTAGTTACTTAAAATACACAATAAAGATTGACGTTTCTTTACTGATAAACGATTTCCTCAGTACCAAAAAAGTACTAAAAACTTATACAAGAACGTATAAAAATATACAGGATGTCCAGTAAATGATGTCATTAATTTTAAGGCGTGTGTCGTAAAGGATTTTTTTAGCCACTTCAAAGGGGATTACCCTTTGAAAGTGGCTAAAAAAAATCAGTTTTTATTTAATAACTCAGGGACGCTTTGAGATATAGCAACGAGGTTTTGCACGTGAACTAATATTAATAAGGCCCATCTTCGTATGTTATTTTCATGTACTTATTTATTTTAAACACCTTAAAATAAGGCAAAGTGTATCAACAATTGTAGAATACTTTGAAATAAGGTCACAGAATGACTCTAAACCATTAAATAAATAAACCAGGGGTTTGTAAAACAGGGGAGCCTATTAGTTTTTTCTCCCAAAGTTTTTTCTGTGTAACTTTTTTGTAATTTTATTTTTGGAATATGATTCCTTAGGTCAAAATACATAAAAAAGGTACTCTTGTCCTAATACTGTAGGATTAACCGTTTTCGAGAAAAATTAATTTGAAGGTGAAATTTCACGGATCGAGGACAAAAAATTAAGTACTAATATGTTTAAACCAAAATTTCAATGATGCAAGGTGAATGTACATCAAAACCTAAGAAAAAAACCTCATAAACAGGTACTTCCAAAAATAAATCCTAAGGAAGCTATGGGCTCCTAACGACGGCATATGCAATTTTATGGAATGCGCGAAATCTTAAAAGTGTTATTTTGCAGATACGAATTCTTTGCTTAACAGGGCAGAATAATTTATAATATTTTTTTCTGTTCTTTTTTATTGTAGTAGTAACTATCAAACATTATTATTTTTTAAATTTTAAATTAAAATTAAAACTTAAACTGCTTTATTTCCAGTCGGGAAGTTCCAATTTATAAATTAACGACGATTTTGTTTAAAACAGTTTTGGAAATTCCAAATATTATCCAACAAAAAATCGGCGTTAATTAGGTATATTATGATTTTAACTATTTTACCATTGATTAATCAACGGTTTTAGGTAGGTACTCAGAGAATAATAAGATTAGAACAATAAAAAACTTGATTCCTTTAAAATTAAAGTTACAGCAGGAACTAAATATCGCATATAAGTCTCATCGTCCTTGAACCCAGGAGAATATTGATTGGTCCAGACACCCAGCATCACTTTCCCCAAACTGCGTGCCCGGAGCTTCCACCCTCACCCCTACTTCATCAGTCGATATAACTTGGAGCCGAGCAGGAATTATACATATGATATCAAAGCCTATAATTCTATTCATAATTTTAATTTTATTTTTGCTGATACCTACTATCAATTAAGGATTTAGAAGTAACCAGTTTGTTAAGGGACATCCAAAGTATGAATAAGGTGTGTTTAGAAAATAGGAAAGATAGAGGGGGGGGCGAAGGAGGCGGAAGAGATAATAGTGGAATTTATTTTTGTGATCGGTAGTAGTGCAACAATAGTAAGGGAAAGTGAAAAGTTGAACAATAGTATGCAATAAGCATCCCACCACCGAGAATTTGATGGCGAACAAGGTGCAAGGAGAACGAAAGAAAAACACATACACTGCGCAAAGTGAATGCACAGTCTTGAGATGCACCGTGTGCCGAAAGTACGAATGTAAAAATAAGACAAACAACAATATTTCTCACTTACTTTTTCCTGCTTGTCGATATTTTAGTGTCGAAGTGACCTCTACGACCTTCAAAACCACTGAATTCAGTATCGAGCACGAACTAAGACTGGTCAGAGCCGATGCCTACTGCGATGGGGGATGCTGCAGGCGGCTGGCTTACTCCTGCTACCCTATGATAGATCGAGAAATGCTCGGCGCACGCATTGCGACTTCGCTTTTAATTGGGAGTTTTTGCAGACAACGACTCGCAGGAGTTTTAGCATCATCTGCGACCTCTTTGTTTTTTCTCCGCAATTTTTTATAAGCTTTATTCCCTTCGTAATTTCCGCCATACTTAATTCATTGCCAACTTATAAAACCAAAAACGCTATTTTTAACCGTTCTCTTGTTTCATTATTTTGTTCTCGCTTTTTCTATGATTAACCGATAAGACTTTTAATGACTTTTTATGTGTAAAATTAACTCTTAAAAATTACGTAAAAAGTAAACCCGCTGAAAAACATTTTGAGCTGAGAACTTTATAACTGAACCAAGGCTTTTGTTGAATGTTAAAGTTAAGAAGGTTTGCAGGGCCGTAGCGAAGAAGTGTTTGTGGGGTGGGGACAGGCCCGTAACTGGAAAAAAATCCAGGGAGTGCTGAGCACACCCTGACAAAAAATTATTATAATATTTTCCAAATCAAAGAAAACATCTTTACCCCTGGCCCTGAAATTTTAGTCCTCACCTCTGAAAAATTCCCAACTCAAAAAAGCTTTACTACCCCCGACCGTAAAATTTTAATGACTTAAAAAAAAGGTCACCTCTGAAAAATTCACAACCTTTCCAAATTTTTCCAAATAAACAATTTACTGACCAGTTTCCCTTTAGGGAACGTTAAAATATTACATAAAGCAAATTTTGATCATTTTGCTCAAAATCATGCCAGGGGGTGCTGAGCACCCCTAGCACCCCCCCAGTTACGGGCCTGGGTGGGGAGAAGGTCAAAAGATACAACTTTTCTTAGCCTAAAAATACAACTTTTTTTATCCTTTATTCCCCGAGAAAAAAAGTAATGACTAAAAAGAAGGTCCTCATCTCCAAAAAAAGCTTTGTCCGTAAAGGTTTGTAAAAGTAAAAAAAAAAATTACCCCCAACCAAAGTTTTGATAATTAAAAAAAAAGGTTCTCACCTCCAAAAAAGCTTTGTCCGTGAAAGTTTGTACAGTAAAAAAAATTTTAATTTTTACCCCTAACAAAAATTTTGATGACTAAAAAAAGGTCCTTGCCTTTTCGTAAAATAACTACTTTTGACTTTTTGGTGAAATATAAAACTTTTGTATATACAACCTTTGGACTTTGGAATCCATGAAATATACAACTTTTGTATTTTGAATCCATAAAATATACAACTTTTGTCTTGGATCAATGAAATATGCCACTTTTAAAGATAGCTGAAGTCAGATCTTTTTATACAGGGTGATTCAAAAATAAGGTACAAAATTTGAGGGGTAATTATAGTGAAAAATATGAAGAAAAGTCCCTACAAAGGTTGGTCCGTAAGTGAGCCCTAAGGGAGCTACAACCCCAAAATCTCACGAAGGGTACATCTGAAAATAAGTTTTTATTTATTATTTCTGGAACCCTATGAACTACAGTAACGATTTTTTGCACATGCCTTAACATTGATAAAGGCTAACCTTTTATCTTATCTTTATTTGGTAAAAATGTATAAAAATACTGCTTCCAAAAATTTTTTTTTCATATTTTCATATTTCAAACCTAGAATCACACTTTAAAATGTTGTTTCTTATTTCTGTATCACCCTGTATACAGGGTGGGCTGTTTATCATGACAAATCTTTATATATCAATAACAGCTAGATATATAAAAAAAAGTTTTAAACAAAAGCTATTAACCTCTTCAGGAACGAATTTTTTGTTTAAATTAATTTAGTAGCAAAAGTTAAAAATGCTTTTTATTGTCAAAACAAGTAAACAATTGAAGATGTGCGAATCTTGGCCATTGGATGTCGCTTGTGGTTGGAAACAAAGCAAATGGCAACAGCTATAGCCACTGAGCAATAGGGAATTTGGTGATTTTCATTTTGCGGAGTTTATTTTTAAACTTACACATATGTGCCTATGTCTCTGAAGAGGTTAAAACTTAGTGAGAGCACAAAATTTTGTATATTTGATATGTTCATAGCGACGGGTCTATCACTGCTGCATTCGATGTACAAGATTGTCTATATTAATAATGCAGTCCCTTGCAGTACCTGCACCACTTGCATTAAATGAGCATTATCTGTAAATTACGTACATTATTTGCATTACTGTACAGTACCTGCATTACTCTGCATTATTCTGCATTACTTGCATTATTCTGCATTATTGGAGGTGAGGACCTTTTTTAGTCATCAAAAATTTTGACGGGGACAAAACTTTTCTTTTTCTGGAGGTGAGTAGGGATTCGAGGTTTCAGGATCCCGATCCCCGAAATTTAAAAATCTCTAATTTTATCAGAAATTAATTATCTAATGCTAAATAAATAAAATTATATAATTTAAACTGAAATTTCAGAAAGAATATTAACCATATTTTATTTAAATTTATATTTATTAAAATTAAAAAAAACTTGTAGTTTAGTATAAAAAAGTTTTATCCAATATATACAGATAATAAGACAAATACTAGCTATAATAATAATAATAATAATAATAATAATAATAATAATAATAATAATAATAATAATAATAATAATAATAATAATAATAATAATAATAATAATAATAATAATAATAATAATAATAATAATAATAATAATAATAATAATAATAATAATAATAATAATAATAATAATAATAATAATAATAATAATAATAATAATAATAATAATAATAATAATAATAATAATAAATTATTACAAATAAAGAAACTCAACTACCCACGAGTGGCTTTTACTTTACAGACTGGACAATTACTTATTTTACCCACTCAACTGTCACTTGTCAAATTATTTTATTGTAAATTTCATTAAAATTTTTAATAAAAATATGAATTTCTAAGCTATTTGTTGGATAAAACTTTGTATGTCACTCGTGAGTAAACTAATATTGACCTCTCTAAAATCAATCCACTCTGCCTCCAGCATCGTGGGTTAATTTTCTCATGGGCAAAAACCTAGTTTCTCTCTCGTATCATAAATAACTATTTTTAAATAAATATTACTGTCACCCGAGGTGACTTCGGACGGTTTAGGTGACTTCGGACACTTCATCGCAAAACCTTCTGAACCCCACAACTTTTGCACAAAACCCCACAACTTGTGCACACATGCTATGGTTCAGAAGGTTTTGCGAAAAAGTGTGCGATGTCACCTACACCGTCCGAAGCCACCTCGGTTGACGGAACCTTCTTAATTTCAAAATTAACACTATAAAAAATTAAATAAACTCTAATAAAAGCATGAATTTTTTTACACAATACACAATAATGTTTGATTGTATCAAGAAAACCGTTCTTCAAAAATGCTCAGCCCGTTTTTCGAGAAGTTGTTTCGTTAGGTCTATGACCCCACCTGGAGTCTCCAGGGGTGCTTTTTCACAATCGTAAACAAAAATCCCGAAGTTTCGGGATCCCCAATTTCGGGACTAGAAACCCTAGAGATGAGGACTTTTTTATTTTAGTCATCAAAAATTATCGGGGAAGTTTTTTTTTGTCTGCAAGAATGTGTGCATTATTCTGCATTAAAAATATCGTGCGGTACGTGAATTTTGCAAGCATTTTCTGCAGCAGGTGTACAAAAATTTCCCAGTGATGGGATCGTAAACAAAAATCCCGAAGTTTCGGGATCCCGAATTTCGGGACTAGAAACCCTAGAGATGAGGACCTTTTTATTTTAGTCATCAAAAATTATCGGGCAAGTTTTTTTCTGTCTGCAAGAATGTGTGCATTATTCTGCATTAAAAATATCGTGCAGTACGTGAATTTTGCAAGCATTTTCTGCAGCAGGTGTACAAAAATTTCCCAGTGATGGGATCGTAAACAAAAATCCCGAAGTTTCGGGATCCCGAATTTCGGGACTAGAAACCCTAGAGATGAGGACCTTTTTATTTTAGTCATCAAAAATTATCGGGGAAGTTTTTTTCTGTCTGCAAGAATGTGTGCATTATTCTGCATTAAAAATATCGTGCAGTACGTGAATTTTGCAAGCATTTTCTGCAGCAGGTGTACAAAAATTTCCCAGTGATGGACCCCTTGGTATAGAGGTACAAAGGAGGCAGGGGCACAATAGGGAACATAATATTTTAATAACTGCTAGATATATAAAAAAAGCTTTAAACAGAAATTATAGAGCTTAATGGGAGTACAAAATGGTGTATATTTGATATTTTTAGGTGGCAGGAGTACAAGGGGGAACATTGTTTTAAATAGAAAGAAGGGTTCTGTGATCATTTTAATATGGTAAAATTCGATATTTAACCATATATTTTTTATTGGTACACATGTACAGTAGGGTGGTCGTGAAAATTCAAATTGAATATACGAATGCTACCTACACAAAAATTTGTTGCCCTTTATGGTACTATGAATTATCCAAAATTTGAAGTCAATCGAAATACGTTAAGGCACCGCACAGTGGTCCTAAAGTTTTTAAACTTACCCATATTACGAGCTTCTTTAATTTTAAATTTATAAATTAGCAGATTTTGAAATATTAAACTTTTATCAACTAAAATTGTTGCCTAATTTGTGACTATTGCTTACGTAAAATTTAAGGTGGATCACAAGTCGTTTAGAGTTGGTACAAGAACCTTAAAACCACAAAAAATCCATAATTTTACTAGCTTTTTTTATCCATTTTCTACCCTTGTATCCACATGGTGTAAAAATGTTAACAGGCCCTAGTCTGAAATTGTAGACCTATACATGTATATTATATATGCAAAATTTTAGGAGAATCGGAAAAAGTTAGGAGGTCGCGCAAGAGCTGTAAATGTTTAAAAATGGACGATTTTAACTCTTTTTTTACTTTAAAATTAAAAAAATATATATGAAATTTTAAGATTACAAATATTTTTATTTTTTTTTGCTCTTATACTGGTTTTACTTTTTTTTAGTTTTTATTTAACTTGAATTTCTAGTTTGTTAGTTTGTTACTATGTTAGTTTGTTAGTTAGTTTGTTTCTTAAGCAGGACACCTTAGGTTAATGATAGAAAGCTGAAATTTGGTATAGTTATTTATCTTCGTAGACAATACAATATAATAAAATAAAATAATTCCCCCAACCCCCCCCCCCCCTCGTTGGGAGGTATACCTCTTTTTCAATTCTTACCAATATGTTTGTGTAAATTCTGTACTGACGGTTTTTGCACTAACTAGAGCTAAATATAATATTTAAAAAAATGACCCCCACCCCCTAGGGGCAATTTAAATATTTATAAAAAGTCGTTTAAAAATATATTCTATTTTTTTATACCCAAACTTCTCCAAAAAGTCCAAACTTCTCGTTAAGCTCTTATATCACTTTCAGATTTCTAGTTTATATACATTAAAATGTATAATGTATAATTATATACCGGCTAACACAAGAAGTATTGCCTACGAATTATCTCCGTAACTATAAAAGATAACTTTTTGAAATATATATGAACCGTAAATACCCCCATTTTGGCATCGTCATAAAATATATCATATTCCGGTCTAAGCGGAAAATGGCGTTATTTTAAAGTTTTTTTTTTAATTCATCAATTTTAACGCCCGTTTGTGCTAAATTGGATTCAATATAGCTCTCAACGGAATATGGCCATTTTCCCCGAAAAGGGCCAACCCTATTAGGGTGTTTGTACGTTTTTCTTGTAGAGTATACCTGAATTTTTAATTTAGCAAAATCAAAAATAGGTCGTTCCATTTAAAAATTTAGCACAAACTGGCGTTAAAGATGATGAATTAAAAAAAAACTTTAAAATAACGCCATTTTCCGCTTAGACCAGAAGTGATTTTTTTTAATGACGATGCTAAAATGGGAGTATTTACGGTTCATATATATTTCAAAAAGTTATCTTTTATAGTTACGGAGATAATTCGTAGGTAATATTTCTTGTGTTAGCCGGTATATAATTATACATTATACATTTTAATGTATATAAACTAGAAATTTGAAAGTGATATAAGAGCTTAACGAGAATCCAGTTTAGGTATAAAAAAATTGAATATATTTTTATACGACTTTTTATAAATATTTAATGTCATTTTTTTAAATATTATATTTAGCTCTAGTAAGTGCAAAAACGGTCAGTACAAAATATACACAAACATATTGGTAAGAATTGAAAAAGAGGTATACCTCCCAACGAGGGGGGGGGGTTGGGTGAATTATTTTATTTTCTTATATTGTATTGTCTTCGAAGATAAATAACTATACCAAATTTCAGCTTTCTATCATTAACCCAAGGTGTCCTGCTTAACAAACAAACTAACTAACAAACTAAAATAGTAACAAACTAACAAACTAGAAATTCAAGTCAAATAAAAACAAAAAAAAAGTAAAACCAGTATAAGAGCAAAAAAAAATAAAAAATATTTGTAATCTTAAAATTTCATAAATATTTTTTTAATTTTAAAGTAAAAAAATAGTTAAAATCGTCAATTTTTAAACATTTACGGCTCTTGCGCGACCTCCTAACTTTTTTCGATTCTCCTAAAATTTTGCATATATAATATACATGTATAGGTCTACAATTTCAGACTAGGGCCCGTTAACATTTTTACACCATGTGGATACAAGGGTAGAAAATGGATAAAAAAAAGCTAGTAAAATTATGGAGTATTTGAGGTTTAAGGTTATTGTACCAACTCTAAACGACTTGTGATCCAACTTAAATTTTACGTAAGCAATAGTCACAAATTAGGCAACAATTTTAGTTGATAAAAGTTTAAGATTTCAAAATCTGCTAATTTATAAATTTAAAATTAAAATGGGTAAGTTTAAAAACTTTAGGACCACTGTGCGGTGCCTTAACGTATTTCGATTGACTTCAAATTTTGGATAATTCATATTACCATAAAGGGCAACAAATTTTTGTGTAGGTAGCATTCGTATATTCAATTTGAATTTTCGCGACCACCCTAATGTACAGTGTACATTGTACACCCATGGTACCATGGTAACATTTAAAAGTGCAAGAAATATGGAAACGATCCATGCGCTAACATTTTATACAAGTAGAATAATTACCTTTTTTTTTACTGTAATAAATTCTCTATCAAACTAGACAAAAGGCCCTGAATCGGTCTAGCGGTTTAAAAGTTACCATTACTAAAACATTAAAAAAGTAAAAAAATGCGTAAAAAATTTTATTTATTTTTTTTTGAAGTTAAGAGCCTGTTGCTTATTGTAAAGATTGTTAAAAATAAATGCATAATACCAGTTTTGTAAAGAATTTTATTCTCTTTTTATTATATAACCATTTTTACAAAAAAAGCCTTGAAAATCCTGAAAACCAATTTTATGTCGTGATACCCCCCGAAAGGGAGTAAAGCTATAAATACTCGAACTTTTTTTTATTATCATTATTACGATAAATATTAATCCGAAAAAAATTAAGAAGTTATTTTGTAGAGAATTAAGGGCCACTTGCACCAATGATGGTTTAACTTTAAACTTGGATTAAATTGACGGCTGACCAATCAGAACGCAGCATTTTTAACTTAAACTCGGTTTAGCTGAGATAATCCCGTACCAAAAGTTGGTGCAAGTGGCCCTTAGTTGTCTTTAATTTGTTAAATATCTATTTTAAACAAAAAGTTAACGATGAGCCAGAAAAACACCTCCCCTCAAAATGAGGGGTTTCCGATCGGGTTCGCAGGGGGAAACTTAGTCAGGTTGCAAGTCTTTGAAACTCAAAGACTCAACCAAGAGGAACTAAGAGATCTCCCCTGGGCCAATATTCTGACCTTTATTGAAAGGACGGGCAGGTTCAAGGAGGACTCAAATAAGTAAATGGCTGGGATTGCCTGGGGTGACAAAAACGGCCAGAAATGGCCTAGTTGTCCTGCTTTGGCCAACCCAAAATATTTACTACTACTACTACTAGGGGTTTATTAAGAACATTCTGTCATATTTTTTTTTTTTTTAATTTTTAATGTAAATTTAATTTATTATTTTTTTTACCATTTACACTAGTTTTTATATTTAATTATTATATTCTTTTAATAAATTTGCCCTGAAGAAGCCCCAACAATAAGGGGCGAAACGTTGGCTCTATAATTTTGAGTTTTTTCACTGTATTCTTAAAAGCAAGATTAAAATCAATATATTATAAAAAACAATTTTGTAAAAAAAATTTTGTTTTATTTTCCGTTTTCAGATTTTTTTGGCCTGATCTAATACGCATATTTTTTAAAATAAAAAAACGATAAGTCTGGTAGTTTTTTTAATTTATATAAAAATATTTAATATGATGATCTTGATGAACTTATGAAAAAAAAATAGGGTTGCAAGATGGAAAAACTAAATCCACCCAGGAGGGCGCCGTGTAATAAGTAAAAAGCTGAGAACATTGAGTTTTTTTGTTTTTGTACCGAAAAAAAAATCTTGCATCATTGTTGCAGCACCAGGGATGGATTGGTCTCTAGTTAAGTGGCCACTAGTTGGAAAATTAAATAATATATTTTTTTTGAAAAAGTTGGTATTTTATGCATAGTAGTTACTAAGCACAAAGTACCAACTTTTTAAAACTTTAGTTCAGTTTTACAACCTTTTTAAAGTGGTTGAGGTGATCCCCTACGGCTCTAACTTAGGGAGCGTTCAAGTATTACGTAACGCAAATTTTACCAAAATTCATACACTTCATACCCCGTTTCTCGCGCTATTAAAGGCTGTAGAGATTTCATGTTTTGGCTACCCCCCCAAATAGGGGGTGTGTTAGGGGGGGGTAGCCAAAATATAAAATCTCTACAGCATTTAATAACGCGGGAACCGGGGTATGGAGTGTATGAATTTTGGTACAATTTGCGTTACGAACGTTAATACTTGAACGTTAATACTTGAACGTTCCCTTAGAGTCTCTAAGTCACCGTTAAAATTTTTTACGTGTTTTGCTTTCCCATTTTTAAATCTGGAAAAGGATTTTGTTCGTGCCAAAATATTATATTTTTTTTGCTTATTTTTGCGTTTTATTACTTTTATGTCGAAAAAATCGATTTAGAGCAAAGAAATGTCGTTTTTTCTGTCTGTCAGTCGAATATTTGTTCTGTCCAGGAAATCTTGTAGGAACGTTAACTTTGAAAGTTACTCAAGAACGCTATAACCTAAATACTTGAAATTTGGAGCATAAAAGTTCTTTGTTGGGATTGTTTTTGGAAAACACTGGGATGGAGTTAAATAAACCATTATCTTCTAAACTTTAAGGCATAAGCAAGGACTATTTCGCGGAATCAAAAGTATTTTAATGGACTGCCGCCTATTTAGATTAGATAAAGAGAGAAGTTCTACAGAAAGAGATAAAAATATAATTATTAATGTTTAAAAAGAAAATTATGCATATTTTAGGTAAAAATAACATTTTAGATTATATTTTAAGATACATGAAGGTAAGATATTTGTTTTTTTATGTAAAAAACTATTTTTTTTAATTTTTATAACACAGCTATGTGTACAGTAGGTCTAAAGTTTTCTAGGAACTCTAGACCTACTCCTTAATTGACAGTCATTGATAATACCCCGTTGTGTGTGACGATTTTGTACATGTTTTTGTGTTTAATCTGTTTTATATATTCTTTAATAATTTTGCATATAATGCACATTTTTTTTGGCACTTTGATAAAATCCAAATATAATATTTTTAGGGAATTTTCTTTTTGGGTTGGTATTAAAGACCTAAATTTATGTTGCCTAACGTATTGGACTGCTGTCCATTTATAAATCAAAATACTTGTATAAATATGCGGCTGCAACTATATCTTCCTTGGTCTGCTTTAGCCAGCCTGATGCGGCAGTTGCTTGGCAAATAAACGTCAAGGTTGGCCACGCAAATAACAAGCAGGTAGGAAATGCCTCGCGTGTAAAAATAACCCTCCGCCGGAGCTTTTTACGTTTGGTTGCATTTCACTGGAGACCCGCTAGGAAAACTTGAAAGTGAGCAGCCAGTATTAAGCTGCAGCCTACAGAACATTAAAAACATTTTTAAGGCCGAGACTGGTACAGTTCTGAACAAAAGTCTTGGTCTATAGTACTTTTAGTACCTACTAAAATGCAGAAAATTTCCAAGAAAATCTATACTTTTTAACATTGTAAAAACTTATATACATAGATATTAAATTCCTTTTTTCTCCAACCTGGGCTGTTCAAAAATTAGTTCGCCAGAAGGGGTCAAACCAACAGTGACATTAAAGCATAGTCGAAAACATGAATAAAATTGACAAAAATCTAAAAAAACATTTTTAATAAATTAACTCTTTGACTTGGTTCTAAAAGGGCCAATGTCACTTTTTCCGTATTTTGAGTTATACCGACCTAAAAAAGCCAATGCTTGTGAGATAAATGTAGACTTTAAGCCACAAGGGCCGACGTGTGTTTTCAATAAACATTTCTGTTAAACTGCTAAAATGACCAATGTTTGATTTTTTGTATAGGCCCTTTTAGAACCAAGTCACGAACTATTCTTGTAAAAAACAAGTTTTCATATTATTAGATAATTTTTTTTTTCAATCTGGCGTGTTTTGTTAATGTTTAAAACGCGCAAGAATGTGTTTTCTGAAAAATGATTTGAGGTTTAGACTTTGCTACGAAAAGAAATGTTTAATTTGTTAATGAGAAAAAAATTACACTTGGCTCGACAAGGGACAAATATTTTCAAATTTTTACAATTGTTGTGCAATTTGGTTTTCAATGTCGCTGAAACTGACTCTGATAATAAAAAATGGAACTCCAACGATGAGGTTTCAACAGCAGACCTGTAGCATATTTTTTCTACATTGATAAAAAGGATTTATTTGGATATGGCCAATTAACAGAAATAAAATTTATTTGTCACAACCAAATAATTCAATTGGCCATATCCAACCAAATATTTTGTTGACACAAATAAACTGTTTTATCAGTGTACGACCATATTTGTAGATGCCACAATGTTTGCAGTGCTTTCCGAATTGTAAACAAGCGAGTAATCACAGCGTGTATACTATGGCCAGTCACGTTTAGGCGATTTCCCTGATTTTAGAAATTTATATTGGTACCTAAAATACTTCTCCAAAAAAAAAAACCTTTTTAAAGTTATTTTTTTATCTCAATTTTTGACTCCTCCTTTTATTGTTTTGTGTTTAGTGTTTAAAGCTAACTTCATAATCATTGGATGTCATTTTATTTAACGCTTTTAAATTTTATTTAACGCTTTTAAAAAACTGTTGGTTTAAACCCAACGAACTAATAACTCTCTTTCTAGAATACGCATACCGTTAAATAAAGTATCGCCAACATCTCGGTTTATCTGTAACCAAATAGTAGGTATATTCAGGCCTGAACAATAACAATTACCAGTAACTGGTATTGTTGGATAAGTTAGAACAAAGATATGCGAGTAAGACAGACAAATATATATGTTGGCTACGTTTTTGTCAGTTTTTACAAATGAAATGCCTATTCTAGAGAGAAGAGTTATTAGTTCGCTATTTAAACCACAACTGTAGAAAAAAGGGTTAATTTGCTTTTATAAAAGTACGATATAATACCCACACAGTTTTTTGTAAATTACTAATTTTAAACGATTTTAGCGAGGGGTAAACCGCTGACAAAATTTTATACACCTTTAGGAGGAAATCATCATTGATTTGATACTCCGAAAAGGAAAAAATCTTTAAAGATTTCCTCGTAACCTTCAAAGATTTTCTCCAGATTTCCTTCAGTTTGTACACCTGAATTCCTCTGCGGTTTACCCCTCGGATTTTAGCTAAAATGTCAAGGAAAAGCGAATACACAACCAGAATAGTTGAATAGATCAAGTTTGCCACAGAGAATATGTTGCCACAAAAATCTACTAAAAGGTACAGATTACGCCCCCCACCACACGCGGTTGGCTTCACCAGTTCTTAGAGGACAGCGTATCGCCTATCTTTCTTCTTCCCAATACTTTCTCTTACATTTACATTTCTCATGCTAAGTTTGACGAGCAGTACAACGTACCATAAACAATAATATACTAGTAAAAATAAAAATGTACAATTATAATGTTTTTTTTTTAGATTTTGATGAAATTTTCCAGACAAATATTTTGTTAGTTTTTTTTGTTTGTTTTCATAGTCGTAAAAAAAGTTTAGTATATTACTAGAGTAGTAAAAAATTACAGTTAGGAAAAGTTCCGCGCTTGCCGATGCGCGGAATCGTGCATAAATTCTTTGTGCTTGAGTAATTGCTCATATACAACACTTGTTATGTAATATACCATTTTGTTTTCACTTACCTGTATTTCAGATTGTGAAATATCAATCTCCCCTTGGTAGACAAAATCTATGATGAACTTTAGGTCATCAAAACAGACGTCTGGAGGCATGATGATGGTGGGATGTTGACATGGGTTTTCCATCAACAGTTTTTGAAAATATGATGAACATGCCGATAAAACCACCTAGAAGAAATACGAGATTGTAGGAAAATCAACTAAAAAATTAGGCCCTAAATTGAGATTTTTATGATAAAAAAGCTAAAAAATCAAGTTAGGCTATACTGAGGTCAAGATGACTTTACAAAGTTATCTTGACTGGGGTATAAAATATAGTCTGTGCCTGGAGTCAAAAGAAATTGGTTCCGTTATATTTACAGCATTCAAAATTACTCGAGAAGTGTAGTGAAGTTCTGTATATAGCACGAATATTTTATCAAAAACGCTGGCATGTTGGCATCAGCAAGTTATTATTTTTTTTTTTAATTTTCATAACTCCCCAACATATTCTATAGTTCGTGTAAAGATGCAAGTATCTTGCAAAACAACTTTACACTACGATATTTCAATAACGCTTGGACCCAGAGACTTCAAATTAAGGACAAAGATTTTCTAAGAAGTAGAAAAAGTTTATTTCAAATTTTAAGTCTCAATGCCAAAGCGTTCTTGAAATATCGTAGGGTTAAGTTGTTTTTTAAGTGACTTGCATCTTTACAAGAACTATGTGTTTTAGTTTTAGTTTTTTAAATATTTATGCTTAAGGGCCTGTCCATAAATGATGGCACAATTTTTTTTGCGATTTTAGACCCTCTCGCCCCCCTTATTACAAAGTGTGACATGGTCAATTAAAGAGGCAATTTCACAATCTGAGTATCAAAATAGGGAACTAAAAAATGCAACAATTTTAATACTGCAGGGCGATTCTATATCAATAATTATAAAAAGAGTTCTCATATACATATATCTACAAATCTCTTTTAAGGGAGCTATGGTCCCTTAAAAAGTGTTATTATTTAAGAGGCCGTAGTACACTTAAAACTGGTATTTATTTGTGCGTTTTTTAGTTCCGATTTTTGATGCTCAGAACGTAAAATTGCCTCTTTAATTGAAATTTTCTCGAGAAATTTCACCTTTAAATTAATTTTTATCGAAAACGGTTAGTCCTACAGTGTTACAACTAGATTACCTTTTTTATGTATTTTGACCTGAGGAATCATATACCAAAAATAAAATCACAAAAAAGTTACACAGAAAAGAGTTTGGGACAAAAAACTAATGGGGCTTCCCAGTTTCGCAGACCCCTAGTTAAAGTAAGTACATGAAAATAACATACGAAGATGGCCCTTGTTAAGATTGGTTCACATGCAAAACCTCGTTACTTTCAAAGCGGCGTAGCTCCCTTACGACGCATTTTAAGACATATGTTTGTAGGAACTTTTTGTCATATTTTCTGATGTAGGATCACCCCTTAAAATTTCGGACCATATTTCAAATACACCGGGTATACTATTCACAGTAAATGGTATAGTGCATTTTCCCAAATATTTAATAAAAAGAATAAAAAAAATAAATAAATAAAAAAATTACATATTTAAAAAAAGTCGATCGGATTATTCGTTCTTGAGTTATCGTGTCTACAAAAAACGTGACATCAGACAGACGGGCAGACGGATCTTCAAAGTTTATTATTTCTTCATGAAACATTTGTATCCAAGAATTTTTTAAGATTTTGGGAATTTCGAAACTGTGAATAATATAATAAGTAAAACACACATAACTTGTGAGCATACACACATAACTTGTGGGCAGGAAGATTAGTATTTTTTAGTTTTGTATTCGTTTTTGTTCTTTATGTACAGTGGGTTAAAAAAAACGTATAAAAATTTTTAAACGAAAAAAAAAATTGCATAATACCTACATAACATACGATGTCGTGATTGGCTTGATGTGCCGTCATGTATCTTGTGCGCTGGCTTATAACATAATTTTAGGCTCCCATAAGAGCCTGTGGATACGCCCTTAAGGCCTATCTAGAAGCTTGCATAAGAACATAAAACATAATAAGATGCCGTGATTGGCTTACAAGATACGTGGCGGCACATCAAGCCAATCACCGCATCGCATTGTATTATGTATTATGTTCTTATGCGAGCCTGTGAATGGGCACTTATGCAAGTCAAAAGATGTATCATAATTTTTTTTCGTTGCAAATTAAAATTATGTGCAATATAGGGTTAAAAGTTCTTTTGGTTTTATTTAAGATTTTTTTTTATCAAATTTTAATCTCCTTAGAATTAGTCCCAGCTCAGCAAGGACTCCAAATTCAGATTTCGCCCCGAGCAAAGTGTATTCTTACGCAGCGCGTAAGGGCATTTATTTTATTTATTTTTTATTTTATTGATAATTAACGGAATTACCCC
This sequence comes from Brachypterus glaber, assembly GCA_958510825.1. Taxonomy (NCBI): domain Eukaryota; kingdom Metazoa; phylum Arthropoda; class Insecta; order Coleoptera; family Kateretidae; genus Brachypterus; species Brachypterus glaber. Next base: position 46,053,985 of record OY294045.1, on the reverse strand, counting down.
CAATACAGTTATAAATACAGTTTTATATACATTATAAATTTAAAAATACTTTAAAGTTAACTAATAGAAAAGATCAAAATATACATATATAATAAGTATTACGTAACGCAAATTTTGATCATTTTGGACCCCCACCCCCAATGTAACGCTATTTTCCTATACCATTAACATGGGCGTAACACTCCAAAATGACCCCCACCCTCCCCTAGGTGCGTTACGTAATACTTGAACGTTCCCTAAGTGCAGTAATACAGTTTTATAGCCTGGTAGAAACTAATTGCCTAAATTTACTAAAGGAATATATTCCTTTCGCTATAGCAAAAAATGTGCTTTATTAAAAGGTGTTTGCATGCCAGAGTTTGTGCGTTGCATATCTATATAAAATGTTGCTGGTCTACGTGCACTTATTCTGGGCAAACAAACTTTTTAAATGGAGCAGATCCGGAGAGTCCAAGAGACCATTTACTAATTTATAAACGTAACATACATGTGAAAAATTTCTCCGGGACTCTTAAGTTTTTAAATTAGTCATATTTTGAATAATAGATTCCTAGTAGTAACATTTAGTTTATATGCTAGAAATCTGAGGGCTTTATTCTGTACTCTTTCTAATAGCGTTGTATTGTTTTGATAAAATATAGGTGACCATATAATGAAACAATATTCTAAATTGGAACGTATAGTTCTACGCATGACAAAAAGTCTTCGATGAAAGGGGGAGGAATCATGCGCGCTCTCCTCTTTCCGTCAAAAGTGTTATAGGACGTGCGTGCCTGCAACAGGCCTCTCACTTGCACACACATTCCAAACATATTTCTCGTAGCCACAGATCCATGCGTCAAAGTATACTAGTGATTTGTAGACACCTAATATGCTACTAGGTGAAAATTCAGATAGATTTCGAGTGATGAAGCCTAACATTTTATTCGCTTTAGAACAAATAGTTTTTATGTGGCTAGAAAAGTTGGCATTTTCATTAAATGTTATACCCAGGTCTTTAACTGAAGTGACATAATTTAAAGCAGCGTTATTCAGCATATCCACAGACTCGCATAACAAGCACACTACATAAGAATGCGATACAATGATTGGTTTACAAGATACATGGTGGCACATCAAGATAATCACGGCATCGCATTCTTATGTACTATGCTTGTTATGCGAGCCTGTGGATATGCCTTTAATGCGCACGGCACTGCTAGGGAGATAACTTTACCATATGTCCGTGAAAACCATACAAAATATAGATGTCCGCATGAAAAGGGCCCATTATGGGATGTTTTCGTGCCGCCCATAGAATTGGCATGGAATTGGTAGCAAAAGGTAAAGAATACAATTCTGTGGATTGGTTCTAAAAAGGCCCATGTCACTTTGTCAATAGCAGCTTTTTCGCGTCAAGACGTAATATTTTGAAAACGCTGCTATTGACAAACACACATTGGCCCTTTTAGAACCAAGCCACAGAATTACATCGTAGAGTTTTTGAAATGTTTTAGCCTGAATTTTATGGTAGTGGTTCCATTTAATTTCTTTTAAAATCGTACTTAATATATACATAGACAGACAAGGGCGGATCCAGGATTTGTTTTTTTTTAGTTGAGAGGGTGGGTAATGAATGCCAAAATGTAGGGGGCTGTTTTATGAATGCCAAAAAAATAACAAAAAAATATTGAATTTTTCGTTTGATATAGGAGAGAGGGCGATTGCCCCCTCCCCCTTCCCGGATTTACACTTGGGGGTTCTTAGGGCCGTAACTAGAAGGGCGAAGGGCACTAAGTCACATTGGCCTTGGTTTGAGCCAGCTGGCGTTTTCAATGAGACCCCTTTATAACAGAAAAAATTAAGTGATCCAAGCGCGTAAAAATAAAATAAAAACATTACTCAGTTTTTTAAATCTTTACCTTCAAATTTATAAAAAAAATACCTGCGGCGATGTATATTGCAATTATTGTAGTCTCTAGTTATCACATGCGAGACCCTGTGCCAGTTAAAATATTTAACTAAAATATGTAGGGTGGGAAAATTGTAAATTTTTAAAGAATAATGTACATATAAAATTTTAAGGAGTTAGGAAAATTATTTATAGATATTTTTGCCTATTAAACATGACTACCTATAATGTAATCAAAGATGCAGCCACAGCTGTGCACAGGTCTGACTCAGTTCAAGAATTTTTGTTAAAAGGTTTTATAAAATACTTCAAAAGTTATTTTTTTTTCCTATTGAAAGTTAAAAAAAATCGCTGGCGATGCTAAACTCGTTTGAATATTTGAGGTTAGGTACATATGGTTGAAATTTATAAAACATTAAAATATTGCAAATAAAAAAAAAATTGAAGTCGCTCATTCGTTACACCCTGACGGCTGAGCCCCTGATTTTTCTGGTTACGGCCCAGGATCCCCCCAATAAATTGGCTTCCTGCGGATCTGAGTAGAGAGCTTTGACCGTAAGTGACGACGAAATGGGTCCTTTCTATGTGGACGAAGTACTTGTTAAATATAAACACAGATAATAGATGGCAGTGAGCCCAATAAATTCTATTATATTTTATATATTAGTTTGACATTCAAATGTTAGATGGCAGTAGCATCCATATTTTTGAATATTACGTGGAATAGTATCGTGGCACGATAGTATTCACTAATGAGGTAAGGCAACCCTAAAAAGATTCGACGGGCATGTGCGTAACGGAGGGGCTAGGGGGCTTAGCGGAGTGGCAATTGGGGTAAAGGAGCACAATGGACGCAGTTCAGAAGAGCAGAATTTGCTTATATTGATCTTTTTTTTTTTGTAGAATTAAGGTATGTTGTCCTAATAAGGCCCAGTATGTGAAAAAGGCTGAGGGCCCCTTCCTTTTTCCTTTTCGCCCTAAATTTAAATTTGTTACAAATTTAAAATTATAAACCGACATTTACTGATCGTTTTTTGAATCTTATTGTCATAGCATGAAAGTAAACTGTAACAGTTTTACTGGCCGTATTGACATTTAATGCGGTAACAACGGTGAAATTCTTATATTATTAAAAAAAAAAAACAATGTTTCAAGCTATGTAAATTACATTTCGTAATACATTATTTTAAAGCTTGTTTAATGTAGTTTATGTATAATATAAATATTTTTTTAATAACTTTGAACCAAAACCATGGTTTTGGTTCCAGCAGGACCTATGAATATCCAAGATGTAAAAAGCGATGTATGGTATGTAAGAAATCTGTTCTGCAGATGAAGTAAGCCAATGGCTTAAAGCCATATTATTTATTATATTATTCACAGCGGCTGAGCTAGAATAATATTACATGGCATAGGCGTCGACTTTTTAAAATCCCAGGGTACCCAACATTTTTGAACAAAAAATTACATAAATCTTATAAATTTTTATAAAATGAAAAAAAGACGAAGCTTTTAAAATATTTAAAAGTATAGACAATATTCCTAGACAAAAAATGTTTGGATATAAATTTGATTCATGAGCACTTTTTTTTCAAATGCCGGTCCTTCTGTCCGATGTCACGATTTTTGTGAACACGATATCTCAAGAACGAATAATCCGATCAAATTAAAAATTTCAGGAAAACTCATGTTCTACAAGGAGAAGATCCCTATTGTTTTTGAAAGTAATCCCCTCAAGAACAAGAAGTTATGGGGGGTTAAATTATAAAAAAGTAGAAAAAAGCTAAAAGAAAATTCCGATTAAAATAACTAAAAAGTTATGGGGGTTAAACTTAAAAAAAAATTAAAAAAACTATAATTTTCAATTTTTTTTTTAATTTTTGGTTTTGCGCAAAAAGAAAATAATAAAATTAAAAATTTTGAAAATTTTTTTCATGTTTATTTCTTTTTTTTTTTTGAAAAAATTTTTTCGCAAAAAAAAAATTTTAATAAAAATTTTTTGAATAATTTTGATTTTTTTTTTCAAAAATTATTCGTTTGTCAATATAAGATCTTAAAAAAAATTATTTCCTTTAATTAATTTCTTTTTTTTTTTTTTGAATTTTTGAAATTTATTTTTGGGAAAATGCAATATATCATTTTCTGTGAACAATATACAGGGTTATTCAGAAATTTAAGAGGTGATTTTACGAAAATATGAAAACAAGTTCCTATAAATGTAGGTCCGGAAACGAGTCCCAAGGGAGCTACGGCCCTTTAAAATTGTAATAAAAATAGGGTTTTAATTAATAACTTGTACCCTTTAAGCTAGAGCGACAAGCTTTTGCATGTATACTGATATTAATAAGGGCAATAAATTTATGTTAAGTTATTTTTTGAATTTATCCAGAGGCGTGCCTAGACGGACAAAATATCCTTTTTGCCCCAAACTTTTTATGTGTATTTTTTTTTGGATTTTTTGAATAAATATAGATACCTTTAGTAAAATTACATAAAAAATATCATATAGTGTAACACTGTAGGAGCAACCGTTTTCAAAAAAAAATGCAATTAAGAGGAAGTAAAATTTGGTGCTACTAAAAATGTTACTTTTTAAAAGGCCATAAATCCTTTCATATTAAATTTAGGTGTTTTGGTGAAGAATACCTACTTTTTAGCATAGTTTTAAGTGAAGAATCGCCATGCAGCATTAAAATTTTATTGGTGATTTTTTGTTCCCCATTCAATATGTCCATTTCCAAGGGCCGCAGCTCCCTTAGGGCTCATTTCCGGACAAACTTTTATAGGAACTTTTTTTCATATTTTTTAATTTTTTTTTAACGTAGAATCACCTTTTAAATTTCTCGAAATTATTTCTGAATAACCCTGTAAAATGGAATGCGTAGCATTACATATCTTCACGGATTGTTTATTTATAAGGCAATGTTCGTTTGTCTGACTTAGGTAAAGCAGGGTATTTTACGGGGTTCCAGACAAAGCTCGCTGGGTTGGTTGCTATTGAATAAACTATTTTTTTTAATTTTAGATTTTTTTTTGAATTTTGTTTTATTTTAAAATTCTATAATTGTTTGTCTTAGAAACTTTTTTTTATTTTTAAAAGTAGAGCTTTATTTAGAACCCGGGGCGTGGAAGAACTTTTTTATCACTGTATTTTTTACATTTATTAAAACAAGAATTAATCATTTAAAACATAACACTATAAATACGTGTGAACTTTTAAAGGCTAAGGGCCCTAGGGCGACAACTTGGACATTGCCTCCCTTATTTCAAAACTACCGTTCAGCACTGAAACTTCAGGCTGATAGAATTATTTTTAAGGGGTGATCTACATAAAAGAATATAAAAAATGCTATAAACTGGAAATTATCCACATCCATCCAAATATTTGCAAAAGATGCGTCTATAAATTGTGTTTTAAAATGTTTTAAAAGTGTGCAGATTTTTTTTTATTTTGGGAAACCAAATTCTTGCTCTCGGGGTTTTTTTTGGCCGAGCTTAGCGAACCGCATATGCGGTCCGTCCCAGCAAAAATGCCAATCAAAGGCCTTTTAAAGTTTTGCCACACCACAAAGGCCCAACACCAACCCCGGCTCGGCTGGCCGGCAATTTACTGCCGGCCACCCGATGGGCCCAGCGAATGGACAGAATTGTCCCACAGTAGTGGCCATTTCCATTATTTTTGTTAAAGCCCCGGCACAGTTGGCTGGCAGTAAATGCCTGGGCCCAGTGAAAGGCCAGCATTGGCCCGCAGTAGTGGACCTTTACATTATTTTGCAACTGTTAATTTAGTTTTAAATAAGTTAAAATACTTAGCAATTGTATGATTTTTCTTTGTGTAGATAGGGGAACAGGGGGCACAGTGAGTCACTTACTTTTTCAGAGCGCATATTTTTAAAAGTTTTGACAATAACTCAGATTTTTTTTCATACTACGTTTCTTTGATCTTTAAGCTAACATAATTTGTAGGTTTAAATTAAAAATGAATAGACTATGAGTTTTTGCAAGTACTTTTTTGACAGTATGTCATTTGATTCACTGAGCCCTCAGTACGGGGTACAGTGAAAAAGTCCAAACGTAAATAAAGACCCTGAAAAACAATGTTAAATGTATACATTGATTGTATATTGTATAAACCAATTTTCAAAAAAATCATCACCACCCCTAAGGGGGTGGATTTGAAAAAAAATAATTTAATAAGATATAGTTTTAGCAACCTTAAAAATCCCCATATTCAAATTTTCACGTAAATATAAAAAATATTTTAAAATATTTTAAAATATTTACCCCTCACCCCTGCGGGGGCGGAGTTAGATTTTTTTTATTATCAGATTCGATTCCAGCAATATTAAAAACCCCTATAATGAAATTTTCAAATTTTTGTAAATATTGTTCTTGCTCGGGATTGTTTTTGAAAAACAATCCCGAGCGAGAACTTTTGGTAACATACCTCTATGCCAAAGTATCTAGCTTGAAGCGTTCTTAAGTTATAGTGCCCACAAGATTTCCCGGACAGACCGACCAATCGACCAACATTTTTTTTTGCTTGAAATTGATTTATATCGACATATAACGTCATAAAACGCTAAAATACGCAAAAAAAAGTTTTTCACGAATACAGGGCTTTCCTAAATTTTAAAAATTTAAAAAATGGGAAAGCAAAATTCCTACAAAAATTTTAATTATAAATATACAGGAACATTTAACCATAGTTGAGGCACAGTGGATCATGAGCCACTGTGTCCAATCGGTCTTTGACTCACTGTGTCCACCCAGTAACCAGACCAGACCAAAGTGGACATAAAAAACATACCAAATATCTGATAAATTTGTGTAAACACACTTATTTAAGATTTAATAAAAAATATAAAAATGCCAAATTACAGTGGAATTTACGTAAAAGTAGTACAAATATACCTAATTAACATATTAACAAAAAAAATACTTTCATTATTTATTTTATGCAGCTACCTCTTCGCTTCAACACACGCCACGCAGGTTTGCCGGCAACTGACCCTTTATCTAGAGAAACGTCTTCTTAGCGCCCCATTAGAAAGCGGCGTTTCTAAAACTAATATTGGTAGAGTTATAGTCAACGATTCATTGTGCCCAATGACTCACTGTGCCCCCTGTTCCCCTACTTACTTTATGTGCTCGCAATGACAAATCGTTACAAGCTAAGGTTACATCGACAAAGGCTTCATTTTTCAATAAATCGTGGAAAACAGCTGTCATATTACTTTGGTAATTGTTCCATCGCAGGCAATATTGCTGCCCGCTCATTTCTGAAAAAAAAAAACATAATTAGTAACAGTTTTTTTTTTTAATTTGTATATTTTTTTTATAAATAGGTACAACCCGTGAAGCAGTAGCTCACAGTAGTCCTGAAGCCAATTTAAGTTTCAAAGAATGGTCAAACCAGTGAATATTGTTAGAATGGGATATTACTAGGGAATAAACCATGCAACAGCAATGTGTCAAATTTTTTCGAAACCAATTAACCAAATAATCTTTTTTTATTTAAAATGTTATAAATGTATAACTCGAAATAGGTCTAACTTGAGTTACTTCCTTGTTGCTTGGGAGTGTTGAATTTATCTTTTGGCAATTATATTTTCGAACCCTGTCTGTAGCTCACTTTCGAAGTATTTGCGGATCTGGGTCCACAGGAAATTGTTTTCTTTTTTTTATGAAGAATTTGCTTGAATCTTTGGATTTTTTTTTAATGACTTCAAATTAGGCAAGTTTCGTGTTCTGTAGCTCAGGGTATGTATTCTCGGGCTCGAGAGAACGCATTCCCGGGAGAAAGATGTTGTGGGTAACATATTAGTTTTCTCGAAACGCAAAACTACTTGTTATTCTTTAACTTCACTTGGCACGAAAATCGAGGAACTTTACTTCTACTATTTGGAAGAGTGAGAAGCAAGGGTTCACGGAAATTTTGACATATAAGTTAGTCGCGAGCATTCGAACATAACCCTATTTTCGCTTTGGTTTTGTGTTGTTAATTTGAATACCGTTTTATTTTATAATAGTTAATAAAAGCTTTTTTGTATTTAGAAATTATTATACATATAATAATAATAATAATAATAATAATAATATAACGATCAACGATTTGCAAATTGTGGGTCTGTTGCCCTTTTGGGAGATCTGCAAGATGCAGAAGACCAAATGGAGAACGAAGAACGGGAAGTGTTGGCTAGGAACGACCGACCCAACAAAAAATTTATAGTGAATTCAGGACTAAACAGCCCAATATTAACAAGAGGGTTGTTCTGAATAAAATTTAAAAGTATTTTTTTTTTGTTGACTGTGGGCGTAGATCCTTTTCTACTTTAATTTTCAGTCATTTCTTACACATTAATTTTTGGATATTAATTATAAAAATTAATTAAACCACAGCAACTTGTTTACAAATAATGAAAATAATGACAGCCTGCGAACGCAAACTAGTGTTGCATAATCTGATAGGTTAAAATCCGATAAAATACTTGGCAACGCTGCAGAGGGTTGCAGATATCCCATCACGCTCACTACTGTTCAAGAATAGCATTTTTTAACTTTGGGGAACTTTGATATGATGTGATCAGTTCCCTTCCTACGAAAATTATTCACGTTCTCTCGAGCCCCAGAATAGATACTCAGATAGAAAGCGTTTGCGGACGTCCATAGGAACTTGTTTTATTATATTTTTAGTAGAATTAGCCTGTACCTTAAGAAAATCATTGTTTTAAGGCATACCATAACCAATGGACTTGAATGCATTTATTACAGAAAAAGCTTCCTAACGATTTTTGAAATTTTAAGATATAGATAATTTTAAGATATAGATACTTAGGGACACCCCAGTATTCGTTTGGTCGTTTGGAAAAAATCCCATTTTCGGAAAACTGAGTTTTAAGATGTTTTTCTAAATATCTTATAAATCTTATGCTAAAACAGTTTTTACTCTTTTTCTAACAATAGTGTAATAAAAATACTGTCCGAAAGTGTTTTTATTTAATAAATTAAAGGTTTCATTTATTTTATATAAGAAAAACCAAATTGGAGATACGACAATTTACGTTTTTTTTTTCAGTATTGGTTTGTCGTATCTCCAAAAATAAACTAAAAAACTAATTAATTAGGATTGGTGTAGTGGACCACCGCGTCGTATTCGACGAGTTTACTACTAAAAATAGCGTGAGTTCGATTCTCACCGGCGCCGATTTGCCCTTTTCAGTTAATTAATAATTGAAATTTGGCGAAGGCGTAAGTGAAGCGGGCACTCCCTATAAATTGGTTCGAAAGTCAATTAAAGCCGGTGGTTCCCTCTACTACTAGCCCACACAAGTCCTGGACTTAGGGGATGCTTAATTAAGTAGAATAGTACGGGGTTAAACAAAAATGTAATGTAATGTAAAGGATACTTAATGACATGATTTTATATTTGGAAGCGTGCAGAAGGGTTATTATTGTTTGGAAATAAAGAACTTTTAATATTTACTTGAAGAGGCACAAAAATATCTAAATTAAAAAAAAAAGTGATAATTAAAAATCAATATAAAAGTATAATTAAACCAAGTTTATCTACATTTTTGTACAAGGCGTTCACTAATTAAATTAAGTTTTTTCAGTATTTTTGCCCAAAATTTAGGTCGGAAATCTAATTATCGCAACTCTCAAATTCAAAATAATGCCTCAAGTTATACATCAATGATGTGACATCATTTAAAAGGTATTTTAGTTTAAATTATAACGTTTTTATTTTTTTATATCGGTTTAATAGTTCTTAAATTATTCGAAAAAATCGGTACATGCAAAAACTGTATTTTTTTGCCTTCGCAGCTGCGATTTTAACTACTGTTGTAATTAAAAATGATTGTTAATTTGAACAAAACAATAGTAGGTTAAAATCTGACCAAAGTTAGAGAAAAGATTTTTTTTGTAAACAAAATACCTAGCCGATGTAAGAATTTAGTTTGAGGCAAAAAATTTTGTTCGATTAACCTGTTTTCACACTATTAGTATGATAATAACTACTTTAATAGTGTAATTATAATTATTTTTGATTAAATGCTATCTTCTTCTTTCAAAAATGGAGACAAAACAATACAGGAATTTTAAAATATGTTGTGGAGATACGACAATTTATTTTAGAAACTAAAGTTGATGATGAAATGTTTGTTGGACACTAAAGTACTTAATTGTAGATAAACAAATATGTAAAAAGTTCAAAATGTCCGAAAATGGAGAAAGTCCAAACCAATACTGGGGTGACAAAATATAAAAAAGTTATCGAATTTTTTTTAACCCACTGCGAAAAGTCCTTCATTTTATTACAAACCTGAGTTTCGGCGAAATGATATGGCCAAAATTGCACAATGTAAGACTAGCTTTAGACTAACGTAATGTAAAGTGGTTTTTATTACAATGACTTCACATATTGTACATTACTAGCAAAGAATTTTAAGTTTTAAAAAGCACTGTAGCCTAGCGGCATAACTGTAAAAGCTAAGGCTTGGCTTTAAAGCATAGGTATTTTAATGTGTAGAGCTGGTACAATACAGTCTGCCCGTTTTTCGACCTCAAGCATGGGTATCTCGGTTATTATAAGAGATACAAGATCGGTTACATTAGAAAAAAGTTGCGTTTTGTTTTGTTTTTTAATTTTCGCAAAAAATTAAAAATCCCGAGTTTCTTTTTATTTTTTTGAGCGAAAACCGACAAAGCTAGAAGTTTTTAATTGAAACATTGTTAAGGTACTTTTTTATGAGGAGTCTAAATCTGTTATCATGTTTTCCATGGCCTTTTAGATTCAAAAGTTACAACACTTAGCTTCGTTTTTTCTTATGGGGCTATTTTGGATTTTTACTTTTTTAAATGCACTTTTTTATGATGATCAAGTCCTATATTTTAAGCAAAATTAAAAAAAAAAATCATTTTTGGGCAGAGTGCTTTGGACACAACGAAACAAATTAACGGAGGTTTGGTTTGAAACTGTAAATATTGTTAATGAAATCTACGCACATGCGTGAGCTCTGCATTTAGATCTACAATTAGCCGCTCCCCACATTTTGATAATCTAAATGCCGAGCTCACTCATGTGCCTACGTGGCAGTGTCATATTAACAATATTTACGGTTTCAAACCTAACCTCCGTTAATTTAATTGCTTCGTTGTTTCCAAAGCACTGTGCAAAAATGATTTTTTTTTAATTTCGCTAAGTATGTAAGACTTAATCATCTCGTGTAATACATTTTCGTAATCAGAAAAAAAAGTGTAATCAAAAATGTAAAAATCCATAAGAAAAAACGAAGTTAAGTTTAGTAACTTTTGAATCTGAAATGCCATGGAAAATATGATAACAGATTTAGAATCCTTGCAAAAAAGTACCTTAGCAATGATTCAATTAAAAACGTCTAGCTTTGTCTGTTTTAGCTCAAAAAAATAATAACGAAATTCGAGATTTTTTTTTCGATAATTAAAAAACAAAAAATGTCAGGTTAAATTTTCTTTCAGATTATTGTTCAGCATAAAAATGCGCAACTTTTTTCTAATTTAACCGATGTTGTATCTCTTATAATAACCGAGATACATATGCTTGAGGTCGAAAATCGGGCACCCTGTATATCATGGCAGTTTGAGTGGGTATTAATATAACTCCACCAGGACCCATCTTAAAAACATAATTTTTATCAAACTTTAATGGCATGAAATTAAATAATCATTTAAAAAAAATCTAAGTTGGGGCAGGGTCTCCACCCTGCCCCAACTTAATCCGCACCTAAGGTTGAACTGGCGTGAGATATTGTAGCAGCTCTTAGAATAGAGATAAATAGCTGTTAATAGCGAAGATTACATATTCTTTATTAAGTTTTTGTGTGATATCATATCAGTCTAATATCGGGGAAAATCCCTTATAAAAGAATACTTTTTCTCAAACCGTGTTTTTCATGGTTGGAAAACTCTGAAGCTGTTGCATTTTCAACGTTGTTGAATACATATAAAAATAGACGACGCTATTTAATTTTCTACTTTTTTATAGATAGGTATTATTTAATTTTCTTTATTATACGTATTTATTTTGGTATTTTTTCGTATTTTTTCTCTTTTATATTATTTACTTTTTCATTGAGATATACAAACTTTTCTTCATTTATAACATTAAGTTATTGGAAAGTATCAGGGAAAGCAAGCCAATAGAAGAGTTTCTCAGACGGATCTAGGAGTATCGCAACCCATGTAACACAAAATGGTGGTATATCGGTGGTATATCACTCTCCATTACCAATGACTATTACTGGTAGTAATAAGAATTTGGTGATATATCGTAATATAGCACCGTTATAGACCCGCTTGGTTTGGACTTTGGACCCGCTACTAGTTCTATAACACACTCTTAACACCTTCGAAATCTATAGTAATACTATCTCTCTAATAGAACCGTTAAGATACTAGAAGTAACATAAAAGATATTTAATAACCGTTTTAGAACCTCTATGTTGCTGGCAGTAATAAATCGTGTTACTTGGGAAGTTTAGTTTGAATTTTACTATTCTTTTGGGTCAATTTCATAAATTATAAACCTTTATGGGTTATTTTCTGATTCCTATAATATCCATTTCGGATGCTGCTTTTAAATTAGCAAAATTAATCTAGAAAATCAATTCAAACGCATAGACAAGGAAAGACTTCCAAAGCCGTTGCGGAATACTGTGATAAATGTGCCTAGCGCATCTGAGATAAACTTGCACATGCGCCCTACTATTGTTTTTTTTGACGAGTATTTTTTAACCTTAGTTTTGTGTGTCAAATAAAAATTGTAAAAAATTCAACAAAAAACAATAAATATCTACGAAGAAACGTCGAAATAGTTTTTTTTTTAATTATTTTAAAAGAATTTTTCGAGGTGTGTTTGAGTTTCGGGATTTTGTTCACCTACTTTGAGTACACCAGGGATTGACGCTTTGCTCTTCATAAAGCAACAATACAGGTTAGGTTTAAAGTTATAAACAAATGCAGCAAAAAAACAATTAACGCCAGTTAACTATCTTTTTGGCAACTTCAAGTACGTATCTAAGAAACAGAGTAAGATGGTCTCCAAAAATTAGGTATCATTTTCTGTTTACAAATACACTGCTCAAACAAAACTTTAATAATAATTTTTATACAAATAAAGGCAAAATAAAGGGAAATATCTGTAAGAAACGTTATCAGAATTTGACCTGTGACAACATTATTCGGTATTAACCGAGGTATTAACAACTTAAAGAACAACTATAAATAAATAAACAAATAGAATTTTAAAGCACAATAAAGGGTTAAGGATGGGGCAAAACTCCTATATTTAGCGTTTTTACTTTCTCATGAAAGTATTGTGATAAGAAAAAAAAATCAATTTTTTTTTTGCTTAAATCATCTTATTTTTTCCTGAAACGTCAAGAAAAATCAAAATAGGCAACAAAAAAACGATGTCTGTCTGTCTGTAGGTCTGTCTGTCTGTATCCAAGATAACTTAAGAACGCTTTGAGCTATCGACTTGAAATTTGGTATTCTTTTATCTTGGACAAGTTTGTATTTCAGCAAAATTGGTTGGGGGGGGAGGGGGGTAAAAGGGATGTTAAATTTTTGTTTAGGTCGTATTTTTTTATACATTTTTTCCAGCGAGGGGGGGCGCTTCCGCCAAAATGTAAAAAACTGTTTTTAGACAAAACATATATTGTTTCTGGACATAGCTTTTTTATTATTCACAATAGAAGAAAATTAAAAAAACACCTAAAAGGTAAAATAAAATTACACAAAATATGTTATTATCATTTTTTTTTTATATCAAAAAGTCCAAAATGTAAAAAATGGTTTCTGGACATAACTTCTTTAGTAATCACAATAAAAGAAATATTTTAAAACCGCCTAAAAGATTAAAAAAACTCTCTACCTCTCAACAGCCCCCCCCCCCCCCCAAATATTAGAAATTGGGCATAACTTTTTTTATGAGAAAGTATTTTCGCTCATTCGAGACGGTGGGTTTTTGTTATAATTGAATTAATTATACTAATTATAATTATTATTGCAGGTTAATATTTTAAATAAAAGCTTTTTTAAGCCTTTTAAAAAAATTTAAAAGCATTTTGTTCTTAAAATGCTTTGTTTTCGTTTAAAGTGCGTTTAAAGCAGTAAAATCTCTCTCATTTATGAAATTGGATAATTAACCAATTTCATAAATTTGCATCTTAAAGGTAAGCCCTTGTAAAACCCTACAACAATTTATATATGAAGGTTTTCCCGTGAATAAATAAATTAATAAATAAATAAATAAATAAAATGTTATTTTTGTTAGATTATATCGTTTTGGAAATACGAACTTACAAAGCAAAGAAACCACCTATTTTTATATTTATTTAAAACTAGGTGCTATTGGGGAAACTAATAATTAGTATTATTATTAATTATTATTAAGCTTGCATCGAAGTAAAAACATATTTAGTAAATGTATTATATACCTTTTTCTAATAATAGCCTAATATTATAAGTAAAAACATATTTACCTATTTATATTATATTAGTATTATTATTATTATTATTATTATTAGAAATAATTTTACTTGTATAAGGCTATTGATACAAATATGTAGGTAAATATGTTTTTACTTGGATGTAAGCTTAATAATAATTAATAATTAGTTTCCCCAACAATGTTGATGTTTTGACAAGGTGCTTGCAACGTTTCATCTAGTTTGAAAAGACAATGTTAATTTTTTTTCTGTTTATTAGGGCATTTATGCATACTTAAAAAGTAAATTTACAGATATTGACTTTATATAAATGTTGAAATTTAGTCAGATTTCCGAGATTTTTCTCAGAGTGCCTAATACAAAACCGCTTTCATACCTGGTACCTGAGAAAGTTCAAACTGATAGTCCTGCATCGAAAAATTTAGATATAGCAAGATACCTAACTACGATAAAAATAAACGTACCTCCCAACCGTTATTGTGTAATAGTAGGTACTATTTTACCGGCTGCAAATTATAGCAGCCCCTACATATTTTAAAGTATGTTCCATGCATTTTTTTTTAAATTAACCCAACTACCTGCCAACAAAAGCTGAAAAGGTTTGAAAATGTGTTTTCCAGGTACAAAACATTTATTCTTCATTTTTCCTAGTCAGGGGTGCTTCGAGGCATTTTTTTTTGGGGAGGGGACAGGACAAAAATTTTCCAAACAATTTTGATGATTAAAAAAAAGGTCATCGCCTCTCAGATTTTCACAACTGATACTACAAATTTCCCAACTATACCACTTTATTTTCCGAACTTTTTATGATTTTGTGATGCCTAATAGAAAAAAAAACAACTTATCGCCTCTACAAATTTCCCAACTACCCCACAGGATAGCACAAATAAAGATTATTATCATTATCATAGGTATCATCATAGGTGACCATCAACTCCATAATTTTCCTATATGGACAGTAGATCTAAATCTACAGATTTTTTCAACTTGAGTGTGGTTTGGGGGAGGCAACCCCCTGCCCCCTCGGAGGACCCTGTTCCTAATTCGCGCCATCTCTACTCTTCTAAATCTCTGACATACTAACAATATTAGGAACATATATAAGTCAGCATCCAGTATCGGCTGGGAAGCCCAAAGCTAGTGAGATTTCTAGCCCTGGGGGGGGGGCAACTATTAAAAATTATCTTTATTTTTTTTCCTTTCCAAAATAAAATTTTTCAATCAATATTTGGCGCACCTACCAAAACAAAAAACACCCTCAGAAAAAAAGCTTTGGTCCCTGAACCAAAACAAAAAAACACCCTCCACAAAAAAAAGCTTGACACGAGTATATCTGATAATAATATTGACATCAATAAAATTGTGTTTTTCGGGACGGAGATATCTTTTGTTTTAGTTTTGGTACATGCATATGAAATCGATTTCTTTTTCTAAAAAAACTTTTCGCAAAAAAAATTAACCGACTTCTATGTCTCTAAAAAGTAAAAAATAAAAAAATAAAAAATACTTAAACCATTCCCTAAATTAACTACTAACAATATTTTTTTTATTATTTTATTATTGTTTGCTGTAAAATTGGTACCGACTTTTTTTTATTTTTTATTTTTTTTGCAGAACTTGTAGATTTGTAACGTCATCTAAGCTAAATTTTAGTTCTAGCATCTTCAAAAATATGAGCACATTAAATTTATAAAAATTGGATAATATTTTTAAAAATTGTCCGTCATTTTGTATCCGTCATTTTGAATTATCTATTTTTATTTTGTTTTAATGGTATCCCATTTTGAAAATTTTCTTTTCACAACAATTTGAGTATTGCTATATAGGGCTTCTTAACGTTGCTGAAATTAAATCAATTCTCAAAAATTTTACCCCGCGTTACTTGGGGGGAGGTGGGGTGCGGGTGGGGGTCAAAAATTACCATTCGCGTTACGTAATACTTGAACGTTCCCTATGGGGTTTTTGAGGTCGAAAAAACTGAATCTGATAATAACATTTTCTAATTCCATCCCCTGAGGGGCAGGGGTAGTTTTCGTGAAAATGGGCATATTGGACTTTTTAAGGTTGCTGAAAGTGAATCTTTTAATAAAAAAAATCTTCTCCACACCTTGAGGGGCGGGGGTAGTTTAAGTGGAAACTGATATATTGCGGTTTTTGAGGTCACTAAAACTGAATCTTAAAATATTTTTTTTTCAAATCCACCCCCTAGGGGCGGGGGGTAGTTCTTGAAAATTGGTACATTGGGGTTTTTAAGGTTGCTGAAAGTGAATCTGATAATAAAAAATCCATTTCACGCGCTAAGGTGAAAAATGGGAAAGCTTTTTTAGTGGCCACTGCCACTACCCGGGCAGTGTATTTAAATTTCTACTTGATAGTGCAGACACGCACTGTGTTTTGATTACATCAATTCAAAGGACAAGGCACTCAAGCCCTGTTGTTTGGGCCCCTGTTCAATTTTCTCGAAATATAATATTATTTAGCATTAAAATGTTTTTAGGTACCTGAGCGAAGTTGAAGCCTCTCCCAGAAACTTATTTGCCTACAGCGGCGTCGAACTTGCGACTCTAGGGCCTACCTGCCAAATACGTGGAAGAATCTCAAAATGACTATCAAGTTCACAATAAAATATGTAAACAAAATAATATTCAGGTTATTTCTCGTAAAACAGATAACTCTCAACAGGGCCCCCTGACGGTTTCAACCAAAACTTGGCGCCCCTACAGAACAAAATTGCAAAGAAAGGAGAATTGGCGCCAGAACCAAAAATTACCTTCAAGAAAAAAAGCTTTGTCCCTGACGCCAAAAATTACCTTTAAGGAAAAAAGCTTTATCCTTGACAGTTTCTACTAAACTGGGTCACCCTGCCAAAAAAAAAAATTGGCACCCAAAGGTAGGTGACTAAAAAAATAGCAGGGCTGTCTCAGCGAAAACGCCAGGGGGGCTCCAACCAAGGCCATGGGGGGCTTAGCCCCCCTGACCCCCCCCCCAGGTACGGCCCTGACTCTCAATAAATAAAAAAGTCAACAGGTCACGGAAAACAATCTAGTGGTCTGAAGCAGAAAAATAGTAAATCAACTCTTTTTTGGTTGGTGCCAGGGGTAAATCGCTGAGGAAATCAGGTACCTTCTTCAGGTAATTTTTAAGATTTTTCGAGGTAATCCTAAAGATAATTCAGAGGAAATCTTGAGGAATTACCTCCTAGGAGGAATTAAGTTGTAAAAACTTTTTTTAGCGGTTTACTCCTCGGGTTAGTGCATCCAGAATTGTATTGTATATAAAACCAAATATTTTGTTAAGGTAACAAGTAACTTAGTAGTTAAGGTAACAAATATTTAGTTGTCATATACAGAATTCTGCTGCACTGACCAGAAAAATAGTTGTGTCACAGGTTTGGGAACGTTCAAGTATTACGTAACGCAAAATGTACCAAAATTCATACAATTTATACATCGGTTCTCGCCTTATTTAAGGCTGTAGAGATTTCATATTTTGGCTACTCCCCCTAACACACCCCCTATTAGGGGGTTTGCCAAAATATGAAATCTCTATAATCTATAATAACGCGAGAACCGGGGGATGAAGTGTATGAATTTTGGTACAATTTGCGTTACGTAATACTTGAACGTTCCCTTTACTATTTTTCTGGTTGAGGCCATATTTTACTATTTTTTGGATTGAGGCAATCAGATTGTTCTTTCCGTAGTAAATTATCTTCCGAGTCAAAAATTCCGACTTTTAAGGCTTAAAAGTACTAAGATGCATATAGGTACTAAGACTTCCCTATAAATAAGAGACGACTCAAAATACGTCCTATTGAAAAAACATTTTTAATGCGTACCGACAAAATAATAATAAGTTATAGATACCCTACACTATATAACATACAAAGCTTCTTCCCCCCTCGTGGACGCCTATGGAAACCTAGAAAGTTTCATTGGGTGCAGCCGGATGTCCAAGATTACTGTGTCGCCACTTTTGCAGCTGACTATACACAATTAAGCGATTCAAAGAAACCTTTCCATAGAAACAACTTGCCACGGTAAAATCAACGTTGTCTGGTTCACTGATGTTTTCCTGTGCTTTAAAAAGCTGGCCTGCCAAACAGGCTTTCACGATGGATAGAAACCACAGTAAAGAATTTGTTTAGTCATTGTAATCTCTTATTATACTCCTCGCTGACAGAGCCGGCCTTTGTATGAATCAAGTAAACCCCTACTTCAGGGCGCAAGCTTAGAGGGGCGCCATCGAGGGGCGTTTTTTCAGTCTGACTCCAAAAAAAAATTAGCATCGAGGGGCAGTAAAAAGCTTTTTCAGAGGGTAAATCATTAAATTTTGTCAGATCTGGTGAAGACGTTTTTTTTTTATTATTTTTTTTGTTTTTTTCTTTTGTTAGGGGCGCCAAGTCGAACGCTTGCTTCAGGGCGCCGAATGAAAAGGCCGGCCTTGCTCGCAGCTTCACAGCCTTTGAACGTTTTAAGATATTAGATTTAGAATTGAAAACACAACATAACCCAAATATATTTTTAGTATACATGATGTCCAGTAAATGAAATTAATTTTAAACGGTGATTCTATATAGGAAAATATATACTTAACTTTTTTCTATGTAACTTTTTGTAATTTTGTTTTTGGAACATGATTTCTTAGGTCAAAATACATAAAAAAGGTACTCTTGTTCTAATACTGTAGGATTAACCGTTTTCGAGAAAAATTAATTTGAAGGTGAAATTTCACGGTCCGAGGACGAAAAATTAAATACTAAAATTTTGAAAATCTAAATTTTAATGATGCAAAAAAACTCATATACAGGTACTTCCAAAAAATCAATCCTAAAGGAGCTATGGGCTCCTAAAAATGCACCATTTTTAAAGGGCCATAGCTTGAAAAGCGATTTTTCGACCTACATGTATAGAAACTTTTTTTCCTACGATCACCTATGAAAATGACATTTAGCACACTCTTTTGTTCTTCAGAAAACGTCTTATATCACACTAGTTTGATATTTATGTATGTAGGTTTGCCTAATTTCACGTATATAGGTTTGCCTTAATTTACGTTGGGTATTCTATGAATTTAGCTCATCTCGTTTTATATGCCATATTCCACCTTTCATCACAGAATTTTATGATATCTTTTATGTTTTTCAATCCAAATTTCTGTTTTTCATGTCAAAAATAGAAAATATAGTTATAACCTTACTAGACTGACCAAGATATAACTTGGAATGTTTTATTTATGTCTAGATTTTATAAAAGTTACTTAATGTTTGATTTAGTTACCTTACATTTTATAAAAAACATCAATTTTATTGTTTTATATGGGAACATATCTAAAGAAATCTAATTTAATAAGCAAACTGTCTTGCCTTGATTTACACAAGAGGCTTGTGTTATAGGCAACAGCAAGGTATTATATAATTGTATTAAATTTAAAAACCAAGAAAACTAAAAGTAAAAGAAAATCATATTTCCTGTTTAACAAACATAAATTTGTATGCTATTTTTTGCTTTGTATGGTTTGCTTTTCTCAAACATTCTTTGAATAAGTAAGTTCTTAAATATGAAATATGTCACTTTCCACACTAGTTGTGTATGTAATAAATTATTCTTAGTTTTTGATATAGAATAACCCTGCATCATTGAAATTTTGGTTTTAAACATATTAGTACTTAATTTTTCGTCCTCGATGCGTGAAATTTTTCCTTCAAATGAATTTTTCTCGAAAACGGTTAATCCTACAGTAAACAAAGTTACACAGAAAAAAGTTTGGGACAAAAAACCCGAAAATAACCCTATTTTAAACTCACAAAATTTCTCCGAAAAAATAACAAAATATGTGGGCAAATAGAGAATTTTATCAGCTTTAAAATGATGTATTACACGACACCCCTTTCTATTTAAAAAAAAATCCCCTCTTGCCCCCCTGTATCCATTGTGCCCCCTAAGCCTACCAAATATATACACACCAAACATTTATTTGGGTTATGTTATTTATGTGTTCGAAATTTCAAGTTCATATCTTCAGCCGTTCAAAAGAGGGGGCGGACTTTTGACACATTGTGTACACAATCCTAAACAACAAAAGTCTAAACGAAAAATAAATTTCAACGTATTTTTTCAGGAAAAATTACCTTAATTAAAGGGTTTATCATTCCAAAGAAAAAATATATATATATATATATATATATATATATATATATATATATATATATGTATAAACAAAAAAAAAGTTATAGGGGACGCCACTTAAAAATTAAAAATCCCAATATAATTTAATTAAGTTTAACTTAAAACTTCCCCAGGAAAAAGATACTTGCAACTGTTAGGTTACTATACCATAGCATGCGAAGCATTTTATATCTTCACAGCTTGTTTTTTTTTCTTTCTTTCATGGATATAGATACTTAAGTCAAATCTCAGAGCATGCTGCGGCAGCTACGTTTTACTTTGCGAGCTTTTTATAATTATTTTTGACAGAGGTTTTAGCGCTTTAAACATTTTAAAAAACATGTGGGTAGGTATGTAGTAAAATACATTTTTTTAATGTTACTAAGTGGTTATGTATGATTTTTTTTCATTTTAATCGCCGCCTCCCCCCTTAAAACCTTTTGTAGCATTTGGGGCTGCGGTCAACTGCATGAAAAAATTAACTGGAAAATGCATTTTTACTTCTGCTAAAAATTACGACTAAAGAAAAAGTCATTGACACTGTGGAAAAGTAAACTGTTGTGTCCGAATGCCAATGACCCCGTTAAGAAAAAGCGAACTACCAAAAATTACCAAGTACATCTCAAGAGGCTAACCTCAATCCTAACTATTATACGTTAATGTTCTTTTTAACTGTTGGATAATAAATATTATTATAGATAAAAAGCTAAATATCTAAAACATGGGAGCACGCTCCCCGTAAGTTTTGAAATGTAACCCACATCTTCGAGAGTAGACATTTTATCTGATTTATTTTTTATTAATTAATTCATGGCACAGGCCCACATAAAATAAAAAATGTCAATTCCTCTTAACCTGGCTATATTTTTCCTACATATTTTTGGGCGCTAAAAACGAATTTGTCAGGGAAAAAGCTCGCTTACACGGAAAGAAATTAGTGGGCTCTGCGCTATACATTATAAGATATTTGGTAACAGTGGCAAATTATAGTGATTTAAGCTATAGATTATAAGGAACACAATAACTAATAATGTTAAAAATAAATTGGAAACGATTATATATATTACAGACACGATTATATTTATTACAGGCACTATTATAAATTTACAGAAATTTTATTATATTATAAAAATTATTAGCACGGACAATAATTAAATCTATTTAAGCTATAAATGCCATACTATTTGTTATATTTTATTATTCACTAAACAATTAAAGTATTTCATATAAATTTTTACACTGACTGCCATAATTGTAAGAGAAAGCCTTGTATTTATATAATAAGCGATTATAATTTGCTTGGTATGTGTGTTATAGCGCTCCTAGCTATAATTTTTTTTTCCGTGTAAATACGCGAAAATACCGTATCGTATAAAATCGTCGTGTAGCTTCTATAATTATAGATTATAATCTATACAAATAAAGAAGTTGTGTCCAAAGACACTTTTGATTAAAAAGTCGAAAACCATAATACACTAGGCGCAAAAATTAAAGGATATTAAAAACCATCCAAAGTTTTTAGGTAATTTTCAAAAGGCAAAAAATGGTCGTAGAGCAATGAAAAAAAAGCAAACTAAAGCTTCAAATCAAATCAATCAAATTTAAGATCCTGAGTAAATATTTTTTATCATTAACCGTTTTTCATAAAAAAATCAGAGGTAAAAAAAATCTAAATTTTTGCTTGCCCTTTAAAAAGTCCACGGTCTTCAATATATTTTTTTGTGATTTCATCTAAAAACACTGTTCTTTTTATTTAATTTAAGCGTTACAAGAGCTCTGTACGATATTTTTTTTTCTGAGTTAACAGCGTAAAAAGCAAAAATGACACTTTTAAATTTGATAGTTATAATTAATTACTTGGGAACTAATGATCGCACGCTGGGGAATTTTTCAAATCTAGCAAGACAAAAATAGCGAAACCAACATTTAAATAAACGGATTAAAGTATTATTACCTGAAAATAAAATGACTGGCAAAAACCTTTGGATATTATATATTTATATTTATATAGAGCTTAAACTAAGCAAGTAAAAAAAATCTGTTTTTGTTGCCTGCATTGAGTGGTAAAGTAGGGATGTGATAATAAGATATTAAGTTTGGTGTTCTATACTGAACCAGTAAGTTTAGAAAAAAACAAAAAAAATGGCAACAGCGCAATTCTTTTTGGGTTCGATTCGGGGGTCCAAGAGGAGCTTTAATCCGAAAACTAGTCACCCCACCCCCTTGTAAAATTTCGACATCTTGGATTAAAGGGGTGATTTTTTTTTGGATATATCTTTCTTCCTCGTCATATTTCGAAAAAAAATTATGAGTATAAAGTTATTGAGAAAAACAATCTCTACAAAAATAGTCCTCTGACACTTTTCAATTAGTGCCGTATTGTTGCAACGCGAGCTTGGACTAATTTTCAATCAGTCTTAGTTTTTTTTTTTAGAAATTCATTTTCTCGTTGTTTTTATTTTTTTCAGTGTATGTTTAATTTTTATAAAGGATATCGAAAGAATTTATTTTTTTAAGCAATTTTGTTTTTATTTTCATTTGTTTCTAAGATATTTAAAATCAAAATTGACAAAACTCATTTTTTAATCAAGTCTGCAATTGAAATTCTTGCTATTCAGATGTTTAAAAAATTTAAAATAATTTAAAATTAGCTTAACGCCATCTACAAATTTTATGTTAGAGAATTGCCACAAAATAGCGCCAGAACACAATATATAAGCAATAAAACTAAGTTGGCGTTGGTACTAAGTTAGAGCCATTTTTTTGTAATTTTCTTACATAAAATTTATAGATGGCGTTAAGCTAATTTTAAATTATTTTTAAATTTTTAAATATCTCAAATTTTTGGTCAATTATGATTTTAAATATCTTAGAAACAAATGAAAATTAAAACAAAGATATTCTACAAAATTGCTTAAAAAAATAAGTCCAAACTCTTTCGACATCCGTAATAAAAATTAAACATATACTGAAAAAAAGATGAAAACAAATGAAAATCGAATTTTCTTAGAAAGCGCCTCGAGGATTTTTTTCGTTTTGCTCCTAAAATAATCAGGGGATGCCCCCAAATCAATTTCTAAAAAAAAACTAAGAGTGATTACATTTCTGATTAAAAATTAGTCCAAGCTCACCGTGCAACAATTATCCACTAATTGGAAAATGTCAGAGAACAATTTTTGTAGAGATTTTTTTTCTCAACAACTTTGTTTTCATAACTTTTTTTTGAAAAATAACGAGGAAGAAAGATATATCAAAAAAAAACTCACCCCTTTAATCCAAGACGGCGGAATTTCACAAGAGGGTGGGGCGACTAATTTTCGGATTTAGGCTCCTCTTGGAATCGAACCCAAAAAGAATTGCGCTGTTGCCATTTTTTCTTTTCTTTAGCATAATTGGGGATAAAGTTACTGAATCATACAAGGTATGTACTTTAAATCGCTGGCTTTATTTTTTTTAACGAAATTATTTTTACTTTAATATTAACTTTTATTTTACTTGACAAATTTATCAAAATATTTTATTTTTATTAATCTACAGTTTGATTCCTGTTGATTCCGGTAATAAATTTTTAACTCTCGGATAGGTCATTTACAACTCTATAAAACCATACTAAAGTATGATCTGTAAATACGTGATAGTAAAGACCGCGCGGGGAACGAATCGAAAAGGGGGTAGACCAAGTATAGGCGTTGCGGGTAAGTAAGCGGGAGGTCGCTTTAAGCATGAGTCACTATCTGAGTGACTGTATCACGTAAAAACTGATAGTGATAGTATCACGTAAAAACGAATTAGCTTATAAATTTGGCCGCATAAAGTTGCATAATATTTTTACACGCTTTCATTATAATATAACACATATTATATGTGTGGTTGAGAAAAACGTATATTAAAAATGTCAAAATTATGCTTTCACAACGGTCCAAAATTGGTATGGGGGAGGGAGTTTTCGGGGTCAAAGGTTGCAATTTTTTGGTTAACAAATTTAAAATGGCGGCGCCAATATGGCGGACGACTTGTGTCATTTCTGGTCGATTCGAACAAAAATCGATATCTGGGGGTTTGGTGTTGTAGATTAAAAACTTTTGGTTAAAATAAAAAAAAAAATTAAATGGTGGCCCCAATATGACGGACGACTTGTATCATTTATGGCCTATTTAAACCAAAATTAGTATCTGGAGTTTTTCTGGGTGGTCGAGTTTTTGGCTAAAATTTAAAAATTCAAAACGGCGGCGCCAATGTGGCGAATTTTGGCATTTATGAACCATATTGATTTGAAATCGGTATATAGGGTTTTTGGGATCTTAGATTGCGAATTTTTGGTTAAATTTAAAAAACTATATACGGGGTGAGTTTTACTAATGAAGATTAATCTTAATTTTTGGGTTAATTATTATTTTTATTGAAATTTACAATATTTCACCACCCAAAATTCAACCAATTAAGTTTTTATTTAATCCAATTTTTGCGAGCCCGCGGTAAATTAACACTGATCCGAGCACTATTTAATAAATAATTATAATTTATTCAATAATTTAGAATGAAAACTATTATTATTATTATTTTTTGGCAACACCGCTATACCTTCCAGACTTGACAGCACAAAAATCTTCGTGTCAAAATTAATTTTAAATTTTCTATTTTAAATGTCTTTGTTAACGTAATATAGTCCTATTTATTACTATAATAATATAATTAATAATTATTAATGTTTATTTTAAGTGTGATCATGTTGATTCTGCACGCCTGACAAAAGTAATTCTACTTAACCTAACTTTCTTGTACCCCATCTTACAATGTTCTTACTTTTCAGGAGCCTTGAAAATGGCTACATATGTAGCTGAAAGTCGGCTAGGCTATTTATAAATTTTATACCGAAATACACAAAACGCATTCTTTAATTTCTACAAACGGTATACATTGTCAACCCCAACATTTTATTATTATTATCGCCCTAAAAATATTTTTTAGGGGACAGCACTGTAATGTGATGTCACTGCCACCTAGAGGAGATGGATCTATTGTGAAAATATTGTGTTATCTTTGCAGCATACCTCCCTGGTTAAAAAAAATATGTAATAAAGAATAAATAATAGCAACTCTACAAAAACTATCTCGACCTCACAGCAGGTAATAGAAACCATATTGCCGGCTGCTTGAGGCTGTAACAGCCAGCCCCTGCACATGGCGAAATTTCCTGGAGAACCCTATTATATTAACCAGCTGGCGGGGAGATTTTGCCGCCAAGGCTTTGCAAGGGGCAGAAAAATACTCATATCTTTTTCTACGAATACATTAGTCTAGCATCGTTTTAAAATGACTTTCGGTGACAGAATTAATAAATTCTATGTAATTCTGGCGTACTGTGCGAGAATATTATATTCTCGCTCTTGTGATGGAATAGGCACATCAATTTAAACAATCAGAATTGACTGGCGTTTATAGCATGACACTATTATAGTCTATAGATTTAAGTGTTCAATAACCAATTGAATAAATTAACAATAAAATTATTATTATTATTATTATTATTATTATTGTTATTATACTATTCACAGCGCCTGCGCTAGAATGGTATTATACGGTAGTTTCGAATTTTCCGATTAACGTATTTTTTTCAGGAAAAATTACTTTATTATAAGGATCAATTCTACCAATTTTGAAAGTAATTCCCCCAAAAACAAAAAGTTAAGGGGGCTGAACTTTTTTTTTTTTTTTAATGAAAAAACTATTATTTTTAATTTTTTTTAATTTTTTTTTCAGTTTTTCGTAAAAAGAAAACTAAAAAAAAGATGTCACCATACTTTTTATATCTATCTAACGTTTTATTTAAATATTAACAACATACAGTATACACAGTGCTGATGATTCCCAAAAAGGATGAAATGGTACTATTCACTGTTTCCCGTCCATTTTATTTTAACGAAAGATAGATAACTTTCTTACCTTTTTCGGTTATTAACCGACAAACGTGCAGTATATATTTTTATAGACTGTCAATTTTTAATTTATTTAAAAAAAAATTTAACACCATGTACCATTTACTGTAAATAGTATATAATGGAATGCGTAGCATTAGATATCTTTACGGCTTGTTAATTAGCTAATTATTTATTTTAACAACAAAATATGTCAAAATAAATAATTTTTGTCGAGATTTTTGTTGGATTAAGATATATATTTTATGTGTGTATAGTGCTTTCAAGAGTATTTTATCTCTATATTTCATATCTATTATCAAACTGATAATTATAATCGGGAGCGTAATTTCAAATATATGTTGGGGGTGACAAAAAAAAAATATGGCTAAAAACAGATAATCCACCTCACAAACTTCAGTTAGCTCGTCCGCTGCCGACTAAAAAAAAGCCTTAAAAATTTAAATTAGGGGCGGCAAAAATTTGTTTAGGGATGCAAAAATAAATATAGACGGAAAATGCAGCCCAAAATTTAATGCCAAAATGTGTATTAAGAGAAAAGTCCAAACTTGAATGAAAATGTCCGTCCATCTGTACGTCTGATGTTACATTTATTGTAACACTATAACTCAAGAACGAATTGTCCGATCGACTCTAAATACTAAGGAAAAATCCAGTTCTATGAGAGGAAGATTGTTTTTAAAAATAATTCCCCAAAAACAAAACAGTTCTGGCGGTTTAAACTTGGAAAACAAAGCTGAAGGTAAAATCAGATTGACGTGATTTTTTCAAAAACAAATACTTTAATTACAGGGATCAATTCTACCCAGGGGCTAATAAAACCAAATTTTCCAACTATCGTCTGAAAACCCCTGGTGAAAACTTTAATGGCTAAAATAGACTTGAACCAACAATTTTTTAACTAACCAGATAATTTCCCAACTTCTACAATTTGCCAACTAGACAACAGTTTCAAAACTTTGGACAAATTTACCAACTTTTAAAATATAAATCCAAAATGACCAACTTTTTAAGAGAGGACGGGGTCTTTCCCTTCGGTAAGCCCCTGATTAAAAAAAAAGAAAAAACAAAAAACTAAAAGTTTTTAAAAATACAAAAAAAGAAGAAAACGTTTGATAAACTTAACATTTTCAGAAAACATTACTTTGATAAATACTTATCAAGCTTGAAAAAAAAAATACTTTATCATTAGCACAGTCGAAGCGGTGATATGCACACTAAAGGGGCCAATTTGAAAAGCTTAAATCCAAATTTTCACCCTTGTGCAAGTTTTTTTTGCAAAGTTATGTGCAAAAATGCATTTGTTTTGTTTTTGGTATGTAACTCGGCTTTGGCTCGTCGCTCAATAAAAAATTAACAGGACATTTGTTCAATATTAAATTCTTCACAATTTATATAAATAACTTTTTTTGTTTGAACAATCAGAACAAAAGTTACAGAGCGTTAAAGTTGATCAATTGATGAAGGCATCATTTCAAAAAATTATTAATTTTCCAGTTGATTTCAATAAACCGAAAAATGATTGCAAATTTTTAACTTTTGCAAATTTTCAACGCTCTGTAACTTTTTTTTGATTGCTTAAACAAAAAAAGGTATTTACATAAATTGTAGACAATTCAATAAGGAACAAATATCATGTTAATTTTTTGTTGAGCGACGAGCCGAAGCCGAGTTACAGAGCAAAAACAAAACAAATGCGTTTTTGCACATAACTGTGAAAAAGAAATCGCTTTCCAAACGAACCCCTTTTGATTACAAAAAAAAACACAGAGTATGTATATCAACGCAAGGTGAGGCCTTTTCATACGACCGTTCGACTGAACTATATTTTGTGTACAAGTTGTACAGTAGATACAACCCCGCGAAAGGTGGCGAAGTGTTATATTGTTTAGGGCAACAATTTGAGTGAATCCGGCTCTGTATTTACATATACATTTATAGGTAGGTATTTATTTCTGTTTTATTTTAGTGCGCATTTACTTGTTTGTGCAACGTTGTTTTTCTGTGTCGAATCAGCATGTTTATGATACATATGGCACAAATATGCAAAATCCGGATACACAAATGTATATACTTACAACTTCAATAACCAGGGTGAGAAAGTTGGGAATTTCGAGAATTTCCAGTAGAGGTGATGACCTTTTTTTTAGTCGGCACTTTTATTTGTGGGACAGTTGATAAATTCGAGGATAGGTGAGCTGAGAAATATGATGTTCCTACCCCCCAACAGAGCTACCCTCGTGGCGTCCCTGCAGATTGCTCCTAGGCAAAATGTCGGTTCTACCCCAGTATTATTTAATTACAGAGAATATCAATGAAAATGGGGATGTGTCATACTCAGAGTAGGCCTATAGGTTTACCATTTGGGCCAAAACTTTGTATTTTTTTAACTTATTTTCATTAAAATTAGATTTTTTGATCAACATTTATTTATTTATTCGTTTAATGTCGTTCTGGCACCTTATACGTAATAGTTTATTACGCAACGAGTACGCAAACCTATTTTTTAGTGTACGAAAGTGCTTTTTTTACGATGCGTAGCCAAATAAAAAAAGCACTCGATGTGCACTAAAATAGTTTGCGTCGAGGTGCGTATACTACGACCTATCACCTAAACATCAAAAAAGCGCAAAAAATATCTTAAAATTAGTTTGTCAATTTGAGGTTATGTGTTTGACGTTGTCATAGCAACAGGTAATAAATTTAAACATTTTTATAATATTATGAATAAATATAACAAGAATAACACTACACAAGTAAGAAATTAAACAATATTTTTGCGTGCGAAAAAGGCTTTGTTTCCACACGCATATGCGTGCGGAAAGAGTGATCTTTCCGCACGCTCGTAGGAAAAGGTATTTTACACCGTATTAGACAGGCATATTACAAATAATTATAAAGTGCATTTCATTTTTTTTTTTTAGTTATTCCTTCGTTCCGTCTTACACCACGTTTTTCTTATCATTAGTGAATTAAATCCAGATTTCAAATTATTTTAATTACCATCAGTTTAGTAAAATTTAAAAAATTCTAAAATGATAAAGTAAGTGCTATTTTTTTCTATCTACAGAAACAGCCTGAAAACAACAGTTTACAAGTAAAATGCATTATCAATATGCGGGTAAATATAACAGAGGAATAAAGTCTGTTAACTTTGTTTGGGCCTTAGCGCCAGAAGGATAAAACCTCTGCTAAATTTTAATCACACATGATTGTGTACAAAATTGCAATTTCGAAGCCATATTTCAGCCGAATTACAATATAAACCCTAAAACATTTTTTTGTAAAAACCGCCTAAACTCCTTTGAAAGATTATGAAATCTTATAAAATCTTATAAAATATCATTTAATTTGATGAGGAAGTCCATATAAAACTTCAACATAAAAGTTAAAAGATAACTTTTGGACATGGTGTATTATATAATACCAATATTTTCGTTTGGACTTTAACTTTTGGACAGGGTGTATTATATAATACCAATTTTTTCTATTACGGGCTACTAGCTACATTTGTCATTAATAACTTCCCAAAATTTCGTATTTTTTTAATATTACTTAAAAAAAGTTACGATTAAATTAATAATCCCGTATTTTTTTTCTTTTTTTTTTTTTCAGAAAAAATGTAATATAATATATTATATTACATTATTATATAACTATTAAAAATGGCGTAAAATTTATGAAATAAAATTTGCAATAATTAAAATTTTTTAAAATTTCACCGACTTTTTATAAAAATTTGCTATTTTCCCTGGCTTTTTCGAAAAAAAAAAAAAAAAATGGCGAAATTCCCTGACTTACAGGTTTCAATATTCTTTTCCCTGACTTCCCTGATTTGCCTGACTGGTGGGAACCCTGGTGTAACACTTTACCACCCGGTATATCAAAAACGGCAAGTAGCAGAACCCTACTACATGGCATCGGGATATGTTAGAAGAAATATTAAATCTTTTGAACTATGTGGGAACATAAACCAATATAAAACCAAAAATTCAGTTACAGCGTGTCCTTTGAAAGGGACCGGTGTAACCTTCTTGGCACATTCCATTGCAGCCAATTCGCCATCTTTTATGATGTGCCTTGTGTATTTTTGTTTTGCCATCTTCTATGATGTGCCTAGAGTATTTTTATATTAATGTATTATGTACAAGTTAAAGTGAACCATATATTTATGGTTATTAATCATGTGAACTGTTGAATTTTAAGTTAATAATAATGGACGTTTAAAGATAATTTTTTTATGTGTTTTTAATGATAACTTTTTATATTAATTATATTTATATGGAAATCACTACAGTAGTAATTTATCAGTGATAGTGCGCAAGTCAGGAATCATATCCGATTAGTACTTGCGCACTGGAAACCTCATGATTATATAGAGAAACCCTGGTTAATTATTCGGAAGAAAAAGACCAAATAAATAGAGAGAGTGAAAAAAATTCAAATAATCTTTATCAGCCTAAGAATAGACTAGTTCAGGTCAGTAAAGGACCTAAAGCACTAGGAATAAAATTATATAATCATTTACCCCAAAATTACAAATTATCAGGCAGCCTTGATCAGTTTAAAAGATCAATAAAAAGTATGTTAAACAAATTTGCATTTTATTAAGTTGATGCATTTTTAATTAAAACGATTACTTAGAAAAATCTTGTATATAATATTTATTTTAATGTATACTATGATATATTTAGTTATTTTACTGTGATATATTTGTACTGTATTTTATATTATGTAAATTATTTGTGTATTTTGACAATTCCGATACCTACCTTGTGTAGGTCCATGGAAATAATAAATTATTATTATTATTAAAGCTAATTTTATCCTTAAAATTGTGATTAAAATAAATAGGGTCATTCAATTTACAAAATTACATACTATAGGCACTGATTATTTTTATAGGTATTCAAAAATATTCTTGTTTTCTTCCTTTCTTCCTAACCAACCCTTGTTTGGTTTTCAAGAAAACTCTGTGAGACGTTTAAGTTTGGACACCCTGTAAGTTATATTTCTAAATTAAAATGAAAGTAGACAATTTTCTATTAGATACTTATGTGGATTTTGCTTCACATAACAATACGAAATTCCGTGGAAAAAATAAGTAATTAAGCGCTTTTGTATATAAAACAGTATGTATTTTATTTAGTTATTCCATGGGTATTTTTGCTTTTCTGAATCATAGGTTTCTCTTACAGGTTGGTCATCCAACTTGGTTGGCTCAAAACTGTAAGTATTAGTCATGGGTTCTAATACTAGTATGATGATTAGAGTGGGTTAGGTTTTTAGGGGCCCCTATATTTGTTCCAAATTGTGTAAAAATCAACGAACTAACAACTCTTCTCTCTAGAATACACATACCGTTAATATAAAGTATCGCCAACATCTCGGTTTGTTTGTAAACAAATAGTAGGTATATTCAGGCCTGAACAATAACAATTACCAGTAACTGTTATTGTTGTCTCTGTTAGAACAAAGCTGTGCGAGTAAGACAGACAAATGTATATGTTGGCTACGTTTTGTGTGAGTTTTTACAAATGAAATGCCTATTCTAGAGAGAAGAGTTATTAGTTCGTTGGTAAAAATGATGTGTACCAAAATTCAGGTCGATAGCTCAACAACGAGCCCTTTTTTAGAACAACAAAATATAGGGGTACATATTAAAAAAACTTATTTCTGGAAAATAAAAAAGAAAATAAGTAAAAAAATAATGAAAAATTTTAATTTCAAAAATATATTGTTTTTTTTATTTTAAAAACATCTTGCTCGATTTTTGTTCTTTGAATTTTTTCGATAAGACCTGTCCGGATGTAACGTTTGGCTTTTACACCCTAAATGTATTTTATTTTTACACACTTGGATGTCTCATATTATGATCACTTGATTTTTTAATATACAGAGTTATTTAGAAATAAGTTCGAGAAATTTAACAGGTAATTACGTTAAAAAATATGAAAAAAGTTCCTGTAAATAGTGGTCCGGCCCTAAGGATACATATAAAAATTAGTTTTTATTTAATATTTCTGGAACCCTATAAACCACAGTAACGAAATTTGATATTATATTATATGCCTTAACATTGATAAAGGCTATCATTTCATGTAATTTTATTTGGTAATTTTTACCAGGGACGTGCGAAATATTTTCATACCAATCTTTGGATTTTTTCGGGTATAATTGCAAAACATCTTATATTCCACGCACCTTAAAGCTCAAAATTGTCATCTTGACGCATTTTTTACAAAAAATGTTTATTTTACAAAGATATTAATTGACAAACAGGACAAACGTCAAACAAAATTAGGAATTTAGCATTGTTTCTTATACGTAGTTGTTAGGGTTAAATTTTTTCAAAGGTACTGACTTGATTTTTACATAAAATAAATTTTACGTTTTAATTTCACTTTTATAAATCTTATTGATGTTTATTTTGTTGGATCGTGCAAAAACCGTAATAAGAATCACGGCCATTAAGTGCTTTACCGGTTTCGGATAGTATTGCAGATTTCGACTTCGTCTCAATCTCCAAAATAATCCTCAACCGGTAAAATGCACTTACTGCCCTTAATACTTAAATAACTATAATACCTACACACCAAGGAACAAGTCTGAAAACTAACGTCAAACATTTTTCGTTACTTGAAAAAAAAACATTTTTTTTTGAAAAAACTATTTTACGACAATATTCCTTTTTTCGAAAAAAAAAATTATTTTTTTATTTAGGGGAAAATATTCATTTGTTGGCAGCAGTATTAGTTTCCCAGAGAAAAGTCTTTTTAGAACGCGTTATCTCAAGCTCTTCACGAAAAAAAAAAATTATAGCTAGGAGCGCTATAACACACATACCAAGCAAATTATAATCGCTTATTATATAAATACAAGGCTTTCTCTTACAATTATGGCAGTCAGTGTAAAAATTTATATGAAATACTTTAATTGTTTAGTGAATAATAAAATATAACAAATAGTATGGCATTTATAGCTTAAATAGATTTAATTATTGTCCGTGCTAATAATTTTTATAATATAATAAAATTTCTGTAAATTTATAATAGTGCCTGTAATAAATATAATCGTGTCTGTAATATATATAATCGTTTCCAATTTATTTTTAACATTATTAGTTATTGTGTCCCTTATAATCTATAGCTTAAATCACTATAATTTGCCACTGTTACCAAATATCTTATAATGTATAGCGCAGAGCCCACTAATTTCTTTCCGTGTTGAATTATTAAAAAAAATTGAAAATTTTTTATTATTTTTTTTACGCAACTCGACGTTTTATATGCAAAAAAAATTACCAGTCGGTCTGTCTGTCGGGGAATATTTATGACCACGATAACTCGAGAACGGATCAAAATAAAAACTTCTTTGGACCATAATTTTAGCTTATAACATTTGGATAAATCCAAAGTAGCTGGGACTGTTAAAAATCGGGGTGGGGTTAGGTGGTAAAAACTTTTTTTTTAACTGTTAGTACTTGAAACAGAAACTTTTCTTAAAAAAAAACTATTATTTTTTTCAAAGAAAAAATTTTTAATTTTTTTTAATAAGGGGAATATTTTTTTTATGGCGTCAGTATTTTCTAAAGAAAGTTACACATAATCAAAAAAATGTTGAAACATTTGTATTGCTTTCTTTGAGTTTCCCGACATTGACTGTCCAGGTCCAGGATTCCGTAAATTCCAGGTGAGGTAAGAGGGTAAAAACTTTTTTAAATCTTTTTTGTTAAGTATGTCAAAAACTAATATTTTCTTGAAAAAACTTTTTTCAAGAAAAAAACATTCAGATTAAAAATCATATTTTGTAGCGCGTCTGTTGTTGCCTGCCTCGATACGCTCTGTAGAAAATTCTACTTTTACGCCTAATAAAACAATATACCTAGTCTAGGTACTACATCAAGGCGTTCTTTCTATATCTAAATATTTATAAATAGGTTTCCCAACTAAAACTGCCTGCTGGCCTCCCTCCACTAGGAGGTTCCGTTGTGCGCCACAACTCTACTGCACATGAGGACGCAGGCCCTGGAAACGGTTTATTCAATAACCCAGACACCAAGTTACTGTAGGTACAGTCTACACCATAAGACACATTAAAAAAAAACAGCTACCTGGAAAATAATATTTTCGCCTATTTTTTGGACTTCAAACGTATTGAATAATACAATATGTTTAAGATTTGCATGGTGAAGCTGGAGCTAAAGTGGTCTAACATTTTTGGCGAAAATGAGTTACGGCCATATTTTAATACTAGACATTGTATATTTATAGTTTAAACGCATTTTAGGTCTATAAACCT
Source organism: Brachypterus glaber (assembly GCA_958510825.1). Lineage (NCBI taxonomy): Eukaryota > Metazoa > Arthropoda > Insecta > Coleoptera > Kateretidae > Brachypterus > Brachypterus glaber. Next base: position 46,019,196 of record OY294045.1, on the reverse strand, counting down.
GCCCAAACCTCTTAATTTAAACGATAACATTTAGGAACTCTACATTAATTTATTTTTTAAATTTGTTAAAAACGGTTTAACTCATTGTATTTTAAATATGTATTTTCCTATTTCTAAATAATATTTGCAAAAAATATATATATAAGCGAGCTTTGTATAATATAATATAATAAAATTATTTTTGGGTGTACCCAAATATTACGCAACACTTTTTGGGGTATACTAAATAAGCCTGTTTTTTACAAAAAAAAAGGGTCACAATATGTATAATTTTAGCTAAAAACGCACAAAAAACTTAGTATAATATATAAAAAGTCCCACCAAATAAGATTATAATTAATTTAATGTAATTTTAAAGCCATTTCACACATAAATTTTAGAAATTGTTATTTTTGCCAAAAGTGAAAAAGCTAAAGTGGTCTAACTAACATTGTTTCCAACACTCGTTATTTCCCAAACAAAACCAACTATTGCAACAATTATGTGTGAAATAGTGTAGTACTACCTTTATATACCATAAAATTATTTTAGGGTGTGTCCAAGTATTACGTAACACTTTTAAGGGTATACTAAATGATATTTTTATTTGTAAAAAATAGGCTTATTAGGTATACCCCAAAAAGTGTTACGTAATACTTGGACACATTCAAAAATTATTTTATAGTATAGTATAAAGGTAGTACTACAGCATTTAATGCATAGTTGTTGCAATAATTGGTTTTGTTTGGGAAATAACATTGTTAGTTAGACCACTTTAGTTAGCTATTTCATTTTTGGCAAAAATAGCAGTTTCTAAAATTTATGTGTGAAGTAGCTTAAAAGTGGCATAAAACTAATTAAAATCTTATTTGGTGGGTCTTTTATCTTGTATACAACATTTTTTGTGCATTTTTAGCTAAAATTTTTCATATTGTGACCTTTTTTTTTGTAAAAACAGGCTCATTTGGTATACCCTAAAGAGTGTTACGTAATACTTGGACACACCCAAAAATAATTTTATAGTATAGTTTAAAGGTAGTACTACACTATTTCATGTATAACTGTTGCAATAGTTGGTTTTGTTTGGGAAATAACGAGTGTTGAAAACAATGTTAGTTAGACCACTTTAGCTTTTTTACTTTTGGCGAAAATAGAAATTTTTAAAATTTATGTATGAAATAGCTTTAAAATGGCATTAAAATAATTAAAATTATATTATATGGTTAGGTTTAAGTATTACTTTACACCTACTGTGCCAACTTACTCAAAAAAAAAATTAAACTTTTGTGTAAAAAGAGACTATGAGTTTTTTCCTAAAAAGGGTTGCATTAATTGAAGGGACCCAAAACTAAAGTTATTTTAATGAGATAAGTTTTTTTTATATTTTATGCTAACATAAAGCCCAAAAAGTTTAGTTTTAAAGGTTAAAGTGATTAAATTATAAGTCGAAACGCGTTTTCTTAATTTTCTCCATATTTACATTTTGTTAGTTATACCACTTCAGCTCCAGCTTCACCATATGTAATTCCATCATAGGTGTAATTGGGGGGATACCCGTCAAACAAAAAATTAGCTCTCCCTTCCCCAAGTGCTTAGGCCAATATTCTAACTTGTACAAAGACTACCTAGGTATGTAGGTAGGTATGTAGTTTGTAGCTTTTTACCCTGGTGAAGTTTTTTAAGGACATTCTGTGATGCCGCAAAAAACTTTTTTTTGGAAATGAGCAGAAGCAGAAATAAATATTTTCCAAATAAAACCATATGATATTCCCAACCCAACTGGATGAAAATGTTAATGACTGATAAAAAAAAGATCATCAACTCCAACTTTTACAATGTAAAATTTACATATCGCCGAAAAGTTAATGAAAAAAAAAAAAATCTGATCAACTAGATAATTTTCCCAACTAAAAAATTGTACACTTAAATTTTCTAGGAGCTAATCCCTTAAAATTTCCTCGGAATTTCCTTCAATATTATGTACCTCGAAATATCAAAATTATTCAAAAAAAAAGTCGTTTGGTAAAGGTGAGATTTCCTGGGATTTCCTCGAGAGATTACCTACAAGATATCCTCCAATTTGTACCCCTGATATCCTATAAATAATTTCGAAGAAAATACATTAGTATCCCATGAATTTCCATCAGATTTCATGAGGTATATCTGGAAATCCAGATGTGCTGATGAAAACCATATGTTTTCTCATGAGAATACATTGTGTTTTAATTTCTAAATTCCTGATGATGTTTCCTATTGACTTACTCATCAAGTCACATGGGATTTCATAAGATTTCAAGGGATTTCATAAAATTTCATGCGGTTTTTGGAATTTCCATATAAAAATTCATGTGATTTCGTGAGTTTTGATATACATAATACATGTGTATTAGAACCGGTTTTCAGAAATTTTCTTTGGGGCTGGGCAGGCCAAGCTTGCAAGAGGTCATACCTTAAATACGTAAAGCAAAATTTTGCAATTTTGACCTTTCGCCATGAAGAAGTTAAGCTTTTTTCCCACTGCACGTTTCAACAAAAATCTCCTCAAAATTGTAAATTATTTAGTTCAAAATTTTTGGTTGTTTCAAAGTACGAAAATTTGTATTTTAATCTAGAATTTAGGTTATTTTTTAATCGAAATTTAACAAAAACACATGAAAATGCACAGCAGGCAAAGTTATTACGCTTTTCAAGGTCAAATCCTTTAAAATGAAAAATCAGACATTCTTGATTTTTGTTCAAACATGCATTTTTAAAACAGAAGAAATCTACAATAATTCCCAGCATAAAAATTTTCGCGTCAATTTTTTTTTAAAGGCCAAAACATAAAGTACATATATTACATATACATATACTAAAGTACATATGCAAAAAAATTAATATTATTTTTTACTATTTTTGTAATATTTTTAATAAACAGATTTATTTTATACTGCACAAATCCAAATTTCCCACTGCACATTTAAATTTTCCAATGCACGTTTTGTGTCCAGCTGCACGCTAAAATAACCCCTGCCCCATGTAAGGCTTCGTAGCGCTGAGACCCCTCTATAAATTCGCAATCAAGACATCCCTAAAAAAATATTGTGTGGAAAAAAACCGTAATTATCCCTTTAACCCTCCGTTGGCACGGTTCAAAAATCTTACAATTCCGGTACACTGGGGTATGATATACCCTAGCGAAAAATGGGGATAAAAATATATTTAAAAAGCAAATTTTGATTTCATTGTTTTCTTTTTGTTTATGTATCTATAATACTTTTTATACTAGTTATATTTTTTTAATAAAAATTATTACGTAAACCAATTTTTTTTAATTTTTAAGTGCCTATTCACATATTCGGGATGACGTTTGTATGGATTACTTTACCTTTATATCATAACTGCTTATATTTAAATGAAATATAATACCAATAATTTTTTTCCAATAAAATTTGTTTGAAGTTGCATTTTTTACTAACGTTTTTAATAAAGTTTCTCAGAATATTCAGTGTTTGTTATTTTTTTCAGTGTATTTTATATTGGGGTTTAATAAACCCCATGTTGTTATTTAGGGAACGTTCAAGTATTACGTAACGCAAATTGTACCAAAATTCACACACTTCATAGCACGGTTCTCGCGTTATTATAGAAATTTCATATTTTGGCTACCCCCTAATAGGGCGTGTGTTAGGGGGGTAGCCAAAATATGAAATCGCTACAGCCTTAAATAACGCGAGAATCGAGGTATGACGTGTATGAATTTTGGTACAATTTGCGTTACGTAATACTTGAACGTTTCCTAACGTACTTATTTAAAAAAAAACTATTTTTACCCTTTTTTGATGCCCAAATAATCCCAACCGAGAAAATTTAAGGGACATTTCGAATAAAAAAAAACATGTATATCGTCGTGTTACTTTCTCAACCTTATATCTCCAAAAAATCGATTTTTGTTTCTTTGAATTTATCAACTCAATTTTGACTTAGTTTTAATATAACTTTTATACTTTTTTCTGTTATTGTTTTTGTAGTTAACTTTGTAATTGGAATTTTTCCTGTAAAGTTAAATAAATAAATAAATAAATAATACATACTCCATTTAACTATTCCAGTTTATAAGTTACCATTCATAATGTTTACAAGGAACCAAAAACCGCTTGTTTGGAGGTTGGAGGTTAAGAAAGTAACAAGACGATATGCGAATATTTAAAACAAGAAAAAAAGGCTTTAAAAGGAGCTAAAAATTGTAAATTACAGGTAATCACAAAAAATAACAATCTTCTAAGGGCCTACATTTTCAGGATTAATAAAATAATTAACCACGCTCGAGTTGGGAAAATTCACTATCGAACTGGGAAATAGTTGCTGAAAGTTGTGTAAGTTGGGAAATTTGTTGGTAGTTGATAAATTGGTAGAGGTGAAGAGCTTTTTTTTATTTTTATGGTTAGTATGTTTATTAGTTGGGAAAATTGGAGTGGTAAAGTTGGGAAATTTGTCAGAGGCGAGGATCTTTTTTTTAGTCATCAAAATGTATTTTGCACTAGGGATGAAGTTTGGTTTCATAGGGTACCTAAAGTTCTTGTTTAATTTCTCAATCTTTAGCGGGAAATATTTGTCCTGCCCCTCCTCGAAAAAAAAAATAGCTTTGGAGCACCCCTGCCTGTTAAAACCTATTAGGTTTTCATATGAATTCATAGGTTTTTTTTTACAGGGTATTTTTACGCTTCTCGATGCCTAGATAAAGTTTTTATCGCTGATATTACCTGTTTTACATAAACCGTAAAAAAATTGTATATTTTCCAATTTTTTACTTACCACTTTTCAAGGAAAAAGTAGAATTTAGTTTTGTTTGTATTAGGAACAATCTCAGCCGAAAAAAATCGCTCGAGTTGGGAAAATCTACTAGCTATGTGTCAGGTAGAAAAATTATGGAGTTGATGATCGTAGGGATGTCCCCAGTTGGGCTGGGATACCCTACAAAGTGGGAAATACGTAGAGGCGATGAGCTGTTTTTTTCTTAATAGGCGTCAAATTTAGTATTTGGGAAATGTAAGTGGTACAGTCTCAGGTATAGTTGGGAAATTTGTAGTATTAGTCGGAAAAATCGGAGTTTAGCAATCTAAATCTTCCGCCAATAGTATTTTTTTTTTCAGATTAGTCATTACAATTTTCCTCCGTGGTAAAGATTTTTTTTTAAGAGGTGATGACTTTTTTTTCTTAGGCATCAAAGTTTTCCGTTAGGAGTAAAGCTTTTTTTAGAAACACGTGTAATAGCCGGTTAGTTAGGGTTTACTGGATCAATCTGCCTGGCGGAAAAAAATTGACCACGATACCTAACTGGACAACGCTTTGACCATCTTAAGTTATCGGCTGGAATTCTTCTGGAAAAAAATTGGGTGGGGTTAAGGGACAAAGGGGGTAAAAATATTTTTTTTCAAGAACTTTGTTTTGAAAATTTTTCGTTTTTGGAAAAAAAATTATTCGTAGGCGAGGTATCATTTTTTTTTTCAAAAATGTTTATTTTTGGAATGAAAGTGTTTTTTTATTTTTATACTATTTACAACGCAAGCGCTTCTAACTATAATATTATTATACGGTAGTTTCAAATTTCCCAAAATCGCCAAAAAACGAATTAGACAAAAAATTCTTGTATACAAATTTGTTTCATGAAAAAATAAGAAACTTTAAAAAAGTCCCTCCGTTTGAAGTCACGATTTTTGTGGACTAGTTACCTGATTCGAAGTTTTCAGAAAAATCAAGTTTTAAGAGGGGAAGATCCATATTGTTTTGAAAATAATGCCAGGGGTATTATGCCCCCAATAACAAAAAAGTACTTGGGGGTTAAACTTTTTTTAAAAATGAAAAAAACTTCCATAAAAAAAATCATTTTTTTTTCGTTAGTCGTATGTTTTTTTTTTGTTGAAATCTTTTTCAATTTTTCTTAACAATTTTTTTTAATTTTTTTTGTTTCGTTTTTTAAAAAAATATTTTTTTATTTATTTTTTTTTTAACTATTTGGAAGAATGCAATATAACATTTACTGTGAATAGTATACTATTGTATATTATATACAATGCGTAGCATTACATCTTCACGGCTTTTTTTTTTATATGATCAATAGAAGAAAGTATACTTTGTTAGCATACAGCAGTATTTTTTAGGAGTCACAAAAGTTTTTTTTTTTTTTAAACTGTGTAGGGGATACATACCTACTTTAGGTAGGTAGGTAATAACTCCTGCGCACCAAAAAGTCCCCTATAGTATTCAGAATAATAAACAAGAGTATCACATTCTACAATATTTGTTTTATAAATACATAAAATTTTAGTTAAATTGGTTAAAAATTATAGTTGTTTAGAATATTTAAAGTTAAAAAATCAATATATATATTTTTTTAATATAAAATTGTGATGGGCTTTTAGTGTGCAAAATACATTCTATTTAAATGGCTTTTTGTGCACTTATAAATTAAAATAAGCTTAATATTCACCTAAAATCTGCAAAAGTTGGATTTGATAAAATTAACACATATTAATTTCGTATTTTATATCAAAAATTAATAAATTTTAGTGTATTGACACCCTTTGAACTCAAGATTCCCCGAGATTCCCCAGCCAAACATTTTTTTTTTATATATATCTTACATATCCAAAATTTTCCAACTTTTTAGATTTCAAAAAGTTATTAAATAAAATCCAAGGTCGCACATAGCATAAGAAATACCTAAGTATGCTATATTTATCCGCAGTCAAAAATCGGTTTTAGGTGGTATTTTTGTAAAAATTGGTATCTAGGGGTTTTTAAGGAAGCTGGAACTAAATCCATTTTTTAAAATTAAAAATTCAAAATGGCGGGCCCATGGCGGCGTTTACATGTAAATTTTAATTGGTGTCTAAAAGTCTTCGGGAATGCTAAAGCTAAATCCATTATGAAAAATTTAAATTCAAAATAGCGGTAACAATATGGCGGCAAAGTTCGATGAATTTAAATAAGCTTCAATAAAAATTGGCATGAAGCAATTTTCAAAGTTACTAATAGCGAAACCAAAATGGAGACAAACTTTCAATTTTGTTAAATATCTGTATCTGACAGATTTAGTCGCCATATTGGATCCCTCATTTTGAATTTTAAAGCTCTGAAAACAGACTCTGTTTTAGAATCCTCGAAAACCCCTGAATATTAATTTTCATCAAAATACAATAAAATGTAACAGATTTCGTTTGGACCATATTGGATCCGCCATTTTGAATTTCGAATTTTTAAAAACAGATTCGGTTTCAGCATCCTCGAAAACACCAATTTTTACGATATTACGGACAAAATCTGAGTTTTGGTCAAAAACGAAGGTCTCCTGGCCCATAGTGCGCGCCCAGACTGATTTTTCAAGTCCACAGCATTATCCCAGATTTGGTGAAACAATTGATGTTGGTTCCCACAGGTGGCACCCTGGGCTGGCAACGCGTACTAGCGTCTACGTCCCAAATTCAACTCGGTTTTTCGCGCTGTTGCCAAATTGTGCAATTTAATTATATCTTTGGTTGTTTTGTTTTTTTTTTGCAAAAAACACCAAAACAACCAAAAACCAAAGCAAAAAAAACCCATACAACAAAAAACCAAAGATATATTAAATTGCACAATTTGGCAACAGCGCGAAAGACCGAGTTGAATTTGGGACGTAGACGCTAGTACGCCCATGTTAATGGTATATGAAAATAGCGTTACAGGGGGGTCCAAACAAGGGCGTAGATGAGGGGGGGGGGGTAATTACCCCCCCCATTTTTTTTGCCAAAGCGCCAAGTTTTGCTTGAAACCGTCAGGGACAAAGCTTTTTTTTTTTTGAGGGTGTTTTTTCTTTTTCTAGGGGTGCCAAATTTAAGGTTTGCTTCAGGGCGCCGAAAGGCCGGCCCTGCGTATTACCCCCCCCCATAGAAGAAAAACATCTACGCCCTTGGGTCCAAAATGATCAAAATTTGCGTTACGTAATACTTGAACGTTCCCTTTGACTCTTTGCAAGTTATACTCTTCAGTTGGGAAATTTTTGTTTCTGCTGTATTACTAAATGAGTAATACTTATAAGCAGGGCCGTCGGGGGGTGTCCTCCCACAGAGTTTCTGAGGGGGACTGGATTTTTTTTTATTCATCAAAATTTTCCAGAAGGTAAAAAATTAAAAAATTTTAAGAGGTAAAAACAATTTTGTCGGGGGACCCGTAGGTTACTACCCTCCGGGTCCCGAGTTTCTCTCTACAGCCCTGCTGATAAGGTACCTACGTTGGTATTGTTTGAAATTATTCTTTTAATTTATAATATATGTCTATCACGCACACTCAATATCTAACTTGCGTACGGAAATTGAGCGCCAAATATGTATTTGGGACCATCTTTTTGTTTATAAATAATTAATGTAACTGGGAAGGCGTTGTTTTTCTCAAAATAGAATGAAGAACGAAGAGGAAAGAACGTCGATAAAACGTATATGAAAAATGAGAAGCGATTTGTGGATAACTTGACTGATTTAAGGCATTAACAGGAATCTTACCTGCTTGCCGTTAAATACGCAGTTGACACAATAAAACATGCAAAACAAACAACTGGACAATTCGCGAAAAACGAAATGCAGACGTAATGGAAAACGGACCGTACGATTAGAGGAGACAAGTTCACTATTTTGTTGTGGATCATTCGTTTCTCTTCTCTCATCCCTACGCTCTCTCTTTCAAGTTTTCACCATTCTCTCTCTCTTCCACAATTCGTGCTCGCCGAGTGGAATAGGTGGCCTGGCCGTGGCGCAAAAACGATGTGAAGCTAGCCCCGCCGCCTAGCTGCCCGCGAAAGCTCGCACTCCTATTGGTCACAACCAGCGCGTTGCTGCGCAGAGTGTCAAAGAGTGGATTTGTGACGTCATACGGACAACTCTTATGAGGTCCGCATATTCCATCGGCGGCGATTTCCCAGCCGAGCTAGCCGGTCGCTTTTAGTCAGCAGCCGCCTCACAAAGATGCAACACTGTTTAAAGTCGTCTCTGTAAAAAGTATAATTACAAGTGAAAATATTGTGATATTTAGTGTTTAGAGTGCCAAAATAGGTAAATATAATCATTGTCTAGTATTATTGAAGTGGAAAGTCGCGAAAATCTATGAATAACTTAAATAAAAGCTTCGAAACTTCAGCAATGGCGTCCACAAGGGGACGCTTAGCTTTTTGTTTACGATATAGCTGCGAAGTTTTCATTTTGGTGGGAAAATTGTTCAGTCGCGATTGTTTACTAAACAAACTTTGCAATATTCTTATATATTCTGGCTTTTAAAACTTGAAATAAAAAGCCAAGCCTTTTTTTTCCATTGCGTTGCTTTGGAAAAGCGGCCATTGTTGAAAGCCAACGCTTCGCTTTCCCTCCCCCCACCCCTTGCTGACGTGGTTTCCGTTGAGCTTGCGTGACTCCCAAACTAGATTCTCAAGTACTTTGAAACGAGTTCACCGTTAGCGGCCATTTTTGTAACGGTTTCCAATCATTGAACTCTTATGTGAACTTTGGAAAGATTTTTCATTTATTTCAATTCTTTCCAGTAAAATATGGATGACGACCAGCAGTTTTGTCTGCGATGGAACAATCATCAGTCAACATTAGTAGCGGTATTCGACACATTATTAGAAAAAGGGGTATTAGTCGATTGTACCTTAGCAGCAGAAGGAAGATATTTAAACGCACACAAAGTAGTATTATCTGCCTGCAGTCCATATTTTGAGGTAATTATAACTTTTTGACATCAAATTAAATTAAAAAAGTCCAAACATTCCCAATTTTATTTTTGGGAAATGATGCTAACCAATTTTTTTTTTCAATTTAAACTTTCTGTTAAAAATTAAGATGAAGTAAAATCAGATATTTTTAACAACAAATTTTTTTGTTGTTCCTTGATACTGATTTATATTTTTATTTTTTTTTACAACTTGGTAAACAAATTGGTGCTTTTTGACTAATGATGTGAAACCAAACATTTTTCACCAAATATTACTTTTTACTGCTATTCTTGTTTTTTGTGTCTAAAATAAAAATATAAAATTTCTAAAGTAATTTTATCATTTTTATTAAAATTAGCACAATGAAAACATTTACAAAGTTAAATTGACTTTTTATAATAAGAAAAAAAAAAACTCAATAAATAAAAAAAAATGAAACACTTAAATTATTTTGTGAAAAAATAAATGTTTGATCTTATTGATATATTTACTATGGCTGCGTTCAATGGAAAAAGCAAAACTCATGGAAAGCTGTCAAATCACTACTGAACTATCAAATGGTGGTTGTGACAAGTGACAGATACTAGCCGTTCAGTAGTTTGCTAGGAAAACTTATCATTTGATGACTTGATTAGTTTCACTGTTTCCATTGAATGCAGCCTATGACTTTTATCCATTTTATCTATAATATATTTTCTTTTTCTGTTACAGTCATTACTGTCTCGACATTATGACAAACATCCAATATTAATACTTAAGGATGTAAAATTCCAAGAACTGAAAGCCATGATGGACTATATGTATAGGGGAGAAGTAAACATATCCCAAGATCAATTAGGAGCATTATTAAAGGCAGCCGAATCGCTACAAATAAAAGGTCTGTCGGACAACAGAAAAGGTGACAGTACGGAAAGAAAGCCTGTGCCGGTGCCACCCCCACCAAAGAGCCCGGTGCCGACGGCGGCGCTGCCAAAAGTACAGGGCCTGACAATAGAGCAACGAAGCAGAGACAGAGATGATTCAAGGTAAATACCTTTTTTAATTTTTCATAGACTAAAGATTTTTTTTGAATTTTGAACAGTTATTAAAATGTTATTCTGTCTGTAAAAAGTCCGTCTGTACTTTGCACTAAACATAGCTACATGCAAAACAAGAATAAAAAAAAAATCAGGAAAAATAGCATGTCTTCAGTTTTTTCAGAAAAAGATTTTTTAGGAAAATAAAAAAAATTAATAACCAAGAATTTAGATAGGGATTTATTTTCTAGTTTTTTTTATTGTGGATGTTTTAACATTAACTTTTTTTAAGTAAATGTGCTAAGAAATAAAAAAAATAATGCACAGGCCCTATAAACAGGACCCCAATGCCTCCCACCTTCTAAGATTTTAATTCAAAATCTTAAAAAAGTTGCTAAAGTTAAATATAATTAAAATAAAAGTTCCTGCTATGTATTTAAAATTTTATTAGTATGGAAAAAACTGGGATTGCTCAAGGGCATTTCAATTTTGCCCCCAAACACAAAAATCCCTTTCTTCTGTTAGTAAAAATTATTTTTTAGCTGGTTTTTGATTTTTTTTTGCTTTTATATTAATCTTTTTGTAACAAATAGTTTGTTTCAAGATTAGAAAGCCCCACCCAGGGGCAATCTAACAAATTCAAAAATATGTGAAACCTGGGCTTACATTTTACTTACAACAACTTTATTATTAATTTAGAGCCCCACAGGGGGGTAATCTAATGTAAATGTACAAAAAGTGCTATCTTGGAATTTTGTTCTCGCAGTATTTTTTTTTTCAATTACACACTTAAATACCTTACTTTAAGATTAGAGCTCCACAAGGGAGGTAATCTAATAAAAATGAGCTATACTCAATTACTTTAATTTTGTAATTAAAATATTTTTAAACTGCTATTTAATTATTTTGATATTAGAGTGCCACCAAGAGGCAACTCGAAGAAAATTTAAAATACTTGCAGTATAAATTATTCCAAGATTAGAGCCCCACAAGGGGGGTATACCGAGCAATCTACAGAAAATTAAAAAAATAGTTACTAAATAAAAATGTAAAATGTCCGTCCGTTTGTACTATAAACAGCCACAAATTAATTTAATTAATAAAAAAAAAGTATTTTCAGAAAAATTTAAATATTTTTTAGGAAAATAAAAATAATTAAAAACCAAATATATTGATTGGAATTTATTTTATAGTTTTTTATTGTGGACGTTTTAACATTTACTTTTTTAAAAAAATCATTATTAAAAGTGCTAAGAAATAAAAAAAAGAATGCACAAGGCCCTATAATCTCCCACTTGACAATTTTAATTTAAAATTTTTAAAAGCTACTAAGTAAATATAAATTAAAAATGTCCCTGCTATGTATGTATTTAAAATTTTATTAGTAGAAAAAAGCAAATAACTTGTTTCAAGATTAGAAAGCCCCACCAGGGGGCATTGTACTTACATCGACTAAATTATTACTTTAGAGCCCCACAAGGGGGGTATTCTAATGTAAATGTACAAAAAGTGCTATCTTGAAATTTTGTTTTTGCAGTATTTTTTCTTGATTTTTTTAACAACAAACTTAAATACCCCACTTTGAGATTAGAGCCCCACATGGGGGGTAATCTAATAAAAATTATCTATACTCGATAACTTTTTCATAAACATATTTTTTTTAAACTGCTTAAATACCTTAATTTTGAACTGCTTAAATACCTTAATTTTGATATGTGTGCCACCAGGAGGCAATTCAAAGAAAATTTAAAATACTTGATAGCTTGAATGTTTGCACTTGCAGTATAAATTAAATTATTCCAAGGTTAGAGCCCCACAAGGGGGGTATACTCTACCCTATTTATCTCGAGATTAGACCCCACATTGTTGAGGGTTATGTTATATTCAAATTTATAATACACAGTAGCTTGAATTTTTGAACTCGGATGTACCACAAAACGGATCTGTATACAAAACTAAAAAAAAAATCTATTCAAGTATTCGATTTTTACAACAAAATAATCAATGGTAATTGATCAAAATAAAAAAAGAACGCCAGAAAATATTTTTTTTTGTATGGGTCTTCAAAAAGGGTTGATTGTTTCTTTAGCGCCCCTCAGGGAGGCAATCTAATAAAAATTAAATATACTGGGGTATTTGGAATTTTATGACCTATTTGTTTTGAGATTAGAAAGCCCCACTAGGGAGGCAATAAAATATTATTTAAATAAAATAACTAAAACACTTGAAAAAAAAACTTGGAAGTAGAATAGTAGGGAAAAAAGCTTATTCGGGCTATTTTTTAATTATAGGTACCCTTAGTACCCTTAATATTTTTTTAATTTTATCAGCCAAGATCCGGTGGTTTAATATTAATCCCTAACTGTAAAACAGTACCGTTTGTCCTGTTTATTAAATCAGTTGTCTTCACGAGTGCATTCTTTTGCAGGGAGGGCAGTCAATCGCCCGGGCGTCGAAAGAAAAAGCGGGTGAGACGCAATAGCGAAGACATGGACAACCACGACGCCTCAAACTCCTCCGAATCTCACAGTCTGCCTCCCACCCAAAACATTCCCCTAACGTTACCTGCTGCATCCAAAATGTTAAATGCCGACGTGCCTGAACCCGTAGAATCCAAATCTGACATACTGAGACAACACAAACAAGACGATATTATTCCTCAAGTTCCTATAATCAAAGAGAAATTAGAAACTCACACAGAACTGATGCTCGAACCAAAGGCTGAATATGTAGACGAAGTAAATGAGGACAGTATTGAGGATTTGACGTTAGACGATGACGATTTAAGTAATATGGAACAAAGTATGGACGATGGAGCTGGACCAAGTCATGGAATGGAAGGATCAAGTCAAGGTAAGTTTTTTGCCACCCATTTTCAGTTTGTTGCACTTCAAAATCTTACTTTACCCTATTTAAACAAAAAAGCTTAAAAAATAAACTTTATTTTCATGTACTGCAAAAAAAATTATCTCTGATATACATAAAGTTCTTGGATGTGATTTTTTTGGGGGTAAAAAGTAATACTTCAAAATTCGAACGCTATACAAAATTTTTATTATTGCAGTCCTTTATTAGCAAAAAATTAATTTTTTTGCGATAACTCGTCTGATATTTTTTAATATGACGTAAAATGTCAATATGTGCATTTTTAAATTTTTTATTATAGGAGAAATGATTCTAAGTAAAAAGCAGTATTTTAATAGTATTTAGCTTATTGATTTATATTTAATTATAGATAAGGGGTTGCTAAAGGGGCTCAGGATATGGCCCCAAACGCTCGAGACCCCCCACTCAACATTTTATGAAGTACTACCGCTCAAAAGCTCTGACAGCATTTATGCTAATATTTAAAAAAAAGTAATATTTTTTTGCAAACTCTTCTAATATTGTTTAATATAAAGTAACAAGTTTGCTATTTTGATTTTTAATAATTTTATAGGGAACTGTATTGTTTTTTTGGCAACATATTTTATTTCGTTTATAAATGATATTTATTTAGAGTTAAGGGGTCGCTAAAGGGGCTCACGATATGGCCCCAAACGCTCAAGACCCCCCACTCAACATTTTATGAAGTACTACCGCTCAAAAGCTCTGACAGCATTTATTCTAATATTTAAAAAAAAATAAAAGGTAATATTTTTTTTGCACAGACTTTTCTTGTATTGTTTAATATAAAGTAAAAACTTTCCTATTTTTATTTTTAATAATTTTATAGGGAAAAGTATTGTTTTGTTGGCAGCATATTTTATTTAGTTTATTAAATATTTATTTAGAGTTAAGGGGTTGCTTAAGGGGCTCAGGATATGGCCCCAAACGCTCAAAACCCCTCACTCCAAAATTTTATCCAGTACTACAGCTTAAGGGCTCTTATTATATGCCCTGAAAGCACATTTTTTCTACAAGGACTTGCTTGGGGCCCTTAAAATGTGCCCTCAGAGCTATCATCCTATAAAAAAAAGATTTTTTGCTAGGGTTTTCTAATAAAAATATCCTAACTACAGTTTTTTAATTTAATCTTATGATGTTTATAAAATGGTTACACAACTTTTATTTTAAACAATTTTAAGCTAAATGAAATTTTAAGTATTTGTGAAGAGATTTAAATATATTTTATGAAAAATACATTGGTACTAAATCTTGGAAGGTTTGGTGTAGTTTGGATATCTAAAATGCCTATTAACGTAAATAAGAATGCGTGTTCACGTTAATCACTAAGTTTCCATGAAGATTTATTTGGTATATTAGACGAAACGTCTGATATTAAAAATTACTTTTACACTGCCAGACTCCGGAAATCAAAGCTGTTACATATTTGCTAAGTGCATTACGAAATATCTGTTTTGACTTAGGGTGTTTTAGTAATAACAGATTCATTTTTGTATTTTTAAACAATCAAATTAGGTTGCGTTACTATACTCGTCACAGCGCGCAGGCGCTAGAAGAGCATGATACGTTAGTTTAACATTATTCAAAATCGCCAAAAAACGCCCTAGACAAAAAATTTGGATACATATTTTGTAACAAACACTTTGTTTCATGGAAAAATAAGTAACTGTCCGTCCATCCGTCGCGTTTTTTGTACGCACGATAACTTTAAAACGTATTTCCGATCGACTCGAAAGTTTCGGGAAAAATCAAGTTCTATGGGGGCAGATCCATATTGTTAGATCCCTATTGTTATTGTAAATAATCCCCGAAAATCAAAAAAGTTATAGGGGATTGTTAAAAATTTAAAAAAGCTGAAGGAGACGTCTATTTAACGCAGTTTTTTCAGGACAGTTTACTAACAATTTTGAAAAAAGTCTTAATAAATAAGCTGTAAAGGGTGTAACTTTTTAAAAGATTGTAAAAAAGAATGGAACATTCGATAAACTTCAAAATTTCGGGAAAGATTACTTTGGTAAATAAAAGTATTCTTACTAATTAAAATAAATCATTCATAAAGAAAAATGTTATAGGGGGCGCCACTTACAAAGTATAAAACATAAGGTGCGCTTACGAGATTAAAGCAGATGTTTTTTGGATATATTGACAGGACGCGCAATATAGTATCCACTGTGAAGGGTTTTCTATGGAATGCAAAGCATTACCTAACTTTTCGGCTTGTTTTAACTTTTATTTTGATGAGGACTTTAACTTTGTATTAAAAATGGTCACATTCAAATTGAATCAATGTTTACGTCAGCCATATAAAAAATAAACAAAGATATTATACTTTACGGTATTTTGTTTTTATATTTAAGATTTCTCTGTCGTTTTCCCATAGTGTTCTGAAACTAATTGCACAATTTTTTACAATTAAATTTGTTTGAAAATGTTTTTTTTTATATGTATTTTATAAAACTTTTAAAAAATTAAACTATAAGATATATTTACTATACCATTCTTAATAGTGGCATAATATGTGCAACAGTTTAAATTGAAAAAAAAAAAAAATACTTTCATTCGTAAATTTTATTAATGGATCCATGGAATTAAATTTAGTCACTTTCAAACAAATAAAATAAAAAAAATGAAAGTATGATTAAAAGAAAATATTAGTGAGTTTTGGTAATTTGACTTGAGCAATGACGAAATAATTGTTTTAAAGCAGTTACTTTATCTGTTTTAAATTACTTTTATTTTTTAATCGAGTTGTTTTTTCAAGTATTTTTTCCAAAATTGACTAAATAGTTTCAATAATCTTCAAACTTAAAATATTATTTTAAAATGCATTTTTGTTAAGTTTTCTGAAATTTTGTTTATTTTTTTAAGTATTTTAATATTTTTCTATTGACAAAAATTAATCATCTGCAGGCTTGTGCATCATTATCAATTTTGATTATGTTGTTTACAGTTTTGATCAAATTTATGGAATATTTACAGAACGAAAAAAAGTATCTAAATTTTAGATATTTTTATAGTTTTGTATATTTTGTTTCATAAAGAAGATCTATATAAAGCTTTTGATTAAATTTTACCAATAAATTAATACTAAAATATTCCATTAAATAAATTAATATTCTGAAGAAAAGTGTTGCATTATGCGGGTAGTTAGAAATATTTTTATTGACTGACGCTTGAGACGAGGCAAAAATGACAATATTTCACTTTTGATAATATTGTTTATTTTATTAAGAATATTAAAGTGTTGCTACAAAAATACCCAAATTTTGTGTATTTTTAAAATACTTTTTTGTTCTTAATAAATAAATGTTTTTTTCTTTTTTTTAAGCTGTCTGTTAATATTTAGAAATATAACTGCTCACATAGTCGATACTTTTTTCTGTATTACTAAAAACTTTAATGTATCATAAAATGAATTCAAAAGTTTGGGGGTACGTTCTTCAATTATATTTTCATTTTTCACATTTTTCTTAGAAGTAATAAGAAATTTTCACGTTACTTATATGCTGTTAATTTCTTGTTATGCAGAATTTATTCCATTTGAAATTTTTGCATTACTTGTATGCTTTAATTTCTTATACCATTAGTAACATTTATTGTATTTAATAATTATACCACTTTTTTTTGCATAGGTAATATTTCGTACTGTTTAATTTTTTAAAACGTATAATCTCGCATATAACATCTTATTTTGCAAAATAAACGGTCAAACGAATTTAAATAAATGTAAAATTATGTGCAAAATTTTTTTCGTATTTGTCAAAAACATTTTATGGTAAAACCACAGAAAATATTAAATATAAACACAAAATACCTTGAAGTATTATATTTTTATTTATTTTTTTATATGCCTTACTTAATGGTTTTAATTTGGAATTGACCATTTTTGATCCTAAGCTGCATAAATTAACTTCAAAGTCTTGATCAAAATAAATGTTAAAACAAGCCCATAAGTTACGTAATGCTTCGCATTCCAAACGAAAATACTTCACAGTGGATAGTATATTGCGGTTTCTGTCGATCTCGTGCGCGTACTTTTTTTATAGTTTATTTATAAGCGATGCCGCCTATGACTTTCTTTTATGAATGGATTTTAATTGGTAATGATGTTTCTATTTTATCAAAGTAATCTTTTCTAAAATTTTAGAGTTAATCAAACTTTTCCTTTCATTTTTTATATTTTTTTAAAAATTTGCAGCCCCATAACTTTTTTGTTTTTTTTTTATTTACTTTATTCAAAATTGGTATTGATTGATCTCCAATAAATGATAATTTTCATAAAAAAATACCGTCAATTCCACTTTTCCTTTAGTCTATTCGATTAAAAAAAGTTTAACCCCCTCTACTTTTTATTTTTGGGGGAACTGCCCACATAAAAATTAATTTATCCTGAAAATTTCGAGTCGGATCTGATAGTTCGTTCTCGACTTATCGTGCTTACAAAAAACGTGACATCGGGCAGACAGACATACTTATTTTTCAATAAAACTCATTTGTACTCAGGAATTTTGTCTCGGACGTTTTTTGGCGATTTTAAAAAATTGGGAACTACCGTATTATACCCTTCAGAAGTTATGCAGAGTAAAATAACGCTGCCTGCTTTTTTTTTTTTAAATATATCACGTTTTGTAAACTGCTTCTGTTTCGGGTCTGAACCGTGTAATTTTTTTTTAATATGTGCTACGTTTCGTTTCTTTTGTCAGGTGAATCACCAGGGAACTTTGTGATTATTGTAAACAGCCTTTGTCGTTTGTACACTACAGGGTCTTAACAATAAAATTTTTTTTTTTTAACGATTTTTAATCGATTTTATTTTGATTGATACGAATTAATGTTGATAATGTACACATTAAAACTATAGTTTTATCCTCATAAATGACTAGGCTAATGGCAAAAAAAAATGATCAAAAATTAAATTACAGTTGTGTTTCCAATATTTATAACCATTACCGCATATTATACAGGGTGTAAAAATTATACTTGTATTTTGCTGATAAAAAATAGACAGCTTTGGTACAGCTGTGCAGATTTTTGTTGGATTTATTTTTGTAACTAATTTAGAAGGTTAGAAAAAAGGGTGATGTGTACACATACCATTTCCCAAGCCAAAAAAGTTTGGTTTGGAGGAGATTCTACGTGAAAAAAAGTTACTATAAAGGTTGTTGCAGAAATGAGAAGGGAGCTACGACCCTCCTAAGGGTACATCTAAAAAGTTGTATTTAATATTTCTGGAACCCCATAAGCCACAGTATTTTTTTGCACGTGTCTGAGCATTGATAAAGGTTATCATTTTATGTAAATTGTATGTAAAAAATACATATGTAACACCTTAAAGCCAACCGTTTTCGAAAAAATTTCAATTAGAGACAATTTTACGCTCGGAGCAACAAAAATAGGAACTAAAAATGCACCAATAAAAATTTCAATATTGCAGGGTGATTCTACATTAAAAACTGTGAAGAAAAGCTCGTATACATATGGTTCGAAAATAGGTAGTATGGCCTCTTAAAGAGTAACACTTTTTAAGGGACTTAGCTCCCTTTAAATCGATTTGTGGATATTTGTGTATGGAAAGTTTTTTTTTTGTAGTTTTTAATGTAGAATCTCTGCAGTATTAACATTGTCATTTGCATTTTTTAGTTTATTTATGATTAGGACGTGAAATTGCCTCTTTAATTGCAATTTTCTCGAAAACAGTTGGCCCTACAGTGTTACATAAAGAGTACTTTTTTTCTGTATTTTTAATTCAAGATTAAGATTTTATTAAAAAAATGTCAAAAAATCTACGGATAAAAAAGTTTGGGGCAAAAAAAATACATCGCGCCCCATTTTGCACGTCTCTGGTTTAATTGCGAAATAAAAATTACATGAAATGATAGCCTTTATTAAGGCATTTGAAAAAATTCGTTACTTTTGTTTATAGGGTTCCTGAAATAATAATTTAAAA
This sequence comes from Brachypterus glaber, assembly GCA_958510825.1. Taxonomy (NCBI): domain Eukaryota; kingdom Metazoa; phylum Arthropoda; class Insecta; order Coleoptera; family Kateretidae; genus Brachypterus; species Brachypterus glaber. Next base: position 45,999,650 of record OY294045.1, on the reverse strand, counting down.
ATTCTTTTTGGATGTACCCTTAGGAGGGGCGTAGCTCCCTTAGGGCTCATTTCCGGACCAACCTTTATAGGAACTTTTTTTTTTCGTATTTTTTAACCTAGGATCACCTCTTTTTCTCGAATTATTTTTCTGAATAACCCTTGTATTTTGCAATTTACTTTAATAAGTTAAAAAAAATTATATAGTCCCGGATCTAGATATACATACACTTCTGTGTCGTCCACTTTTGTGATGGGACTAATTTTGTTCATAAATTCTTAGAAGGGGGCAAAGTTTTTTCCACTCGGGTGATCACCCGAGTGAAAACCTTTATCCCCCTATTGGATATCTATCTGGTCAGTAAGGACCTTTTTTTTTACTTTCTTTGAGATTGTTTTCAATAATAATATTTGTAATAATACAAACTGTTTAGTATTTTTTTTTATTTACTTTCGAGTTGGCAATCAAGGTTGTCTTATAGTCTGACGTTCCAATATAATTTAAATTGCTCATCAAATACTGAAGTTTAAACAAAAAAGTTGTCTGAATGTCGACGTTGAAAACTAGTTTTGTTAATACATGGTTAGTGGCGGATCAAGGAATTTGAAGTGATATTATCTTAGAAGAAGTAATAGGATCCATACCATCTTATGGGTTAATGCTGGCTTGAACTTAAACATTCACATGCAAGCAAACCCCAAATCAAAGTTTGCGAGAAAAGTGGGTTTTTCGCTGCCCCTCTGCTATCTTGAAGAAATTTGCTAGCAATAAAAAGTTAAATATTGATTTTGTTGTATGCAAAAATTCATAGACAAATTTTGAATTTTAATAAATATTAAGGGTTCTTTCTACCTTCAAATTTTAAAAATAATATTTTTTTAAACATTTTTTTTTTTATATACTCCAAGGATATTTTGCCATGACACTGACTCATCCAGAGGTCTGTCAAGTTTTTCAGGTAATACAGGTGTATAGAAGCAAAACCTATGTATTTGCTGCGGTGGATTTGGTGTGGGTTTTATTAACATATTAACAATTAAAGGTCAGAAAATGTCTATTTTTGTACATTTTTGCTTACCAGTAAAAAAGTTGAGTTTTTTGTCAATAATCAACCATCCTGTAGGAAATCAAAAAACCTTCAAAATGGCGTTTTTTAAATGTCGATAGGATTTGTGCTTAGAAAACTGCAAAAAACGATCAAAATTTGCATATTATTCAATAAATTTGAAAAATCAACCTACGACTTTGTTATTGTGTAAAAAGTTGCGTCTTTTTGAGTACTATCAATATGTGGTTAAAATTTCAGAACGATTCATTCAATAGTTTTTGCAAAATTGCAATTGTTTATCCCAGATATGTTTTTTTGCAATAATATGCGTACAATAGTAAAGATATAATGATTCTACGGGTATCTTATGAAAGTGTTGTTTTATCAAGAGAAATTATTAATTAAAAAAAAATCGATTTTAGCATTTCAAAATCTCGTTACAGAAACACTGTCATTTTTACGTTATAAACGATTTTAATAACTTTGTTGCAATCACTTTTAGGAGAATGATTTTTTAATTGCAACAATGTTATTAAAATTGTTATGCTAAAAAATTGAAAGTGTTTTGTAACGAGATTTTACAATGCTAATAATCGATTTTTTTTAAACAATAATTTCTTTTGATAAAACCACTCTTCCCCTTCCATAAGATACCCGTTGAATCATTATATATTTATTACTGTACGCATAATATTGCAAAAAAAAAACATCTCCGGCATAAAAAATTCCAATTTTGCAAAAACTATTGAATGAATCGCTCTGAAATTTTAACCACATATTGAGTATTAGTCGAAACTTTTGACACAATAATGAAGTCGTAGATTGATTTTTGCAAAATTTATTTTTTATTGAATAATATGCAAATTTTGATCGTTTTTTGCAGTTTTCTATGAAACATCCTATCGACATTTAAAAAATTCCATTTTGAAGGCTTTTTCATTTCCTACAAGATGTTACTTTGATTGTTAATAAAAAACTTTTTTACTGGTATGCAAAAATGTGCTAAAGTAGACATTTTCTGACCTTTAATTTTTAATATCTTAAAAACCACACCAAATCCACCGCAGCAAATACATAGGTTTTGCTTCTACACACCTGTTACTTGAAAAGCTTGACAGGCTTCTGGATGAGCCGCTGTCCCTAACAGGGTATTTTTTTGCCCATATCCCTGGACTAATATAGTAGGTATGTTAATTTATATTCAAAGAATACATTTTTTTTTTTTTGGTTTTACAATGCCATTTTTTGCCCATACATTTTTTTTGAAAAAGATGGTCGCCATGATTCCGGCCGTTTGGATCGACTGAAAAAAAAAATTGCGGGATATTATTGAGTATTGAAGTCGCTATAGCTCAATCTAGATTTTTTTTTTGTTAAAAAAATACAAAATGACGGACGTTTTTCTTTTTTTTTAAAACATTTTCGATAAACGTCTGCCATTTTGTGATATTTTGGCCAAAATTTTTTCTTCTAGTTCGGGCTATAGCGACGTCATTACTGAATAATATTCCATTTTTATTTGTTTTTTCAGTCGATCGAAACGGACGGAATCATGGCAACCACCTTTTTTCATGTTTTTTTTTTTAATTATGTCTAAAAAATTACACTTAATTTTTTGTTGTATTCTTTGAATATAGGTAAACATACCTATAAAATTTCAGAATATCTCTTATTTTTATATAAAAAGAAAAATGTTAAAAAAAAATAAAACTTGTAGTTAGAAAGACCCCTTAATGACAATTTTATAGCATTTTGAGTTTTAAGTAAAATTAATTTTACCTTTAAAAAAATAAAATGCTGGAAATTTATTTAACTAATTTTTTATTAAAATCTGTCTATAATTTTTTGCATAATATGTTTTATTTATTGAATTTTTATTGCCCGCCATTTTTTGAGGGTGGTGGGGGATAGCGAAAAACTACCTATTTTTTAGCAAACTTCAATTTGAGAACTGCTTGTTCGTTCATGTTTGGGTTGATCCAGTTTTAGCCCATAATAATATGGTGTACGACGGAGATATTGGCACTTGAAATTCATGTATCCGCCAGTTTCCACGTTGTATCGTAAAATTGTTCGATAGAATATAGCTTATTTTTTAATGAAACACTTATTTTATATAGGTGTTAATATAATATTAACGAATTTTTTATTTCAAATAAAATTTCGAAACTATTAGTATAACATAGAAGCAACCAAAGAAAAAAACCAAAATTAATTTTTTTTTGTATGAAAAATAAAATAATTAAATTAATGAAAAAACTGTTATGTTGGAAAGTCATAAAAAATGTAAAAAATATATATATATATATATACGTTTTATAGTTATTTGAAAACTCAAACACAAGTTGTGACGTTTTGACAAACGATCCATTCGGTTTTGAAGATCGTCATATTTTTTGACGAACGTCATATTTTTGACGAACTTTATATTTTTGACAATCTTCCTATTTTTCATGATAGTAATATTTTTGATGATCGTCATATTTTTGATGATAATCACATTTTTTACTATTATTTTTTTAAGATTATAATTTTCGATCGTAATTTTTTTACGATTGTCTTAATTTTGGTCGTCTTATTTTTGACGATTGTAATATTTTTGACGTTCGTCGATATGGCGACAATACTATGACATTTTCAAATAAAAAATTTAAATTAATTGTTAAATGGCAAACATTTTTATTTGGATTTTTTATTAGTTGGATCATAATTTTATTTGTCATACTTAAAATAACTGGTTTGTTTTCTATGGTTGCTTTAGTTTGTTTTTTTTTCTCTGTTAAACCAATATTATGGAAATTTTATTTAAAATAAAACAAATAATATACAGGATGTTCCATAAAAAACAACTTACATCCAAGTTTCACCTTGTATAAATGAAACAGATCCAAGTCATGCATCTTTAAAATAATCACGTCTTTAATAAAACTTTTATTTTTAATCAAAATTGGAACTCGGAAAAAGGGACCCAGAGAATTAGGACTAAGATAGATAATGACGACGCCGACTATTTTGTCCAACTTACACCTAATCCAACATAAAATACTGCACTTTTTGTATCAGTTTATATTTGAATTTTATACAACACCCTGTATTTTTATATTATAACTTTACCAGGTTTCGGCGGTTGGCACATGGGTAATCAAAGTCAAGACGAAGTATTTTTAGCTGCTCAAGAAGCAGTGGGTGCGCATCGTGATTCACAAGGTAAGAATTAGTATTTCTTTATCGGGTTATGGAGTTTTTTCGGAAGGTTTTTTGTCATAAATTTTTCCATGACAGTCAACCAATTTCCGAGAAGGCCCCATAGCTACACCTGCGTAGTGGTATGGCAAAATCAACACCTTTGAGATCCAGTCTCTGATTTCTACATTTTAAGTTTGGGTATCTTAGATATAATAACCATATTTTTTGCTTATTTTTTTTAGTTGCTTTTTAATTTTCTCTTGATTTGGCTGTAGTGTAGTTTTTTCCAAAAATACCCTTTCTCCCTCCAACACGAAATTTTTATTTTTTTAATGCATTCAATTAATCAATCTATAGTTACTCAAACTTTTAATCGTCTTTTTGATTTAACTTTATTTATTATTAATTTTTATTCATTTTGTGATTGTCCTGCATTTTTACTACTTAGTTTGACAGTCAGGGCTGGATACAGGTATGGGATATGGCAGTGAAATTTGGAGTAAAGGGACTGCTGAAGGGCTGCAGCACAGGGCCCTCAAGCTTAGGTCCCCCACTCTCATACTTAAAATCATCGTTTATACATTTTGTATTAACTAAATTTTCGGGGTTGCTCAAGGGCCTCTTTAAACGCCCCTACAGCTGTAAACCCCATTGCTTTTCACTTCATCGTTATTTGATATATTTGTGGAGAGGGGCTGCTCAAGGGCCTAAAAAAGTACAGGCCTTGAAAGCTAATGCCCCCCACTTTTACATTTTTTTTTTAAATGACTAACAATAATTAAAAAGCCTTGTGCCCCCATACTGTTTGTATCTGGCACTGGATATTGGCGTATGATTTTCTTCAAAGGTAAGAAGGGGGAGAATGGGACACAACAAATTGTTTTTATATTTGTATTTTACAAAATGCTCATGTAGGTAATATCTTGCAGTCGCGACAAATATCTAATAAATTTTTAATATTTTATTTCTAAACCGTGTGATTTTGTTAGTTTTGTTACATTCTTTTCAATTGATTTATTTTCATTCTTACAGTTGAATTAAAATTTTGTTTTGTCTCTATTTTTCCAACATGATTAAAGTTAAAAAAGGAACAATATTAATTCTGAAATATTAAAAAAATACTTAAATTTTTCTTCATGATGGCAATCAAATATTTACATTTGTATTTATTGTTTTTATGAAAGTAAAACATTGTTTTTAAAGGCGGATTTTTCTTGACCGATTTCCATTACTTGACTGGAAATTTGGTGAAGCATATAATGAAACCTTCAAAGATTTTATCTTACTTTTTATAAAAGTCGTAACGTATACATTTACTTTTAAAAGAAAACCGTTAGTTAGCAGGTCAAATTTAAGCTCGGGGTCTACGAACTCCTGTCCCACTTTTATAGAATTTTAGAAAGTTGTAAACGGCTTTTCAGGTTACTGAACTTTTTAAATTTTCAATAGAAGAGGTGACCTAGTTGGTGAATCATGTTTAGAACGTACTCGTAGAAGTAACCGTTGCGGTTATATGGAAATTAAAATACTTTGAAATATAATTTCCTTTCTAAAATTTATTTTCACAGTAGAAACTCTTTATTTTTATAGAGCTTTAATTTACGTTGACAATAAATACGGACAAGCCAAGATATTTTTTTTTAATTAAAGAATTTAACAAAATCAGGTGATAAAGTAAATTATCAAATTAATTAAAATACTCGGTAGTTTGAATTTTACCCGATACATGTGTAATGCTGTTCGGTTTTAATTCTTTAAGAAATTAAAATTTAATATTTTATCAGTTATTTTTCAAAAATTGTATAACTACCTACCATTTTGCTTTTTCATTCAAATATTTTCGATATCTATTAAATATATAAAAAACAATTTGTTGATAAAAATCGGAGACTGTGTGTCTCAGTGTTTTGGACGTTTCTCCCGCTTTTTACGATTTTTTAATTTTATTATTTATTTAAAACTATTCAAAGTTAGTCAAAAGTTCCAAATTTAATTTTGCCGTACAAATGCGTAGGTTTTTTTTTGGTGGTAATCTTAATAAATGTAGCTAAAATAAGCGATATTCACGTTTCGATATTTTTTTATGAATTTCAATTTTTTCGGACGTGCATGTCGCTTGTTTTTTTGCAAAATGTTGGCCTTCTTTCTTTACACCTTTACTTTGGTCTAACATACAGTGCATGTTTTTTACATATATATTTAAATTTTTAAATATATATTTTGTATATATTGTATTATATGTTTTAAACATGACTATATTTTAGTCTTGTTTTATTTTTTGTGGTTTGATATAGTAACTATTGTTTAATAGTTGCGCTTATCAAACCATTTTATTTATATACATATTATTTTATATGTATATATGTCGAGTTATAAGGTAAACATACCTAGTGTTGCAAATAAATGGTTTATTATACTTTTTAACTTGTTTTAAGTATTTTAAAACTTGATTAAAAAGTTTTTTAAACTATTGTTTGTAATATATGAATGTTAACTTCTGGTCTGTTATATTTTTAAATTAAAGACAGCGTTGCCTATTAAATGTTTAATTTGCGTTTTAAAACATTTTAACACTCATTTAAAATGTTTAGTGGGCGTATGTTCTTAATTTGTAAATATTACTCACTATTTTTTTTATAAATATTAGCTAGGAATAAGTCGTCCATAAAACCCTTGTTATGAGTTTTAGTTAACTCATTTTAAAGGTTTGTTGGAAGTAAATTCTTAGTTTTATATTGATTTGTTTTTTGGTGTATAATATTTTAAAATTAAAAATAGGGTTGCCTATTAAATATTTAAATTGAGTTTTGAAACATTTTAACACTCATTTAAAATGTTTAGTGGGCGTATTTTTTTAATTTTTAAATATTATTTACTAATGATAATACATATAAGTTGAGAATAAGTCGTCCATTAATTCTTTTTTACGAGTTACAATAAATTCATTTTAAAGGTTTATTGGGTGTAAATTCTCAGCTTCTATTGGTTGGTTTGTAGTATGAATGTTTCTGGTGTGCTTTATTTTCAAATTAAATACGAAATTGCCTATTAAATGTTTAATTTGAGTGTTAAAACATTTCAACACTCATTTGAACCGTTTGGTGGACGTATGTTTTTAATTTGTAGATACTCTCACTATTTGGATGATATAACATATAAGTTAAGAATAAGTCTACCATTAAACCTTTTTTACGAGTTTAATTTAACTCTTTTTAAATGTTTCTTGGTAAAAATTTCTTTTCTTTTATTGGATGGTTTGTCATATGAATGTTTATGGTGTTTTTTATTTTCAAATTAAAGATAAGGTTGCCTATTAAATGTTTAATTTGAGTTTTGAAACATTTAACACTTATTTAAAACGTTTAGTGGGCGTATGTTTTTAATTTGTGAATAAAGTAAATTTTTAGCTTAAATGGTTTGTTATGTGGTGTATTACATTTTTAAATTAAGGATAGGTTGCTTATTAAAAGTTAAACTTGAGTTTTAAAACATTTTAACACTCATTTGAAACTTTTAGTGGGCATATGTTTTTAATTTGTAAATATTGGTCACTACCTTTATATAGGCTAAAATGTCGCTCATTGAACCTTTCTTAAGAGTTAACAAACTCATTTTAAAGGCGTCTTTGAGTAAATTCTTGGCCTGTATATTTATTTTAAATTAAACACTTATAAATTGGGAAATGTTTGTTTATTTAACGTTCATGTGATAATCATATGGAACGTTATATAAATAAATTATATTTAATTTATAAGTATTTGCTTTTGGTTTTGTATTTTTTGTGTGTACAGTAAATTTATATTAATTTTTTTTAATATTAAATTTATCGTAACACAAAAAATTGTTTCCCTAATTTGCATATTTTTCTTTCTATAAATTGCATTACTCGTATGATATTTCTCCTCGCAATAGTCTTAATTTAAGTCTATAGCAATGTAGAAAAAATATAAGTAATGTATATTTTTAGAAACGTTTTGTTCAAATTAGGAACTTTGTTGTGTAATATTTTTTTTTCTCTTTCACAGATCACATCATTTGGACTTTTTTTCCTTTTAAATTAATTTTATAGTTGTTTTTGAAAATACTGCATTATTTTATGCTGAATAACCAATAACAAATATAAAATTTATTTAGTTTTGGTTATCTAAATCGCAGTTCTTTTCTACGATTTTCGAGAACCAAAACAATCCCATTTTGGTAAAATTTCTGACTACAGGATGTATTTCTTGTAGTCCATTAAAAATTTTAAACAAACTGGGACAAGTAGTTTCCAAATACGAAAATAAAGATATTTTTTTATCTTTATTTTTAACTTGGAATATTGCATATTGGCCCTTTTTGTTTCTGGTGGAATATTATAGTGTACGTGAGATTCGGTTTGGTTGTTTTGGTACCTTTATTTGTGTAGATGTTTTCTATGCAGGTCGTTAGTGTACAAAACATATCGTCGCCCTCAGATTTAAAGTGCAGGTTGTCTTTGTATTTGATATGAGACTTCGGCCATTTGCATCTCAGTGGGACGATATAATCAGCAACTGTAACTACGACTAAACGACTATTCCTATCTTAACTGATAAACTGCTTACTTTAGAAACATGGCTACAATACTTAGCTGGTCGAACATCTTAGCTACAGTCTAAGATTAAATTCCTTTGCGAAAAAACTTTTTTAAGACCGCTTTGAGAATGCGATTTGAAGTTTAGACCAAACGTTATATACCTACCAAGTAGAAAATCTTCGGTCCAAATTTCAAGTCTATGCCGAAGCGTTCCTTGTGTTAAATCTATTCGCAAAGCACTTGTAGTTTTGCACAGACTAAGAATCAAACTCGATTATTTCTCTATCTAGTTACAAATGAATTTTATTTTCTCATCCGGTCCATAAACGCTAGAACGGATATTGCATTAAAAACAAATGAAAACTAGTCTGATTAAAAATAATCAGTTCGATGCTATTACGGAATGCCATTTTACCCTCGTTTCTAAAATAGGCTGATCTAGAAAAATGTAATATGTAACATTTGGGCAAATTTGTGTTTTTTCGAAAACTATTTCTGTCAACTTGTTACATGTGAATTTTTTTGGACTTATCACATAACGCGCACGACTGCAGGCTGTATGTACACTAAAAAATTGGTAGGTTAATTATTAAATCTGTAATGAAACAAAAATCTACTCAGAAAATGCCTTAAATATTAGTAATGCAAACTAAATTTCAGAACATACTTTTTTTTGTTTCATTTGTTGCATTAATTTATAAACTTTGCTTAAAAAAACTAAAATGCATTTTGTGAAAACTGGTTATCCAGTAAAATTTTAACGAATTGATATTTGGTGAAATTACACTAAAAAGCTTCTATAACATGGTTATTTTTTTCTGATGTTCGCGGATGATTCCGCAGATATTACATATACAAGAGTAAAAATATTTTGTGCTCTGGTATATCAATATTAAATATTTGGACCCTCCAAATCCATGTTATTGGGTAAGTAAATACACAAAATTGTGCGCTTGTAGGGACTAAACTTGAATTAAAAATAATAAGTTTAAGAATTTTTAATTTTTGCAAAATTATAGCTGAACTTGACTAATTAGGAATTTAACCAATATTTTATTGGTCAAATTCTTTTTTATGGTTATTCAATTATAAGCAATAATAACACGTTAACTGCTAGACCAACGGTGTAAAAAATTGCAGGACGTGACAGTTGACGTGTTAAATAAGAAACGTGTTGTGGTTGGTAACAAAGTGATATTTTCTGTTTTTTTCTGTGTTTTATTAGGGAAGCAAAGTTCAATTGCGTAATGAGGCTGGTAAAGCACGAAAATACATTATGACAATTGAATAGAAAAAATATTTACTTTGTAATGGTAACAATTTTAGGTTATTCCTACTTAGACCGACAGTGGACGTGTTAATAGTTTTCTGGTTACAATCTAATTATGGATACATTTTTCGGTGCTTATATCCATGTAAATTTACAGGGGTATTTTAATGTACAATAAACTCGAGCTCGGTTTTTATTTTATTTGCTATATATCATGGAGAGCTCCAAATAAGCTATATGCTTGTGCTAGGGCTTCTCCACTAATCTTATAACAAAAATCCATTTCCCAAAAAATATACATTTACTTCACATTTTTCAAAATTTCTTATTCAGCTTATTGTGGAATCCTTACACGTTCTCCTTGAGTTCTACTTCTTTCAACAAATATGCTTACATTTTCTATCCATTTGTACCATTTTTTTTAGATGCTTTTTATCGTAATTTTGTCAGGTAAGTTATGACATTTTGCATAAACTTTATTAAAGGTTGGTTTATCTATATCCCGCAAGCAATAATATTAGTATAAAAGATCACGGTGTAAAACCTAAAAAGCATTAAAGAATATCGTGGCAGTTGACGTGTTAACCAGGAAAAGTTTTACAGGATTTAGTAAATTTAATTTTTTTTTATGTTTCTGGTAACAAAGTTCAGTTGCATAATGAGGCAAGTATAGACGCATAATATTTATGCTTAACTAAATTTATGAAACTTTGATAGAAAAAAATATTTTAATTTGTAAAACTGGTTATGAAGGCAGATTATCCCTACCTAGACCGGCAGTGGACGTGTTGTTAGGAACATAGTTGCAGTACTACACATAAATAACCCGAGCTCTGTTTTTGTTTTTCTGCATAAAGGCTGGTATTTCTTTAGGCATATCTAAACTAAAGAATCATAATCAATAATATTACACGTTATCTGTCACATTCGAAAAGATCCAGTGTAATACTTGTAGATATGAGCGAGATGCACGGGAGTATCTCGTGGCAGTTGACGTGTTAAATAGAAAAGAATAATTGCAAGTCTTATTTAATAAATTTATTTTCTTATATAACTCAATAGCAAAGTTGAAATGCGCAATGAGACTAGAAAAGCACGCAAATTCGTGCTTAACAAGTGGATTCAATAAAACTTAAATAGAAAAAATATTAAAAAAGATTTTACGTTATCGTTGCAGGTCATCCTAGACCGGCAGTAAACGTGTTAACAGGAAGGATTCTCATAACATTTGGATTACTTTTTACATATCCATGTTTTACAGAGATATTCCAAATGTATTCGGTTTTTATATTAAAACTATAGAAGAGAAAAAGATGCAAGTCGCTTGTAAAACAAGTTTATTTCAAAAATGCTTTGACCCAGTGACTTTAAATTTGGAACAAAGATTTTTTTAGAAAACAATTTGTTTCAAATTTCAAGTCTCTATGTCAAAGATTTCTTGAAATCGTAGTGCATAGTTGTTTTACAAGCTACTTGCATCTTTTTCTCTACTATAAATTATAATCCTTTTAAAAAATGACCAATCAAAATCTGACATTTTATTGGTCAATTGCTTTAGTTTGAATTACATATAAACCAGCCTAGTCATAAGCAATAATATTAACCCGTTATATGCCACGGTTATAAAAAACATACGGGGGCGAGATGCACAAGTGTACATCGTGGCAGTTAACGTGTTAAATAAGAAACGTGATCGGGAATAGTTTAGAGTGCCTTAATGTGACGTTTCCTGTCAGGGAAACGTTTAATTATTACGTAACGCAAAATGTACCGAAATTCATACACCTCATACCTCGGTTCTCGCGTTATTCAAGGCTGTAGAGATTTCATATTTTAGGTACCCCCCTAACACACCCCCTATTAGGGGGGTAGCCAAAATATGAAATCTCTATAGTCTATGATAACGCGAGAACCGGGTTATTAAGTGTGAATTTTGGTACAATTTGCGTTACGTAATACTTTAACGTTCCCCAGGGCTCTAGTAGGTTTGAAGGCTTTTATTTAATAAATCTATGCTATGTACTTACGATATGTACTCTATATCAAAGTTTATTTGCGTAATGCATTACGCAAATTAACTAATTAGTCAGAACTGAATTTATTATGAAACTGGAATCGAAATAGTATATTCTGTAATAAGTGCAGAATGATGCATATTATATTCTGAACAAGTGGATGTATTTCACGGCTGTTGCGGCGAGGGGGACGTTCCACGAGGAATAGCCATTCTACACGTGTTGCACACTACTTTTTCTACGACTGAAGTTTTATACATTCCTTTTTTTTATAAATTACATAACCAAAAGTTTCAATAAAAAACAATTAACATCCAATAATTTAATTTTTATCTAATTTAATATTTTATAGTAAATATTGTATTTCGTTGATTTTGCTAAAAATATGAAACCTATTACGGTATATGAAACCTATCACGGAATGTGCCATAAAACGTAATAGGTTTCATATACCGCAATTGGTTTCATCCACTTACGGAATGTGCTATAAACCGTAAGAGTACTGTGCGATTTGACATTCTAAGACAAAATTTAATATGAAGCCCTTGATATTATTTATATCAAAAGGTAACAGTAATAGTGTCAATTACTAAATTTAAAGGATTGGTGGCATCGCAACTATTACAAGAAAGCTGTTCCAGACCTCCTCAAGCTGATCCCTATAACATCAATCATATTCTTGTTATTGATGAAAAAAGGCAGGTGCTCTCGTTGTTATGAAAATCTTACCAAGGAAAACGATTGGCGTTATGCTTACTCAAAAGCATCACAAACGCGTCATAAATGTTCGATTTGTAATAAATATGTCTGTATGAATTGCTTTTTTACCGTACATCAGTCAGAAATTGTTTAGTTTTTTTACAGCTAATAAGTTTTTAGTTTATCTTTATAGTTAATAAATATTTACTTAACTAGGTTAAAATTTATTTTATTTTAGTCAAACTTCACGTGTGATAAAAAGGTTTATTACTGCAGTTTCGTTAACTATTTACGTTAACATCATCAGATAATACTAATATTATAAAAACATTTAAAAGTTAGATTTACATTAAAATTAAAACAATTTAAAACTTAGCAACAAACAAATTAAAAATGACAATGGAGAATGTCGGGGAGTACTTTAAGTCCCCGTTTGACATTCTCCAATGTAATTTTTAATTTGTTTATTACTATTTTTTAAGTTTTAAATTGTTTTTAATTTTAATGTAAATTCTAACTTTTAAAATGTTTTTATAATATTAGTATTATCTGATTATGTTAAAGTAAATAGTTAACGAAATTGCATTAATAAGCCTTTTTATCACACGTGAAGTTAGACTAAAATAAAATAAATTTTAACCTAGTTGACATTTAACTTCACTAACATCATGGATGAATTTCCAGATTATGTAAATATTTACTTGTTTTAGCTCATGCAAAAAAAAACTAAATATCTATTGGGTATCAATTTTAAAAATAAGTACCTTTATATAAATATATATTTTTTAATGATGAGGAAATCGTTGGCCATTTTCGTTCTCTGGTCCCATGGGCCACGATTCAAAGCTTTACTAAACTTTTAAATAATATTCTTGAAAAATTTCAGATTAAGGTGGCTTAAGTTTAGACTAGTCTAGTGACAGACTGGACAGCTCGAGGGTAGTGAGATTTGTAACCTAGGTAAAACCCCAAGTATAAAAAGTATAAAATCTTTTTTTTCTACGATCTAATAGAAAAGTTAACATTTCTACAAAAACAAAGTTTTCAGATCGCAATATAACCTATTTCTTAGCATTTTACTTTTCTGCTCGTAACTTACCGGCAAGCGCAAAATTGACCGACGTGTCAGTCGTAAAACAACGGTCAAGTATATGATACGAGATGTTCTGCTCCGCCATTTTAATATAATTTTTTTATTTATTTTGAATCAAATCTCAAGTTTGTGTGCTAAATATTTTTTGTTATGAAAGAATTTTGGAGAGTGACTGATGATTTTACTTCAAAACCACCAGATTTTAGGAAAACTGCTGCGACCTTAAAGGTTTATTTACTGCTTGAAATTTATTTTAGATCGTATAAAAAATGTTGTTTGTATTACGAGCGCAAAATATGATTTCTGCTTTCGCGTGATTGCTGATCTCGGCTGGACGCCTCGATCAGCAAGTTCCAGAAATCAGGCATTTTGCGCTCCTAATAAAAAAATAACTATTTTGTACAAGCGTCAGTAAAAGTATAATTTTTAACGCATGCTGTCAGTGTCTTAAATGTCATTTTAAGGCTAGTTTTTTATAAACCGGACTATATTTTTCCTACTCATTTTCGGGCGCTGAAAACGAATATGGCAATAAAAAAAATCTTGACCCTCAAAATCTTGAGATATAGCGCACAATGGTTTTTTTTGTATGCATTCAAGCCAAAAAAAAAATCCAAGATTAAAAAAAAAAATATATGAAAATATTGCAAAATGAAATTAATTCATTCCATTACTTTCAGATTAAAAATATCTACCCTAGTCAATTTTTTACACAACGTCCAAATGTGGCAATTTTTTTAGCATTTTAAATAAATTTGACCACAAAATACCTCCCTGATCCCTAATTTATTTCAAAACCACATGCACAGTGGCATAAAGCTGGTAAAAACAGTAAATTTTACGGTGTTTTACCAGGGGTCGAAGGGGATTAAAATTAATGCTTTCCTGTAAAAATAAAATGTTAAAATTGTAAACTTTGTATACATAAATACAGGGTGGCCCATGTCACTTAAACATTTAAAAATTGGATAAATTTTTTGTTTGTCAATTTTTTTTATTTATTTCATTTACAATATAAAGTACAGGAAATGGATTTTTTATTGAGCTATGTATGAAAAATCATGTCTTTTAAATGTCCATTTTCCGCTTTAGAAGCACGGGCTCTTTTCACGACATTATCATTATCATTACATGTCTGGTTTAAGCTGTTGAATAGTCCTGGGCTTGTCGACATAAACCCGATCTTTCAGGTAGCCCTGATTTAAGCTGTTGAATAGTCCTGGGCTTGTTGACATAAACCCGATCTTTCAGATAGCCCTAAAGAAAAAAGTCCGGTGCTGTCAAATCGGGCGATTGTGAAAGAAAATGAAAATCCGTATTTCGCGCAATTATTCGCTCTTCGAAAATCTGCCTTAAAAGCTGCATTGTGGCTCTGGCGGCATGTGTAGTTGCCCCATCCTGCTGCCACTATGTCTCTGGCATGTCCTCCACTGCAGGGCGTACAAAATTTTCCAGTATTGCGCGATATCTGTCGCCGTTCACCCTAACTGTATTGCCATTTTTCTAGCAGAAGTAAGGCGCGATTACTATTTGGAATATAACACCGCACCAAATCGTGACCTTGAGGGGGTGCAATTCACGTTGATGCATGACCCTAGCTGGAGCCATACACTTTAAGAGCCACCAAGGAAAATGTCGTGAAAAGAGCCCGTGCTTACAAAGCGGAAAATTGACATTAAGACATGATATTTCATAGATAGATCAAAAAAAAAAAAAAATACATTTCCTGTACTCTATATTGTAAAAGAAATATATAAAAAAATGAAAAAAAAGTTATTCAGTTTTTAAATGGTAAAGTGACTTATGGGCCACCCTGTATATTTATGAAAAAAAAACTTATTATCACGGGTCGGATCAAAGTAGCCATTACCGGGTTCATGCAAAAATTAGAATTTAAAAAAACTCTTTTTTCAAGTAAATAGACACTTTAAACTATTGTTCACCAAGCGGAACGTCATGTCGACGCTGTTAATACTCAGTGAGTCACTTAGTCCTGATCCATTACTCATTTAGGACATATTTTCTTTTTGAAAGTTGTTTCTCTTTTCAAAAAACGAATAGTTAATACAAAAATATTGTTTATTTTTTATTAATTATTCGTCTTTTGAAAAGGGAAACAATTCTAAAAAACAAAAATTAAGGCTTTCTCCATGAGTCATGGACCATGACCAAGTGACTAACTGAGTATTAACAGCGTCAACATGACACTCCGCTTGGTGAACAATAATTTTTTTAAATTATAATTTTTGCTACTTCGATCCGACCCGTGCTTATTATTTATTGAAAATTTATTACTATTTTTAAAATAGACGACCTCTTTTGACGAACTTTTGTTTACGAATTTCGCAAAAAAGGGATTATTTTCGGTTTTACCATTTTTTTGATAAAATTATGCCACTGTGAGTGTATTTTTAAAAATAAATTAGGGATCAGAGAGGTCTTTTATTGTAAAATTTATTGAAATCGCTAAAAAAAAACTTAAAAAAAAACAGTCTGGTTAAGGGTATCAGACAATTTTATGATAATTTATTTTGACACGTGTAACTTTAAAGCCCCCAGACTCTGCATCACTGGAGATAAAAAAAATCTGTTAATTATTTATAAAGCATATGTATGTAGTAGTACATATATAAATTTTTGGCTGTATTTGTATTATCGGTATAAATTTTTTAATAAAATATATCTGAAAGCACTAAAAAGATGCAATATCTTTGTGGCCGGCCTTGTAAAAAATTAACTAGCCAATGCCATATTTGTTTTCAGCGCCCAAAATACGTAGAAAATATATAGTCTGGTTTATAAAAAAACTAACTGTATTTTTTTTGTGGTACTGTACACAGCTGTGTAATTTAAAATAGCAGAAAAAAAACGTATTAAAAGATTTGGAATTTATCATTTTTGTTATAAGAAAACCATCAGGAATCGAACCGTAAAGGCCGTTTTTGTGGACACTTTTTTATTTTTTTTTACGTTCCAGACGAAGTACGGAAGGACATTTGTATGTATTTTTAATTAAAGATTATCACATTATTATCACAAGGTTCTGCTTCATTCATTCAAATACATGATTTTGGATAAGGGCATATCCACAGTCTCGCATAAGAACGTAATACATAAGAATGGCATGCCGTGATTGGCTTGATGAGCCGCCATGTATTTTGTAAGCCAATCACGGCATCGCATTCTTATGTTTTATGTTCTTATGCCTTAATTCGACTATGCTGATTTCGATGCTGTATTTAGTTTTCTTTTTAATCACCTCAGGCTTTTGCGTAATTAAAAAAAAAAAGGTTGAAAATGAATAAAAAAATATTTTATTGCAAGGTTGAAGAGAGTATTTATCCCTCTATAATGATTTATTACATAACCCATTTTATTTATATACATTTATATTTCTTTCTGTCACACCGTCATCTATAAATAGGGAACGTTCGAGTATTACGCAACGCAAATTTTGATCATTTTGGACCCCCCCCCTAACGCTATTTTCCTATACCATTAACATGGGCGTAACACTCCAAAATGATGACCTTTATCAATTTTAAGGCTTGTAGAAAAAAATCGTTACTCCGCTTCACAGGGTTCCACAGATTAAATAATTTCGGCACCAGCCTTTATAGCAACTTTATTTTAATATTTTTTAAATTTAAATTACTCGAACATGTTTCTGAATAACACTGTGGCAGTCAAGGTGCAAGTTCTTTTCAAAACAACTTTATACTACGACATTTCAAGAACGGTTTAATATAGACTTGATACTTGGACCAAAGGTTTTTTGGCGCGTAGAAAATCATTGGTCGCAATTTGAAGTATCTATATCAAAGTTTTCTTGAAATATCGCATGGACCAAACTTCGTATGCTTATCGACACAATTCAGCGACAAACCTTTGATACATTACTCACATAGGGTTTATTACCTTTTATAAGTATATCTGAGTTTTTGATATATGACTACTATTATTACTATAATTATTAAATATATCATCTGAGGGGCAGATTGGCAGAAGTCCACTTTTTTGACAACAGACCAAATTCTTATCAACTACAGAGTTATTAAATGTTATTTATAAAGTACAAGGAACGTCACAGGGACTATACTTCGGAACTTTCACAACTTTTAATATCTGAAAGTCAAATTTCCAACAAAAAAAAAAAAAATATACCTGATGCGAATAAGGTTTATTTTTTTTGTAAATTTGACTGTTTTGAAAAAACCGGGTAGTTTAGGTAACTAATGGTGGTTCGTTGCTTTCATTTCCAAAGTGCTGCACTCGACAAGGCTCCACGTAGACTGTACTTCGCATGCAAGATGTCTTCACAATTAAAAAAACTTGAACAAGAATAAACGATAACATCACAAAACACACAAAGTAGCGATATCTTGGTTTAAAGAAAGCCAGATACATGTTTCTAATAATAGGTCTGTAAAATCGCAATTGTAACCAAGCTTTCAAAATCGACACTTAAGAATCGTAAGTTTAATATAACCTAAACAAACCTAACTGCAACCTAGTGACAACCTTCAAATTATTAGTCATACGGAAAACTGCTGCAAAACTCGTTCGTCGTCCTCCGAGAAGCACGGATAAGATGGACGCCGCTGTATCAGGCTAGCGTATTATTCTCTGGATCAACTGGGTTTGGTTATTACTGTACGGTGGAGTATTTAGGAAATGAGGTGATAAAATTGCTTAATACAGGTTCAGACGCACAATTTTAAATAGACTTACTCCCAAGAGTATAATCTGTTTAGAATTGTACATTAATAATAGAAAAGTTGGCTCCAATGCCCGACATGTAGGCTCGATTATTCTTTTTATCATTACATAACCACATAAAACCTGCCCTAAAAGTTCTGTCCTCTACTAATCTTCTGGCCCGGACTGACCATTGTGGCTGAGCGGAAATGCTGATGTAGCTAACAGTTTCTTGGTGGTCAAATGGTCAAAATTAACTTTTTTTTGAGTGTGATTTAAAAAGTATAATTTTTAATTATAGCATAGATATTACCAAATGTTCAGTACATGGTGGCCAAATTATAGAATTGCCGCTGTGGCCAAATTGTTCCAGTCTGGGCCTGATAATCTCCAATCAAATATTGCTCGACACACGGATGTGTGGCTATCGAAAATATGCAAGGGAGTTGGGTATTCTCACTTGCACGCACGCACGCTTTATGACGTAAAGAAGAGAGCGCGAGTGATACCTCCCCCCTTCGTCGTATCCACTCACCCATGTGGAGAACTATATAAGCTTTTTAATCATAAACAGGCAGGTGACGGGTTCTTGGAACTTAAAAAATTACTGATCTGAATACTCCTATGCAAACATGGTAAAAATATGTATATAATTTTCATTTAATTCGTTGCATCTGGATCAGGCATAATATAACTTATGAAAGGTTATGCGCGATAAGCTGTATCATATCTCAAAAACTTGTCCTTATCTCCAAAATTTGGCCATTTTGGTAAAAGTTATTTTTCCGGGATATCTGGTTTTCCTAAAAATATCAGACTTATCAGTAAATATCTTGATTATCCGAATGGATTTACACCGTAAAAAGTAAATATACTTGTAGGACGTAACAAAAGTCAGTGCCTGTTTAATTTAAAAATTAGTTCAGCACAAGGACCATCCTTACTTTAAGACGAACACTGTTTTAGGCAGTGTCCGTCTTAAAATAAGGATGGTCCTTGTGTGGATTTTATTAGGGCCTAGGAATAATTTTTAAAATAAACAGGCACTGACTTAGTTTTGTTGCGTCTGAAAAAAAGATTTACTTTTTACATTTTATAAATGTATGGTTGGTGAATGAATGAATTATTTTGAAACCTAGGATCCAGTCGTTTCCGAAGGTCGTCATCTACAACGTATCGCGTTTGGCAAAAAGTAATTTTTTATACTCCGGTTATCCAGTTTATTCGGATTCTACAAAGGGACCGTCACAGAAAGCTCTACAAAGTTTCACTCAACTCGGTGCATTCGTTTTAAAGGTAAGTGCATTCATAAGAAACCGAGTCTCCTCTTTTGGAATGTGTTTCACTTGGCTTCGGCAAAAAACATTTATGGATTACAATGCATAGTCAAAATAAACATTTTTTAAATTAAAATTATTATATCGGCATCGTTTGTTGTTACATAAATTATGTATTGTTAGTTTTGCGAACCTCTGGTTGGCGCTTCACTCGTTCTGCAAAAAAAAACTAAACGCTAAAGGCTAGCTAGAGGCTTGCATAACTAGCATAATACATAAAATATCGATGCCGTGATTGGATTGATTTGCCGTCATATCTTGTGCGCTGGCTTATAAGGTTATGTTAGGCTCGCATAAGAGCCTGTGGATAGGCCCCAAGTGTACACTATTGGTGTCAAAATTCATAGCTGTTCGTGGTACCTGCATACCGTCGTATTTTGCATAATATGATGATTATTTACAATAGAACATTTTCATAGTAAAGTGGGTGAAATGCTAAATACTACGGAATCTATCTGGTGAATACGCGTTTAAGCTGCGAGTCAGTTTTATGAGCATTACTTAGTTCTTAAAATTTGGGCAGGGACAATTTGGGGGGGGGGGGGGTTAATGGAAAGGGGGTGTGGTGTGATACATCATTTTAAAGCTTACCTTAAAAAAACAATTTTTAAAAAATGATTTATTTCGTGTTCAAAAACGTAATCATATTTTCAAATTAATTTTAATTGATATAATTACAAAAAGAATCTTAAAATATCGCATTTTTAGCAAAACAAATTGAAAAATCGAAACCTAAAAAAAATTTTTAAAAAAATTTAATATATATATTGCCGAATAGAGAATATTATAAGCTTTAAAATGATGTTCACACGACCTGCTTTCCATTAAAAAAATGTCCCCACATGCCTCCCTGTCACATTTTAAGAACTAAAAATATCAAATATACGCAAAAAGATAGATTGAGTTGTCTTATTTAAGTGTTTCAAATTTGAAGTCAATATCCCAAATCGTTTAAAAAGTTAATTGGGGGGGGGGGGGAAGTAATTTTTGGACCGCATATAGATATCTGCTAAGCACGTCTCTTAAAACAAAAATATTCGCGACAGGTAATTATGGTTAGCTAGATCTAGTGGAAAGTAACTGGAAATGGGAGTTTAAACGTTTAAAAGAATACTCACGTGCTAAATTCTTATATATTCCGCACCAACCGGTTGCAACCGTATTATCTCTCCCATTTTTCTTTTTACCAGGTCTGGTTTGCAACTCAACTTTTTCATTTTTCTTTGGTTATGCAACCATATCGTTAGTGATGACGCTAGAATTTTTCTTGGGGGGTGAAGCCCCACCTACCCCTGTATATCTGCCAAACTACTTGACGAAGACCATTAACTATGTCTAAACAATTATAATTTTGACAGGTGTTCGTCAAGGTGACATCTTTTTGAAAATTACATTCGTTTATGTAAGTAGGGGTTATATTTTTCTTATGATTATTATTAGCAGTCACTTGTAAATATAAACAACATTCGGACGGCATAAGATATCGGCTTAAAGTTTGATAGATAGTGCTGTATATGATCAGTTTTTAAAAAAAAATCTTTCGATGAAATTATTTACTAGTGAGGCGCATATTCCCTAAAAAGAGCGATCAGCTTTCATCACTCGAGTGATGTTTCCCCACTTTTAGGGGAAGATGCCTCACCATTAAATAATTTGATCGTAAAATAATGGTTATATCTGTTAAAAAAATATTAAGAAATTTAATTCGTATCTTATGCCGTCTTAAACACTGGTGCACTTTGTGGTGGTTATAAAGGCGTAGATACACATTTAAAAAGTATCCAGTATTGCGATTTTAAAATCTCGTTTATATTTATAAAGCCAGGTCGAAGCCAAGTTACTTCGTAGCATTTATTTATTTTCGAGATTCTAAATTTTTTACTTGGTATAGGATTTTTCTACTAACGGTCTTTTAATAAGAGGAGATAAAACTTGAGCTATTTGTATAATAAATAATTCTATTTGGGTATATTTCTTCAGATATAGAAGCTGAAAACGCAACTAGTCATTCGTTGCTACCAGAAAAATCGAAGAGACGATATGAGTTAACCTACGAAGTATTTAAAAGTTGGTGTGAAGCTACGAATACTTATACTGCTACGGAAGAGGTATTATTGGCGTATTTTGAAACCAGGTCTGAAATTCTTAAATCTCCATCGAGTTTATGGAGTGAATACTCGATGCTTAAAACAACAATATTTATAAATGAAAATGTTGACATTTCTCAATACCCAACATTAAAAGCTTACCTAAAAAATAAGAATTATGGACATACACCAAGAAAATCTGAAATTTTCACACGACTACACATTGCTACATTTCTTATTGAAGCTCCTGATGTGTATTATCTGATGATGAAGGTAGTAATGATAATGGGCATAGCTGGGGCGTGTCGTATAGACGATCTATGCAAAGTAACAGTTGATGATATTGAAGACAAGGGTGTCATGATAATAGTTAAAATTCGTGATACGAAAAACAGAAAACAAAGGGTTTTCAATATTATCGATAGAGAGCATGAAAATTTATTTTTTGTTGAAATATTTCGTAAATATGCAAATCTTAGACCCACAGAGACTGAAAGTCGACGTTTTTTTATGAGGTATCAAGGAGGTAAATGCGTTAATCAAGTAGTAGGCAAAAACAATTTTGCAAAAATACCTTCAGAAATTGCAAAATTTCTCAATTTAGACAATCCTTCTGCGTATACTGGGCATTCGTTTAGAAGGTCATCTGCAATAATAAATAAACTATAATTTCCCAACACCCTTCACCATTAGTGCCTTCATTTAAGAGTGGTAAGCTAAGCTTACTGTTTTCCTAATACAAAAATTGTAAATTATTGTTTTTATTCTACTTAATAATTAATGTAGAAATAAATTGTACATAATTTTTGACAAATATTTATTATAATATAAAATTTTCTTTCTAGGTACTTTGTAACCAATAAATTTGTTATTATTTTTATCCTTCAAGAAGGCTGTATTATTTGTTTAATTCTATAAGGTGCTAATTTATGCTTTGGTATTTTATATCTTATTAGACTAAACCATCATAAAAAATTAAATAAACCTTCGTTTCTGTATGTGAGCTTAGATAATGTCAGTCATCATTCCATACTGACAAAGATTAAAACTAAAATCATCACTACACCGCACCATACATAGCATTATGATAAACGAAGGCTTGAATAGTGTTCAATGAACACCTAGGCCATCTACGAAAGTTGGTATTCAGATTTAAGTTCTACCTACAATATGCTTGTACTGTTGGCTACAAAGTCTGCTGAGGAACTTTTACCATTATCTAAGAAAGTGGGAGAAGGTGTTGATTTTGCTATGTGGATATATACCAAGGGAGTCCCATAAAACTTAATGCCAATTTTGCAAGTTTTGCTATTATTTTTAAATCCATTTAGCCTTTAGGCGACGCGTCGCGACGTGTCACCGCGGTGACTTGGAATCAGATAATATGGGCAAGTTTTAACGATTATATCAATTCAATTATATTCTAGAATAAAATATTTGCTCATGTCGACCTTATGTATACATGAAACAAACTTTTGAAAGCGCGAAAAGATACAGAGATTTATATAGATGTTATATCTAATATTTGGACCATAATTTAGTGGCTTTGTTGTTACAATTTTCATGATATATGAAACCAAAACATAAAGAGATCGTTTTATATCGATTTTATATCTATGAAACAATATTGATTACTTAAAAAGACACAGCATGATATACAAAGCTTCATATAAATGTGATATCTATGAGACCTTAATATCTGAACCATAATTTAGTAATTTTGTTTGTAACATGATTTATATCTGTACCAAAACAAAGAAATCGTTTGATATTCATTCCACACCTATGATACATACAAACTTGATATGTTTTTTAAAATTGGTATTTAGAATTTAATAAAATTATTGATTAAATATCTGCGAAACAAGTTAAAATAGGGGTTATTTTTGTTCCTTTTGGCAAGATAATGCCAGCCTTTAACAAACTACCTGAAATAAAAGACAAGCTACATGAAGAAATTACGTCCCTTTAGGAAGTTTGCCTAAAAACGGATTTCGAAAAAGAGGAGAAGGAAAGACTGATTAAAAAATATTCAATGCCCCAAAATTAAGACGGTTTACTCGCACCGAAATTAAATAATAAAGTCGAAATATGTTTATCTAGAAACAGTCAAAAATAAGACAACTTTTTATATAAAATCCAAGAATAGTTGACAGCACTTGGTTCCGCAATGGGCGATATTATAAATGAGCCAAGAATAAAAAACAGTATCCCAAGCTAGCAGATAGTGGACAACTATTATGCATTGTACAGCAACTAACAAAGCACTGAAAATATATGACTAAACCTTTTCTTAATGATGCTGTAAGAAAAACTTTACATAATTCTGAATCTGATGAATTTCTGGTTGGAAACGACTTTCCGAAAGACTTAAAGAAATGTGAAAGTCAGAAAACAGAAGAGGACGGGGAATTGCTAGAAATAGAAGCTGCAGCCAGTACAACAGGCAACGCTTTCGATAAAATATGCAAGCATACTTAAGTTAAGCTGACACATTAAAACATGGAAAAATAGCAAATATTCATACCGGGAGAGTTTTATTTATTTTCAACCCTAAAATTAAGATAAATTTTCATTCGATAAAAACGAAACTGATTTAATTTTTTTTTTGTTTCATTTCCGTTTTCGCCGGAAATGACCTCAACTTTTGATTTTTAAATGGAACACCCTGTACATTTGAACATATTTTGATTTAGAAATAAATTCTGAGTAGGTACAACCATACACCATTTGTCAATTTTTGCCAGAATATGTAATTTTTTAATAAACTTTAATAGTCACTTTTTGCCAATACATTTTAATTAAAATACAATGATATTGATTTAATTGATATCAGTCTTTTACGGAATGTTATATGTTACTAAAAATAAGTTTTATTGAAAACAGTGATTTGCCTAGTTTTGAAGAGCTCCAGATTGGTTAATAATTAAATAAAACGTCATTTCAGGCGCGTAGATACAAAAGATTCCGGCGAAACCGGAAGAAACAAAAAAATAAATAAACCATTTTATAGGCAATGTAAAATTATATAAATCACCAAAGTTTCGTTCTTATCAAATGAAAATTAATATTAATTTTATGAGTGGACATAAATAAAACACCCGGTTATATGAAAGGTATTTGTATACTTTTTAATTAAAACTACACGCACTCAAAATAAGTTAAAAAAAAATAGTGAGTTAGCTGTGAATGAGGCTATAAAACAACTAATAGAAAGGTCCCTAGGTTCTATTTCTAAAGTGAAGCATATCAAAAATGAGTTTTTTTTTTGTGATAAAAAGGTAAATGTACATTTTAACTAAGCTTTTAAAACCGGGTTTAAAATGAAGTATGTTAACATTTTACAAAATCTCCATGCGGAGTGGAGTACAAAATTATTAAAAAAAATTACCCTACGTTATTTGTGCACGTACCCTTACGTCAAATTAGATACAACCTCCAGCCTATTTTTTTCCAAATACTAGAGTACAGATTATTAAAGTTGTTCGACTTGTTTGTGATATTTTTTTGTACTTTACCATTAAAAAAAAAATAAAACCTAAATTTGTTTCTTTTTACTTTCCCAGACTAGATGTTTTTGTAATAGGAACCGAGTTGCATTCAAATTAGAAAACTGGTAACGTTATAGCACTAGGGCCGTCTCCCCTCTAAAGAACGCTTATACGAAAGAAAAAAATTGTAGACAACATTTGTTAAACGATACGCCGTGGTTCGACTCAAAAGTTAAACAAAAAAAAACTACAAATTCCTTATAATTTTTATTCTAGAAAAACAGATATTTTTTAACCCCTTCCCGCATATTGTCCCATATATGCACACACGGTTTTTTAGTGTATCTCTAGTGACATCCCTAAAACAAACTTTTATTCATATGTAAATAAAGAAGCCTATTTCAGACAAATGTAAATAATTTAGTCACGTAAATTTATTTTAATGGGCTTTTATAAACGTTTCAATATATGATATTATCATGGCTGTGGTATGTCAGATATAAAGTACCATGTATATTAGAAATGACCCAGGGTTAAGAGTTGAATATGTTTTAGTTTTCAACTGACTGATTAAAAGCCTCCACGGGCACCAAGCTCTAAGTCTTATAATTATTGTGCTAGAGCTTAACAAAAAGTTTATTAAACGAATCTATCTTTTAATATAACTGGCGAACGAAACAAAATATTTAGATGAAACTTAAACTGAACTACTTAGAATGACAAAATCTTAATTTTAAAAGTCAGTGGCGTCCGAATAAGGGATTATTTTTTTTTATTTTCCATTTTTACTTAATTGCAGGTACGCCACTGACTCTTCTTCAATATTCTGTGCAATATTGCAAACTTTTATTTTTCGTATATTACCCCAAGTCGGTTCTAAATATCTTGTTTCGTTTCGTAAAAAAAATAACTAAAAAATAATACTTTTTTTAAATATTTTTCCCGGTATTAGTCGGTCAATATACATAAAATATTTATTTTTCGTAAATATTAAAAAAATCATGCGGGGAGGGGTTAACAAATTTCTATCCACCCTATTAGCTAGTATTAGAAAAAGTAAAAAAAAATAGGTACAAGATTTTAAGGCTATCATAATGACTTTGGCTAATAAATAAATATATGACAAAGAATTTTTCAATTTTTTTTTTCGGTGATCTATAGAGGCGAGATCCAGTGCTCTAGGTATTGTTAAATTTTAGACCAACTTAGTAAAAAAAATCGGCCTAGTACAGAAGTGTTATCCTTTCTAGGAATAGGAGATGATTGGTATCTTCCAGAAGCCGGGATTGATTCCGAAGGCTTTCCCTGTACTAACTGCGGTAAAATCTACAAGCACCGTGGAAATATGCGTAGGCACATGGTTTACGAGTGTGGAAAGCAGGCACGATTCCAGTGCACATTTTGCGATAAAAAGTTTCACCAATCTTCTAATTTAAAAAGACATTTTGATAATAAGCATAGAGTTTTTCCAAAATTTAGTCCTAGTATCACTGTGTATCGCACTCGTATGCCCAAACTGGACAGTTCAATTGATATTAAACAGGTCTGCAATGTATCAAAAAGTAACGATATTTTTATAACGGAATCCGTAAAAATTTTAAAAAAGTAATTACGTTGGTATATTTCAATATATGGGTAAATCCATGGTAACTGTCGTTACAGCCCCAGAAAAAATGACACTTCCTTTTAAATATTTTATTAACACGTTCGCTGCGTTAGCCACTTTTTGGTTCTCAGCTCAGACTGCGTTTCGGGGCATATATGTCCCGAACGTACTTTGCTCAGTCTGCGTTTCGGGGTATATATGGTACGAAAACATACTTGTACAAAATTAGATTCTGTGACCTAGAGATTTTCGTTAGACATAAAAAATAAGTAAATCTTATTAAGGAAGCTACTTTTAATATTAAACAGGCGCAGGAGTCAGTTTTGTCTTATAGAAACTACAACCAAAAATAAACAATACAATTTATGAAGTTTTAATCACATTTTTACTTAAGGTGCATTTCAAGGCATATTTACCCCGTTATTTTTTATTGCAAAAAAAGCATATTTTATATATTTTTTGTTTGGACTTTAAGTTTTAATCACATTTTTACTTAGGTGCATTTCAAGGCATATTTACCCCGTTAGCAATTTTATTATTTTTTATTGCAAAAAAAGCATATTTTATATATTTTTGGTTTTATTTTATTTATCAAGTTTTTAATTTTCTACACTATATTTGTTTTATTTTCTTAAATAATTTTTGTGCTATAATCTGTGGTGCGTTTTGGGGTCTATATTGGTAAAAATATTGCACACAGAAACTAAGTTGGTTTCATGTGCATTTCGGGGCATATATGGCCCGAACTTAATTTATGTAAAAGTAAGTTCTGTGCGCAATTCTAAAACTATAGCTACCAATAATTTTATCTTTAAAAATATATTTTTTATAGCAAACGCACCAATGGTAGTTTCATAGAAGTGTAGCCGCACGCTGAGCAGGGACGGTTCGGGACATATATACCCCGAAACGCAGCGAACATGTTAAATTATTACTTTAAAAGAAACAATCTTTAATAATAATAAATAACAATCTTTAATATAGTTCTCCGCATGAAACAAAGTCTCCGACGAAAGGGGGAGGAATCAATCGCGCTCTCTTCTTTTCGTCAAAAGCGTACGTACCTGCAACGTGCCTCCCACTTGCACACACATTCCAAACATATTTCCCGTAGCCACAGATCCTTGCGTCAAAGTTTAATAATGGTATAAGATATTTAAAAGAAAGTGTCATTTTTTCTGCGGTTATAATCACAGTTCCATGGATTTACCCATATTAATATATTTAAAGGCGTAAGTCCATTCATAATACGTACTGGAACTTATTTAAGTTTGTAAACATGTATCGATAATTTGGATTCGACATATATCGGATATTTTAGCACATTTCGTAATAACATAATATGTTAAAATTATTAGATACATATTATGCACAAAATTGTTTTATTTTTATAGCATTTTAAAACTTGTGATCAAAAAATGGACTTACGCAATTTAGAACTATATTAATCTGTTTTATATTTTTTATAATTAAATCTATTCATAGCAACTATAAGCTAGCGACGCGATTTTTTAGGCAAAATTAATTTGATTGATCATGCCAATATCTGTTGATCATTTCAATTTTTTGTATTTTATCTCTTAGTGTGCTTTTATTATTGTTTTAATAATATAATCTTTGCAGCGGTGCATTTTTCCACTATTGTAAACTTAAACTTCAGTTAACTTACTAATAAAAATTTTGGATACCAATTATAATTATTATGAATGCTAATTTAGCACAAACTAAAGAGAAAATAAAAAAAATTAAATTGCTTCAACTCTTTCCAACGGTTGCAACGGTTTCGTTTCAGTCAGCCAAAATTTAGATCACTCTGTATAACAATTATATTTTTTAGTAATATGTATATTTTTTAAATATTTTTTTATTTTAATTTAGATCACTTATGAGTTAACTAAACAGTATTATAACCATATCATATCGTTTATGAGGAAACGTCATACTTTATGAAGAAGTGCCATATTTTATGAGGAAATGCCATACTTTTAAAATTAATATTTTCCTATAATTTCATGTACAAATATTTTTTTTAAAATGATCAAGGCTCGTCTATATTTTTTAAAAAGTTTTTGGTTAATTCTATTTTATTTGAGATGAGGACGTGTCTTAAGCAAATTAGAGAAAACCGTCGATTCTTCAAATTCGGTAACCATTTAATTAATTTTAATAGTAAGTAAATAAATAGAGGTTCTCACGAAATACCGAATTAATATTCTTTTAAATTGGGCTCCTGGTATCAAAAGCGACCGCTTATAATTAGTAAAACAGCTTCAGAAGTTTTAAGCATTTGCAGACCTGTGTAAATATTAATTAAAACACATTTCATTTTAAATAGAATTATAATTGATTTTAACCAAGACTGTCATAAAAAATTAAATTCGTTTTTGGAAGCTGCTGAGCTCCGGTTCAAATAAAAAAGACGTATTTGGAATAAACTGGAATTCTTATTCTTTCTAATCTAAAAAGTCATACTCAGTAGCTGAGTTTTAGCATAAAATAAAATATTTCTGTGCCATAAGGTACCTACTTAGTATGTTATTATCAGGGCCGGCATAAGGACCGGGAGGATGAGTGAGGAGGAGTCCTAAACTAGCACTTGCTTTGGTCGATTTTGGGAGTACAAAGTTTGTTTTCTGTCTCAATTGGGCTTCAAACTGGTTCGTGGTCGTGTGTTTTAGAGGTGATGACCTTTTTTTTAATTGTCAAGTTTTTGGCAAAGGGCGCCTAAATATTCGGGTCTTGATTTTTCAGAGATAAGCTTTTTTTTTGCTTTCTGTTAGGGGGGCGCCTAGGCGCTGGGAATTTGACTATTTAGAGGTGATGAGTTTTTTTTTTAGTCATTAACTTTTTGCTAGGGAGGCGCTGGGGATTTGATTAGAGGTGGTGAGTTTTTTTTGTCGTTAACTTTTTGCTAGGGAGGCGCTCGGAATTTGCGTTTTAGAGTTGATGACATTTTTTTTGTCGTCCACTTTTTTTGCCAGGGGGGATATATCAGAGTTTCGCCCGGTCAACATTTTTGTCTTCCGCCCTGGTTATTATGTTATGTTTTCCTCCATTTTGTATAAGAATTTATTATTTTTTGTTATGTTATCCTTATTTTGATAACTAATTCAGTAAATTCTACTATATGTAGATGTTAATCAGATTATTTTATTTCATTTTAATTTTCAAAAATCGGTAAAATAAAAAACAAATGACAGTCTTTGTTAAAGTGTGAAATTTTAACCAAAGAAGTAATAATTTTACGAAAACTTTTTAGTATTAAATGTTTTACCAAAAATTAAGAATAGATACTAGTCATTTTTGTTCCTAACTATAAGATATTATAACAAAGTAATTCATATACATAATGTAATAAAATAAGAAATCTTTTAATTTTATTCTACGACCCATAAAAAACACCACCACGTGGCTACAAGTCGTCAGTACTGAAGATCTTAAGATATCAAGGTAAGTGTATGTTTTCTTACTAACTAAAACTTGTAAAAAGGCTTTGTACAGAAAGCGCATTAACACAAAGGACCCCGCACATTTACTGAGAAAAACGTCTTTCCGCGGACTTGGCTGAAATTAGTCCATAATGAAAAAAAACTTGTCAGTTGGCACCAATATTTTTTTTAATATTGCAATAACTAGAATGAATTGATCTAGAGACATATTTAGTAGACGTCTGGGCTTTATGTAGTCATTTAAAAAAAAAAAATAAGTCTCAGGTCAAAGCGTTATTAAGAAATAAATAAAATAGGTATTTTACCCCATTATTATTAACCTCCACTTTGATTTTTTCAAAAATAAAACTAGATCTACGTGAGAAACAATTTACAAAGAAACCGTTCTTCGATATCTAATTGAGAAAGTACTATAGGCGTGGTCCGCTGAAATTCGTCCAGCATAGGGCGATCGACTATTTTTAAATTCAATATTTTTTTGCCTGTTGTTTAGCCTGTATATGTAAGTACTCTAAAACCAATTTAATAAAAATTTTACATTTTTTATACATACCCGGAATCACGAAAAAAAATTTTGCAGTTTTGTTGCTCCAATATCAGACGTTTTCGAGATAAGGTCAATTAATTCATGAAGTTCAAGGAAAATAGGTCGGTTTGTAAACTGTTCTTGCACCAAAATGGTTTATCAGCCGGTTTTGTTCAGGGAACTAAGAACTACAACATATCAAAATTTTAGTCAATTCTGCGGTAAGACATTTTCCTCGGTAAAGCTGCGGGGTCCTTTCTACATTTAATATTCAAATAAAAATATATCATCGGTTATGTTCTTTAGGCCCGTGTCAAAGCAAGAAGGGGATACTTGTACCAAAGAATTTAAACTTTGATAGTTTTTATGTAATTAATTAATGGTGGGTTTATTAAATTAACCAGTTCAAGTTTTAAATTTTAAAGCATTCAACAAACATTTTTTAGTTTTTAAAAAACTACCAATCACATTTTGACGTTTCTTGAAAATTGTCTTAGTAATGATTGGTGGATTCCTTAAAAACTATTTAGTGAATTCTTCAAAGTCAAAATATTTAAATAAAATGTCACCTGAAATTTGAACTAAGACATAATCTTCAATCAAAATGATATTATTTTGGATTTATCCTTTAGTTAACTTTTAAACGAGTAACAAATTTGTTGCAGGTCCCTCTTGAAACTTTGTCCTGGGCATTCTTTTTCAGGCAATGCTACTATACTGGCTGTGATGTGACATTCACTAACATGTTGTATTTTGATACTATTAAATTCAAACTTTATAAGCAATTTTTGGTGTTTTTTTTTGTATTAATACATAAGTTTTATTCTTATTACTTTATAAATTTAATCTATCATAGCTATCAAAGATTTAGTAGCAGGGCCCGGAATTAGAGAACGCCTACTTACAAAAAAAAACATATTGAACAAATAAAACAAACAAAAATTAGAAATTGCCAAATATTACCTATAAATACATATTTTAATATATACTGAGTGGCGTCTATATATTTTTTTAGATAGGTACCAAGACAAGAATTTAAAATTTATGGAACTTTCGAACAAGAAATTATACCTTTTTTATTAGAAAATTACAATTTTAAAAATTTAAAATTTATGGAACCTTTGAAAATATTTATCTGCCTTTTTTATTAGAAAATTAAATAAATTAAGTTTAAATTTAGAAATCAGGGACGTGCCCCCGCTGTGGGATGGCCCAGGTCAATGGCAAACAAACATTAATATTACAGGCCTGCTATGGGTCTGTTGTTTAAATTATATAGAGCGGAACGAGTTGAGATATCGACTTCAAGTTTAGAACTCTTAAACAAGACAACTTAAACTATCTTTTAGCATATATTGTTACTTTCAGCTCTTAAAATGTGGACAGGGGGGCATGGGGGGCATTTTTTTAATGGAAAGGGGGTCATGTGATACATCATTTTAAAGCAAATAAAATTCTCTATTGGACTGCATATTTTTTTATTTTTTAAACAACTTATTTAATGTTTTGATTTGTCAATTTTTTGTGCTAAAAAATGCCATTTTTTAAGTTTTTTTTGTAAATTTTTATTCATGTCAATTAAAATTAGTTTAAAAGTATAATTTATGTTTTTCATCATCAAATAAGTCATTTTTTAAAAAAAATTGATTTTTTTAGGGAAATTTTGACAAAAATACCCATTTTTAGCCCTATTTTAAACCCAAAAAAAATGTTAAAAAAAATAAAAAATATATAGTTAAATGGAGATTTTTATAAGCTTTAAAATGATGTCATACGACCCCCTTTTCCATTTAAAAAAATAACCCCCATGCCACCCTGCCCACATTTTAAGAGTTGAAAGTATTAAATATATGCTTAAAGATAGTTTAAGTTGTCTTATTTAAGAGTTCTAAATTTAAAGTCGATATCTTGACTTTTGACCATTCTTTTTTGTCACGTCCTTTTTTTCTACAAACAACATGATCCTAATTATTCTAATAAGTCTAAAGAGGTTAAAGATATGAACTCAAAGGAACTGGCCTTAGTGCAGCAAGGGATGAGACATTTGTCATTTGGTCCTTCTACCGGGTACAAAGTGATCGAAGTACAATTTTAAAAATTCTTTTTTTTTTTTTATTTTAACCCTTAATTTGGTAATGTGTAGTGTACAGTTATTTAATATAACAAAAAAAAACTTTAACCTTCAAAAATTACAATTTTTTGTTTTGTTTTTAATTAAATCCGATTAGAGCGAATTCAACTTGAACCGGTGCGTAGTTAGATTTTATATTCAAATATATACATTACTTATTAGCATTATTCGGAATAAATTCAGTTATGACTCATCAACGTTGAAAATAAACAGAGAAACATAGGCTTACGGAATAATTTTGCCTAATTATGAGGGATATTTTTATAAAGGTCACTAAATCGAAACATTTGACGACTAATTTGTTACACACAACAATATTGAATATACATATTAACTATAAATATGTAAATATATCGGTGTTTTTCGAAGAAAATAAAAATGTAAATATTTAAAACCTCGCGTTAACGATAGAATCGACCCGGCGCCTATGCGAGCACTGGAAATTCGCCGATGAGTGCTTATTAGATTTTATATTCAAGTATATTTGATTTCTCATTTTTTGCTGCAGCGCAACGTCAGACTTTGAAAGGTTACGTAATACACAAATAAATAGTTACGTAAAATAAAGACGTACCAGAGCTATAAATGAGCACCGAGAAACAAGCAGAATGATCCGCAGTTTTACATTTCCCCTATTAATAAAAAAAATTAAAAAAAATACTTTCCGCGCGGAAAATCCTGCGTTAGTAAAAAAATAGAGAATATTTTATTGACTGTTTGCGTTTCGAGACGTCTTATATAAAAAAAAGATAATTTTCGTAAAAATAAATCTCTGTTGTCTGGGACATTTGTGACCACGATAACTCGAAAACGCCTTGAATACTTAAATTTGGACCATAGTTTACTTCTCTAAAGTTCTAGACTAGGTTTGTTTTTGCTAAAACTAAGGATGCGAAAAATAAATTTAGTTTTGATTTTTTTTTTTGAAAGTTTTTAATATTTTTAATAGAAAAATAATAAATAATACTAACGCATGACTTTCCTGAATGAGTCGCTGTGTGAAAACAGTTATGAGTGATTCCAAGGGGGGCGTAATATTCGAGTGTTCTTTAATAACGTAAACAAAAAGGTTATTTTATCCCTGACAAACATATTTTTTGGTCAAGTCTATCTTTTCAATGACAAAATAAGGCTGCAATCTTGTGTGAAACTCGGCATTGTGCAACATTTTGTAAAATAAAAATAAATTTCTGCGAAGTTGTGCCCGTGGACACTTCTCATGTGAGCATTTCAGTTCCCAGAACGCCGATTCGGTCTATAGGACCGAGCGGCTTACTTTTAAATTAAAATTTTGCTCTTGAATTTTAATGACATTTGGCATCAGTCGCCATATTTCGGCAAATACCGATAATGCTATTCAACAATATTATTAAACATATCGATCATTTAGATTTTATTTACAAAATTGATAATTATGGATAAAATTAAATATTTTTATTTAAAATATGCACTTATTTTTACATTTTTAATGATTTTGAATAAAATAAAACACATATCCAGTGGCGCACCCAGGATTTTTCTTGGGGAGGCTGAGCCAGGTATGGCCGAAAGATTTTTCTTGTGG
The DNA here is from genome assembly GCA_958510825.1 of Brachypterus glaber. Classification (NCBI taxonomy): domain Eukaryota; kingdom Metazoa; phylum Arthropoda; class Insecta; order Coleoptera; family Kateretidae; genus Brachypterus; species Brachypterus glaber. Next base: position 45,964,913 of record OY294045.1, on the reverse strand, counting down.
TGGCAAGCCTATTTAGTTTTCTGACAAAACCAATAAAAAGTATTTGTCAAATCACAAACAAGGGTGTAGCCAGACTTTTTTTGCAATATTGGTAATCAAGTTTAGCGCCGCAGTCAATTTTGATTACACGTCAAGATTTGAAAAACAAATTATTAAAAAAAAAACTTCAAATAGACAAAAGTCATAAAATCCACTGATTAAAGTTATAATATCACATTGTTGCTAATCAAGTTCAGCGCCGCACGCAATCTTTTTTACAGTTTTTCAGGATAAGCAATTTCTAAGAATTCGAAAAGCAAACTATTTTTCTAAACTTCAAACATAACTTATCATATTTAGCGCCGCAGGCGAAAATTTTTAGAGATCCTAATTTTTCACATTTCCCAGACCTTAGAATTTGGAATGTGCCTAAGTATTTTATAAAATCAATTAATTAAAATTGTAATATCACATCATTGGCAATTAAGTTTAGCGCCGCAGGCAACTTTTTTTACAGTTTTCAGAACAAACAATTTCTAAGAATTCGAAAAGCAAGTTATTTTTATAAAACTTCAAATAAGTAGGTGAAACCTCTTAAAACATAACTTATTAGCGCCGCAGAAGAAAATTTTTAGAAATCTTAAGCTTTTTGTATTTCCCAAACACGTTAAAAGTTGACATGTAAATAATTTTATAAAATCTATTAAATAAAATTGTAATATGACATTACCGCTATTTAAGTTTACCGCCACAGGCGAAAATTTTAAGTTTTTCCGGATTAGCATTTATTTTATAAAACTTTACTTGGGTAGGGGAAACCTCTTAAAATACAAATTAACATGTTTAACGCCGCAGTCGAAAATCTTTAAAAATATTGATGCTTCACATTTTACAGTTTAATGGATCATACTATTTTATAAAATCTATTTAATAGATTCTATTAACAAAAATCCAGACAGGCGAAAATTGTTGAAAGGTTTACAAGCAAAATAGTAAAAAATTATTTAAAATAATATTTAATTTTGAGAGCTTGGGGGGCTGTCGCCGACGGCCCCCGGGTGCTCCACTGTACATATATTTTTTTCAAAACTCATTTTTAAAATTTATAACTGACTCTGTTCAGTAGAATCGTTTTTACTGCGATTCTGACAGAGTCCCAATATATAAGCGCAAACTATTTTTTTTATATTTTATAGAGGGCTCGGGCCTATTTTTTTCAGAACCCAGATTTTCGCTCGACGGCCCCGAGTAAAATGACTAATAGGACAGTATTTAAAATATAAAATGACAAGTATTAATAATAATAATAAATACATTTATCTATGACGATAACAACTATTTTGACGGAAACGCCAAAAAGTCCGCCAAAACGACCCTATTATTAGTTTTTAAAATACAAAATCCCATTAACTTTCCTACAGTCATTATCTTGAAAATTGTAAGAGATATCAAAAATCTAAAATTAGATATTTTGAATAAGCTTTCTATTAATGTAATCGGTAATGTTTGGACTTTGGACTCACCCCCTAACTCCCAGCAACCCCAATTTTAAAATCTCAAACAGCAATATGGGTCACGTGATGCATTATTTGAAAGGTATTTTTTATTTTTTTATAAATCTAACTTAAAATGATTTACCAGCGTTTTTCTTATAATGAAAAATACATATTTACGTATACGGGCCCGGGGTATGTGAATATGGGGTATCGATTTTCACGATTTCCACATGGTATAAAATTAAAATAAAATTTTTGCAAAAATTTCAACGCTTGAATTGACGCATTCCTAAAAGGATTTTTTAATAAATTTATTTTTCTGTAAGATACAGCTAATTATTTAAGCTGCCGGGACTCGGAGGCCCGGGGTATGCATTCTAGGGTTAATAGCAATTTAGAATTTTAACCAATGAAATATGTCTTTTTAAGCCTACCGCCACATGCGGACTGCATAGATTTTATTACTTTTTAATACCAACTTGGTGAGAAATACCAACTTAAATACCTATACTCACGTAGTTTTCACGTTAGATAATTATTTGTAACTTCCAACTTGAAACTCTAATTTTAACAATTTTTAAGATTACCTGCTATTAAATGAAGATAAATACCAATTATTTTTTTATTTATTTAAAATTTTATGGAAAATATTTTTCATTACTGCAGTTTTTAATTAAATTAAAAAATCTAACCAATAATTTGTCCGCTCATCCGCTCTTTGTTCTAAGAATATTCTTAAAACTTTCTAAAAAGGAGATAACATTCTTAGAAACTTCTTATATTATTCTTCGAAACTTTTTGGCTATCGATGCACACAATTTGCCTGTAATATGCGAATATTATTTTTATTATTAAAGCCACATTGAGACAAAACAGAATAATTACACAGGCCCACAAAAAATAAAAGTGGTCTGCGCCAGGATAGGCCTATGATATTCCTATATTTTCGCCCGCTGAAACCGAATCTGAACTCATTTTAACCCCTACACGTCTGGACTTTTGTCTACAGCCGCACTATGCTATCAAAACGGAAAAAAGTGACCAAATTTATTTTATTGTGTATTTCAACTTTTATTTAAAAGATTAGTAAGACATAAAAAATCTGTTTTTTAATTTTTTAATATTTTAAAAATAAAAAAACTCAATATTAAACAATTAAAAAACATATTTTGTATGTCTTACTAATCATTTAAAAGTTGAAATACACAATTAAATATTTTTTTGGTATTTTTCCCGTTTTTTCCTCTTTTGCTCTAAGTTCTTTAATGGAAAATATTAGAAAATTAAAAAAAACATATTTTTATGTCTTACCAATCATTTAAAGTTGAAATACACAATAAAATAATTATGGTCACTTTTTTCCCGTTTGGTAGCATAGTGCGGCTGTAGAAAAATATCCAGACGTGTAGGGACTAAACTGAGTTTACATATGCATACCATAGTCCTATCCATAACGCAGACCACTTTTATTTTTTTGTGGGCCTGTGTTATTATTGGTGATGGAAGATTAATACCTTATTTTTCAACAATAAAATGTAGTTATTTATAGCTATTAGTATTCCAAGACAGCGATTAAAGTATGATCAATCTGCAATGGAAACTGCCATATTGGATGTACGAAAGGGCAGCACCATTCGCAGTGCTGCAAGAAAAGCAGGAGTTCCTGTATCTACGTTAGGAAAGCGTTATAAGACTTATAATTTTCATTTTCCAATCGGTAGAGGAAGAAGGTTAAAATTAGAAACAATAAGGTAAATAGGGGCAAATGTAACATAATTTTTAAATACAGGGTGTCGCAAAAAATGTTACCACACTTTGATTGTTTATAAAATGTTTATTAAATATCGTACAATTTGCTTTCAATGTTTATAACAAACTATATTAACGTATTTGTTTTTTACTTAGGAAACGTTCAAGTATTACGTAACGCAAATTTTGATCATTTTGGACCCCCAAACCCACCTTTAACGCTATTTTCCTATACCATTAGCATGGGCGTAACACTCCAAAATGACCCCCACCACCCCCTAGGAGCGTTACGTAATACTTGAACGTTCCCTTAGTTCGCCATTTCACGATGCATCGTGAAGCTATGAAATCGCAAAAAATGTTTCATTCGGAATTTAAGCACAATCCCTTTCGATGGCTACCTTTCAGGTTTTTTTTCTATAAACTTTATTGTTAAAAAAAACACAATAAAAAATCTAGTGGTGTGAGATCTGGTGGTGGCGGTGATCCTCTGCTTCCTATTCACCTGCTAGACAGGGTCTTATTTAGATAAGCTCCTATATGACTATGGTAATGTGATGGAGCTCTATCTTGTTGGAAATAAAATCCCTTATCGCCAAAATCTTTAAGAATAACACAGGCCCATAAAAAAAGTTGTCTGTGCTGGGGTTAAGACCTACCTATTCTTATGTATTTTGGGATCTGCACACGAATCTACCATAAAAAAGGCAACTCATGGGCTCACTGTAGCAAAAAATTGAGCCATGGTGGCTTTTTATGACAGATTCATGTTTAGCATCCCAAAATAGATAAGAATAGGTGGGTCTCAACACCAGCACAGACAACTTTTTTTTTCTTTATAAAATTCCACAAAAAAAAAATGTTGTCTGTGCTGGGGTTGAAACCTACCTATTCTTATGTATTTTGGGATGCTGAACACGAATCTGCCATAAAAAAGGCAGCTCATGGTCTCATTTTTTTGCTACACTGAAAAAACCGTCTAAAATGGCAATTTTAGTGTAGCAAAAAAATGAGCCCATGAAGTGCTTTGTGCCTTTTTTATAACAGATTCGTGTTCAGCAACCTAAAATACATAGGAATAGGTGGGTCTCAACAGCACAGACAACTTTTTTTTTTTGGGCTGGTGTATGTAATTGGCATGATAGTTTCCTGCACCATTGACAGTACGCTCAAACCACTGGATTTTTTTAGGGAACGTTCAAGTATTACGTAACGCAAATTTTGATCATTTTAGACCCCCACCCGCCCTGTAACGCTATATCCCATACCATTAACATGGGCGTAACACTCCAAAATGACCCCCACCCCTCCCCTAGGAGCGTTACGTAATACTTGAACGTTCCCTTATGAGGTTTCTGAAGGATAAAGTTTATGGTACAAAATCTGCAACCGTTGATGAGCTGAAGGTAGTCATTAAAAGGAAAAGTGCTGAAATTCAGAATGAAATATTTGGACTTTTTGAAATGGTCATCAATTTGAAGTAACTAAAGAACTAAGTATAAAACAAATACGTTGATGTAGTTTTTTATAAACATTGAAAGCAAATTGTACGATATTTAATAAACATTTAAAAAAAAGTGTGGTAACAATTATTTGCGACACCGTGTAGTTCAACCAAACAGAACTGACTAGTTTTTTTTTACACACATACGGGTACATAATATATATGTACGTATTTTAGACTACATTGTATGTAGTTTAAAATACGTGTAAAATACGTCTCAAATCTTCAAATTTACTTATGTTATACTTAAAGTATATGACAAGAAGTTAGAATTTGTATAGCAAACAAAATTCAGTAAAATTTTTAAAGAAAAATTCCTTTTTTTTTAATTGTAATTGTAGTACACTGTAAAAAATGGGGGTAAAGTTAAAATGTAATATTATGATTAAATTGTAAAATTCATACGGTTTAAAGCGATTTTTTGGTTTGGACTTTTTAAATTTACGATGGCAACGCAATATTAAAGTTTTATCCTAAAATCAAGTTTTAGAATTACGGTATGAAATGGGGCAACATTTGTAGTTTTAAAGTCCAGAGTTAAAGTAAAAATCGGAAAAAGTGTAATTTTACTGTAAAATCTTAATTTTGCAATTTCTTTTAAAATTCTGGTACTAATAGGTAATTAAGTTGTAGGTTACCTGTACCGGAAACATTTTTTACAGTTACTGTGGTCTTATACAATCTAAAATGTGAACTTTTATGATTAAAAAATTACTTTTATAGTGAAAGTTTTTTTTTCATTAAGTAAAATATTTTAATATCGGTTTCTAAATATTTAGGAGTCAATGCTACAGCATTATCGCATTTGCCTTTACATTACATTTACCTCTCTTTATCTTGGTAATGATAAACTAGAAAATAATAATGCAATATTTAAAATTTCTTAAATAAAACTAATTTCTTGTTTTTTTTTTTATTTTTTATTTTATTTTTTAAAATTTAAGCATTAATTCTTACACATTTTTATTTGAGATATGTAGGGCGATGACTCATCATCATCACTGATGAGTTCAAATTTTTTAAAAATGAGATTTTTACACCATTCAATCTACATTCCTAGGGCTATCAAACAATATATGTGAGATATCTGTCTGTCTTTTTTGTTTTTGTTTGGATCAAAAGGTACTGTCCATCTTTAGTGGGGAAAAACAGGTTAAAGAATTTGTTTTGGCACCAACAAATACCAAAAAAGTAAGAAAAAATCTTGATGCCAGTAAAAAGGGAAATATATTCAAAACAAAAAAATATTTTTACACATTTTTCCAACAACCTCCCTATACCTAAAGGTCCTCTATAAAGCCTTACCTATACCCTCGCAAGGCCCCGAATGAAAGATATTGAAAATTTGACTATTAAAACGCTTTGGCGTTTCCGCTAGTTAAGATCCAATAACACACCAGTGTATCAAAAAAATAGTTATTTGTTTAGAATTAACAGAAAATCAAGCAAAACTTGAAATAAAATCACACAAAATAGGAAAAGTTTAATAATAATACGTTTCATAAAACCTTTTTAAGTACTTGTCTATAAAAAAACTTGGGGCTTCGCAGCACGATGTTTTACTAAATTTTGAATTAGGAGGAACTTACTCCAAAGGTTAGGATCAAAAAGTGATAAGTCCAAACTATTTTTTTTTCTCGGAATAAATTTAATATTTTCTGGAAATTTTTATACCAATGATAACTGCCATTAAGGTGTATATGGTGTGTATCGTACAAAAAAAATTACAGTTTTTTTTGCGGTTTTCTAAGTGGGACTTATCACCTTTTGATCCTACATGCGTTATTTACTTTTACAACGAGATTTACCTATTATTAAAGATATCGAAATAAATTTTATACCAGTTAATATAGACCCAACAAGCTAGGCTTTGAATTCAGCATAATGCTGAATTCAATTCTGAAAAAGCACCCCCATTCCATTTAAAATTTTAAAGTTACCCCTTGCCCCGCCTAAGGGTGTGGGTGAAAACAATCTGCTTTAATAAAAGGGGGTCCCCCTTGATGTTGAAGCTTATTACCGAAGAAAAACATATCTGTTGCGGTTTCTGAGATATTGACATTTTGGTTGGTTTTTTCATTTTAATTGAAATATTGTAATCGGATTTTCACCCAGTTTTGAATACTAAACTTATTTTTTGGTTAAATTACACAGCCACACAAAAAAAATCTGACCTGCGGGTCAGACTATGTTTATTATATGTTTTTGGGGTCGCTGAAACCGAATTCGAAGTCCATTTTACCCCATCACGTCAGGTTTTTGACATAATCTCCAAAAGACTTCACAGCCACACAAAAATAAAAAAATGCTGGCCTGGGGGTCAAGCCATTTTTACTATATGTTTTTGGGGTCGCTGAAACCGAACCCGAAGTCCATTTAACCCTGTCATGTGAGGTTGTTAACATCACCTTAAAAAATCTTATAATGCAAGACCAATTAGCCCGTTATACTCATAATCTCTTAACTCCATAACCCTTCACACCTTGACCCCATAACATCTTTACCCTATAACCATACATTTCATAACCTTTATAGCGCAATCTATCATGGCCCAGCACTTCTAAAAAACCAATATATCAAACTCTGTACCCCTAATCCCATCAATCTAATAATTCTATAACCCAGTGTAACCTTGTATTGTATGTGGTTTTTGTAATTGGAATTTATGGTTATGGGGTTAAGAGATTATGAGATTCAATATATTTGGTATAACGGGCTAATTGGGTTTGGATTATAAGATTTTTTAAGGTTATGTCAAAAACCTGACGTGATGGGGTAAAATGGACTTTTCGGTTTCAAAGACCAGCATTTTTTTAAATTTTTGTGTCTTTTTGAGGTTATGTCAAAAACCTGACGACATGGTCTGGCTCCCAGGCCAGATTTGTTTTTGTGCGGCTGTGAAGACTTTTTTAGGTTATGTCAAAAACCTGACGTGATGGGGGTAAAATGGATTCAGTTTCAGCGACCCCAAAAACATATAATAAACATGGTCTGACCCCCAGGCCAGAATTTTTTTATGTGTGGCTGTCTTATTAATTTAGTGATAATTCATGGATGGTTTACCCCGGTTTACCCAAACTAAGAATTTGACTTATTTTAAACATTTCATTGGTTACATGCTGAGCGATTGTCTTGCAACTGTTGGTAACGTACACTCAGAGAAAAATCGTTGTAAAATCAAACAAAAGTCATATGATTTAAAAGAAAACCAATATGTTTTTGCTCCAACAGTGTTTTTTGTTAATTCAAAAAGTAATTTTTTAATTTTATAAGCCATTGTAAAAATAAAAATATTCATTGTAATTTTAAAAATATTTCTTTTTAAATCATTTGTTAACTTGTAAATGATTTGAATATAAAACTGCTTATTTTAAAAAGAATTCTTTTAATATAATGATATTTTTCAACAATATAAAGGGAAATATTATAATTTTATTAAGAAAACATTAAAATAAGAAAGGAAGGGACAATACTTTTGCTTTAAAGTGAAAAACGTTTTGGTGTTAAAATTATTTTTTTAAATTAATATTATTCATAACTAAAACGTAAAGTTACTACTTTTAATATTTTAAAAGGCATTTTTTTTTAATTAAAATAATTTCTTATTGATTTTACAAGATGAGATTTTTCTGAGTGTAGGGTTTATGAAAAAAACTCTGGTCAAGCATTCACGGGTAGGTACTCGAGAGTTTGCTATATTTTTAGATTTTTTTAACCAAAACTTTACGGGATAGATAATTCAACTAACAAGACCTTAGAGACAAGAGAAGAAGGCAAGGTTATAGTATAAATTTTACTAAAATAATATTACAATTTTTGTGTGATCGACCTGACATAATATTTTTTTAGATTTTCAATTCAGTGTACCCTTTTTGGATTTTCAATTTGATGTGCCTAAAGACTCGACAGAGGATACTAATCTTAAAAAAGGTGCGTTAAATAAATAATGTACATAGGTACGTTATCATATTCGTTTGTAATAAGCGAACCTGCCGCAAGTTATCAAGTTAATAACGGTACTAAAGAAAATTTTAAAATTTATTTTTAGTTTTGCTACCAAAAAAGTCGGAGGATATTTATAAAAAAGAATATGCACATTTTGAAAAATGGCTTCAAGAAAATAGTGTAAATACAATATCAGAACACATTTTAATATCATATTTTGAAACAGAGAGTAAGCAAAAAAAGTCTTCTTCGTTGTGGTCGAAATACTCTATGTTAAGATCGTGTTTAAATGTATATAAAAATGTAGACATATCAAAATATTATGATTTGCAAGCTTTTTTAAAGAAGTGTGCCGATGGCTATGAGCCCAAAAAGTCAAAAATATTAGAATTGGAAAGTATTAATAGGTTCGTGGAAGAAGCAGACAATACAATCTATTTAGCAATGAAAGTAAGTTTAATTTTCGCACATTATACAAGTGGCACAACTTAAAACATAATCAATGCTAAATTAGTCGTCGCGACGATGAACTAGAACGACGACGTCGCAGGGTTGGGTGGAAGAAACCAGTATGGTTTAAACCGGGTGGTTTAAACCGGTTTATAGTGGTCGAAATCAAAATAATTTAAATAAAAATAAATAGAAACATAAAAAAATACTGCTGCCAACAAATAATACTTTTCCATGTAGGCCTAAGCCCATTAAAACCAAAAATAAAAATAAAATAAATAATTTTTTTTTTCAAAAATGTTTTAAAATTTTACATACGATAGGTTGCCACCAACGTGCTAGTTGTTTCCAACGAATTTTCCAATTTAGGGCGGTTAAATAAACTTTTGTCAGCTATTTGTACTAATTAAGACATAGGCGTAGGTGTAGTAGAAGTTTCTATAATCTAAAGTACGCAATTCTGATTTCGACCAGTTTTGACCGGTGTAAACCAGTTTCGACCGGTTTAAACCATGTTTTGATCAGTGGCCTGGTATTTTGTAAAAAGTGGTCTTTTTGCCAACCCTGCGACGTCGTCGCCTTTCTAGTTTATTTGTTTTTTTTTTAAACAGGTTTAAGGCCTATGGCTTTTTCTCTTTAAACGGCTTGGTTTGAATGCGCTGTGACAGCGCCGCTGTCGGTAGTTGTGTTTGATATATTTGACTTAATAGGATAAGACTAGCTCAGGTTGCATCGGCCGTGAAATGGTGGGCATCATTACTGGTTGAGCACATTTTTAACATTTTGTGAGTGATGGGAATTTCTTGATCGTATGATTGTATGATAGAAAATTTGAAATAAGAGGGTGTAGTGGTCTTGGTTGTCTTGGATAAAAGACAAGTGGTTTTGGTTGTCTTGGATAAAAGACTTGCTAAGGCGGCTGATTTACTGGTTGGCGATATTTTTATTTTTTTTTGGATGGTGATAATTTTATGACAGTAATCAAGAAAATTTGAGATGAGGGGGTTTGACTGATCTTGGATGAAATATTTACTGTGGGGAATTTCCGTTTTGACGAGAGGCATGTGGATATCTCTGTGGATTTGGGCGTTACTCATAAATCAGGGGGCGGGTTCGGAGTATAGTTAAATCCACAAAAAATGCAAGTTTTAAATATGTCAAAAAGACAATTTTATTGATTAATTTCCTCATATATTTTAAACCAATCAAATTTTAAGAAAATGTCATAATTGGCCAATCCTGTTAACTAAGAGCGAGTAAATAGCATTCTGCTATTTAAGAGCGATTAAATAGCATCTCGCTATTTAAGAACGATTAAATAGCATCTCGCTATTTAAGAGCGATTAAATAGCCTCTCGATGTTTATATAAGTGAATATTATGCCGCTAGCTCAAAAGTCCAAATTACCAAAAATACAGCTGCTTGTAGTTTAGGTGGTTTAACATCTTGTTCAGGAAATAATCTTAAAATATACCCTCCAACTAGTGATTTAATCCACCTAAACTACAAGCAGCTGTATTTTTGGTAATTTTGTTTTTAAGCAAATGTTTGAAACCTAATAATTCATTATAAAAAGCTCGAGATCGCAAAAGAAAAATTAACAAAAACACAGCTACTTGCAGTTTAGCCGGATAAATTAATAGGTCTCGGGATATAATCTATGATTATTTTATAGTTTAAGCAGGATTTTAAGATTTAATTGATTCATTTCCAATTACTTTATAATTACTGTAAATAATTTTAACAAATATTGCCGACAACAATCGCATTGTTTGTAAACAGTTATTTAATTTATACAATATATTTTCTATCTTGCTTTTTTTTGGATTCAAGTATACTTGGTTTTGGAAGGACTGAAATTTGAATGAGAGTTTGTTAATGGTGACCGCATTCCAAGCTGGGAATCTGTAAGGAAGTAAGGGCTTTAGAAAGTTTGATTGTAAATAAGTATTTTTAGGGATAGACTTTTTTTATCTGAAGGGTATATAGATTCACGTCGCGTCGGCTGTTTGGAGGGAGTTTTTGACGTGCTGATTTTACGTAATGCCCTGCAAAGCAAAATGACAAAAACTAGAGTGCTTTTTACAGCAGTTACCAGAATTTCTATATGCAGCTCTATTCTTGACCATTCGCAAAAATAATTCGCATATTTGTTGCTACGGTAGCTAAAATATGATTAGTTGTACCATAGCAACTGCGTATGCATATTATTTTTGCGAATGGTCAAGAATAGAGACCATGCATGGTACGAGGTTTCGTTCAAAATTCCACATCACTCTACTTTTCACCACTTTTGCTAAGCGATCATGTGATTAAAATGATACGACCGCTTTTAGCATTGACTTCGGTTTGAGTTGTTTCACTTTCCCACTCATAAGCGTTTCATTCTTGTTACTGTTAGTTTTTTTATTTATTTTTTTTGTCTTTTTAATTTTAGGTTGCATTGATAGTAGGTTATTGTGGTGCCTGTAGAAGGGAGGAATTGACTAACATGTTAATAGATCACGTAGAACTGAAGCCTGATTTGATTATTGTGACTGTACCTAAATCAAAAACTAATGTAAAAAGACAATTTATGATAACAGTTCGATCATGGATCGATTTAATTGAAAAATATATAAATTTAAGGCCTGTCCACGTAACTAACAAACGCTTCTTTTTAACATACCGTATGGGAAAATGTGTTTCCAGTCCCATTGGCATAAACACAATGGGAAAAATACCAAAAATAATTGCCACGTACTTAAATCTACCGAACCCTGAACTGTTCACAGGCCATTGCTTTAGACGCTCTAGTCCGTCTTATACAGTTAACAAGGGCGGTGACTAAAATATTAAGTACTAAAATCCTTGAAAATCTTGAAGTAGAACGACCGGTAAGAACAGAGTGAATGTGATGATTATTATTCGTTTTAACAATATACGTCACATTCTTAGCATCTTTCTACTCCGCTTAAATCAAGAATAGTTTCAGGATAAAAGTCATCACGTGCGCATCTGAGAACTAAGTATCGAGTTTCGATTCGAGACAAATACTGCAGATTAAGTGCGGATCAAAAGTAGCACTTTTTCTTACTTGGGAGTATTTATAGTTACAAGCCATAAAGCTTACGTATTTTATAGGTATTAGACATTAAAAAATCTTAAAATATAATTTGACCTCGGATTTGTCAATTACTACAAATAATACTATTTATATACAGGGTGTCAACAAGTATTTGGGATACCCTATTTTTTCTTGTTCTGTAAGATAAATTCTTGAAATACACAAGTAGACAGTAATTCTTTGGCACAATAAAAAAATATTCGCTATTAAATTCACTTAAAACTTAATTAACTTAAAAATGGAACAGCATAAGGGTTATTAAAGAATAAAGGAATATATTTTTATGTACCATGGGTTTTTGACACCCGGTATATTACAGGACCTATTGTATTGTGATTTTATTTCTTCCGGTATTAAAAGACTAGTTAGTAAGGTAACTACACAGATTTCACCGTACTATATACATGGTTATTCTTGGTACAGTATATTTATCTTGTTTGTGTGATGAGATAGAGACATGCTTCTTTAAGCAAAGTTTTATCCATAGTCTATCTGATTATGTATTTACTAAATACTTCCCTTTCGGTTTCACCAGAAATAACGTTAACTTGTTTTTTTTTTTTAATAGGGCAATCTGTTTATTTTAATATCATTTCATTAGCACAATGTCTGCAACCTCTTGTTTTGCTGAGAAAAAAAAACTATAACTTTAAAATTTTAATTTTTTAGTACTATTTTAAAAACAAAGATTATAATTATAAGAATAAAGTTAACCTAACCACTATTCCTTAATTCATGGTGCTCAAGTTAATTAACAAAAATAATTATTGTAAATATTATATTTAGTAGTCATGACTTAAATCTTAATTTAACATTTTGATATAAATTTTCTACTGTCGCAATATGTCCGTGAGGGATAAACGGGTCAATTCCCATCAGGTATAATTCTGTACTTTTCTATAAAAGAAAATGGTTGTTAATGATTATTTTTTTTGTGGTATTCATAAAATGTCGTAGCCTTCTATTACCTTATTAAATTCCCGATCTAGTGGTACTAAAATATGTTTAATGTTTATGAAGTAAGAGCAGTAGTTTATAGAACTCAAATGACTCAAAATGACAAGTAAAAGCATACAAAAAAAATAATAATACAAATAAACTTAAATTTGCAATATAAACCCATAGGTAACTAAAGTTTACCAAGTCTATTCTTAAACATATTAGTTGATGTCGCATAAATAACCGATTCAGGAAGCCAATTCCAAGAATTAAAAATTCCTTTTGTGAAAAAACGTTCACGTACACATTTGTAAAACCTTACTCTGGCCAATTTTAAAGGCCACGGAGTCGTTGATCAACGTCCAAATTAAAAATAAAATTGAGATTGCAATTAAACATATTATGCAGGATTTTGTAGTCTATCTTCTAGTAACGGCAGATTTAGAATCCTAAGTCTTTCATCGTAAGGAACATTTTTAAGAACCGTCGGTAATTTTGTAAATCTTCTTTGCACTTTTTCCATTTCCATATACTGGGAATCGTAAAAATTCAAAGTTACAAATTAAAACCGTAGCAACTTCTTCAGTAAACTGGATAATTATTTAAAGCTTAAGATAAAACATTTCTTCAGTGAGCACAATGCAATGTGCTTAGCTCATGTTCTTTAAACAAAAATTAATTATCTTAAACTGTTGATTTTGGTATAGTAGTTCTATTTTAATTTTTTTCGCAGAATTTTGTCTTAAAAAAAATGAGTTAAACAGTATTAAAAAAAAATCCCAATTGCGGTAAAATCGGAAGTGGTAGAGAATTGGGTCATCATGTAGATTATGTTTTTAAATAAAACTTTGGTCAAAGAAACATATCTATCTCATCTTGCAAAAAAAGATAAAGGTACTGTACCTTTTAAAGGAATACTTCTGTATTGTATTAGGATAAGGATATGTAATAATAAAATATAATCATTAAATACTACATAGGTAATAAATAAATTATAATTTATAATATAAAAAAATGATTTTTAATTCAAACATAATGTAGATTTAATTAATAATTAAAGTATAGATATATTTGCTTATCATAATTAATGTGATATATGGCAATAAATATAATAAGTATTATTTTTAGGTATTAAAATTGAGCCAGTGGAAACAAAGCCAAAAATTAAAATACGAATTAGGAAATCTACTAGTCTGGGACATAGTTTCGTGACTGATAACGTAAGTCATATATTAAAAATTAAAATCGATTACAATACTTTTTGAATACGAATTTGTAGTTTTATACATTTCATCGCATAATTTTGTGCGAAATTCTACCCAGAAAAAAAATAGTTTCGATATATCCGACCCTAATCTATCATTTTATCACTGAAGAAAGAGCCAAGTGCCGACTATTTAAAATGGTTGGTACTTCCAGAAACCTGGTTGTGTCAACTAATTTCCAAACTGGATTTCTGGTTGTACCAAGCAGATTTCTGGTTGTATCAACCATATTTCTGGATGTAAGGGGCTGTCCATATATTACGTAACGCAATTTTTCAAAAAAAATATTAAATTCCGTTACGTAACGTTTACCTAGAACCCCCCCCCCTGTCACAAACTGTAACAATTTCTCTGACCCCCCCCTAGGCGCGTTACGTAATATATGGACAGTTCCTAACAACTATACCAAATGTACTAATAAAAAAGTTTATTTGTGAGTATAAAATATTTGGTCGGATATGGTGAGTAATAAATTTTATTTCTGTCAAAAACATTATTTTGTTCCGATTAATAAATTATTTTTGAAATTTAATTTATTAATATGAATTAAATGTTTATTTGAGCAAAATTAAATTTATTACACACAACCAAATAATTTATGTAATTGGCCATATCCAAATAAATCTAAAAAATATTTTTTTATCAGTGTAGTACAATATGAAACAACTATAAAAATATGGATGGGACAGCTAGATAAATGGTTAGTACAACCAGATTCCTGGATGTATCAACCAATTTCTTTATGTTTTAACTAATTTTCTGGACGTATCAATCAAAAATTAATAGTTGTTTTGGTTGGAGTAACAATTTTAGTTTTTTTTTCAGATATAATTACTGAAAAAATATAACTAGTTAAATACAACTATTTTTCTGAAAACCTGGAAAGGACAAATTGTTGTGCATACCAAATCCTTAAAAGTTTTGTTTCAAGTTGTGTTGTGCCCACAACAAGTGGTGTTTTCGTCCTTAGGGAACGTTCAAGTATTACGTAACGCAAATTTTGATCATTTTGGACCCCCACCTCTCCCTGTAACGCTATTTTCCTATACCATTAACATGGGCGTAACACTCCAAAATGACCCCCATCCACCCCCTAGGAGTGTTACGTAATACTTGAACGTTCCCTTACCAGATTTCTGGTTGCAGCAACCGGAAAAATAGTTGGTCCGTATTTACCTATCGTTTTTTCAGCGATTATTTTTAAAAGAGGTCATATTTTTATAACGAATTAAACGCTTTTCGATATCTTCTGGTTACATTTTGGTTACACGAATTTCAATAACGTTTTAAAGGCCTTTTAAGACCTTTTAAGAATGCTTTGTTTATAATATTAGTCATGATTAATCAAGATTAATTTTGTAACCAACATAACAACCAGATCATTTCGAAAAGCCGTTTAACCTTTTATTAAAATACTGAAGAAAACGAAAATATAAATGCGAAAAAACTGCAAGTTCGTAACACTCTTATGAAAAAGTGCACTACTGCACTATAGTGTTATCAGTTATTAGCGATACTTATATACATAATTGGTTTCAGAATGTGTCGAATAGGATATCAAAAATTTTTCCACACGTAAGATTTTTGAAAATAATATTTAACTTTGTTTTATTAAAGTATCTCTATTACAGGGTTTAGAAGCGTTTCTTAAAGAAAAGACAGAGGGAAGAATAGTACTTAAATACAGAAAAAAAATTGACAATAATTTGAGAAATATGCTTACCAAAATCACAGTTGATGAAATTTTCAAAGTTTTTAGAAAAAAATGGTAAATAAAATACGCAAATAAATAAAAAAACCTGTAAATATTCAAATAATTAATTTTTTAGCGCGAATGAGGTATTTATAGACGTATCCCTGGAAATTGAAAAACTGTTCCCACCGGAGTCGAGACGTACTTATTATTTAGAGAGTGCTACGAAAAAAACTATTGGGGGATTACTTTGGGATAGATACAATGTCATTAAAACAAAATATAGCGAAAGTGAGTCTAGACCAACTACGAAAAAATCTAAAATAAACAAATCAAAACCTGAAAAAAGAAGAAAACTATATTCCTCTAGACCTGATAATGAAAATTCAGAAAACATTATTGCTACTTTGAAACTTTTAAAAGAACCAGAAAAGGATATTAGGCCATTGTGGGACATATCTTTTAATAAAAGGATGGAAATTATAAATGCTTCGGGAATATATAAATATATTAATAGTTTTCCAGCATTGGCACAAGATAGAGGATATTTAATGGTAAGTAAAAATCAAGTTTGTTTTTTTTTTAATTAATCTATTGATCAAGAGTTACACCGGCCCACAACAAAAATTAAGTTTAATGAGAATAGTTAACAGGTTAATAACTATTAACCAGGCTATATTTTTCTTGCGTATTCGATCAAAAGTAGAAAAAAAAATTTTAATTTTTTTGTAGGCCTGTGTTATGTATACATACATGCCATTTATTTTTTTATATCCCCTTATTTTTCTCTATTTTTGTATTTTCTATGCATAGCTTGTCACTTGATTAACACATTTTACTTTTTCTAAAAAATTCTAAATAATAAACTACAAAAATATAAATTTTAAATTATATTACAATTTTTTATTGACTTGGTTTAATAGTTTGTTGTTTAAAATGTTGTAATAAATTTTTTAATTTATCTGTCAATATTTGTATTTATCTATCTTCTAACAGTAAAATTTATTATTTATCTTTTCTTATCTGGTTTTTATTCTAGTAAAAACCAACATGAATTTAAGGTCCCATTTCTAAATACCCCCACACAATTTTTAAAATTCTTTTTTTTAATTTATACTTATTTTTTATATATTCCTTCAAAATTAAATTTAAATTTTTTAGTTTGAAGATGATTTTAATAGGACCTATAAAAAAGAAGGATTAAAATTTTCCACAAACATATCAAAATACGCTTCTGCTATTTTATCGCTACCATGCAACAGATATGATGCCAAGAAAGAGCTAAAAGGTGTATCAATAGAGGATAAAGCCCTTTTATTATTGCCTTATTTATTCAATTCGGCGACCCTTCGACATCCTAGTGGAAAGGGTTTTTGGAGGCCCTCAAAAACCGAAGTTGCTAATTCGTTTATTTTAAATGTTCCGGTAAGTTTATATTGCGAAAACAATATCTTTTTAGACGGCCATACTAGAAAGTATATTATTTCGGTACCAATTTGTTTTAGGGCCATTTTATTCACCTTCAAGTAAACTTATCTGCTTGATAGAGTCCCTCGGTCGCGTAGCAACCACCAATGACAAAGCGACATTCATCATTTATCCTATTAGTAACGTTAACAGAGACTTTACTGTTAGGTGAATATAATGGTCCTTAGAGAAATACATTTTTCTTCCTACACTATGGTAAAATTGAATTTTAGCGCCTCCATAAGGAGGAGAAAGTAGCTGTTTCTATGACTAGCCTTGCAAAAAAGCCACAAATGACTAGGCGGTAAAATTATTTTTTAATTTTCCCAGTAGAGGGCGCTGCAATAATATGTTAAATTAAAATTAAATAAAAAATATTTAAACGATTTTAATTAATTTTTTTGGTTCAAATTAAAGCCTGTATTCTTTATATAAAATAATCCGCTTAGTGAAATCTAATATTAGCAAATTAAAATTACTTTTATATATTACGATTAGTATCAGTACAGGTTTCTGTATAAAGTTATTTCAACTGTGTGTAGGTGTCGCTAGGCGCTGTTGTCACTTGAGCAAAAGAATATAAAAAGAATATGACGTTTATTGTGAATGTTTGTTTTTGAATTTATTCGATTTAGATTTTAAATCCATAATAATGGATTTTGTGGTAGGCCCCTGTGAAGAATAGTTGGAGTATTGTACGCCTCCTGAAATTTAAAATATAACCTATTAGTTAAGAATAATGTAAACATTGGAAGTTTTACAAAAGTGACTAAAGAAACAATCTGTTGATAAGCTTCTTCAAACTGCACCGAATGGAACTTACTTAATGGCCAAGGTAAAATCGACATAATAATCAAATTAGGTACCTAGTTTTAAATGTGAAAATTTTTAAAATAATTATAAATGTCAAAGTTTTAAATTAAAATATTATTGCAGTCACATCGTGTAGGAAGAAAAATAACGTGTAAACCACGGCGGTAAAGTGATTTTTCCAAGCTTCAAGAAGTGTCCAGGCTCGCTAAAGCTCGCCTGTATATTTCTTCTTTCAGCCTGGAAAAAAGTCACTTTACCGCCTAGGTATAAAATATACTATTATGTGTACATTCCGAAAGTAAAACAATTGTACCAAATACATTTCGGTCCTAAAACTAACGATTCATCTTTTGGTAGGCAACTTAATATAAAATACAGATTTTGTTTAATTTCAAATTGACATTTGACATTGTCAGTAACTTGACCGATAGTAACCAAACCTCAAAAAATATTAGGATTTATTTTTATTCCCAATTTTATCGCATTATTTTTATCGTGGTCGTCTAAAAAGCATTGTCCGAAACTAATCCTTTGTTGCACTCGCCTTTTTGAAAGCCTCATACCTCCTTCTGAAAATCAGACCTGTCCAACAAAGGCGCTCCTTCTGCCTTTGGTAGGCAATAAAATATAAAAACTTTTCTATTACTAGAGTCAAACTGATATTGACGCCATATTGGAAGATAAACGAAGAAAATGCATGGAACAAGGCACCACTTTGCAACCACTGATCTATTGCGTGGAGAAGGACGACAAGCGTGAATGTGTCGTGGTTATTGATAATTTAAAATATAAATTTAAAACGGTTCAGCAAGCCGTTGACGTTTGTTTCAAAATATTTTTTGCTCTTAATGCGACATATCCTATTGAATCCGCCGTAGTTTGGACCTTTGTCCAAAAATATTTGTATGAGATTCACTTGGAGGACGATATTAAATCGAATTCTTTAACTTCTTTCATTTCCGATTTAAATATAAAGAATATAAATAATAGTAGTTAAGAAATTTACAAAATGTTTAAAGGCTTACACAAAATCAACTGTCGATGTCAATAAGAAGGAAGACGGAAGATGTAACAAAATTTCAACACATGTACTAAGCTCACCAGAAAGAAGTGGGACAAAAAGTAAGCAACGAACCCTACATATTTTCGATATTTTAACAATTTAAATTGAATTCTTAATATTAGGTTATGTCATGCTTGACACTAATTTTGACGCAAAGAAAAAGTAGACATTACATAACATCAACTACGGCGAGTTGCTCTTTATATGATAAGGTATATTGTTTGAGGTTATGTATAAGAACCGTCATTTTACTGACAATCGACGTTGCCTATTGCAAAAATAATAAAAATTGTTATTGGCATTATTGCATGCAGCAGATTTCTTACTAGAAGTGGAAGAAAAAATAAACGTATAGTTACAACATTAAAAAAACTGCTGTCCTACTTCTTTTTGACGCGCATAGTACATGTAACAAAACAAAATGGAACTTAGGTCCTTACCAATAACATCTGCGCACAGAAAAAACGTCAATTACTTTAAACCAGACTACATTTCTTTGATGTATTTTTAAGTAAACTAACTTGACAATAATAAATCTCACTCCCTTCTCATAAAGGAATGATTTCAGTCAAATTCGGCGGAATTTTCGTATGTTATAGTTTTCGGTATTTTGATCAAAATTGTTCTCCCAAAAATCAATAGTTTAGGTGTACATTTAACATCTTGAGCACCAGTCGTATGGTAAAGTGAATTGGATCAGAAATTTAAGTACACTGATAAAACAGTTATTTGTTTGTACAAAATATTTGGTTGGATATGGCCAATTTAATTATTTGGTTGTGACAAATAAATGTTATTTCTGTCAAATAAACAATTTTGTTCCCATTAATAAATGATTTTAAAATTAAAATAGTTATTTACATGAACTAAATATTTATTTGACTCAAATAAAATTTTTACTCATAACCAAATAATTTAATTGGCCATATCCAAATAAATCTAATTTATCATTTTTATCAGTGTAGTTGTCCAATTTCTGAGCAAAAGGTCTTCTAGACCAGGCGGTATCTGTAACTTTTTATTTAACAAAATGTTGCAAAATCGAGAAGAAATTAATTTTGTTTCTCGTTTTAGTTCATATATCTCTGTAACTATTCATTTCAGACAAATATTGAATAGGAAAAAAAGTTTTTGATTGCAAATCGAAAAAAAAATTATTATTGCAAAAATAGTAAAAATCACAAAAAAGGCGTAAATAATCGAGTTTTTTGGTTTTTTTTTTCGGATACGTAAGATCTAAGGGCTTTGTTTTTAATTTGCATAATTTTGAAAATTTGCACTTTTTTTTCTAAATCTGGATTGTAAAATTATTGTGCTAAAACTATCAAACCAAATGATGAAATTTGGTGTGATGATTCAGCACACCATAAAGTTTTCTTGGGTCAATTTTGAAGGTGTGCGTATACTTTAAGTATCCGAAAAAAAAATCCAGAAAATCTCGATTTTTCCCCGTTTTTTGTGATTTGTACTATTTTTGAAAGAATAATAATAATTTTTTCTATTTGCAATATTTGTCTGAAATGAATAGTTCCAGAGATATATAAACGAAAAGGAGAAAAAAAATTAATTTCTTCTCGATTTTGCAACATTTTGTTAAATAAAAAGTGAAGCCCACGGTTTATTTTATGCGCATAGTGAAATTCTCATTTCTAGTGATATTCTGGACCCATTGATCCAAAAATGTAGGACGCTATCCGATTCACCCAACCTAAAACAGATACCGCCTGGTCTATTCAAGCTTGCTCTTCCAATATTTGTTTGCAGTTTTCTGAAAAATGTTGGATGTCCGCTAGCTTTTTCACTATCAAATTTGTTTTCAGCGCACAAAAACACGAAAGAAAGATATGCTATAACAGTCTGGTTTTAACCATTACTCTTAAAAGAATAATTGTCGTTTTGTGGGCCTGTGTAGTATGCGGTTTGTGTACTTCGGGACAAGCTGAATCTCGCCCTTTCATACAGTTGTTAAATCATATTTAATCTAATTATGATTTTTGTTTCTGAATAAAGACCTTTTATTATTATTATTATTATTACACAGTGTGTAATTATTCTTTATTATACATTATGTAATTATTGTGTACGTGGGTTTTAGTGGTTGAAATTCTTACATAAAATCTTCCTTCTTCCTTCATATTGACAAGTTTAACCTGTAAAAGCCTTAACCTCTTCAGGGACATATGCACATATGTGTACGTTTAAAAATAAACTCCGTAAAATGAAAATCACCAAATTCCTTATTGCTCAGTGGCTACAGCTGTTGCCATTTGCTTTGTTTCCAACCACAAGCGACATCCAATGGCCAAGATTCGCACATCTTCAGTTGTTTACTTGTTTTGACAATAAAAAGCATTTTTAACTTTTGCTACTAAATTAATTTAACCAAAAAATTTGTCCCTGAAGAGGTTAATCTATAGGATTCCAGTATCATAATGAATATTTCCATATAGCATATATTTTTAAAGGATCAGCTAGTATCCAAAAAAATGTACTGACTGTAATTTAGTTTATTTTATTACATTTTCTTGTTAACAACTTTAGATAGTAACATTTAAAAAAACATCTAAGTAAATTTCAAGGTAAATTTGGATTATAATAATAAAAATAAGCTTACATAGAATAATTTTCTTGAATTTATTGAGAGTTTTGTTTTTTTATACTTTTATCTATTTTTATATTGCTGTCAAAATGTTAAAGGTAAAGTTTAAAAATTAAAATAGCTCTAGATGCTAAATAGGCTTAGTGTAAAATTGTAAAATAAATAGTTGTAAAATTAAAATAGGTACTACCTATCTATTAGTTGGTAGATATTTTCGAAAACAAAATATACAAAAAAAATAGAGAGTTCTATTTAATACTTCATCTGTCGTTTTTAGTAATCTACCAAAAATATTTTTTATTTGACTGCAAAATTAAAGTTTAAAAAAGAATCGTATTGTTTTTATTTCACCTTTCTTATTTGAAATTACGATAATTGCATGTGTAAAACTGTGTTGCATAGTAGAAATATATCTCCAAATCCTTTTGGGGACCCTAGATTTGAATTCAGCGGTTTAGCGCGATTGTCACATTGCGCAGAAGTATAGAATTTAATAAAAAAAAAATTAAACCAAACTCTAAGGGAAATTAGATAATTTTGGACGATTTTTTAATAGCGGAAACGTCGCAAATACATGACCCTGTGAAGCCCTTAAAAAGATCCATATAATTAATAGTGTTTTGTTTTTGGGTATGTGTGGTTAGACTTTAGGTACCATAAATGTGTATTATATTACTAGTAACGATAAAAAATTTTTAGGCGGTGGAAACAAAGATTTGGAAAACCAACAACAAAATTCTGCAAATAAGGAAATTAAAATAGAGATTATTGATCAACATTTAAAGTCTCTACACGATCTTTGTAAGTATCTACACTGTAGATCCTACGGTATAAATAAAATAACGAAGTGGTTATTTTCACGTCCGACGGCACATGACCTAATTCTTTGGTTTGTTTTGGTTTTTTGTTTTTTTCGTTTGTTTGGTGTTTTTGATGTTGATGGGGGGGCGTAGCTACCCCATTTAAACGAGGAGAATATAATTCTGACGAAAAATATACCTTAAAAGCTTTAAAACCCCTATAAAAAAAATACTAGACGTGGACGTCGGACGTGCACCCCTTCCATAAATTAAATACTTTAAAAAAATATTCCTGGTATTCCTGCTTCTATTTTTGATTTTTTTTTATTTCTAGATGATCCAGCGACTAAAGGTAAACATTATATTTCACCTTCGTGAGACTTTTTTCGAGACTTTTTCCATGTTAAGAATAACTGCGACGTTTTTATCAGGAGCCTATAGAACGTTATTATATTATTCACAGCGCCTGCGCTAGAATAATGAAATAATGAAAAAATAAGAACCTTTGAAAATGTCCGTCTTTCTGATGTCACGTTTTCTGTAGACACGATAACTCAAGAACGAATAATCCGATCGACTTCAAATTTTCAGGAAAAATCAAGTTCTATGAGGGGAAAATCCTCAAAGTAATCCCCCCAAAAACAAAAAAGTTTTTTTTTCGATTTTTTTTTAATTTTTCGTTTTTAAAAAAAAAATCTGTTGAAAAAAAATATAATTTTTTTTTTTTTGGAAATATTTTTTTAAGTTTTTGGGAATATACCATTTACTGTGAATAATATGTAATGGAATGCGTAGCCTTAAGAGATAGAGGCGAGAAAGGCAAATATAGGCAACCAACATGAAATAAATGTTTGTTACATGTTTGTTTAACCTCGTACTATTCTACTTAATTAAGCATCCCCTAAGTCCAGGACTTGTGTGGGCTAGTAGTAAAGAGAACCACCGGCTTATACTGACTTTCGAACGAGTTTCTAGGGAGTGCCAGTTTCACTTATCGCCTTCGCCAAATTTTAATTATTAATTAACTGAAAAAGGCAAATCGGCGCCAGTGAGAATCGAACTCACGCTAGTTGGCTAGTAGACTTGTCATGTACAGACGCGGTAACCACTACACCAATCCTCCCATTTTGCCATTTTGATGCCCTAGTCGCGTAAAGGGTATAGCCGGATATATTTGGGAAATCTGTCCCCAAGGCGTTTTCTATTTGGACTTGGGGGACCGTTTTGATACCAAATAAAAATAATTCAGCCAAATTTTCAGCTCTTAACCTCAACCAGTTTTCAAGTTATTAAAAAAAAAACTATTTTTTCGATTTTTTTTAATAGTTAAAATGAAAATTAATAAATGGTGATTTTTTTTTCCAATATTTACGAGTAAAAATAAATAAAATCGAAAAAATAGGTTTACTACTACTACTTTGTGACAACAGTAACTGAATGTTTGGTTAGAAACGGCATACTTTAATATGAATATATATAGTAGACATATGTCTGCCCTTTTTTCCATCTTCAGCCAGCGCAGAGTGAATAAAACTATTATTTTTTTAATGTTAAATAATCAAAATGAACCATTATCTCTACTATTAGCCCACCTAAGTCCTCGACTTGGGGAATGCTTAATTAAGTAGGATGGTACGAGGTAAACAAATTTTATTATCTAAAAAACGAAGGCTAGTCTTGTTATGCGGGTATTTCCTTTTTCGAGGCATGTTTTAATTTTTGTTTAGCATTCGGTCAGATATTCTTACTATTGATTAACTTGGAATCAGTCTCGGTGGAGTATAGAACGAGGGGTAAACCGTTAAAAAAAGTCCCACGTTTGGTAAAGATGAGGTTTTCTCGAGAGATTATCTCCAACATTTCCTTCAATTTCTACACGGTTTACCCCTCGCTATAGGAGTTAAAATTTAAGTTTCAACCCTCTTTAGCTGATGTACAAAAAATTGAAGCCCAGATTTTCAAATTAACACAAGCAATTAGAAAACAGAATGTTATTTTGGAAGACATTTCAAAAAAGATTGATGAATCCGAAGGGGAAAAGGATCAGGTTCCAAAGTTAATGGAGCCAATGACAGTTGAATTTGAAATTGAGCAATTTGAAGAAAAACTTCAAGACGTAGAAACAGTAAAACAGTTGGTAAGTTAAAGTACAGAATATGTAGAAAAGTATGGAATGGTACAAAAATACAATATACATCCCGTGTGTTAATTTAATATTATTATTTTTGTAACATTTATTATTTTCGCTTTTAGATGAAATATTTTAAATACTTGAAATGTGAAAAGCCTGATTCTACAATAAAAAAAATATTGGCATCCCTTTATACAAACCCTTTAGCTGTCAGATTGTCCTGGACTGGTAAAAAAAGTACATTTGAAATGGGTAACAAATATCAGATACGAGTTGTTGAGGGTAAGATTCTTTTGAGATTTTTTTTTAGAAAATTTTATACTAAATTACACCAAAAAGTATATATATGTTTTTTTTTATGGGGTTATATTTTATTAGTGCATCTCATTAGAGAAAAGTATTACGGTAACTGTCTTGCCATCCAGTTAAAATGACATTACATTTTGTGGCTAGTCTGTAAAAAACAGAATCCAGCAAGAAATACCATGTTTTTTTTTGAGAAAAACGATTTTGGTTTCTAATTTGGCAATGGGTATAACCGTTTATTTGTATAAAATTTCTAAAAATAAGTAAAGACCTAATAAAGCATTCTCAGTTAAAGCACACGTGTATCGTAAAAAAACTGTGTTTTAATCTTTATAATTATTGCAAAATAACTCTTCATTACTATATTAAAATTTTGGTGTAATTTTTATGCTGTTTAGTCTCTTTTTGATTTCACGACCAATTTATTGTTTTAGCATTTATCAAGGCCCACTATCGTGAAGTTACTAAAGATTCATTTAAAACCATTGTATCCAACTGGTTCAGATATGCAGCTAGTAGAATGGAGAAGAAAAGGTCGCCTGCTAATAATGATAGTATAAATATAGAAGCACTGTTATAAGCAGACCTTGTAAAAGTATAAGTTATGACGTATAAGCATAAGCGTACGACGATCGGTCGCGACGAAAAGGACTGTTAAAGTCGCAACGCATTAATGTTGAAGCGAGAGTTGACCCGAATACACGCCAGTGTACTACGCTAGTTATTAACTGGAATTTCTATGACTTATGGTTATTAGTTAAACAAAATTTTCTAGAAAATCTTGCTTTTTTTAATAGTTGACTGCAATTATTTTATTTATACTTATTTGTATATTTATATTTGTTATTGGAATAAATTAAATATATTTTAATAAAATTTATTTTATTAAGTTTGTAAGTTTAGGCGTTCTTGTGTCTTAAAAGTGCTCTCCTGCAGTATGGGAAACGTATTCACACTTATAAATTACTATTTAACCCGTTTTTGTAAAATTAAGCAAATGCTTTAATTTCAAACATCATCGTAGTAGGCTTAATTTCATCTAACTGTATAAGATGTTTGAATATTCTGCGTCGGTACCACCACCAATAGCATGCTTAGTATTTTATATGGATTTTAGTAGTTATATTCTTATTTTAAATAAAAACATTTTTACAGAGGACGCAGAAACGTTTATCAGAGATATTCTTCAACCCCAACAGAAAAGCAACCAACATATTTGCCCAAAATGCAATAAGCAATATAAGCATAAGCATGTTTTAAAGAGGCATTTAGAATTCGAGTGCGGCATGGAACCTCAATTTCAATGCTCAATTTGTAACCACAGGAGCAAGAGGAAGTATGAAATGACGATT
This sequence comes from Brachypterus glaber, assembly GCA_958510825.1. Classification (NCBI taxonomy): domain Eukaryota; kingdom Metazoa; phylum Arthropoda; class Insecta; order Coleoptera; family Kateretidae; genus Brachypterus; species Brachypterus glaber. Next base: position 45,938,256 of record OY294045.1, on the reverse strand, counting down.
CATATTAGGACTAAACACATTAAAATGCAAAAATGATTATTTTATTCGATTGTGTTTAAAGTTAAGTTTTATGTTTAATTAGCTTTATAAAGTATAAGGTCGATTCGAATCAAATACTTTACTTTATTCTATATTATTTACATTTCCTGTATATTTGCTTGTTTATAAAAAGCATGTAATCAAATAAAAATAAAAAAACTAGTTTTAAAAAGTTTTGTTTCTGTTGATTTTTTCAAATCGGCCATATGCAAACTGAGTTTATAGTAGTAGACGGATCAATAGATTTAATTATAATAATTATTAGTTTAAGAATGGAGTTTTCCAATTTCTGTTCAAATTTTTAACTTGGTAAGATAATATAGCAACAGCAGTGATTAATTTTACATTTGTTTCAATAGTTTAGGTAAAAGAAAATACATAGCTCAGCATAATATATTATATGCTATATTATCATGCTTCAGTATCATTGTAGAGGAACATTTTAGAGCAACTTGTTGTGAACAGAAATTTATTTAATTCATTTTTCAATGTACCAGTACTAGTACTTGTCGTTTATGTTTAGCAATATGTAATACTAACTCAGTTTTTGGCTTAATTTTTGCTTCTAATATAATATTAATCCTTGATGAAATTTGAATTTTAATCACTGGCTATGGAATTAATAAACAGCCCTTATTTTGCTAATCTAATATTTTTTAGTATTAGGCAGATGGTTTAGCGAACGATATAAATGCGATCAATGTGGAAGATCCTACAAACACAAAACAAACTTGTGTAATCACAAAAGAGAAGAATGTGGAAGACCTCCTTCTTATTTTTGTCCCATCTGCAAAAAAGGATTCAAGAAGAAACAACATTTACAAAGGCATTTGACCGTGCACAGTGATATTACGATATCCGATATTCCGGAACTTAAAAATTTATTTACTCCGGCGTTTAGACTTCCTGGGGTTACAACTGAGGGTTCACAATTTAGGTTACCTTCTCCTAGAACCCCTGGAGCCTCACCAACGCACATTAAAGATATTCCTACTCCACCTTTATTCTTCGGTAGTATTTCACCTGCATTTAGATTCCCCGAGCGAAAAAAAAATGAAGACACATCCTTTACGTTACCGAGTTTGACCTCTTCCACATCCATATCCTCAGAAATAAAGACTGTTCCTTCTTCATGTAGACTTACAGAGGTTATTTCTTCAAAAAGAAAAGATTTTCTGACTCCAAAATGTCCAATTTTTCCAGATACAAAAAATGTTCCTACTATAACTTCTGGGGGCACAGGCACGTTTTCCAAGGAGTTATCTCAAAGTCCCTTATCGGAAAGTAACAGCGTTTCTCCATCATTGGACTTTTTGTCCAAGATACCAGATATTCCAGTTATATCAAATTTACCTTTTTCTTTGTTTAATGCCAATCAAAACAAATCAACCACTTCTCAAAGCAATTTAGCCCACCAGTCTGTTCCAACTAACTGGATGTTTTTACCTAAATAACTAACTGTAACTTATAGTTTAAACATTTTAACAAAAAAAATATGTGCAATATGATCCTACTACGTTTCGCACAGTTGGCATTTTTTCCGTTTTTATTCCCGTTGTATTCACATACATGTATGTGTCTTCAGGATTTTTTTAGAATTGACTCTGTCTGTGTTAAGAAGGGATGATCTCTTAACTAATATAAAAAATTGATATTTTATAAGTACTGATACAGTATTTTATTAAGTTAAAGATAAATGTAGACAAATAAAAATAATCAGTTTACGGATAAACAATTTTGTTTTATTTTTAGTTGAATAATTATATTTTTATAGAATTCCCTGAATTTATATTTATATTTTTTTAAATAGAGACCTGCAGCAGCTTTGTTTAATAGCCGCTCTTTAAAAAAGTTTTTTTTTGTAAACTACATTTTAAAAATGCCAGATTAAAGAATTGTGAATGGTGTGATGCTTCTTGTGATTTAGTCAGCTTGCATTTGCTTTCTAGTGGAATGTATTTTTTTTTTGTTTGAGATGATTTGCATTTGAGTTTTTTTTTTGTAAGTATTGTAGCTATATTTTAAACTGGTCAATTTAAAAAAAGAATGGAAATAATTTCCAGATCCTCCAGTGCTCTATGCATCATCCTTCGAAGAATACACTGGTCTCAAAGTTTACACTCAAGGAGTAAGGTATGGTTGTTCCAGATGCAATAAGACGTATCTTCAGAAGAAAACCTTGGGTCGACATTTAAGGTTTGATTGTGGACAAACTCCATCTTTTCCTTGTCAAATTTGTCACAAAAAATTTAAACATGGGTATATTTTGTTAAAACATATGCGTCATACTCATGAAATTTATATACAAAAATTACGCCAAAGACATATTAATAAACCACCAGTCGTAACAATTATTAAGCCTCTTATCCAAATGGAAGAAAAATTAATAAACATAAATACCACTTAAAAACATATTCGTCACAACGTATGATTTATATTTAATTTCAGTTACACAAGTTTACACGGTTTTTGATCCAAACAGCTGAAAGCAGTTTTTTAGGTAATTTTTGGCGCTGATTACGAATCCGCAGTCTATTTTTTACTATCAGGTCAGGTTTCTAAGACAAATGAGTGAGCCATTTTTCGCAACAAAATCATTACTTTATTTGGAAAAAATAATTACTGATTACTTTTCGATTTAGAACCATAAAAATACGTCTCGAATACGACTGAAACATCGCCATCAGCTCTTAGTCATTGTGAGCCAACAAAACTACCAACATAATAAGTCAAAAAAATCTGACCTGATGGCGGGAAAAGAGCTAAGGATTTGAATTCAGCGCGCAAAAATACTTAAGAAAACAATTTTTCTTCTCTGGTCCAAAAATTTACCGAAATTTGTAAACCTGTGTTATTTAAGTACTTAATTTTACTAATAATAACAAAATTTTAATTTTTTTCTGATTTTTTTTAACGTTTTTATTAACAAAAAACAACTATATCTGAACACGTCTAACACGTTTAGTTTATTATAATAAACTCAATGATAGTTATCAAAGGAAGTATACTTATTATTAATAATTACTCCAGGGACTTCGCCCCTATCTTAAATATTTTCCAGATAACAGACTTCCATGAAAATAGTTGAACTATTCCCTCATTCTGCTGTATTATTACTATGGTCTGTTTCATCAAGCATAATAGTAAATTAAAAATCGCACAGTAAATATTTTTACAACAGGTTTGAATAGTATATGTTTGTGTATAGAATATAGTTATGAATTATAAAATAAACTACGCAGTATATTCGCATATCCAATATTCGAATCTGTTTTGAAAATATTCACTGTGCGATTTTTAATTTACTATCTTGCTTGATGAAACAGACCATAAGAATTATCGATAATTTTAATCAGTACTGATAATTTTTATTTTTTACAGCATTTTTGCATAGGTACCACAAAGCAATTTATAGATATTTTATCAGAAAAAAATTAAAATTTAGTTACCTTAAATATTTTTTAATAACTAGTCGAATAGTCCAAAGGAACGTTAAGTATGTTCTTAGAACAATTTTCTAGTAAAACTTTGATTTTATTTATTTTTAGAGTAGATCTCATTTTATTTAGGTTATACACAAAATGTTTTAAACTAGTAAATTATAGCGCCATATGAAAACATAAATATTCTAGTTTATGAGTGGATAAAATAGATATGTTTTATCTAGTGGTTTTAAATTATTTAGATCAAGCTTGATGTAAACTGCAGTGCAGAAAATTATATATAATTAACCCATTCACTGTGAACCAAAACGGACGTTCACGACACAGGCGCACCTTGTTTTTTAAGTATCACTATCTGCCATGTTTGGGAGTTCGCAGAAAAAAAATCTACGAGCGGCAATGATTTTCGATGGCCAAATTAGTTGCAACCACTCACAGCATTAAAAAACGCTCCCATTTAACGCTAAAAACGAACTGTCGCCAAAACAAGAGAATAGCGGAAACGCACCCGTCTGAGTCGATAGCGTGCCAGCCAATACAAGCTAAACGAACCCGTATGTGTCCGGCGCACTGAAAGTGTTAAAGTCCTTAAGTTTGTACCTGGCGTAAGTCTATTATAAAACCAGTGGACTTCAGCCAGTCTGCTTCTCATGTACAGAGATTATGTTATAACTGCAGTTAACTTTTTCATAAATTTTGAACTTTGTAGTTTTTTAATATCTTCACTGAAAGAAAATATTCCGATACGCATTGTTGGTTATATTGTTGCCACAATTAATACCGATAAAATTCCAAAAAGCTAATGTAATTTTATAATTTTTAGCAGTATTTCTATGGTAAAAATTAATTTTCCGGTATACAATATTGGCAACAAAATAACCTATTATTCGTACCGTAATTTTATTTTAAAATTTTTACATTTCGAAATATTCGTTTTTTCAGTGTTCAGGTTCAAAACGAGTTTGGAATTTCTTAAAAAATTCTCATGTGGTGCTGAGACTGAATAATAACATACCCAAACAAAAAGAAAAAAAAGGTCCGGAGTTTTTTAGGAGACCACTGTATTTCTATGTATTTTGAGGAGCTGAAACCGAATTTGAGATTAAAATAGCATCTCATCCGATTAGTCTTGGAGATAATCTTAAATAAGCCTCGTTTTCGAGTATTCCTATGTATTTTGAGGCGTCGAGTCCGAATTTGAGGTCAAAATCCGATTAGTTTTTGAGATAACCCGAAAAAAACTTTATTTACTAGAAAATAAAAATACAAAACTAATTGAATGAGGTGCTATTTTGACCTCAAATTTGGATTCAGCGCCTCAAAATGCATAGGGATGCAATGGTCTCCTAAACAATTCCGGACCTTTTCTTCTTTTCATGTGTAATTGTTAGTCATTAATTTAGGTTGCATATATTGATTAAATTAACAAAATATTATCAATTTAATATACCTGTATATTAATTACATTAAGATCAGTGGCAGTTCATACCTCTGAGATGTCCGAAATAACTGTGGGATGCTGAGAAAAGTGGGAGACCGTGCCACTAGGCTCACTAGACGCTACGACACTGGTTAAGAATTAATTTAAAGGATTGACATTTTTTTATTTAGTTATATACTATGTAATGGCACCGCTACATGGCAGTCCAGTTAGTAAAATATAGTATACGTTTTTTGTTAATTCTAGTTTTTGCGAACCCCTGTTAAATGAGTACTTTGATCCGACCACTAGTCATAATAAAAGTGTTTATAAAAAAGTTTTTCGACTTAAAGCAATGATTTAGAGAATATGATAAGGCTTTAAGTTGTAACTAACATAGTTGACCTCCATTTTGAGTTATTTGTTGTGCGAAATTTAAATTGACAGTTTGGAAATGGATATATTACCAACCTTAACAAAAGTCTTTAGAAATTAATAATTTTAACGGTTTTACTATTTAAAAATTACGTACAAAATGGTGCATGTGACAGAGACAGCATTATGAGTGTGAGTAAGAAAGAAGATAATGGCTGACATCAGGGTGAAACCAAAAGTATGTATGCGCAGAAGTTCAATGCGCAATCCTTTACTCTAAATCATTGCTTAAAATTAATTTAATTTTAAATAATGTTGCTAGCAAAAACCAACATGTTGGTCCAATGTATCTACTAGGCTAAGTGCACCCCATTAGAGCTTAGGGGACAAACTCACCTTAAAATCACACTGTATTTAATATAAAACGCTATTACTCTATATTAATCATTATTCTATAGTTATTATTGAATAATTACAATTATTGCCAATAAACTTTAAAGTGGCATATTTTCATAATTATTACGTGTTTTTTAGAAATTAGATCTTAAAATATAGGACAAATTTATTGCAATTTATGATCAAATATAAAAAAAACTAATTTATTTAATAATTATGGGTAAATTTAGAAATATCTAGTCTAGGTTATCTAATTTTAGCCTTTTTTACTTAAGTTGCCATAAAACGTACTAGTCATAATTTTATGTTAGTGTTAAGCGTTGATTAGAGAACAGGCCTTAAAGGCTATTTTGGCGTTGCGGCAAATTCCTTCGTGGACAACAGGTCCTTGGTGGTCAAATGTCACAATTAACTTTGTTTTTGGTGATTTTCAGTCTGAGTATACGGATAAGTATAAATTGTAATAGAACATAAGCAGTATCAAATTTTTACGATGGCCTCATCCGTTACAGATGTGACCACGAATAATTAGTTTCCGTGCCACATTTTAATTGGTGGTCAAATTATAGAATTGCCAAAATGGTCTACTCTGGGTCTGTTAGAAAACCTGGTTAAGCTATTAACTGATGTACAATAACAGTTATTTTTTGCAATAAAAGAACTGTTTTAGTAGAAAAAGTTAATGGCTCTTGTGAGGTCCTTAAAAATAACCTAGTAAGTATCTTTATTGACCAAATTAAAAAATATATTTGCGTCATAAATTGTAATTTACAATTTATAAGACATCATTTAGGTACTTACATTATTACTACTACCTGCCAGTTTATTTTTAAGGATGGAACAACTAATAGATAAGTCAGCTTGAAAAATAGTAATACTGATCTTTTCAATTTCAAAAGAGTTTTAAAAAGTCCCAATACTAAATAAAAAACCATAAACCTAAAGCATATGAGGACTACACTGCCTTGCTAAGCTGAAAGGTCCTGTATATGTTAAACCTATGTAGATAGGACCTTTCAGCTTAGCACGGCAGTACAGTACAAAAGCGATTGAGTTATTTTTACTTTTATTATAAAATATGTGTGGTCACGCTAAAAGCGACCTTCTAAGGTCATACCTTAAAAGGTATGAACATTTTATTTTGGTATTTTTGGGTTTTTGGATGCATTATATTGTCTAATATTATATAGGTAAATAGGTATATCAATCCAATAATCCAAACTTTTTCTCCTCCAAGTACCTTTTAGCGTGAGCATCCCATACCGAGTGAGTTTTATTTATGTCCGCCCCTAAAATTAAGATTAATTTTCATTCGATAAAAACGAAACTTTGCTGATCTATATAATTTTACATTGGCTATAAAATGGCGGATTTAATTTTCCACTTCCGGTTTCGCCGGAAATGACCTCAACTTTTGATTTTTAAATGTAATAATACCCTGTACATTTTTACATGTTTCGATTCAGAATTAAATTCTAAGTACAACCATCTATCATTTGTCAATTTTTTACAGAACCTATAATTTTTTATTTTGATTTTAATTTTAAATCTAGTTAGTTTTAAAATATGTAAAATTATTCTTGGCTTAGTAATTTTCTTAGAAAATATGTGAAACAATGTAGGTATTATTTAGTTACTAAAGAATTCCTCTTCAAAACTAGGCAAATATTTTTTTTCAATAAAACTTAATTTTTTTAATGGCTCCGTAGTACCATAAAATTATATATTGTTTTCTTAAAAGACTGATACCAATATAGTTTATTAAAAAATGACATGTTCTGTCAAAAATTGACAAATAAACATGGCTGTACTCAGAATTTAATTCTGAATTAAAATGTGTAAAAACATACAGGGTGTTCCATTTAAAAATCAAAAGTGGAGGTCATTTCCGGCGAAACCGGAAGCGAAACAAACAAACTAAGTTCGCCATTTTTTAGCCAATGTCAAATTATATGAATAACCAAAGTTTAGTTTTTATCAAATAAAAATTAATCTTAATTTTAGGGGTGGACATAAATAAAAATCACTTCGTATATTTATTGAATTAAAACCATAGTTATAGTTCTGAAAGGTGTACCAGAAAATATAGCAAATTAAGGACATAAACTGTGGATGTACTTTGAACATCGTTAAATGATACAATGGCGCAGCCAAATGGTATTTTCCTGGTCAAGTACCATATGACGCTTCAATAGCTTTAGGCCTTTAAAAATTTCTTTTGATATTGAGAAGGTTAAGTATCTTAGATTTAGAAATTTAAATTATGTTTTTTGTCTAAATTTAATGAAATAAATGTATTTTAACGCAGTTTTTGTTCATTTCTTCATGCAGCAATTTACCTGGTTCCTACTATTCACATCGGTTGAATTTTCTTGGTTTACTATTAACCTGCACTCTTAAACTTCAATTACACAGGCCCACAAAGAATAAAAGTTGTCTGTGCTGGGGTTGAGACCCACCTATTCTTATGTATTTTGGGATGCTGAACACGAATCTGCTATAAAAAAGGTAACTCATGGGCTAATTTTTTGCTACACTGAAAAAACTGTCTAAAATGAAAATTTCATAATACTATTCTGCAATTTCAGTGTACCAAGAAAATGTGCCCCATGAAGTGCCTTTTTATGACAGATTCGTGCTCAGCATCCCAAAATACATAAGAATGTGGGTCAACCCCAGCACAGACAATTTTTTTTGTGCGCCTGTGTTAATAAAACCTTTCTTAAGGATCGTGTGCAGACACCGCACAAGTGGACCAAATGGACAAAAAAAATAGTAAAATTCTGAAAATTTGTATATTACCATTTTTGACCCTTTTGATTACGAATAATAATGAAGAAGCTGAAAAAAATCATTTTCATTAGAGTGTGTCGCAGTTTGACCGATTTTAATAAAATTTGTTATGGCGTCTTTTTTTTCATCACGTCATTGTTACACTACCATAGAGAAGAAAAGAGGGCTAATAGTCCAGCCTGCGCAAGATTGACAGAGCGGGGCAGCGAAATGACGTAACGCGATTTGTCTGACCTTGCGCAGTACGCATCTCTGTCAGCTGTGAAATACTGTCGGTCGTAAAATAATTCGTCACCCCAATATTCATTTGTCGTATCTCCAAAAATCCTCTAGTAAAATATAAAAATGTCCGAAAATAGATATACGACAAACCAATACTGGGGTGACGAATTATTAGTAGTTCGTTTATACTGTGTTTTAATTGATTTTTTGCAGCATTTGTTTATAATTTTAAACATGACCTGTATTGTTCCTTTATGTAAGAGCAAAGGGTCAATCCCTGATGTACTCAAAGTAGGGGTACAAAATCTCAAAATTCAAACACACGTTTCTGCGTAGATATTTATTGTTTTTTTTTTTGATTTTTTACAATTTTATTTGACACATAAAAGTAAGGTTAAAAAATACAGCAAAAAAAACAATGTAGTGCGCATGTTCAAGTTTATCGCAGATGCGCAAGGCATTATCACACTATTCCTCAACGGCTTTGGACTTTTTCCTTGTCTATGTACACTACCTACAACAACTAAATTGAAAATGGCGTCCAAAATATGGAGGACCCGTTTTTGAAATTAATTTGGGCGAAATTTGACTCATTTATTTTTGGGAGCTAATTGGAATAAAACTATTCAATATGTTAAACCTACTTGTAACAGTAAACATAAAGTGGTTTGCCGTTTTGCTTATATCGACTCGAATGTTTTGACAATCCAATTTGGTCTATAGTAAATTCAACTTCAATATGCAGTGGAGGTAAACAAAAGAATCGCGCATCACGGCAGCGGGCGCGTTGGTTTATTGGTTAAGACACTCGAATGTTGCGAGAGTAGGGATGTAGAAAGTTAAACAGGTCAGTACGGGAACACTTGCGACGAAGCGTACCATGCATTGCAATGGACCGTCATATAGAAGTTCCCTTATTTTGAGTCCTAACCTGTCACTAAATCCGTTCTATTCACATGCGTTTGTTTACACCCACTGAATCTTGAAATTGAATGTACTATAAGTATAATTTATTAATAGTTCCCCATGATGACTTTCGAAAGCATAACATATACGTTAAAGTTATCGTAGGGTAAGTAAAAACTAATGACTAGTTAATTTAATCGCTAAAATATATAATTTAATTAATTTTGACAAATTAGGGATAAAATATTCAATACAATACTTCTTTCTGTTGGAGAAAGCAGACTCGTAGGTATATATTCTGTGTGAAAGGAAAAGAGTAGCCAGGGGTAACCCGTTTAAACCTTGAAACGGCCATAGATAAAGTATAGTATTCTACTCGCGTATTTTAATTATTAATCATTCGGGTGATAACGCCACTCGCCTATCGGCTCGTGTCTCAAAATTCACCCCCATTGATTAATAGCAATTATTATACGCTCATTGAATAATATACTATTAACCGACAAACTAATTATTTTTTATTGGTTAAAATTTAAATTGTAGGTACTATTTAAAAATATTGAAAAATCCCATTGCAAATTATTAATTAATATGAACTAAATGAGTGGTAAGTTTATGCTTTTGTTTAACCTCGACATATTCTACTTAATGAGTAGTAGAGTGAAGTAACGGCTTATACTTACTTCCAAACCACTTTTTTATGGGGGTTCTCCTTCAGCAAATCTCAATTATTAATTAACTGAAAAAAAGCAATAGGTTCGGGTAAGAATTGAACTCACAAAAGCTGACAAGCTAAGTGGGGTCTTATAATGGATCAGACGCCAAAACCCGTTCGACTCGTTCCCCCATCAAGTATTTTTGATATTTAAATCAATTCAGATTTTCGTGGTAAAAGCATAGTTGTAACAATTGCAACAAAATAACTAACAATCACAATTTTTATTTATTGTTGACAAAATTATCCATTTTAGATTTTTTCGGACTCCTTCCAGAAATATACGCTTGCCCAACTTGTCCAAAACGATACAAAGGAAAATATTCATTATCACGTCATTTAAAATTGGAGTGTGGAAAACTACCATCCTATAAATGTGATCTTTGTGGACATCTTTTTACACACAAACACAGATTAATCAGCCATATGACATCTTTACATCCAGAGATTATTGATTTAAGTTTAGTTAAAAATAATAAAACTTTTAAATTTAATTTCAGTATCTAGTCAAATGTAAATTGTTTTTTTTTATTTAATAGGGTTCAAATAACGAAGAGGGTTATATTGTTGTAAATTAACAAATAATTTTTGTTTAAAATATATTTTATGTTGATTTTTTTGTTATGTTTTAAAAGTTTAATAAACGTTAAATTTAACTCAGGACTTCACTTGATATTCTTTTGTTATCTTGCCCTAAACGATATATCGCGATATAAAGGAAAATATTCTTTGACACGTCATTAAAAAAAAAAAACTGGAGTATGGGAAACTTCTTTCCTATTAATGTGATATTTGTGGATATCTTTTTACCCGCAAGATAATCAGTCATAATATGGTGATAAAGAGCTCATTTTATGACCTTTTTACATCCAGAGATTATTGGTAAAACATTGTTTTAAGAAGCACATGCCTGCCTATTATTTAAAATTAAAAAAAGTATGGAGGGTGTATCCCTGTATATTGACGAGGCATATCAAAGTAATACAAAGTACTTAAAAAGAGACCTAAAGACAAAAATAACGCCCTTTTATTGCAACAATTGTTTAACAATTAAACAATTGTTTAAAAGTTTTATACTGCTAGGTACAGAAATTAATCCTAAATAAACATTATTCCAAAATTGATATAAATAACAGATTTGTACTATACAGTAGGCTAAGTATCTGAAAGAAAAGACAGAAGCCATATTCATGGTGCAGGCCATAATATTAAAGAAAAAGAAAGCCACATCCAAGTTGCAACATATGCACTAGGGTGCCCAGTCAAAATTAAAAAATGGATTTTTTTAGGGTCCCATCCTCTATAAATGTTTATTTAGGTCAAAAACCAACCCTCAATTTTTTTCAGATTTTTAAAAAAATATTTAGAGGTCGCGTTCGGCTGGTTTTTGAGAGAGAAAACATGTTAAGCCTTTTTGAAATCCGGCGATTTTAGAAGGGGAACTTATTTTTGAATAATATGGGAACGCCCCATATTTATTTTTTCGAGAAAAAGAACAGGATGTCAAAAAAAAATCATCAATCCCATAAATTGTAAAAAAATCACTTTATTTCGATTAAAGAGCATAATATGTACAAATTGCTTTGATTTATTTATTTTTATAACTGGGTGTGTCCGATTTTTTTTTTCGGATTTAAAAAAAAAAACGTCTTACATTTTTTTTGAAAAAAAAAACTTATTTAATTGTTTTATTACATAATTTAACATATTACAAGGCATTTTGAAAAAAATTTTTATTTATTTTCTACAAAACTGACATTTTATTGCAATTTAATGCATTTTTAACTTTTATTGAGATATTTAATTATTTTTTGCACACCCTGTACTTTTTTTCAAAAAAGTAAGTATAAACCCTGAATTCAGACATATTGGAGAATACCCTAGAAAAAAAATACTCTTTGGAAAAAATTCTAAGTGCAGTTTTTTCTAGCCTTTAATTAACCTCATTTGTCAATTTTTACCATTTTTACCTCATAAAAAATCCGTTTTATTTTTTTCGAGGGACATAAAAACTGAGAATATTCCTTAATTATCCAGAAACACTTTTTTGTTTCATAAACTTTCAATATCAAAGTTTTTATATCCTTAAAAAAATTAAATACCTTCACATGATTTTCTATTTAAAAAAACGCCGGGCGGGACCTCCAAATATTTTTAAAAAAATCTAAAAAAAAATCAGGGTTGTTCTGTCATCTAAAGGAACAATTGAGGGGTGGGACCCCAACAATTCCGTAGGTCCTGGGCACCCTAATATGCACATAATATTATTATGTGCATATAGATAGATAGATAGATAGATAGATAGTTGACTCCTGATTATGGTTTGCAACTTGGATGTGGCTTTCTTTTATTTTTAATTTCTACTATATATTTTTGCTTATGCGTTTTGCCCGTAGTACCTAGTGTTTGTTATGATGCGTTTTTGTTAAAAGTATTCAAATAGAATGCCATGATTCAATTGGCACTTAGTATAGTATCTCAGATAGAAAACGTACTGTTCTATTTTTAGATTCACTTGGATAGGATCCCTTATCTATAGGCTTGTTCGGGATTCGAGTTATAAACTGTTCAGAACTGGTTCTGACGTATGGACCTTATAACCGTGTGACTTTAAATAATCAATAAACAGTATTCCAGAACTGATTCTAGCGTATCCCGAACAAACCTTATAAGATAAACATTTTTTTCCACTACTAACTTTAAAAGATATTTTTATTTATCATGTTTTCAGACTGTGAAATCAATTTTCTTCACCTATAGCAATAATAATTTTATCTCTCCTATGGTCTGTTTCATCAAGCAAGATAGTAAATTAAAAATCGCACAGTGAATATTTTCAAAACAGATTCGAATATTGGATGTGCGAATATACTGCTTAGTTTATTTTATAAAACATAACTATATTCTATACACAAACATATACTATTTAAACCTGTTGTAAAAATATTCACTGTGCAATTTTTAATTTACTATCTTGCTTGATGAAACGGACCAAAGTAGGAGTAAATTTTATAAACAGTTGATATCTGCCACTTGATTTTCCTTGAACTGCAAAGACATGTCATTGCTTATAATTTTTAATGGACAAAATGCAACCATATTTTGCTATTGGATAAAAAATGAGTATGGCAAATATTATAAATAACATAAATATAATAGAATATAACATATTATTCAGTAAATAAACAACTTACCGATGTTTTCACACATTTTAAAAATATCAAAATGACACCCACTAGAACTGTCAACTTTCAGTGAATAAATTAATGTATTTTTTTTTCAGAAAGGGCGATTTTGAATGCTACTTGTTTTTGCGCGATTAATTAAGATCCAGAAAACATTTTAGTTTATTATTGTTATAAAAATGTTACATAATAAGAATAAATGCGCTAGTAGTAGAAAAATAACATATAAACCAAGGTAGAGAAGACTATTATAGCCTCGCACTCTTAAATCCCTACTCAGCTCGGGATTTAATTCGCTCGGCTATAAAAAATGTCTTATCTACCTTGGTATATAATTACTATTAATGTGTCGTTGACTTATGATCCATGCTTTAGTTTACATGTTTAATCTTTAATCTTTCAGAAGTATTTATTGCTAAAAGAATCGTACGATCGTTTCAGATGTCAAACACTTTATAAGTTGAACTACTTTAGCGCGTTCTTTGGCGGTCTTAAATTATAAAATTTAGAAATAGGGTCGATTTTACCTCATTTTTTAATTGTGTCAGTTCCGTAAAGAATGTTGTGAAAAACTTAGTTTAAAAGTTTTAAAATATAATTTTTAATATTTACAATTACAACGTCCAAAAACAAGAAATAAACTAAAATATTAAGAATATATCTGTGGATTTAATTTCTACTTAATGGAAATAACGCATGGATCGTAGGTCAGCAATAAGTTAAAAAAAATATCTTATAGGACATACGGACTTTTTGTCTGCTCTATTTTAAGATTGACTTGGATAGGTCCAAGTCAATCTAAAAATAGAACAGTACGTTTACTAGTTGAGATACTAAGATATACACTGCCGCACATTAAATTCCGGACACCTAAAAAATTGACATTTTTTAAATTCAAATATTTCGAAAACTAATTAATGGACTGATTCTTTTTTAGTTTTAAAGCTTAAACATTCTCTACTTTTGATTATTTTAAGAATGATTAAATTTTTTTTTTCGTATTAACAGCAACAAATAATTTACAACTATGTTTTTTACCCCATCTTCTAGGACTTGCATGGTACGCCACTGCAACTGTTTATTAAATTATTAAAGTCTTTCTTATTGCCGCAGTTTTAATGAATATTTTCTTTTTTATTTTTTTTTACATTTTTACTTCTGGTTTAGGAGATATCAGGATTTTCCTGAAAGTTGTCATTTTTTCAGTTAACTTAAAAAGTACATGAATTTAATTGATGCTGAGCTTAAATTTGAAGCTTAAAATTTTAATCATTCTCAAAACAAACAAAACTAAAGAATGTTTAAGCTTTAAAACTAAAAAGAATTAGTCAAATCCATTAAGTTTTCGAAATATTTGAATTTAAAAAATGTCAATTTTTTAGGTGTCCGGAATTTAATGTGCGGCAGTGTAAATCATTTTAGTATATAATATATTTATAACACAAAGAGCAAGCAAATGTAATCATGTAATATTATTTAAAAACTTTATACATATACGCATTAAAACTTGTTAAACCGTAGATGTTTTAGATGTGTGAAGTGTTATAATGGCAACTGTAGGTATTTTTCAAATGTTTGAAATTACCACTTATAATTATAGATGGTATATTTCTAATAAAATTTAAATTTCAGGAAAAAAAGACGCATTTAAAAAACCAACTGATCAGTCATTGCCGGTATACACTTGTCCAAAATGCTTAAGATCTTACCACCATAAGAAAACTTTAAACCGTCACTTGAGGCAGGAATGTGGGATAGAACCTGAGCTTCAATGTCCGCATTGTCCCTATCGGGCTCGTAGAACTTACGTTTTAAATTCTCATATTAAAGGACATGAGTATTATTTTCAAACTAAAATGAAGGAAGCTGAAACCAAAATAATGCATAATGTATTCCAAATATAATTACTTATGTAATATAAACTATTTTATATTACCTTCTAGTCAAGAAGCAACATTGGGGATGAAAGAGGAGGCTCTCTGTTTCTTTTTCAAGTTTCAAACCTAAGGAAATTAAGAATTAAACTAGTCTTTGAAAGTGTTAGTTTGCTTAGTTTAAATTTACATTTATAGGTAACGCCTATTCGTACATGTACGAATGTATACATTTGCTATTGTTATTTATGTCAGTTTTTAGGCAGGTGAAGTTGTAATCCCGCATTAGGCACTAACAAAAAAATTGTTTTTTTCTTAAAGGGGCCTTATGTGGACGTTTGTGCCACCATTACTTTCGTTTGTGCCTTGGTTCTCGAGATATAAAAATTTCCTTTCCCTAAAATTGCCTGTAATCCCGCATTCGTATTTTGAAAAGAAAAATATGTGGGTAGAATCTCTTACGTCCGTGGACGTTAGTGCCACAAAAAAAATTTCCGATTTCAAAGCTTTAAGCCCCCAGGGTGGTTTGAAAGTGGGAAAATGGGCTGTTTTCAAAAGGAGGCACCTACGAGAGAAATCGAGATAGTTTGAATCTATTCGCAGCTGTTGGTAATTTTATTTCTGGAGAGGTTATTACCATCATTAGGTCGCATCTTTGTCCAACCGTTTTGTCAAAAATTTACATTTTTCTACGCCTTGACGAATTGTGAAAAATCTTATATTGTAAAATTAATTGATTGCGGTTTCCAAGGACTTCTTATCGATTGTGTCTATTTGTGCCACCATAAAATCTTTTTTATCTGCAGGCGTTTAGTCCCCAAAAGCAACAAGATAATTTTTCCCTTGTCAAATTATTAACCTACGAAAAAATTTCCCGTTCTAATCATGACAAAAGATTTGCTCCATATAGTGACAACTCTCTAAAACGTAGTGCGTTCCAGATGTAGGCTGCGTCCTGATTACCTGTTAGTCATTCAAAATTGATTTTTTATTGTTAGCTACTAGATAATAGCTAGGCGTGGATAGACTGAATCCGTATTATTTTAAGTTGTCTGCATTCATATTATCTTAACTTAAAAGTTTCAACTTTTTTGAAATATGGATTTTGTTTAAACAACACTGCAGCAAAATTTTTTTCTAGGTTAATAATTATTGTCAAAATTATTTTGTTCCACTTTGGACTAAACGCCTGCAAATAAAAATGGTTTTATGGTTACACAAACAGACACAAACGATAAGAAATCCTTGAAAACCACAATCAATTAACTTTAATATATAAGTTTTTTCATAATTTGTCGAGGTGTAGAAAAATGTAAATTTTTGACAAAACGGTTGGTCATAGAAGCGGCCTAATGATGGCACTTCTCCAGACATAAAAAGACCAATAACTGCCAACAGGATCACTCTCGATTTCTTTCGTAGGTGCCTCTTTTTGAAAACATCCCATTTTTCCAAGTTTAAACCTCCCTGGAGGCTTAACGCTTTGAAATGGGGATTTTTTTTTGTGTCCTTAACGTCCACAGACATAAGAGATTCTACCCACGTTTTTTTTTTTAATTTTAAATGCGGGATTACAGGCAATTTTGGGGAAATTTTTATATCTCGAGAACCAAGATGGCACAGACGAAAGTATTGGTGGCACTAACGTCCACATAAGGCCCCCTTTCCGAAAAAACACAAAATTTTCGTTTGTGCCTAATGCGGGATTACAACTTCACACTGCCCAGTTTTTAAACAGTTGAAGGCACTTAAAAGTGTCTACTAGCAAAGCACAAAAGCCAAAAAGTAACCTTGTAGGGGAAAAAAACTGATTTCTGAAAAGCTTCAAATTAAATAATCTTATTTTTATTATACTTTTTCGAATATTTCTTTCTCTTGAAGACACTAATTCATTCACAAAAAAATATTACATCAGAGTTACTGCTTAGTTGGGCAGTATAGGCTGTAAATTTTACCAAGTAATGTGGATAGTATATTAACGAGTACAAATATTTATGCCAAAAAAAATATAATATTAATTTAATTAATTAAAATAAATTTAGAAATATTTTTAATTGTTGTTTATAAACAACAAATTTTTAGGTTTAGTTATTTATTTTTTATATTAAGTTATAAACGTACTTTTAAGTAAGTAAATTAGTTATACATATTAGTCATTTGAAATAGTTAGGTTTTCATACACACAGAGAAATGATTAGATAAAGTGGCTCAAAATTTAGTATGTTAGGTAAGCATGTTAGGTACTTAAATTATATGTTTTGAATGATTAAAGTTGAATCACGTAAAAAAGCTTGATTTGAATAATAACATGTATTAAGTTTTAAAGAAACTTAAATAAAAGATGGCAAGTAGATATTCATTCTGAGTATTTAAAATACAAAAATAATGAAAAAATAGTACCTACTAATTTTATTTTATTTATTGGAAAAAAGTAGAAATTATTAAATTTTTAAAATTAGTTAAATATGTTTATTTTAAGTAATTTTATACCTAAAACACATGTATTATAAATACTTCATATTCATATTCTTCTCTGTGTTAACCTACCTTGCCATAACTATTAGATTCAGCTGCTTATAAGTCCATAAAAAAACTTTTCTGATAACAGTAGTAAAATTATGGAGATCAGTCATTTTTGTAAATTTTGTAATTTTATTAGTCTATGTCTGAAACCAAAGTATTTTATTGGTGAATGGAATGGTTATCCTATTTTACTGATGTACCTTATTTAAGGTGTGTACCTTTAACTAGAAGTCGATTAAGTTACTTAACCCCTTCCCGCATACCGTCCCATTTATGGCACGAACCGATTTTTTTAATATTTGTGGTGCTTACTATTTAACAAGGGATCAATAACTTTTTGTTATTGCATTTTTAGCACAAAAAATTAAAGAATCAAAACCTTTAAAAAATTTAAAAATATATACTCCAATAGAGAATTCTATTTGCTTTAAAATGATGTATCACACGACACCCCTTACCTTTTAAAAAACTCCCCCCCCATGCCCCTGCTCTTATTTTAAGAGCTAAAACTATAAAATAAATGCTAAAAGAGAGTTTAAGTTGTCTAATTTAAGATAGTTTTCGCAGAACTTGGTTATCTCTTTTAATTTTCGAGAAAATCGCTGGGTAAATAGAGTTGCGACACCCGGTAGGTAAGGTCAATATTTGAATAACAAGCATTAAATACTTTACAGTGCGCGTCTAAAGTTCGCCTCCCTATTTTAACTTTGGAACTGTTTTTAAAATATATTAACTTAACATACCCCAAATAATTGTTTAATGTTTATTTAATATGTTTAGGGGGCAGCATGCAGACAGAGAGCAAGGGGGAACGTTTTTTTAAATGAAAATGAGGTCATTTGTACATAATTTTAAAACTTGAATTTTTTGTTTTGTTAAAAATGCGATTGGCTTATTTTTTTATTTTTGATTATATTAGTTACAATTAGTTTAAAAGTATAATTAAGGGTTTTGAATCATGAAGCCAATCATTAAACAAAAATTTTTTGATTTTTTTTAAGAAGTTTAGCCAAAAATTACCATTTTCAAAACTTTTTAACCCAAAAAAAAAATTTAAAACTAATTTAAAATAAATGGTCGAATAGAGAATTATAAGGATGTATCACACGGCCCCTCTTTCTGTTTAAAAAGTCTCCCCTTGCTCCCTGCCTCCATTGTGCCCCTAAAGAAATCAGATATACATAGAAATATATTTAGGTTATTTTATTTACGTGTTCCAAATTTAAAGTTTGTATCTTAATCCGTTCAAAAGTTAAAGGAGGGCGGACTTTTGACACGCGCTGTCTAGTGTAGGATATTCAGTAAATAGTCTTTATACCAGATATTTAGGATGATTTACAATTGGATACAAAATAAAAAAAACAAAATCCAAAGTTCCGGGAAACGCAGGTCCAAAAATGGCGCTACAACTGTCTAAACGGGATGCTAAAAATTATACAGTTTATCCATTAGTTTAGTATACACCCGAAAGTACATTTTTCTCATATGGCCCTACTGCCCTACTTAGGGATTAACTTGGGACGAATCGTTCTGCGTTTAGTTGCGACTCGTAATTCAGTTGAGTAAAAGTTATGCAGAGGTGTTCTGGGGATACGAATTTTACCTTTAAGTGTATACCAAACTGATGGATTATCTGTATTTGGTTTGTGTTTTTTTGCATGTAGTCTGAATATGGGCGATTATTTACAGCGCCCTAGAAGATTATAATACGGTTGTTTTGAATTTTTTAAATTAAAAAAAGTCCTAGAAATAACAATTATTGGACATTGTTTCATGAAAAAACAAGCCGTGAAGATGTGGAATGCTACGCGTTCCATTATAAGTACCTATATTATTCACAGTGGATGCATATTGCATTTTCCAAATACGCAAGTTAAAATCATTTAAAATTTCAAATAAGACTTTGCTGCCAGCAAAAAAGAATACTTTTCCTGTAGGCGGCCTACATTACGCCTAGGATTATGAAAACAAAAAATTATTATTTATTATATTTTTTTTTTTTCGAAAAATGAAAAATATTTGAAAAAAATTTAAAAAAAGAGTCTAGGACGTTTTTTGGCGATAATCAAAAATTCGAAACTACCGTATACGGTATAATACTATTCTATCGCCTGCGCTGTGAATAGTATAATAAGTAACTTGAAAACTATCCAATCGATTCGGATTAAAAAAAAATTAAATAAAGCTAAAGAAAAAGTATAGGAGTGATTTTTTCAGAAAAAAAATAAAATATTTATAATAAGGATCAATCTTACCGCTTTTCAAAAATGACCCCAAAAAAGAAATTAATATGGGTCGCAACTTGGCAAGAAAATATTCTTCAGTAATAACTATAACTATACACGGTGTATTTTTTAATGGGTTTAATAATTTTAGGGGATGATTCTGCATCAGAAAATATGAAAAAAAGTTCGTATAAACATATGACTAAAAATCTGTCGTAAGGGTGTAAAAAATTCGGTTTTTATTTAATAACTCAGGAACCCTTTGAGATATAGCAACAAGGTTTTGCACGTGAACTAATCTCAATAAGGCCTATCTTCATATGTTATTTTCATGTACTTATTTTAACCAGTGACGTTTGAAACGGGGGCTTATCAGTTTTTTTTTCCTAAACTTTATTCTGTGTAACTTTTTTGTAATGTTATTATTGGAACATGATTCCAGAGGTCAAAATACATAAAAAAGTTACTCTTGTCGTAATACTGTAGGAATAACCGATTTGGGAAAAGTTCCTTTGAAGGTAAAATTTCACGTTTTGAGTACGAAAAATTAAACACTAAAATCTTAAAAACCAAAACTTTCATGATGCATGGTTGCATTGCTTTTAAAGCTACTATGGCTCCTTAAAAATTGTGCATTTTTAGAGTCCATAGCTCCCTTAGGATTTATTTTTAGTAGTACCTGTATATAAGGTTTTTTTTCTTTGTTTTTAATGTTCACCTACCCTGCGTCATTGAAATTTTGTTTTTCAACATTTTAATATTTAATTTTTCGTCCTTAATACGTGAAATTTCACCTTCAAATATTTTTTTTTCGAAACGGTTAATCCTGCAGTATTACAACGAGAGTACCTTTTGTTATGTATTTGGAGCTAAGGAATCATGTTACAATAATAAAATTACAAAAAGTGTCCCTGAGGCCGGGCTGGCTTTTTCGACCCTGCCTCTACGACGCATTTTTGACATATGGAACTTAGGAACTCATTGTCATATTTTCTGATGTATAATCACCTCTTAACATTATTGACCCTAATTAAAATACACCGTATATGATAAATTAAAGACCTCGATAACTCAGTTGAAGAAGCCCCGTTTTACTTTATTTTGTTTTCTCGGCTACCACTTTTTTTATTTTATTTATTTATTTATTTATTTTTTTTTTCGTTTTAAGTATATAATTTTAACTTAAATTTAACATTTGAAATAATGGATTATACCACCAACTGGGAAGAGTTTATAATGGAATGCGTTTAAAATGACAGAGTTTCGGTACGTTATATTAAAATGCGGGCTATTACTTTCTTGTCAAACCTTCTCTGGCTTTTGGCTTTTGATCAAAATTGCATAAAAAGGCGCCTATTGTAAAAACCGATTTCGGCGGAAATATATCCTGCTTTGAAAACAGGGGAAATTTCTTTGGGTTGTAGATTTAACCCAAACCAAAAAACAGGGGCTAAAATTGTTTTTATAAACTACAAAAATAAATAAAGATATATTTTAGGACTTATGATTCTTTAAGTTTTTAATGTTCTTTATGTAGAATTACACCTTAAAATTGTTCACCTTTTATCTACATATAGATAATATTTATTGTAACTCATTTCAAATGTATCAGATTTATCTTATTGATGCAATTTTTCGGAAAAATTATAATATTGACATACCTAAAATAAAATAATTATGTAATTATATATTTAATGTGTGTTTACTATAACAATATAGTTTTTGTCTAGTCAATTTTCTATAATAATTTATAAATATCTTACATGCAAAAATAAATTAAATTTTAAATCATTTAAAACAAATTTTTTAAATTCATAACCATTTTTAGTTCTTAAAGCGTTTAGTATAATAAATACAAACAACCAAGCGTGTCACGTGATCTTATGTCCTTCCCACTCTGCCGTTCATAATCATGGAGTGGGAGAGAGCGCACGATAGTAAGTTGACTGACTAGCTTGGTAGATTAAGACGACTATAATAATTGACTTTAAATAAAATAAAATTAAATAAAAAAATACTTTTAGAAATTATGGACGCAACTCTTTTAACAGAAAACTTAGAACTTCACGAGGCGCTGGTCGATGAAGAGGGCGGTTGGACAATCCAAGTGATATATCCAGACGAAGAAACAGTGCCTCGAATAATAACTACGGAGGAAGGGGAAACTTTAACCATAGAAACTGTAGAAGAAGGCACAAACAATAATGCCACTCCAGAAAATAAAGAGACCGAGGATAAAACTGTCAAAATTAAGCCCCCTTCCAAAGATAACCTTCCCTACGCAGATTGTTATACTTCTAATGGATATATCTGCAAAAGTTGTGGAAAAATATACCGTGCGCGGAAAAATTTAGTTAGACATGTTAACACTGAATGCGGAAAAGAGCCTCAGTTTTCTTGTATTTATTGTAATTATAAAAATTATAGACGAAATGAAATTAAAAAACATGTTGCTAAAAAGCATTATTATGGATTATTGTAACTATACAAAGAAAAAACTAAATTTTGTAGTCTTTACTTTTCCAAAAAGCTTATTGTATTAACTAACAGTTATTCTTTTAAAAAACATTACACATTTGAACCTTCAAAAATCCGTGGTTACTAATCATTATATTATGTAATATGAGAATTTCGTTTGGATGTTTTTTTTGTGGATTTTTCAAAATGAATAAATTCGATAACAGTCATTCTTTTGCAACCGGTACTGAAAAAAGTAAAACGAAATAAAGATCCTATTTAGTATTAAAATAAAAACGAGTTTTTTCTGTATTTTACAGGTTTTTTTAATGGTTTTTAGTTTTTTTTGTTGGTATTTTACATGTTTTTTTTAATATGGGCGTAACTTTGGAAAACGAGCGGGTGGGATTTTGCTTCAGCATATTTATGACACCAATAAATGCAGGAATCCGAATCTGAAAACCGTTTTTTTGGCGCGATTTTTATTAATATTTCGCCTCACAGGGAGTTACCTTGATTTTCGTGTAAATTTAAAAATAAATTATTAAAACATACTTTGACAATACGTCGTGTTATAAGTTTTTTCATTAGAAATAATGATTAAAAAAAAATAATAACAGATTTTTTAATTAAAAAACACACTCGCACAATTGTGTCGCGCCTGATACATTACGCCTTACAAAAAGAAATTAATATTTTATCATATATTGAAATAAAGTTTAAGCTAACCGTGTCTATATAAAAATTTTCAACTGTATATAGGCTAATTCGTCTAAACGTGGTAGTGACTCATGCTTAAAGCAACTTCCCGCTTTAAGCTTCGTTACCCGCAACGCCTATACTTGCTCTCCCCTGTAAAACGAAAAATTAATTGAAAAAAATATGTGTTAACAAAAATTGTTTTTACCCCATTTTACCCCAACCCGATTTTTACGAAAAACAATCCCAGCCTAGAACTTTGGATAATAAACCAGTGGTCCAAATTTGAGGTCTTTAGCCCGAAGCGTTCTTGAGTTACCGTGGTCACAAATTTCCCGGACACACAGACCGATCTACCGACAGACAAAATTTTTTTTTTGAGGGAAATCATATTTTTTATATATAAAACGCCCAGAAACGTAAAAAAAAAGAAATAAAATTTTTTTTACTAACGCAAAAATTTTCCTTGGGGGAAAGTAAAAGAAATATGAGCAAGTGTCAAATCATGGGTGTTTTTTTTATCACGTCAGATAAAATCCTTAAAGTGGTTGTAGCAAAAAAACTATAATCATCTTTACAATGATACTTGACATGAGGAAACTAGTTTCTATTGCAATTTGCAAGAAAAATACTGTATATTAAAGTAGTATTAATGGTGCAGGGCGCTTGCAAAACATCTTTACACTACGATATTTCAAGAACATTTTGACATAGAGACTTGAAATTTTGACCAAAAGTTTTTTTCCACGTTGAAATGCTGATCCGATTTTTAAAAATAAAATACTGTTGAACCAGAATCCGAAACCTTTAAAATGAGGGATCACTCAACATATTATGATCCTATTTAAACTTTCAAATGGCGTCTAAAATAAAAATCGATACTTATGTCCACGTAATTAAAAAAAAAAACATTTTTTTTGTGTTATCCAATTTATTAATTTTAGAAGTTCCACTGCATTCTAAGCAGGCATATACATTTTTTAAATATAAACAAGTACCAGTATAAGCTGTTTAAGGATTATTTATTATCAAATAATTATGTTTTTTGTATTTCATGCTGCTCTCAAAATATCGATATAAATAATATGCGATTAAAGAAAATTATTATATTTTTTATTATTTTTTTATATTTTAATTAATATACAGTGTCTTTTAGTTTATTTTATTGTAATTAAAATACAGTTTCTAGGGTAAAGAAAGAAATAAATGCCAAGAAAGCTTTACTAATTTTGAAAATGTAATGTGATAAAAAATTTATATTTTATTAAATTAAAAGGATGTATTAAAGTTAAAGATATTTTACTTAGTTTCCTTATTAAATAAAAGACATTAAAAAATTATGCATTAAGCAATCCAAAGCTGCTTTGGTAATAGGCCAGGAATATTAAAAAAAATTGCACTAAATTTTAAGTAAACCTCAGTTTTGTAACTTGGTGCCATGTTGTGGGAAGTTAGTATTGATTGATTTATTACAAAGAGAAACAAGATGAGGGTTCGTACCTCAAACACTGCGCCCCCCTGCTGGCCTATTATGTTGCCCTTGAGTCTCTTGATAGAATATCGCTTCTGGGTTACCGTTTCCAGGTTGCCGACGGCTCCAATAATGTAGATCCATACAGTCCAGAACTACATGAGAGTCTGTTTTCTGTTTCTGTTTCTGTTTCTAAACACACTGATGGTATGGTATGGTATTAATAGGCAATTCTGGGTCTTAACACGGCTGTGTACAGGCAGCGCACAATGCGTGGTTTTAAACTCCAAATCTTGCCTGTCGCTCTATTCGTTGTCATGATAGCGATTTTACTATTTAATATGATATTCTGCATGTGTGTGTTCCAGATTAGTTTGTCATCTAGGGTAACTCCCAAATATTTAATATCCCGGGATAGTTGCAGTTGTTTATGAAATAGTATGGGCAAGCCTAGGCCACTTAGGTTTGTTTATCCGGTGAATTTAACAAATGCTGTTTTGCCAGGGTTACCCTGTTGCACCATTCTTCAACTAGTCTTAGTGCTCTTTGCATTAAAGCAGATATGATATTCGGATATTTCCCTAGGATAATTATGACAATTTCATATCTCTGGGCATAGATTTTTTTATTCAATATTTCCAATAGATCATCAACTACTAGGTTTCACAGAAGTGGGGAAATAACCCCGCCCTGCGGATAAGATTTTCTCGAGGGGTTTATTTATTGGAAAAAACTGTACAAGGATTGTGAGAATCAAAGGATTGTGGAAGATTGTCAAAAAGTTTGTACAAAATTTTATTGAAGATTGTTAAAGATTGTGGGAAGATTTCAGATGATTGTGGAAGATTGTAGATGATTGTAAAGGATTCTGGAGTATTGCAGATGATTGTGAAAAAAAGGAATTGGCAAGGATTGTAGAAGATTGTTGGATAGGTGTACAAAGATTGTCCAATAAATAAACCCCTCGCCTTTTCCAAATAATAGTCTGATGGTTGTTTCATTAAACATACTAGCTACTTTATTAAAATTTGTTTAATCTGGGAAAACTAAAAATGGAAGAAAAAATCAACCTAATTCTGGGTGAAGTAACAAAAATAGAAGACAATAAAAATATAAAAAAAAACACTGTATCTGCCCAATTGCTTAAAATTAATGAAAACAAAGAAAAAAATTCAACCTTAAAAAAGAAAATCTTGATCTAAAAAGTAAACAGGAAACATTTGAAAAGCCACCGGAAAAATAATTTTATTATGTTTGGATTAAAATGCTTTGGGGCCGAAAGTTTGAGCAAACAGCTAAACCCACCTATTATGGTAAAATTAACAAACAAATTTAAAAAGAAATAAATATTTATAAACTTAAGCAAACTCAAGAACATTTTTGTCCGCATTAGCGATGATAAAACTGATGAAGAGCGAAACTCCTGTACGATAAATATAAATAAGCCGCGGCAAATGGGTATGATGCGAAACTTAAATACAACTACTTAATCGTTAACGGTCAAGCGTACGCTAAAAAATGATGAAGATTCTGACCCTGTCCAATGGACAGTGTCCATGTTAACTTTCCGCCGGTGACAGGCAATAATGAGCCAAAACGTTAAACAAATAAAGTAAAAAAACGCCAGAAACAACTAAATTAACATTCTGAAATGTCGGAGGTTTTAATAATGTAAAACGTGGCTACTTAAGTTAAAAGATCACCCCTTAAACAAACTATATTTTTTATTATTAATTTACTTAAATTGAGAAGTTTTGCACTATCTGAATAATAGGTTGCGCCATTCCTATATACGTTTTTTATTTTTTTTTAATTTGAAAATCCAATAGAGGGGAGGAGGGAAAGATGCGTCTTGCAAAGAGAAAAAAAGCGTATATTTTATTTTATTTATTTTTTCAATTTTTGTGCCCTCTACAAAGCTGTACATTTTGTAACTTTTAGGAAAAATGTTAAAAAAATAAAAATAAGAAAAATTAATAAGAAAAATGTAAAAACTGTTTTATTGCAAAAACAAATAAGTTTTACAACCGAAAATAACATTTACAAACATCATAGGCCACAATTTAAGCCACTCTGCTTTTTGGTGAAAGTGAGGCATAATTTTACGTGATTTAACTCTTACGCGAATAATCCCAAAAATTTCTCCGAAAAAAATAAAAAAAATATGTGGGCAAATAGAGAATTTTATAAGCCTTAAAATTATGTATCACACGACCCCCCTTTCTGTTTAGAAAATTTTTCCCCTTGCCCTGTCTCCATCGTGCCATATATACCAAAAAAATATTTGGGTTATGTTATTTATGTGTTCCAAATTTCAAGTTGATATCTTAAGCCGTTCAAAAGTTAAAGGGGGAGGCGGACTTTTGATACACTGTATACATTACAAATGTAGAGTGGAAATGCAAATCGCATTAAATCAACTTCTAGCACATTTTTTTTTATGACGATTTTTAGATTTTGTGTATGTTACATCCATGGGTGAACTCAGAATCCAGCCAACTTCTTAAAAATGTCATCACTAAGATGTTATCGTTCCCATAAAATTTTAAAGGGACCTAACGTGACAACATTTTCACGATTTACTCCAATTCGGTAAATATGGATTTAACCCGGTTTGCATGATCACTCTACAAATGTGAAGAAATACGATATTTTCATTAACATTAAAGGCTTTGTAGAGGTCTCAAGATGACCTTAATCTGATTCTGCTTTTGCACACATATTAGGCATATTAGAAGGCATATTTTGCGTATTTGTATTACGTTTTGAAATTCTAGATTTTAATTTTTCGGCCCACCCTACTGAATAATCTCATGTTCACAACTTACTGTACTTACTTTAATTACTATTGTAACCAATACCTAGTAGTCTAATTTGCACAACACACTAATGTTATAAGGAATGTAATTTCTTTGAAAACAATAAACTTATCTATCTAGGCGCTGTTGTACAAACCTGGTTTAACTTTGAGCGAGGCTCCTTTACCATGGAAACGTTTGTTGCAACAATCGTTTCCATGACAGACAGGGTAGGTTCAGACTTGAGCCAGTTTTGTACAACCGGGCCCTAATCTATCAGTCTACTTTAAATGTTGTGCAATATTACTAATTTTTAACGATTTTAGCGACTGGCGAAAGCGACTACGAATTAATTGGACATACACCACCAGAAAACTTGTTCCCACAAAAGTCTGCTGAACGGTACCACGTATCATACACAAAATTTATGGAATGGCGTGAAAAAAATGGATTCTCATCGTTTTCCGAAGACATTATGCTTCAGTATTTTGAAGAACTATCAAAATCATACAAACCACCATCACTTTGGGCCACTTATTCAATGCTTAAATCAACAGTAAATATTCGACATAATATAGATATATCAAAGTATGCTAAATTAAGTCCTTTTCTAAAACGTAATAGTGATGGGTACACTTCTAATAAAGCAGAAACATTGCTTGATTCACAAATCAATCGTTTTCTAGAAGAAGCTCCAGATGACGAATTTTTGTTGACTAAGGTATGTCAGTTTTAAATAATAAATAAAAAATTGTAGGTTAAGGTGCCCACGAAAACTTAAAAAGAAATGTGTTCCACCCCCTGAATTTGTTTTTCGAGTCCAACACAAACCACATTTTTTCAATTTTTTTTAAATAATATTAAACTTGTCAAGAAATATTGGAAAAAAATTGAAAAAATAGTAACTTTTTCTACCCTCATACTTAATTTAAGTTAAACTTTTAGCATTTTTAACTTGTAAATAAACTGTTTCCTTTTGTAATGAAAAAATTAAAAATATTCCTTAATTTTCCCGAAAGATTCATTTTAAAATTGACTAATATCAGTGGTTTTATAAACCCAAAAAAAATAAAAACAAAAACCATTCACATGACTTGTTTAAAAAAGCGGACACGACCTGCAAAATCTAAAAATAAATCAGTGATGGTTTTTCATGTAAAGAAGTCATGGGCACCCTAGTTTAGGTATAGTTCTATACTTAAAATATTTATTTTGGTTTAAGGTTGTTCTAATAATTGCCATTAGCGGTGGCTGCCGTCGAGAAGAATTAAGGGGTCTTGACCCAAAGAATATCCAGGATACTGGTAGCGTCCTTGTCATTAAAATTGAAAATTGGAAAAACAAAACAAAAAGATCTTTTGTTGTCCATGAAGAATTCTATGCAACATGCAAAAAATATATGGATCTTCGACCAGGTGGAAGTACAAATAATCTCCCTTTCTTTCTAAATTATGTAAATAAAAAATGTACAAAACAGGCAGTTGGAATAAACAAAATTGGGAATGTCGCAAAAACTATAGCAACCTATTTAAAACTTCCTAACCCAGAAAAGTATACTAGCCACACATTCCGAAGGTCCTGCCTAGGCCACTATTCTGGCTGACACAGGCGACATAATGGCCTTGAAAAGACGGATGGAAATTCTCTGCTGTAAAAAAATACGTAAAAACAATCTAGATCCCCAGCCAGAAAAATACTTGGTAAAATATGAAACTGTTTTTCTGGTTAGTGTAACCAGAATTCTGCACATGGAAATCATACATTTAGTTACTGTCGATGCTAAAAACTACATACGTGCTCAATTTAACTTATCTAACTGAGAATAAAACCGTGTACCGCCTGTGGCGCGCTTCGACTTTTGAGGACAGTCCTCGGTGCACCCCCAGTGGTACACTTTGACCGCAAGGTTAAGAGGGAGCAAATATCTAGTCCATCATAAGTGGTGGAGCAAAAATACAAAGTAACTGCTATACACTAAGAGCTGCTGGTTCACTGTGTTTCCGCGTGAACATCATTTGATGTAAGAGCTTAAGCCGTTATAGTTCCAACAGATATAGTGTCTTTGACATAAGTCAAAAACGAATTCTTTGGAAGCTGAATAAGTTCTTGGGACAAAGTATTGCCTACCAAAACATTTAAATCTCAATGTTTCTGTTCGGTGACCCTTGACGAGAAATGAAAAGTTGTTCTTTCGTTTTCGCCTCACTTGCTAGAAGTGGGTCTGGCACATCAGAGCCTGGTAGGTCTTCGTGACAAATGTTCATCCTTACCGTGAAAAGCTAACTGAGCCACGTCTGATTTGGTCGGTACTGTCGGCTTTTGACCGACAAAGCCTTCTTCAAGGCCAAAGGTTCTGGCAAGTAGCATCTGAGCTCACGTTCTGCAGTTCCTGCCACTATTTTGAACAGTTTTCTGTCCCCATTGAAAAAAAATAGTTACAGCAGTCATTTTACTTGTACATCGATGTAGTCGGCAGATAAATACCTAAAGGAATCTAAATACCAGCCAAAGTCATTCAAGTCCGAATAAATAAAATATGACATCTAGTCTCTAAAGTATAACGTTGTAAAGCTTATTACTCTGGGAGATTGCCAATTTTTCAAAGGCATCGAATTAGAATACATCGCAGTATTTGGCTCGAGCCTTTCTTGACCTGAGGGCTGGAGTACCTCGGGGTTGTCATACCCGTACTTATTCCTAACAAGTCTATGAGGGTAATTATCTATTTAAGGTAACAAATATTTAAATGTCATATACAGAATTGTGGTTAAACTAACCAGAAAAATAGTTGTGCAGTATTTTAAAACTGGTTGAGCCAACTATGTAGATTTTTTCCGTGGTAAAAAGATTAGCTGTAGTATAAAGGCCTTTGAAGAACAAAGAAATAAAATACGTATATGATAGTTAAAGTTTAAATTATAATAATATTTCCTACAGGATGCTTCTTGAAATTTATTTAGGGTTATTTGTGATAAACACTCGTAAATGAAACAAATAAAAACTTTATTGCATTACATAATCTTGCCAACGTTTCACCTAATATTTAAGCTTCTTCAGGGCAAAACGACATAAAGATTATAAAACATTTTGGACATAACTTGGACATTATAAACTGATTTTTTGGGAAAAAAAATGTATATAAACAAAAATAAAAGAAATTAATAAATTAAAAACTTACCTAAATTATTAAATATGCATTAAAACAAACAAATTAAACAAAAACATTACATCAACAAACAAAATACACTGGACATTTTTCAACAGGAGAATTCTCACTGTAGAACAATTAATTACTGATTTTTTTTTTAAGTATGTATCTATAAATTTGGATAAAGTGAAAACTTCTTTTTTATTATTACTAACCCTCTCTAAAATTTCTATATTTTCTACATTAAAATTAAAATGGAAGCCTAAATATTAGGTGAAACTTTGGCATGATTATGTAATGCAATAAAGTTTTTATTTGCTTCATTTCCAAGTGTTTATCACAAATAACCCTAAGTTTAAATGATAACAATAGTAATAACACCATAATAAATTGTACTGTTACAATTCATTATCACAATAATTTAAGTTAACTGTAGTTTGAGGTTCATCGTTTAAATTATTTTTGTTTTTAATTATAACAGCATGTGATGTTTAGAAATTGTGTAAAATAAATTTAATAATAATAATAATATATAATTAAAATGATTTTTTTCTATGATTCTTTTGGAATTGTTCAGATAACCAAATATTTTGTTAATTTTGATGTTTTCATGATCGAAGAAAAGTAGTTACATGAGTTGTAGAGCAACCATGCACTTAGGATAAGTTACGTAGTCGCCGTGGCGCACCGCTGCGTACCTTTGGGTGTAACTTTTCATATGCAATATACCGAATCTAGAGGTGTATTTTCTGGACTATTTTTTGAAACAATTTTTTAACAATTTCAATCTTCAAAAGTAATTTGAATAAATAATTAATAATAATTAATTTGATGTTAATTTATTTTGACACAATAAATTCATGTTTGACATTTCTAATTTTTGGAATAAAAAAGATCTAAATTTGTTAAATTTTATTAATAAATTGAATAAAAATAAGCTAATAAGACATTAAAATTAGATTAATTTTGCATTTTAATTGATATTTGGTTATAGAATTACAATATCAAGCTTGTTACATTAAAGAACTAGAAAAGTGGTATATATTTGAGTTTCTGGTATATATTCGAGACGAAAATATCCCGTCGTTATGGTAATGCCTTGTTTTTTATTGGTATAAAACGATATTATGATAGTTGAAAAAAATAGTCCATGTAAATAACATTTACTAATTTTCTTATCTAATTTACTTACTATTTAACTCCAACCACACAATCATTTTTAATTAATTTCAACATTTATCTGAAATTTGGTTTAAATGATTTTTGAGATCGCTAAAACTGAATCTAATAACAAAAATGTGAAACGGGTACCTTTTCTAGGCGGATGGAAAAATGAGTTTTTTTTTGTAGCTTTACCGGATTGTTTTTCTGGCCGCACCATTATCAGAATTTTTTTAAAAGAAAAATTAACTGAAATTTATTTTACCTATGAAAACTTGAAATCTAATTAAAAATATATCAAAATTTATTAAAATGCCTATATCTCGGAAACTAATAGTCCTACGATAAAAATGATCACATATGTTTTTGTAGCATTATTTTCATTTGCACAAAAAAATTGTCCTAATATAAATGATAAGTGAGATATCGCTAAAAATTATAGTTTTTATCAATTTTGCCCCACTTGCCCTACGCTAATGTTAACTATATTTGATGTGACGCAAACAGAAAAGGTCCTGAATCATTTGGTGAAAGAATGTTTCAAATCGGATATTCCGTTCAAAAGTTATAAGGTTTACATAGAGACCGGCAGACATACAGACATTTTTTTTTCTTAGGCCAAATATGCACAATTTTTTTTTCGGTCGATTTTAATAACGAGTGTTCCCTCCGTAAAAATTCCATCTTGGTGTGGCAATTATTTTTAAATCATCACAACAGTTCGAGGTCAAGAAACTTAACAAGAAACACGAAATTTGGTATAGGTGTCCCTTGCAGTAATACCATTCTGTCAAAATGATACTTATTTTACACCTCAGAATGTTAAATTATACTTTTTAACACTGATTAAAATCGACAGACGAATTTTACGAAATTTTTATACCGGATGTCCCACCAGGTTTTAGACAGGCTAGATCTCCGTTACTAAAAAAAATAATATAGTTAGTATGTAGCTTTAAAAGATAATTTTCGACCTACATGTTATGTATAGAAACTTTTTTTCTTGAATCATTAAAATTTTGGTTTTCAAGATTATAGTGTTTAATTTTTGTTCCTCAAAACGTGAAATTTTTCCTTCAAATGAATTTTGCTCGAAAATGGTATTACAACAAGAGTACCTCTTTTTATGTATTTTTACCTGAGGAATAATAATAATAAATCCACAGAAAAGTTACACAGAAAAGAGTTTGTGACAAACAACTGATGAGTGGGGTTTCTAAGTTATTGAATAAAAACCGATTTTTTTAGTCACTTATAAAGAGTCGTACCTCGCTTACAACCCATTTTTAGACATGTTTATAGGAACTTTTTTTCTTAATTTCTGATGTAGAATCACCCCTTCAAATTTTTGACGCTATTAAAAATACACCATGTATATTAAAAACGTGCAATTTTCTAGATTACGCATCCCTTTTTTGGGTAATGCTAAAATAGAACATTAGGTACGCTACTGAATCATAAAAAAAATACTTACAAACATAATATTCTTTTGTCCTTATAAATCAGATTGTCTAAACTTTTACATAAATCACACGCTAAAGTAAAAAGTCCAAACGTGATGGTGACTCATGTTGAAAGTAAGGGCCGCGCGCGGAACAGAACGTAAGAGGGTAGACCAAGTATAGACGTTGCGGGTAAGGAAGCGTGAAGCGGGAGGGCGCATTAAGCATGAGTCACTATCACGTTTAAACGAATTAGCCTATAGTCAATTATTTTACTCGGAATAGGCGTGTGTGTGTATGTACCTACTCAATCCACCTAAAAGGCTGAAATTTGGTTTGGACCCTTAACTTTGGTATCAATTCAGTTCAATTATTAAAAGGAAAAGGCTCATTGGGAAACAGATAATTTTGGTCAATAGCCGATTCTGAAAAATCTGTAATATTTCTATAATTATTTTAATCATTTCAATTATTTAAGTAATATGAAATATTGACTTTTTTATGTACAAAAATTATATATTTTTAGCTAAAGCAGTAACTCTTTACACGTGCTGTACATGTGGAAGGGTTTTTAAACACCAGGCTTCGCTTTTTAACCATAGTAAATATACATGTGGGAAGGCTCCATTATTTTTTTGTGATATGTGTTCATTTTCTACAAAATACGGATACCATATAAAGGATCATGTTTATATGAAGCATCAAGTGATAAACCCAAATTTGGATAACTATAAAAAGTTATATTAAAAAATATAACTCAGGATAAACTTTATTTCTTGATAAAAAAAAACTTTTATCTTGGTTGTGTGAGTATAATATATGGGGGTTTCACCTTATTACTGGGTTTCAACCAAATCTGGGTAAAAATAAAACTTATTTTGCGATGTTCAAGCTTTCTTCATGTATTTACGACATCAAAAAATCTGTTAAACAATAGAATATCTATATGTGCTGGCAAAGTCTCGTCGTGAAACTGCAGAGGAAAAGCTTGCTCTCTATTCTTAAGTGGCTTATTGCATATAGATATAGGCCATATCGCAAATAATAATAATAATAATAAGAAGAAGACCAAAGTAGAAATGACACATAAAAACAAAATAATTAAACAATTATTATTTAAAACATACAAAAATGTGCCATGTTACCGTACTATCGGGGATATTTAACCGGTTTTTTAATTTTTTATTTATGTAACGTATTCAAACCGTTTATATGTAAACGTCAAATTAGTTAATAATAAATCATCCCCAATGTCCCTAACACAGCGTAGCCTACTGCTAACTTAAACGCTGGTGAGTTACATATTTATTTGTTTTTTAGATAAGCACTAAGATATTCTATTGTTTTACAGATTCCTTGATAATGCCGTAAATACATGACGAAAGCTTGAACATCGCAAAATAAGTTTTCTGTCTGCCCAAATTTGAAACCCAGTAATAAGGTGAACAATCCATATATTATATATATATATATATATATATATATATATATATATATATATATATACATATACGTATATAAAACACAGATCTGTGATCTGACATCTATGTCTTAAATTAAGATAATTCAAGATATTATTCTTTAAATTAAGATATTGTTATTATTTTACATATGCCAAGCAAAGGAACCAATGAATTATTTTTACCAGTGCTTGGATGCTTTTCTTTGGATACTTTTATTAAGTTTCTTGTCTAAAAATTTTATAATTCTATACAGCACACTGTGGTCCGGGCGATACCCAAAAATTGCATTAATTCAGCTCTTTACGCTACAGGTATAAAAATTGGTGTAGGGAGGTATTTTAGAACGCTAAAACCGAATATGGCATTCAAATTTAAAAATTCAAAAGGCGGATTCAATATGGCCTCTATAATAGTTAAATCCACAAATAAAGTTTAATTTTAAATTGGTAATGTGCTTTTTTGTGTTGCTTAAATTCAATTTGACAATAAGAATAAAAAATAATAAATCGCCTATTCAAAATGGCGTGAATTATCCTCAAATTTGAAACTTTGACCTTATTTTATTATTTTGCACATGAATATATTTCTTTTTCTAGTTTTTATTATTTTAGCGATTTTTAATTGTTATCAATTATCTACATACCAAATTTCATGTTTCTACGACCTTCAGTTCGAAAGATATTACACGTACAAGTCGGCATCTTGTTTGTTTTGTTGATTTTTGTTTGTTATTACATACCACCCTACATACCCACTTTCAAGTTTCTATGACCTCCCGTTCGAAAGATATGCGTTTGACAGGTCGGCCATCTTGTTTTTTTGTTTTGTTGATTTTAGTTTTTCATTGTTCCTCTATATACCGAATTTCAAGTTTCTACGAACTCCAGTTCGAAAAATATCACTTTGACAGGTCCGCTATCTTGTTTTTTGATTTTCGTTGTCATTTCGAGTTTCTACGACCTCCGTTCGAAAAATTTTAGATAAATGCATAGTCCACTTTTTTAATATTCAGCCGTGCATTATTTTACTTATATTTTTTTTTCTTGGCGAAACCAAAAAATCGACAAAGAGCCACCAGTTTTTTAGAAGCTAAATTTGGTGCAAAAAAAATCAAAAAAATCCTCTGGAACTTCTGGACCTTTTAAACGAAAGTATGTCTTAGGCTTCAAAATCTAAAGATCAATAAAGAAATAGGTTAAGAATTAAGTACACAAATTATTTTTTATATATATATATTATTACGATAAATTATAGCGCATATGATGATGCAAGTCTATAACAATAAGAAGGGGGGGGGGTACGAGACAACTACTGCGTAAAAAAATATACCATTTACAAAATAAAAATTTAAACGAAATTTTTAAAATAATTTTTAAGTTTGAATCATAAAGTACTCAATAAATTTATTTCATATTTATGGTAAACATTGTTTAACTATCCATAATTATAAAGACATCGTTTTTAAGTTTTGTTTAAAGTCGAATTAATGCCAAAAATGAGGACCATAGTGCAGCATAGAGAATTAAAAAAATAATATTCTTATTTTTGTGATAAACTAGAATTTACAAAATTTATGATAATTGTTATTTGTTTGTGATAACTTACTGCACATACTTGTATAAAAGATTTTTTATATTCAGTTGACTACAACGCTTTAAGTTATTATTATTTTTTTTATTATAACTGGTTATCTTAGTTATTTCCTCTTCAAGAATGGAACCCACTATTTTCAAGTCCTGGACACATTAAAGAAACCTTTTAATATAAAATATTGTTTTGATATTACGTAAGCATTACTGCACTAAGAAACGTAATAAAAAAATATTCTATATATTAATTTTTTAGAATTAATAAAATAAAAAAAAACTTTTCTAGTAAATACTTCTTTTAAAAAGAGTCTAAACCATTTTTTACAAAAAACAAACTGTCAGTTTGATCTTCCTTTACCGTATCCTAAATTGTTATAACAAATTTTCAGTTTTGCAAAGAAAGCGGAATAAAAATATCACAATAGGTGTGCCATTTCTTAAATAACATTAATAATAATAACACTGTCCGACAGAAAATTTAGGCAAGAGATCTGTTAACGTTAGTCGTTAATTTAGGACCACTATAGTCGAGTCCCCAAGGGGTTTCACTACTTTAGGTCATTAAACGATTTTTTTTAATTTATAGTTTCTAATGCACCCTAATATGCAGACCCCGAAAGAAATAGGACAAATGAAAAAATACAGGATCGCACACGTATCAATATGGGTATATAGTTGATATTGTTTTATCTTAGTGAATAATGTTTACATATATGTTTTATTACATAATATGTAATATATTTGAGAAAAATGCTAACTTTGAGAATTAAAGAAATATTTTTCATTAAATTATAATTTAACGACACTGTTTCTATTTTATGCAGATAGGTTAATATGTATATATGCTTGTATACTAATATATAAGTTTGCAGATTTTTTCTTTAAAACTATTTTTTATGCACTTTTTAAAACTTGCAAATGAAATTTTCGCGAAATCTTCAAATAATTAGCGTTTTTTTTTTATGTTCTAATTTAGATATAATTTTTTTAGTTTCTCACAATTAGTATTGTTTCTAAATATTACCAAAGAAACCCTCCAAAATCTCCTAAATTTTATATACTTTAACTTTTTATCCGAAAAAGAGGTACCGATTTTTTTCAAATTTGAGTGCTTTGAGCTACTTCTAATCATTAATCTATTTGGCTCATTTTTGAGTGGCCACTGTTTTTTACTAAGGAGCAACTTTTGACTAGAAAGCGTTTTCGATTTCGAAATTCAGGATTTTTTGACACACCCTATTACTCAAAAAAAGGTTTTTTTTTATCTGTCTAAAAAAGTGTATCTTTTACGATTTTCTTTCAAATGGGAATTGATTTCTTATGTCATCAGGTATGTTTTAGTCGCTCAGGCGAACCGTGCGCCAATATATGATAGTTTGAAATGAGACTGGCGAATTCTTGATTACCATGTTATTTGCCGGGCGGATAATTAGACGCATAGGTGCCTAATTAGGTGTTGGATTTTCCATTGGGCCTGCGACATATACTGTATACTGCACTATATACCTATACGATTTAAAAATATGAGCAAACCCAGTTCTAACTTAAACTGTGTATGTTTGTACGTAATAAAATAGCGAAGTTTGGCTTGCATCCATTTTGTTATGGATACTTTTATTACTTTTTGTGTACAGGGATTTTACTTAAATATTTCTTAAGGTTTGGATCCAAAAGGTTGCATGTATTTGATTTAAATTGTATCCATTTGTTTTATTTTCAGCTGCAAAAACACCGCAATGCCCTAAATGCTTAAGAAAATTTAAGCACGCATCTTCATTGATTAATCATGAAAAGTATCTTTGTGGAAAAGCTGCTAAGTATTTATGCAAGGTTTGTCGATTTACTACAAAATTTGGATATGACATAAATACTCACGTCAGTACGGTACATAAACTGCAGAATCCAAATGAGGGATACACAGTTGAAAAGAATTAAAACTGTTGTGCTATGCAAAATTTAATGTTAGATAAATGTATTAAAAGTTTATTAGAAAAACGTTTCCAATATATATCCAAAAATAAGAAAAAAGTTCCTATAAAGGTTGTTCCGGAAATGAGCCCTAAGGGAGCTACGACCCTCCTAACGGTACATCTGAAAAGTAGTTTTTATTTAATATCTCTGGAACCCTATGAACTACAGTAACGATGTTTTGCACATGCCTTAACATTGATAAAGGTTATCATTTTATGTAATTTTTAGTTGGTAATTTTAAACAGGGGCGTGGTTATGTCACTTTTTTATCTGTAGATTTTTTAACATTTTCTCAGTAGCTTATTAATATTTAATTAAAAAACATAAAAAAGGTACATAAAAAAGGTACTCTTTATGTAACACCGTAAAGCCAACCGATTTCAAGAAAATTGCAATTTTACATTCTGAGCATGAAAAAAAAGAACAAAAAATTACAACGATAATAATTTCAATACTGCAGGCCGATTCTACATCAAAAATTATAAAAAAAAGTTCCCATACACAAATATCTACAAATTGCTAGGGAGCTACGGTCCCTTAAAAATGTCTTATTCTTTAAGAGACCATAGTACACTTAAAACTGATTTTCGAACCTAGATTTATAGGAGCTTTTTTTTTCGTAGTTTTTAATGTAGAATCACCCAGCAGTATTGAAATTGTTATTGGTGCATTTTTTAGTACCAATTTTTTATGCTTAGAACATAAAATTGCCTGTTTAATTGCAATGTTTTCGAAAACTGTTGGCCCTTACATAAGGTTTAACTTTTTATGCATTTTTAATCAAAGATTAATATTTTATTGAGAAAATGTCAAAAAAGTTACAGATAAAAAAGTTTGGGGCAAAATGGTGACATCGCCCCCCCCCCCCCCCATTTTGCACGTCCCTGGTAAAAGTTACATAAAATAATAACCTTTGTCAATGTTAAGGCATGTGCAAAAACTTGTTACTGTTGTTTATATGGTCCCAGACATATTAAATAAAAACTGCTTCTAAGATGTACCCTTATGAGGATCGTAGCTCCCTTAGGGCTCATTTCCGGACCAACCTTCATAGGATTTTTTTTTATATTTTTGGACCTAGAATCGCCCCTTAAAATGTTTTGACTTATTTCTGAATCACCCTATATATGTATTTTTCTTTTATATATAAAATAAAAATACATACAAAGCTGACGCGCTTAGGAATTACTTGAAATAATTTAATAA
This sequence comes from Brachypterus glaber, assembly GCA_958510825.1. Lineage (NCBI taxonomy): Eukaryota > Metazoa > Arthropoda > Insecta > Coleoptera > Kateretidae > Brachypterus > Brachypterus glaber. The sequence goes on along the minus strand of OY294045.1, from coordinate 45,898,735 downwards.
TTATTCTTCTCTATAGCTAATTTTATGCCACGCTATACTGGATAATATCATATTTTCAGTTGAATTTTTGTACATACTCTTATGAAGCATACATTTTATATAAAAACACGCGTAGTTTTAATGTTAAAATGTAGGTATTTTATAAAATAAAAATATTAAAATATAAACAAGGAATCTTGTTCTATGGTAAACTTACTGGTTTACCAACAATTACTTTTCCTTAACAGATACGGAGTAGGAAATTCTTGCGTTGGTAAAAAAATACATAAATCTTCCGCGAAAAGAAAAAACTTTGGCTACATTTTGCTTGGTCCGTTCGGTAAATCTGTAACCACAATTGAAGTAGTTGTCAATTGTTACAAATTTATCTATATTAATTCTTTTCAGCTGGAAAAAATCATGAATGTTCGAAATGTGGGGCGAAATTTATACATTTTGGTTCTTTGTTTAACCATTTAAAATTCACGTGTGGAAAACAAGCATCATTTTTCTGTGATATATGTAAATTCTCTACAAAATATATGTACAGTCTTAGGGATCATCTTGTTAAAAAACATCAAATAGAAAAACCTGTTATTGATAATTACAAAAGGGAAAATATAAGAAAGTAAAAGTAGCAAAACAACATTATTTAAGCACCGCAAAAAAAATTACAAAAGGTTTGGCACCTCTGATGTATTTTCTGATTATTATTCTGGCCCAGAATTTCTGGGGTATATTTTAAGAATTCTGTACAAGAATAAAAAAAATACTTGGCTTTTTTTGAATCATTGTCCTAACACGTTTACCCAGGAGCAGGGATTTATCCATGACCTCAAACTTAAAGCAGGTTGCCTTATAGAGTTTTGGGTTAAAAATTAAAATAGCATTTTTCTTAAGATACTAGAAACTAGATTTAAAATAAAAATTTAAATAAAAAATTATATTTTCTGTAAAAAAGTTGACAAGTGATACATGGTTGTACTCCAAATTAATTTCTAAATCAAAATATATAAAAATATACGAGGGTTTCATTTACAAAAAATCAAATAAAAAAAGTGCCAGGTAGAAACAGTTAAAACGCTAAAAACCTATAGTGATATACTATACTCGGGCCACACTTTTTATGCGTCAATCACTACACTACTATATAATACACTAAATATGACATAACATTTGTTGTTGTATTTATTATAACTGAATATTGTTTCCCTGTTATTTTTATAACTGGTTGTTGTATTTTATAACATATCGTCAAAGTGCAAAAGTTCTATAAACTGTATTTTTTAGGAGAGCAAAAAACTATTTTTTTTTACTTATGATTTGATTCTATTATCATATACATTGGGTTCTGCTCTTAGTTTAGAGTATATAATTGCATGAAACACTAATTTAGGCACTAAGATGCCATTTATAGAAATTATAAAAGAAAATATTGTATTTTTGACATACGACCTTTTGTCATAGAGAAGGAAAGAGAACCATTAGTCCAACCTGCGCAAGATTATTTTGTGACAGAACGGGGCAGCGAAATGACGTAACGCAATATATCTGACCTTGCGCAGTACGCATCTCTATCAGCTGTGAAATGCTGTCGGTCGTAAAACAATTCATCACCCCAGTATTCATTTGTCTTATCTCCAAAAATCCCCCAGTAAAAATCTTAAAATTTCAAAAAATAGAGATTTGGCAAACCAACACTGGGGTGACGAATTATTAGTAGTTTGTTTATACTGTCAGTACTGTCAGATCGTCGTTTGTTTCTGTTCATTTTTCGACTTCTACTGTGTTTTAATTGTTTTTTTTGCTGCATTTGTTTATAACTTTAAGCCTAACCTGTATTGTTGCTTTATGAAGAGCAAAGGGTCAATCCCTGGTGTACTCAAAGTAGGTGTACAAAATCCCGAAACTCACACACCTCGAAAAATTCTTATAAAATAATTTAAAAAAACTATTTCGACATTTCTTCGTAGATATTTATTGCGTCAAAAACAACAATAGTAGTGCACATGTGCAAGTTTACCTCAGATGCGCTAGGCACATTTATCACAGTATCCCGCAACGGCTTTGGAGGTCTTTCCTTGTCTATGCCTTTTGTACAATTCGTGTAGAATTGTGAAAACACAAAAAAATACAGAGGGATTTACGCCTAGGTGTAGTGTCCCTGGTTAACTTTATTTCTTTCTAACATCGTGATACATCGTAACATAATTTAAAAGCAGCCCCTATGCAGATCCTTTTTATTTTTTAATAGTATAATATAGTAGTCCTGATAGCTGGTAGTATCTCTTGGTAGTTGTGCATATAATTAAGATATAACTTTTAATTTAAACAACTGTTTAAATGTAAAAAAAACGAATAAAAACATATTTGTTCCAGATTTTCCTGTAAAAATTGAAATAAAAGAAGAAATTTTACAAATATTCAGACGCGACTGGATGGGCGCACCTTTACCTTTAGAAAACCTAGAAAAGCCAAAAAAGAAGTCAAATAGAATAAGAGGACATTTTGCTTGTCCACAATGCGAGAGAACTTATATCCGAAAAGATTCGTTACAAAGGCATTTGACTTATGAATGTGGTAAAGAACCCCAATTTCAGTGTCCATTTTGCCCGCAAAAATGCAAGCGTAAGGCTCACCAAATAAGGCATATTAAAAGACAACATAAGGACAAAATTGGCATATTGGAGGAGAACAATCCCGATATGAAGTTTAACAATCCCGATATGAAGTTTAACTATCCCTATATGGAGTTTAACAATCCCGATATGAGGTTAAACATTCCTTATACGGAGTTAAAAAATCCCGATATGGAGTTAAACAATCCCAATATGGAGTTAAACAATCCCGATTTAAAATTAAGAATTCCTGATATGAAGTTAAACAATCCCGATATGAAGTTTACGAATCCCGACATGAAGTTAAACAATCCCGATTTAAAGTTAAACAATCCCGATTTAAAGTTAAGCAATCCCGATATGAAGTTAAAAAATCCCGATATGAAGTTAAAAAATCCCGATATGAAGTTAACACCGCCATTTAATTAAATATACAGCATGTGTATTTAATTACTGGGCATTGACTTTTAAACGCGATACGTCGGGTCCACGAAACGACTACATATTTATATTGCTTTTATTTGTCCCTTCTGTTTATGTTCTCCCTTTTTTTAAATGCGAAATTAATTTTAACCGTTAGCGTGTTGTTATATTAACATTTTAAATGATTTATCTTTTACTTGTGCCTTATTGTTACTTACACATCCTGTATATAATTAATTTAGTTAAGTTTTAATAGATATTTCTCTATCATTTTAGAATATTTTAAGTATGTGTACCTATATTTGTGTAAAATTTTAAACTATATATTTTTGTGATAAGTATATTTAACCATTGCCTAAGCAGGTATTACATATAGTCGTATTAATGGAGCAAAACAACTTTATAATACGATATTTGACACAGAGGCTAAACTTTGAACTAAAGATTTTCAACGTGGCAAAAAACTTTTGGTCAAAATTTCAAGTCTCTATGTGAAAGCGTTTTTGAAATATGGTAGTGTAAAGTTGTTTCGCAAGCGACCTGCACCATTAATACTACTTTAATGCAGTTTCGGCGATATTCAAGTTCGTATTAAGTTTAAATTAACCAATCGAATCTCGGGCTTTTATTTTGGGCGCATTGGATTGGTTAATTGTATCTTGCTTCAAATTTGCATGTCGCTAAAATTGCATAATGACTAGCTTTATTATTAACCAGTAAGGATACATAAATATAAAAAGTTTAAAGTGCCTTTACTAAAATTATTGAGACTGGAAATTTTAGAATAAAATTTATAACTTTTTAAAGATATTTATAACAAATTCTATGATGTGGAATTACGAACTCTAAGGAAATGGCACGATGCAAATATGACGTCAACAAGACCTGAACATTGGTGCTCCAAAATGGGGGTAGGGGGGGGGCATCCCCCAACCACGCTCTAGTTGGGAAAATCTACTGTCCAGATAGGAAATGTATGGATTTGATGATCATAGGGATGTCCCCATTTGGGCTGGGACCGCCCTACAAAGTGAAGGCGATGTACTTTTCTCATTAGGCGTAAAATTAAGTAGTTGGGATAACGGAGTGGTACAGTTGGGAAAATCGGAGATACGAGGACCTTTTTTTTATAAAAAATTTCCGCCAGGGTTAAAACTTTTTTTAGAGTTGAGAAATTTCTCAATCTTTAGTTGGTAAATGTTTGTTTTTCCCTTCACCCCCCTCCTCCCCCAAAATGCTCGGGTCACCCCTGGACCTGAACACAAAACGACGTAAACATTGTGTTAAATTTCTATTTGTGTCACGATGCGTCGTTTCCATTTCTTTAGGGTATATAAATTTTGTAATACTTTAGGGTAGTAAATTGCTACATAAATTTTAATTGACATTAATATATTTAAATTTGTTATATATATATGGCAAATATATGTACATAAAATTTATATCTTTTTAAATATAGAAATTATCGCATATCGTCGGTGATACGTGCTATATTTTGTTGTTTGCTATTTTTGCTAGTACAGTGAATTGGCCGACCAGGTAGGGTTCACTGGTTTATTCGTCCCATAACCAGTAGTCGGCGTAAACTCAGTTATGACTCATCAACGTTGGAAATAAACACAGAAACATAAGCTTACGGAATAATTTTTCTGAATTGAGGAAATTTTTTATAAAGGTGTCTGAATCGAAACATTTGACGACTAATTTGTTACACAACAATATTGACTATACATATTAACTATACATATGTATATATATATATATCGGTGTTTTTAAAGAAAAAACCGATTGATTTTTATCTTTTAAGAATACGAAAGTTTTAAATTTTTATTTATCGATAACTTTTTTCCCCCTTACTCATTTAAATGGAATCAAGATAAAAAGAAATAAAAATGTAAATATTTAAAACCTCGCGTCAACGCTAGAGTCGACGCGGAACCTATGCGAGTACTGGAAATTCACCAAGTACTGCTCATCACATATGGTAGAACTAAGTATGCTACCTACTTTAGCTACACACTATCCAAAGCTCTTAATAAACAGCAAAACTCGATTTTTTTGCATAGAAGTATCACCGACGATATAACATATTATGTTCTAATTGAAAACCTATTTTAATTTATCATATTTTATAACTGTCAGAACAATACAATTTTATTTAGTTAGGACTCCTTTTTACTATGTTTCTTTTTACTTTTCTTTATCATAACAAATAAGAACATTTTTATTCTGTTTGATATAATATGTATGACTTTTTATACTTTACTATTTTGTTTTTGGAATGTGGAGTGAATATTTTTTTTGCGTTTCGATAATTGTCACCAATTCGCTGGGTTAAAATTGTAAGGTTCTATGTTCTATAGAAACCCCATATAACATAGAGCCTTATAATTTTAACCCAGCGAATTGTCAACTAGTAAAAAAAAATAATTTTCTTCGTGTAACAAAATAAAATTTAATTTGTACTGTAATTTGTTTGCGTTATTGTAAATATAAATGATTTTGACAAGTTACTTTATTTACTGAACCCGTAGTTACAAACTTTTTCATCTTGCATTAAATATAATATATATATATACAATATTATTGTTATTAAAATCCTATTTAAACGATAAGTTTTATGGTATACACTGATAGAAATATTGTTGTAATATAGGCGTCAACCATATTTTGTAATATGTTATAACTAAATACGATACAACAACCATTTTCAGAGTTAAGAGGTAAACAACATAAAATTGTAATAAATACAACAACAAATGTTATCTTATGTAATAGTTAGTACCAACCCCTAGTAGCTTGTAGTTCGATCTGGTTACGCTTGTATCTATGAGCCAGATTTGAAGCCATCTAGATTGTAATTTGATTTTAAATAGTAGTTAGTGTGGCCACTAGATGGCGGGATACGCAAACAACGACATTATAAAGATATGTTTATTTATTTATAATTTATAGTCTTTATGGGGCATAATTATAAGTATTTTATTATTATATTATATATTTTATTGTTCGATTATTACAAAAATTACAACCAAATTAGCATAGATGCTCTTCTTCCTTAACAAAAAAAAACAAACAGCTTAGTACAGCACTATCACAAATACAAATAAAACAATCCCACAGCATTTAAAAATCTTCGAAATATTGGACCAAAGCCAAATAATTTAACATATTCATGATGTAATGGCTAAGTAAGTGCCTCCAATTCTATAGACAAAAATTTATTTTAAAATAATTACCTATGTTAGTAAACGTAGTAAACCTATTTTATAGGTATGATAAAAAAAACCTTCAAAGCTATTCTATTAAATCACTTTATATAATAAAAATTGAAATTTATTTTGAAACGAACGCCATCTTGGCAAAACCACTTATTCGTCAGATCATTCGACAATGTTCGGTCATAGATCAGAATTGGTCGTATAAACGATTCTTTTAGTTTATAGTTCATTTAAGAAAGCTGTGTATTATGTGAAATTTTGCTCAAAACTTAAATATAATGCATAAAATAGATTCGAAATTTAATAATACTTCTAACTATAATATACGCATATTAGTGGACATTTCGAAAATTTATTTAATTGGCGTAGCTTCTTGTCAGATACACGAACGGAATATGACTCCTGGCATGTAGGAAGGGAAGAGTTTCGTTTGTATTTTAAATATACAATTTTGGACGAACCTAGACATCAATTTGTAGATAATTTAGTGTAGTTTTGTATTCTGTTCTATTATAACCCGTTTGGTACTTTTTTTTAGCGAGTGAATGAATGAAATAATGTAGGCATCACCTCCTTGCATCTTATAGCAGAATGAGCCAGTTTTCAACTTGATTAACCTTTAGTGTATTTAAAAAGACTTTTAGGATAATACAGACATAGTGTAACCTCCTGCCTATAGTAAGGAATAGTTATTGGTAAAAAACCGCATTCGAAATGCTTGTTTCGTCGGAAAATAAATTATCATATTTAAATTATTCATTAAGTGCACATAAACGGTTGAGAAATCGTAACAAGTTTGTTTGTTTGTTTGTTTAACCTCTTACTATTCCACTTAATTATAATTGCTTATAAGCATCCCCTAAATCCAGGACTTGTGTGGGCTAGTAGTAGAGGAAACTACCGGCTTTAAGTGACTTTCGAACCAGTTTATAGGGAGTGTCCGTTTCACTTATCACCTTCGCCAAATTTCAATTATTAATTAACTGAAAAAGGCAAATCGGCGCCAGTGAGAATTGCTCACGCTAGCGGGTTTGTCATGTCAACGCGTTAGCCCAGTAAGCCATGCTTTCCATAGTGTCTTCTATATGTTAATTTCAAAATGTGTTTAAGTAAACTTTAAACAATTATTTTAATATGTAATAATAGTGTTAAGGTAGCTACCGAACTTGAGTTTTTATCTCGTATTTCCGATATCCGATTTCGTCTAATAACACGCGGTGAAATTTATGTCTTTATTAACTTGTAAGTAATAAATATATATATTTTATTCAAAAAGGGCATATACGGAGCGAAATTAAGTGCTAAAAGGTATGGCACAGTATCAGCTGACAGCCCGCTATAAAGCAGTGACCATCAAACAATTTTTGTTAATTATAATTAATAATTATTGTTTTGCATAATTAAAAACTCCCATAATATAAATATTTTACCGGGATATATTGCTTATAGATTATCATCCCTTAAATTTTATACCAGACCGTAAACACCCTGTATCTATAACTGTGCAAAATCTCATTATTTTGCGTGTTCAGTTTAGTTATTTTTACTAATACGTTTGTTTTTTTTCTAGATGATGAAATGCACAAAGAAGTAGTGTTTACTTTAGAGGTACCAGCTCAAAAAATGGTGGACAAAATAAAAGAGGAACTAAGTTCGCAAATAACCTTTGCAAAAAAATCCTCTCCTAAAATTATCGTAGAAAAAACAAACGAAGAAGAAGTATCTCTAACTAAACTTCCAGCACAGAAGACGATTGTTATACACAAACGAAAACTAAGAAACATGCACTCAATCGAACGTATGAAACTGTTTCTGAGTATGAAGCCAAGCGATCTTCCCAAGGAGATAAAAAAGACACCTAAATGTCAGATGGATCTCTCTGAATTGCCTAAACCCGTTGATACTTTGCGTTGCTCATTCTGTAGCATTCTTTATAACAGAGAGCAATATACAGATCATGTGTACCAATGTAAAGGAAAGAAAAATAGATCAAAATACGGCTGTACTATTTGCAGCTACACTGATTATAGCATTCAAGCACTTGAAGCTCATATCAAAAACGAACATAGAACGAAACCATTTTGAAGGGATTTTCTTTTACTATTCCAGATAAAGATTATTGAACAGATAGTTAATAAGATTACCTAATTTGAAAATTAAAATACGCGAATATCAAGGTTTTTAAAACACAATAATATGGCAGTATTTACACAACATGTTAAAATTTACTCATTTTTAAATTTTTATCATTTTAATGTTAAAAGGTCCCTTTTCACGTTGAATTTTAAATTAAAAATGTTCATGTTAAAAAAGTAATGCTTTAATCTTGGGTTTGTTTCTACCAAAAGAATTACAATTTAGTTTTTTTAGGCTTCCAAGCTTGCACCTAAATACAATTTCTTGTGTACAGTACCTTTAACATTGTAAAATAGGTACTGTAGGTACGCTTAGTTATAGATAATAGAATAAGCATACTTCGTATCTTATTAAAATATAATTATATTCGAAATCAAAAATGTAAAAATATATCTTAAGTTTTAATCACATATTAATATAAGAGTATATGAAATATATATTTGGTGTTTAATACAAAAAAATGTTAAGGCATACCTGTAAAACTGTTTGAATTATTAACTTTATGCAAATAACTAACAGTAACTACGGGAATTAAAGACCTTTGGTAATCGGTTCTATTTCGGTTCTGGGTAAAGCGACTTAACGCACTAATTTAACTAATTAAATTTTAACCAACGATTCACATGCCGGCGCGGATCCATGGCGGGGGGGGATATAGGGGCAAACCAAACCAAGCAAAACGTAAGTGTTTTTGTCGGAAAAATAGCTAAGCATTCAAATGTAAGTATTACATGGATAATGAACTAAAATTGTATCAATTTTTTTCTTTTTTTGAAACAAATTTTCTGGAAGATAGGTAAAATCTAACATAAATTGCAAATCCTGGATCCGCCCCTGATCACATGTGAGAAAATTTGTTTTGCTTTACTGGTTGAAAATAAAGTTTAATTTGGGTTAAGTTACGTTAATTAAATTGCGTATTACTTCAAAGGATAATATAAAAATTTTAAATTCCAAATTTTACTCTTATTTTAGGTTTCACCTTTATTTCTATTAGAAGTAAAACGGTAGTATTGTTGGTATTGTAAAGGCTTTGATTACCCATGTACAGTTCTCTATTCTTATAGGCAATTTTATTTTTAAGTTTTTTTTTATAGATATAACAAAAAAATAAATATCATACGTACTTTGAATTAAATGAAATTTCCTTCACAAGGTAGTGTTTGTTTTGTAGTTATCGTTAATGTTGTTTTGTTTTAGCTTTGTTGCAAGTTAGTGGTATGTCTAGTGTTTTATTTGGTAGTACGTAGAATAAGTAGGTATTTATTTACTAAAAATAATACAAATAAAAAATTTAAAAATAAAAATAATTCCAGATCACTGCCCCGACAAAGAAAACAGAAAACCACCAAAAAAGAGGGCCTTGAAAAGCATTGAAAACATGGAAATACCACAACTGGATCAACTCTACATGTGCACCAAATGCACCAAATCGTACCGTCTTAAACATTCTCTAACGCGTCACATGAAGTTTGAGTGTGGTAAGGAACCAAAATACGAGTGTTACTTGTGTCCCAAAAAATTTAAGCATAAGTACGATTTGAATGTCCATATTAAAGGAAAGCATGGAATAATGCAGTCTTTTAATTTTGATAACATAATGATACCTACTATGTTGACTGATTTTATGTAGTTTAAGAAAACGTTTGCCTTAAAGTATCAGATTATTTTAGACATATGTAAATCCTTTACTTCTGGTACCGCAGTTCTAAATTCTTTTTTATGTCGAAACTATGCCAGCAAGCACGTTTCGGAGACTTAATGCGTTTTTAAATAGATTTTTTTTATTTTGCGTGTTCTTGTAGGCCCATAAGAGGTCTTTTTTTTCTTTTGGGTTGGCAACAGACAAAAGCCTTTCGCTTGATTTTTTCCGTGCAAATGTCAACCACGTTTTAAAGTTTAATTTTCTACAAAACTTTGTGTATTAATTTAAGTTTTTTTTAGAGCAAAATAGAAAAAATTGTACTTTTTGTACTCGTGCGCTAAAAACGTATGATATGTTAAATTGATTAGTGCGTCACTACATAACTCTATCTCTCATGCCAACTGAAATTATATGGACTTTATTAATAATTATAATCTTAATTATAGTTTTTTTACCATATTTATTATTTAAATACTAAAGCCTGCTATAGGGTAGTATAAGGATTTATATGTATATGTTACCGTCAATGTAAAAAATCCGGCAATGTGCGAAATGACTAGATATTCTGCAAACTGACTAATTAGAGACCTATAGATGTTTCAGCTTCAAATTGACTATTGCAGCAGGCATTTTGTAGATTGCCGAAAATAGCGTAGTAAATTCTCAGATCACCCAAAGTTATAGTGATTTTGCATAATGTCTGAGGAATAGGTCAGTTTGCGGAATAACTAGTCATTTCGCACTTTACCGGTTTTTTTACATTGCCGGTAACATACAGAGCGGTCCAAAAGTCACCCCCACCCTCTTAACTTTTGAACCAGTTGAGATATCGACTTCAAATTTGGAACTTTTAAATAAGACAACTTAAACTATCTTTTACCATATATTTTACTTTCAGCTCTTAAAATGTGAGCAGGGGGGCATGGGGGCACATTTTTTTAAATGGAAAGGGGGGTCGTGTAATACATCATTTTAAAGCTTATAAAATTCTCCATCTAAATCCATATTTTTAAATTAAAAAAAAATAAAAATTTTGGGTTTAAAATGGGGTTGAAAATGGGTATTAATGTCAAAATTCCTCTAAAATAAAAAACAAATAATTTTTAAAAAATGCCTAATTTCATCATAAAAAAATGTTAATTTTACTTTTAAACTAATTTTAGTTGACATAAATAAAAATGTATAAGAAAAACTTTAAAAATCGAATGCACAAAAAATTGAAAAATCAAAACCTTAAAAAACATTTTTCAACAATTTTAAAATGTTAGGTTAAATAGAGAATTTTATAAGCTTTAAAATGATGTATCACACGACCCCCCTTTCCATTTATTTAAGAGTTCTAAATTTGAAGTCGATATCTCAACTCGTTCAAAAGTTAAAAGGGGGGGGGTGACTTTTGGACCGCACTGTATATTTATATATAGATACTACAAATAACTGTGAAACAAAGTGTCTTACCATATGTGCCAAAAATTTTATTCAATCTTGTTTTTTTTTGTCTTAACCTGATGACAGCAGCTTCTACATCATACATGCTGTATTTAGATATAGTCTTATTTTAATTTTTTTACCATGCTTATATAGGTATAATTATACTGTATAATTTATACATTTGTAATTTTAGTACAAACTTTTGATAGGGAAGCTTTTATTTATAAACTGCTAACGTTTGTTTTTGCGTTAATTATTTCTAAGTCTTTTTTTAATTCTAAGAAAAAATCTTGATACAAATTGATTAAATATCACTTAACAAAGCGAGGTTTTAAATAAAATTACACAATAATATTTTATCTAAAATCTAATAATGTAAATGATTTATTTATTTATTTTTATTTGGTTTCGAAAAATTAAATATTAAATTTCTTATTCATATACTTTTTAAATGAATATGTTAATTTAAAATTGATAATCTAAGTTGAACTTTCAAAAAAATTTGCATGATACCTATTAAATTTTACTTTACCAATTTATTTTATTTGTTCGCTGTTCTATGTAATATTTCGTATTTTAATTTATGGTATTCTTCTAAAACTCTTATTTTAGTATTTCATGCAAAGGGAATTTTTGAGCGATCTGTTCCTACCGCTAGAGGAGCAATTCACATTACATGTGGACGTGATAGGTGTCATCACCGGTGAACGGGACCAATCAGGCTATCGAAAGCTCAGTGGCGATCAGGTGCCGTGATGTGATAACATCACATCATATGGAATGTGAATCGCTACCCTAAACCACTGCTTATAGACATGTGAGGATACTTTAATATATCATATATTAAAGTATATATTATATTTCATTTTATGAAACATTTACGTTTATACAAAGTAAAAGATCCTTACAATTTCTTCCTTCATAGATCTAAAATCTATGTTGACAACGTTAGTCCTGTGGTAGGACAAGGTTCCTCGAAAATTCCATTAATTTTTTTATATATTTAAGTGTAAGTGTAATTTTGTTGTACATCCTTTACCTCTCTTTCTTAATGTTAATTTTAACATAACAGTTTATTACTAAACTAAACTGCGTTACATTTGTTAAGTATTTTTGAGGATAAGACTTAATCTCAATTAGGTATAATAAACCTTAGTTTTACCTAATTAAGGTATGTGATTAGACTTCATATTATATTATTTATTACAATTTCTTTAGAAAAGAAATTAAGAACAAGTTACAAATATGTTACTTTAATTTATTTTTCTCTGCCAAACTTTAATTGAAAATCAGACTGCATTTGTAAAAGGATTTAGTGTGATACTCTTGCCACTTGAATTTCGATTCTTGACTTTATGTGCAAAAACAAGAGAAAATTTAATTTAATTTTTTTTTTATTTGAAGAAAATTAGATTTAAACAAAAATATATAATTTTTCTAAAGATTTACTTTTTTGAATTAAACTCTTTTGTTTTTATATGTTAAGTAAAACTATACAAAATACATTCAAATTGACTTATTTGATCAAAAGTTGTAAAGGTAACTTGACCCTTTTTTGCGATACGACACAACTTGATACATTATCTTATTCGCAACTGTATATGTAGTACATACATTACATGTATTAATAAAGTTTGGGAAATACTTGATTTCTTGTCCCACTGTTTTTACGCCTGGACCAGACCTGTAATGAAAAATAGAGACCAGTAAACTAATTATTACTGGTCTGCAATTTAAATCATTAATTTCAGCTAGATGGCGCCACCGATTAAAATATCATGCTTAAAGCAAGATGGCTGAACTGATGTTGTCATGATAAACACGAATATATTCTAATAAATTTCGTTTAAAAAACAAATGTTTTTTACTTTTGAGACTGAGGAAGGATAATAAATGTTATAAACGGTGCCTTCTAAGCTATCAATAAATGTTTTTTGTTTATTTGGGTTACGCGTATGTGGAACTTAAGTTTTATATGATTGTGTTTTTCTTGTGAAATGCAGGAAAAATATTTGTGGTAAATATGAAAAAAAACTAAAAAACAAAGAATTATGGTATTTTCTGCATTTGAATTCAAACATCTAGGTTTCACAAAAAAAATACTTTATTTTTAAATAAAAACAGTTTCGAATAAAATAGTATACAGGTCTCCCCGAAAATGGTACTTTTCCTCGACCTATAAATGGTCTCGGAAAAGTACTATTTTCCGAGTCGACCTGTAATCTACTATTAATGATTTATTCACATCCATAAGTTACCCAGAATCGATTAAATGAAAAAAGTCGGTGCCAAGTGCATCATACCAAATCTTTCCGGATAGGCAGGTTGGTGTCAATATTTTTGCATAAATTTTTATCAATGAACCAAAAAAGAATGTCCAATAGGTTAAATTCTGTTTAAAGACTTACTCAGCCAATGATTCTCAACAGTATTATATTTGAATTATAAATAACATTGAGACCTTTTTTCTGCGATATATGAAATTATACTTTAGTATTAATTAAAATAGCTATTTTTTGAGTGATTTATTTTATTTTATATTACAAAACCTTTTATCCACGGCCGTGATTAATAGGCCTATTAATCACAAGTCTGTAAAAATAAATCGTTTAAAATTTAAAACGACCATGGATAAAGTATAGTATTCTACTCGCGTAGCTATTAATCATTCGGGTGATTCACCCTCACTGATTAATAGCAATTATTATACGCTCATTGAATAATATACTATTTTCTACGACTACTTTAATATAAAGAACATAATTCTAAAATGACTTTCAGTGAAAGAGCTACTAGATTCTGCAATGTCAGAATACTAGATTCTGCAATGTGAGAATCTAGAATGTGCGAGAATGTACTATTTGGTGACTTTTCCGAAATATTTTGCGAACTAATCATTGCATTCAGAATGTTAAATACATGTACATTGTTCAAATATGGTATGCAAATTTATAGAGCGATAAAAAGGGATCCCTTTTTATACCGGGATTCATCAAATATTTTACTTGTTTAGTGATACTACAGTAGGTCCTTACTTTATTCTATCTGCAGTGCGTGTCTAATGTCCGCCTCTCTCTTTAACTTTTGAACCGAGTTTTGAACTGATTCAGATCAATTTCTTTATTCGACCATATAATTTTTATTTTTTTTTCTATTTTTGCTAAAAAATGCGTTTTTTTTTACTTTTTGATTTACCTATATCATTTAAAATAAGTTTTTGTATCATGAAATTAATCATTAATATTTTATTATTGTTTTAAAGAAATTTTGGCGTAAATTACCATGTTCAAGACTCTTTTAAAACCCTGAAGTTAAAGGGGGAGGCGGACTTTAGACACGCACTGTATACATAAAAGCATTACAGTAAACCAATCACATATTTATAAATCTATTTTCCTGCTATGTAGTGATGGTTTCTATAAAATTAGTGACTAAAGTTACTGCTTCTTCGTTTGTGCGCACGCTAGCTGTCGGCTTCTTGAAATCAGTCTGTTATGTATACAATTGGCATAATGGTCGTCGTCTATGTCTGTTAGGAATTCTAAATAGTATATTTAATAACTAGTGTTACATTTTTCATGCGAGTGGGATGGTTTACGAACGAGCCGTCAGGCGAGTGAGGAAACCCCACGAGTGTAAGAAATACACCTTCCAATAAGTTATGTAAAAAGTTTCTTAATTTAATATTTTCTAATTTTTTTTACTTATTCAAAAAATGTTTAAGAAATGCAAAGTATACAAAGTAAAAGATAGCATACAAATTTATGTATGTTAAACCGGAAATATGAATTTCTTTTACTTTTAGTTTTCTTGGTTTCTAAATTTGAAGTTGATATCTCAACTCGTTCAAAAGTTAAAGGGGGGGGGGGCTTTTGGACCGCACTGTATATTTATATATAGATACTACAAATAACTGTGAAACAAAGTGTCTTACCATATGTGCCAAAAATTTTATTCAATCTTGTTTTTTTTTTGTCTTAACCTGATGACAGCAGCTTCTACGTCATACATGCTGTATTTAGATATAGTCTTTTTTTTATTTTTTTTACCATGCTTATATAGTTATAATTATACTGTATAATTTATACATTTGTAATTTTAGTACAAACTTTTGATAAGGAAGCTTTTATTTATAAACTGCTAACGTTTGTTTTTGCGTTAATTATTTCTAAGTCTTTTTTTAATTCTAAGAAAAAATCTTGAAACAAATTGATTAAATATCACTTAACAAAGCGAGGTTTTAAATAAAATTACACAATAATATTTTATCTAAAATTTAATAATGTAAATGATTTATTTATTTATTTTTATTTGGTTTCGAAAAATTAAATATTAAATTTCTTATTCATATACTTTTTAAATGAATATGTTAATTTAAAATTGATAATCTAAGTTGAACTTTCAAAAAAATTTGCATGATACCTATTAAATTTTACTTTACCAATTTATTTTATTTGTTCGCTGTTCTATGTAATATTTCGTATTTTAATTTATGGTATTCTTCTAAAACTTTTATTTTAGTATTTCATGCAAAGGGAATTTTTGAGCGATCTGTTCCTACCGCTAGAGGAGCAATTCACATTACATGTGGACGTGATAGGTGTCATCACCGGTGAACGGGACCAATCAGGCTATCGAAAGCTCAGTGGCGATCAGGTGCCGTGATGTGATAACATCACATCATATGGAATGTGAATCGCTACCCTAAACCACTGCTTATAGACATGTGAGGATACTTTAATATATCATATATTAAAGTATATATTATATTTCATTTTATGAAACATTTACGTTTATACAAAGTAAAAGATCCTTACAATTTCTTCCTTCATAGATCTAAAATCTATGTTGACAACGTTAGTCCTGTGGTAGGACAAGGTTCCTCGAAAATTCCATTAATTTTTTTATATATTTAAGTGTAAGTGTAATTTTGTTGTACATCCTTTACCTCTCTTTCTTAATGTTAATTTTAACATAACAGTTTATTACTAAACTAAACTGCGTTACATTTGTTAAGTATTTTTGAGGATAAGACTTAATCTCAATTAGGTATAATAAACCTTAGTTTTACCTAATTAAGGTATGTGATTAGACTTCATATTATATTATTTATTACAATTTCTTTAGAAAAGAAATTAAGAACAAGTTACAAATATGTTACTTTAATTTAATTTATTTTTCTCTGCCAAACTTTAATTGAAAATCAGACTGCATTTGTAAAAGGATTTAGTGTGATACTCTTGCCACTTGAATTTCGATTCTTGACTTTATGTGCAAAAACAAGAGAAAATTTAATTTAATTTTTTTTTATTTGAAGAAAATTAGATTTAAACAAAAATATATAATTTTTCTAAAGATTTACTTTTTTGAATTAAACTCTTTTGTTTTTATATGTTAAGTAAAACTATACAAAATACATTCAAATTGACTTATTTGATCAAAAGTTGTAAAGGTAACTTGACCCTTTTTTGCGATACGACACAACTTGATACATTATCTTATTCGCAACTGTATATGTAGTACATACATTACATGTATTAATAAAGTTTGGGAAATACTTGATTTCTTGTCCCACTGTTTTTACGCCTGGACCAGACCTGTAATGAAAAATAGAGACCAGTAAACTAATTATTACTGGTCTGCAATTTAAATCATTAATTTCAGCTAGATGGCGCCACCGATTAAAATATCATGCTTAAAGCAAGATGGCTGAACTGATGTTGTCATGATAAACACGAATATAATCTAATAAATTTCGTTTAAAAAACAAATGTTTTTTACTTTTGAGACTGAGGAAGGATAATAAATGTTATAAACGGTGCCTTCTAAGCTATCAACAAATGTTTTTTGTTTATTTGGGTTACGCGTATGTGGAACTTAAGTTTTATATGATTGTGTTTTTCTTGTGAAATGCAGGAAAAATATTTGTGGTAAATATGAAAAAAAACTAAAAAACAAAGTATTATGGTATTTTCTGCATTTGAATTCAAACATCTAGGTTTCACAAAAAAAACATACTTTATTTTTAAATAAAAACAGTTTCGAATAAAATAGTATACAGGTCTCCCCGAAAATGGTACTTTTCCTCGACCTATAAATGGTCTCGGAAAAGTACTATTTTCCGAGTCGACCTGTAATCTACTATTAATGATTTATTCACATCCATAAGTTACCCAGAATCGATTAAATGAAAAAAGTCGGTGCCAAGTGCATCATACTAAATCTTTCCGGATAGGCAGGTTGGTGTCAATATTTTTGCATAAATTTTTATCAATGAACCAAAAAAGAATGTCCATTAGGTTAAATTCTGTTTAAAGACTTACTCAGCCAATGATTCTCAACAGTATTATATTTGAATTATAAATAACATTGAGACCTTTTTTCTGCGATATATGAAATTATACTTTAGTATTAATTAAAATAGCTATTTTTTGAGTGATTTATTTTATTTTAAATTACAAAACCTTTTATCCACGGCCGTGATTAATAGGCCTATTAATCACAAGTCTGTAAAAATAAATCGTTTAAAATTTAAAACGACCATGGATAAAGTATAGTATTCTACTCGCGTAGCTATTAATCATTCACCCTCACTGATTAATAGCAATTATTATACGCTCATTGAATAATATACTATTTTCTACGACTACTTTAATATAAAGAACATAATTCCAAAATGACTTTCAGTGAAAGAGCTACTAGATTCTGCAATGTCAGAATACTAGATTCTGCAATGTGAGAATCTAGAATGTGCGAGAATGTACTATTTGGTGACTTTTCCGAAATATTTTGCGAACTAATCATTGCATTCAGAATGTTAAATACATGTACATTGTTCAAATATGGTATGCAAATTTATAGAGCGATAAAAAGGGATCCCTTTTTATACCGGGATTCATCAAATATTTTACTTGTTTAGTGTTACTACAGTAGGTCCTTACTTTATTCTATCTGCAGTGCGTGTCTAATGTCCGCCTCTCTCTTTAACTTTTGAACCGTTTTGAACTGATTCAGATCAATTTCTTTATTCGACCATATAATTTTTATTTTTTTTTCTATTTTTGCTAAAAAATGCGTTTTTTTTACTTTTTGATTTACCTATATCATTTAAAATAAGTTTTTGTATCATGAAATTAATCATTAATATTTTATTATTGTTTTAAAGAAATTTTGGCGTAAATTACCATGTTCAAGACTCTTTTAAAACCCTGAAGTTAAAGGGGGAGGCGGACTTTAGACACGCACTGTATACATAAAAGCATTACAGTAAACCAATCACATATTTATAAATCTATTTTCCTGCTATGTAGTGATGGTTTCTATAAAATTAGTGACTAAAGTTACTGCTTCTTCGTTTGTGCGCACGCTAGCTGTCGGCTTCTTGAAATCAGTCTGTTATGTATACAATTGGCATAATGGTCGTCGTCTATGTCTGTTAGGAATTCTAAATAGTATATTTAATAACTAGTGTTACATTTTTCATGCGAGTGGGATGGTTTACGAACGAGCCGTCAGGCGAGTGAGGAAACCCCACGAGTGTAAGAAATACACCTTCCAATAAGTTATGTAAAAAGTTTCTTAATTTAATATTTTCTAATTTTTTTTACTTATTCAAAAAATGTTTAAGAAATGCAAAGTATACAAAGTAAAAGATAGCATACAAATTTATGTATGTTAAACCGGAAATATGAATTTCTTTTACTTTTAGTTTTCTTGGTTTTTAAATTTAATGCAATATTATACAATATAATACCTAGCTGTTTAATGGGTTGCCTATAACTCAAGCCTCTTGTGCAAATCAAGGCCAGACTTTTTGCTAATTAAATTAGATTTGTTTAGATTCTTATGTTCCCATATAAAACAGTAAAATTGTACTGTTTTACGATTTCATAAGAAAAAGACCGTGTATTTTGTGTTTTTTTATAAAATGTAAGGTAACTAAATCATAAATTAAGTAATTTATATAAAATCTAGACATAAATAAAACATATTAGTTATATTTTGGTCAATCTAGTAAGGTTATAACTATAGTTTCTATTTTTGACGTGAAAAACAGAAATATTTGGATTGAAAAACATAAAAGATACCATACAATTCTGTGATGAAAGGTGGAAAATATAAAACGAGGTGAGCTAAATTCGTAGAATCTACACCGTAAATTAGGCAAACCTAAAACAATGAACTTCCAACTACAAACTACAAGTACCACTACAATCGATGGAGAGGGTTTCTAAATATAGGTAATTTTCTTATTCATTCATTAATGAACTATTGTACATGGCTAGCATTTAATGAAAAGTTGCCAAATCATTATTTTAATGAGCTTTCATAGTATAAGAGGTATATAAAACTTTGTAGTAAGATGACAAAGGCAACGTATTCTTTTAAACACTTCAATTTCTTCTTCTCCAATGGCCTTTTCCAATAGAGATAATTAGCGAAATCACACTTTGATTTAATTTATACAAGTTAACTTATCTTATTTCATAAGAAAAAGACCGTGTATTTTGTGTTTTTTTATAAAATGTAAGGTAACTAAATCATAAATTAAGTAATTTATATAAAATCTAGACATAAATAAAACATATTAGTTATATTTTGGTCAATCTAGTAAGGTTATAACTATAGTTTCTATTTTTGACGTGAAAAACAGAAATATTTGGATTTAAAAACATAAAAGATACCATACAATTCTGTGATGAAAGGTGGAAAATATAAAACGAGGTGAGCTAAATTCGTAGAATCTACACCGTAAATTAGGCAAACCTAAAACAATGAACTTCCAACTACAAACTACAAGTACCACTACAATCGATGGAGAGGGTTTCTAAATATAGGTAATTTTCTTATTCATTCATTAATGAACTATTGTACATGGCTAGCATTTAATGAAAAGTTGCCAAATCATTATTTTAATGAGCTTTCATATTTATTTATTTATTTATTTATTTGTTTATAGTCATTCTGGGACCTCGAAGGTGTTTTATACCATAATAGACTGGTTACATTACAAAAAATTTTAGTGCTACATAGTATAAGAGGTATATAAAACTTTGTAGTAAGATGACAAAGGCAACGTATTCTTTTAAACACTTCAATTTCTTCTTCTCCAATGGCCTTTTCCAATAGAGATAATTAGCGAAATCACACTTTGATTTAATTTATACAAGTTAACTTATAGCTTGTCAATTTTGCCCTTGGCACCTTTTCGTTAAATGCTATTCATATAATAACATAGGCTCACAAAAAAAGTTATATGTGCTTGGGTTGAGACCCACCTATTCTTATTTAATTTAGGATGCTGAACACGAATCTGTCATAAAAAAGGCACTTCATGAACTCTTTTCTTTTGCTACACTGACATTGCAGATGAGATTTTCACAATTGTATACAGCTTTTTCAGTGTAGCAAAAAAATGAGCCCATGAGTTACCTTTTTAATGACAGATTCGTGTTTAGCATCCCAAAATACATAAGAATAGGTGGCCACCAAATACTTAAAATTACACAGACAACTTTTTTTGTCGGCCTGTGTAATTTTAAGTATTTCTATTTCTCCTAACAGATAGAGAAGTTGCGAACTTTGTGACAAACGGACGGTTGGTCTATCCGGAAATATTGTGATTCGAGAATTTTGAGATAAATACCAGACATGGTATACTTACTCAAAATTTTAGTATAAGGCAACAATTTTATTGAATGAACAAATGTGAATTTATCCACCTTCACTTCAAACTCTGCAAATAAGGCATGATCCATTATTTGATTTCGAGGTCTAGTTCTCTTTATACAATTCCGAATTATTCTGTATCATTTTAAAATATTTCCATTAAAATATGGTATTTTTCAAAGAACTTTTACCCCAACAAGGAGCATGATGTAATCTACCGTATGCTTTGTTTGAAGCGTGAACCAACTACGGTGAGGGGCTGGTGGGGAGTGACTATTGTTTACACTTAGTACGCGTAAAGAGAGAGAAAGAATGTGTAAACTCACAGTCTAATGTCGTAAAATGACTGACAGGGGTACAGTGTTGCCGATTGAAAACATATACTTTGGATATTTTATTGTAAATTTTAAGAAACATTTGTTCTGTATGAGTTTTATATGAACTAGTAGTTTAATTTTAATAGATTTAAATATACTATATTATTAAACATAATTATAGTATACACAATAAAGTTTTTTACATTTTTAATTTAAGTATAATGATTTGAATTCATGATAAGGTGGAAACTACGCAACATCGCTACTAGGTAGCCTGAAAGCCGACTAGCGACATCTACATTTTACACCACACAGCTTATCGCGTTTCTGTTAGTAAATAAACAAACAAAAAGATGACACCTTCATAAACATTGGTCTGAAATTACTTCTTGAGGTAAAAGTTCTTTGGTATTTTTATAATTTTTTTAATAACATTTATTTAATATATTTCTAAAATTAGAATGGATTCTTTCTATTTTTTATATTTCCCCAAGGGCTGACTCTTACTCTATTTTAGGATACTATGATTTTGGCAAACAGTTTCAATGTCCTAACTGCCCGAAAATATACAAATATAAAAGAAATTTGGGTACACATATTAAAGACGAATGTGGAAAAATAAAAAAATACAAATGCCCCTACTGCGAGCATAGGTCATTTAAAAAATACAACATAAATATTCATGTAAAACATAAACACTTAGAATTTTTAGAATAATTAAAATGATACATTATTTTAAAATTTTGATAGATTGATTAAATAATACTTTACATATGATATGACCAGTTTTAATTTTGTCTTTGAGATATATTGAAAAGAGTTATAAAATTACACTTAACCACAAAAATAGTTATTTTCTTAACTAGTGTATTAAGTAGCATTTTATCCACGCCTGACGGCCTCGTGGGCTGATATTATTAAGTGGATAAAATCACTTAATACACGAGTTGAGAATTTAATTTTATTTTTATTTTTAAATAAAAATCTATAATTTTGCGAAAAATTATGTCAAAAATATTAAGATTAAGTTTTCTTAATACTAAAATAATAGGTAGCCATGGCCTAAGTATGCCTATTAAAAATAAACAATTGCTAGTTTTACATTTCTTACAAACGTCAAAATGGACAGAATTTTTAATAAAAACAGTATTTTATTCAAAAACTAAAGAATAATTTGGGGGTTTCTTTAATTTTTATGGTTTAGTTAACGTGCTGCTTTTTATAGCTTAGTTATAATACTTAATTAATAGGGTATGTAACTAATTTTGGGTGAGATCAAAAGCTGTACGTAAAAGAGTGGGTGAAAAATTTTTTAGTCACTAGTGGAAAAAACTCACTTTTGACATTTAAAATGGTGCTCAAAACAAGTGTTTCTGTGAAGGTGTTGGATAAAGGTTATTTTTTTAATAGGAGCATATTATCCTTAATAAACTTCGTCTTGCTAAAAATAATATCCAAATATCCATTGTCTCACACTACGTCTATTTTTTTTGCTTCTTGGCGTAAAAAGGCTCAAATTGTAATGTTTCGTAATTTTCTTAACCCTTCGAGACCCAATTTTAATTTTTTTGAGTTATAACTGGTCATTTGCGATCACAAAGCGTTTTTTTTTTGTTGTATAAAACAAATATTTTACATAGAACAAAAAAGTGGAACATACATGTATATGACCCAGTAGGCATCTTAGTCGGATTATACTGGGTATAGTATAACATAATTGTTATTTTGAAATGAAATTTTTATTAGGACAAAAAATACAAAAGTAGCTTTGCCATTGTTAATTAAATTAGGTAGAAACACGCTTCAAGTAACTAAAAAAACCTTTAAATAATTTTACAACGTAAAATAGGACATACTGTGCATAAGAAATGACTTAAAACAGAATGGGACATATATGTCCCACTGTGTCTCAAAGGGTTAAGGTTCTTGTGGCCCCTGAGCGTTAGACACTCTAATGTGGTACATATGCTTCATTTGAAGCAGCTGCTCAAGTTCTTTATTTTTTTGCGAATTTTTGGTTTTTTACATTTTTTTTTGTTTTTTTCGAAATCTGGCGCTTATGTTCTTATACAGGGCGGGCATTATTTCTAAAGCTACCAATTTGAAATTGATACTATGGATTATAGACCCAATAAGCTTTTAATCGGACCAAACAAAACTTTTTAACCAGCTTTTGTTATATGATATATTGTATGATATAACATGTAACAGGGTTATTGTTTTAAATGGTACATCCCCGTAACTTTTGAACGAAATAAGATATAAACTTTAAATTTGAAATATGCGGAAATATGTACATAAATCACACAATAAAAATTATCATATACCATATTTTTCAATTTTTTATTCGGTGAGGTGGTGCCAGTTGGGCCATGGGAAACAATATTTAAAATGGAACCCTAGGTCTTCTAATACGTAATTTTAAGAGCTTAAAATTCTCTATTTAACTGTGTAACTATTAATTTTTTAATATTTTTTTTCTTCAAAATTATTCAAATTTTTAATATACATAAATATTAAAAATTTTACATGAAAATGATAAATAGTCTTAACATGATAATACACCATGTATTAACTATTTGGACCTTTTTGCGCAAAATTTCTAAAGTTATTTTTTCCAAACTATTTTTAGTTTCATCAATTTTGAAGAAAAAATTAATAATTAAATGGTTAAATAGAGAATTTCAAGCTCTTTAAAATGACGTATCACAAGACCCAGGGTGCCATTTAAAATATTGTCCACCACTGCCCCCCTGGCGCCGCCTTACCGAATAAAATGACAAATGATCGTTTTCGTTGTGTGACATAATAATACATTGTATTTATCCAACACTGACAGCTGAACTGCTCTAGTTTTTTTTTTGTCAAATTACCCACTTGTTAGCCTTTTTACCCCTTGTAACGAAAAAAAATCGACGTGATGGGGGAAAATTGACATAATTTTCGGTTTGGACTTTTGTTAGGAATTATATTTCTAGTCCGAATAATAATTTTAAATTGTTTTTTTTTTCTGTGGTTTAGTGTTATTAATATTTTTATTTTAATACATTTTAGATATTCCAATACATTGCCCCACTTGTAATAAACAATATAAAAACTTTAAATCTATGACAGCACATCAATATCAGGATTGTGGAAAGGAGAAAAAACATCCATGTTTTTATTGTCATTTAGTGTTTAAAAGGAAACACAATATGAAGGTTCATGTGGCTAGGAGACATGAAGAACAAATTAAACTTAGTATAAGATAAGGTATCATAGAGCTGCATTACTTTGGCCAGTCGGTTTTCATGGTGAAATGGAAATATAATATGTGTTTCTGTCTAATACACATTTTTTCCCAGCAAAATATAGATGAACAAAATTGACGAAAAAACGGACGATGGATCGTTGTAGGGGAATGTCTGGACATTACAGTGAAATCCCAGTTCTATTTTGCTTCATTTCTTCAGAAGGACCCAAAATTAAACCAATCGCGTATCTTCCCGTTGATTCCAATACCGTTCTTAAATTAGATTTTGAATCAATTTATAAAATTGAGTTCATGTTTGGATTACGGAGAAAATCACATTTTTATAAGTGCCTATTCACAAGCTCGCATAAGAACATAAAACATAACAATGCGATGCCGTGATTGGCTTGATGGGCCGCCTTGTATCTTGTAAGCCAATCATAGCTTCGCATTCTTATGTTTTATGTTCTTATGCAAGCTTCTGGGTATACCTTAAGTTGTAAATACGTTTTAGGCTATCTGGTGGATTCCATGGAATTTAACTTTGTTGAGAAATGTCGCTGGCCGGTTGTTTTTCAAATTACAGTCACTGTCTAGCGGTAGATTATATAATCTTTAGAGGGCTTCGAGTTCATGATTCATTCTTGCACTTTTTTTGTATTAATTTAATCTTTTCATAAAGCTGTAAAATCAACCCTAGTAAAAATTTTAGTTACTCCACTTAGTGGCGCTAGGTAGAGCGACTCTAACGAAAATTTACAAAGAATCAAAATTTGACGTATATTAACAGATCTCGGGGAAAAGAGAACTGTTCTTTCGTTCTAGAGCGTAGCATAAACTCAATACTGATTAGAAGCAACCGTAAAGCGCCTGTCGATGATAACAGCTTAAAAAGATGACAATTGCCCAGGCTCTGCTAACTAAAAGTACTTCAACAAAAAGAAATTTTTAACTTTTAAGCATTAGCTCGCAAAGGTCCCAGCGACAGGTGTCCGGGTACCGGAAGTGCTGACCCTACAGTAACTTTCCATCACTAAAATGTAACCTAATCTGGAAATATTAGCCTTTAGAAAACTCTTGCATCTATCTACCGTCCTTTTTATTCGTCAATTTTGTACATATAGCTATTTCTGGGGAACACCGTAAACAGTAAGCCAAAAATAAAAATATAGCATTAGGAGCTTTAGAAAATTAAGTCTTAATTTATAAAAATATGTTTACTTTTTATTTTCATAATAAGAAAAAATAATTATCGTCCATCATTTTTTTTTTTAATTTTCAACATTTTGAACTCAAAAATCTAATCTAAGCTTTAAATTTGCTTCTAAAAACAAATATATCGTTGGATGGATATTTTTAATACATTTACAATTAAGTATCGAACAATCGAATAATAGATTTTAATAGCCATTTTGCTGGGAATTTTATGGAAGTCATGACTCATGAATCTTTGAAGCGTGGTATACTTTATCTTAAATTTTTACTCTGAGGGAGAATCTTTTCCAGAATATTGGTCATCTTGCTAGTCAAAGTTTTACAGTTTTACGGTACGAAATTTGAAAAAAATATTATTATGTTGGAAAATACTAAACCTAGGCCTTTTCTTTACTCAAAATAGTTTGAAAAATCTAATTTATTAGTTTTATTGGTTTTATTTAATGTAAAAACCAAAAATATCGCTTCCATGATCTATAAAAAATTGTCTTATTTTAAATTATTTTTCTCATTAGAGTGAATACCTTAATTAATTAATAAATCCAACCACCCTCGAATATCAGCAAATTTCGTGAAAATACCTTTTTAGTTTTAGCCATCAGAGAAAAAGTTAAAAAATAATAAAGTGCCTAATATCAGGATTAAAACCAAATATTTAAATTTTAGGATTTTTCTTATTACAGTTTATTCAATTCTGATAAACTTCTAACATTGTTTTTTAAGAAAATTTTAAAACTATGTCCGACTGCATAAAATAAAATTTATAATTACTAATAAAATAAATTGAAATTTCTATTAACATAAGTTATAATGCTTATATTTTTTACTTTTACGTTAAAATTGGACAAATGTTGACAGTATTAATTATCCCCGTCCAATAATGAAATTTAAAGATTCATTTAGAGATCGAACAGGTAAGTCATAAATAAAAAAAAATAGATAAAAAAATAACATCTGGTTAGGCTGAAAGAAGATTTTAGGACCTTCCATCATTCATCGCAGAAACATCAACAAAGGTAGGTGAGATTTTAAATATTATTTATTTATTAGTTTACAATCGTTCAAAAATAAGCGTAGCTCACAGATACAATTAAGAACAAAATCCTAAATGATCCCTTTTTTTAGAAACGGATGATTAAAGAGGCCCAAGAGGTCTTACTTTTAGTTTTTTGGAATTTCTCTTTAACGTCTGGTTCAGCGGAAAAAAATATTATACTTATTTATTATTGAATGATAGATAAAAAGTTCTTTTTGGAATTCCTTATAAGCGGTGGTCTTCAGCGAAAAAAACGGTGATAATATAAATGATAGATAAAACAATTATCTATCATATTTTAAATTTTTTTCTGGAGACCATTGTTTAAAAAAAAAATCAAGGAAACTATATATTCCTAAAAAAGGGATCAGTAAGAATTTCGCTCCTAACTTTTTAATCTCCAGACCTTCCTTTTTCGATCTGTGAAAGCAGTCTTTTGCGCCAGTAACCTCAATCTTTTTTGCTAGTGTATACCTATGTATAAGATTCTGGTTCCAGTCGAACCAGAGCTTTTCTATGTCCCCACATGTAGACGCGCGTTTTCCAACTACACTACCGTTTAGAAATAATTATAATTAGTCATTTTATCATTGCCTTTTAGTTATTGAATAGAGGCATGCATACATGCCTGCGTTTATCCCTTAACTCTTTACTCATTTATATATAGGAACATAAAAATATAGCATAGCATTAAATTTTGGAAATATATCAGTAATTTTGTTGTCCCTAAATAATTTACAAAAAAAAATTAGTGACAATGGACAAACAGAAAATCAGTAAATATTGAACCCAGACTGAGACTAGACTATTTAATTTAATTAAAAATATACTGTCTTTGGAGTAAAATTTAGCCTAAGATTTTATTTAGTACGTAATACTAAATACTTAATTTTGCAATAACTGCCAAACAAGGCAAGCTCCTTTGGCTAAATCGGGCCCCCTCCGGAAGCTAAGTGTTATTACTGCTGTACTAAAAAATATTCTTAATTTGAAAAAACGGGTTTTCGTACCCCGTAGCTTATTTTGATTAGGTGTTAAGATAAAATTTATTGCAGAAGGAGTAAGGTGCCACCAATGCAATAAACTTTACAAAAATAAAAACTCTTTAGGAGTACATTTATCTAGAGACTGTGGAAAGGGAAAGAAATTTAATTGTAATTTATGTGAGGAAGGATTTAGAAGACATGAACAATTACGAAGTCATTTGTTTCGAAAACATAAATTAGGTTACAATTTTTAAAAAGAGTTGCCTGTAAAAATATGTAATACTTTGTAAAAATATGTAATACTTTGTATATATACTGTATACAGTATACTTTTCACAATGTATAAATATAAGTTTTTTTTTCTAAAATATAATGAAACATGTTTGGATTTATTAATATTGTGTCAATTTTGACCTATTGGTTCTAATGTAAAGATTTATTAATTTAAAGAGATTACAATGTTACAACTACATTTCTCGTTTGTATAATTTTTTTTTTATTTGAGGCCCTAATCCAAAAACAGCTAAAAAAAGTGTTTTACTAAAAATGAAAGCTTAAATATTTATACTGAAACTATTAAACTAGAGTATTTTCTAAAAAAGGAACGAAAGCTTGTGGAGTAATTATTTCCTTTAAAATAAAAAACTGTTAAAACAAAATTAAGTTATACCCCCCTGAGTGGGAAATAGACTCCCCCCATAGGGTTGATTATTCTTACAAAGGTAATATGATTGGGCAGAAGCAAACACGTGACCAATGAAAACGTTTAAAATAATCGGTTTGAAGGTTGATTTATGCAAAAATTAACGAATCTAACTGGAAATATATTTAATTTTATATCTAAACTGCGCATGCTTGGTTATAATTTAAATTGCCTGTACCGAATCAATAATTATATTTTTAGTTAGCTTCGTTAACTTTTGCATAAATTAAACTTAAAAACCGAGTATTGGTGCACCCTAAAAAATTTAGTATAAAATTTTACACACACTTTACACATAAACTGGTAACTACTTATTTATCGTACTCACAAGAGTGTAAAACAATAAGAAATAATATTTATTTATATATTATATGGTTCATACCGAGATTGATAATAGAAAATAATAACGAGCCAATTATTTAAATTATTATTTAGTTGAAATTTATAGTGACGTTAGAAATCTGCAAAATTTCTGTAGAAGATCATTTAAAATCGTGAATTTTACGAGGTAATATGTTATTTATTTATGCTTGTGAATAAGATTCTGTTCTAGCCACATAAGAAAATTAAACATTTCCAACTATCTAGATGCTAATTTGGCGTAGGCTACCCCTCGGCCAAATATCATCTCTCGAAAATGTTTCATTTTCTTATTAGGTTAGAAATAAACTATTTCGCAGCGGATGGTTAAAAAAGTGGTAAACTTCCATACATCCAAATCTTTTTAACGAGTTTAGTGTGCAAACGTTGCACCCAAGAAATAATTTTTACGATTATTTTATAGTAAACTATGGGTGTGAATTACGAGTGCAAATATGATTCACACGAATGTAAAAATTATTACTTGGTTTTTTTAATACTCGTAAAATGTTTTTTACCACCATGCCATTTTTTTTACTGCTTAGCATGGAATTTCCGGAAACCAAGTAACCTTAATTATTTTAATTGAGTGTTAAAATGAAATTTAATTTATTGTAGAAGGAATAAGGTGCCACCAGTGCAATAGACTTTACAAAAATAAAAAATCCTTAGGAGTGCATTTATCTAGAGATTGTGGAAAGGGAAAAGAATTTAATTGTGATATCTGTAATGAAGGATATAGAAGACAGGAACAGTTACGATATCATTTGTTTCGAAAACATAAATTAAGTTACAATTTTTAAAAAGAATAACCCATAAAAAATATGTAATAATTTGATTTTATATGGTCTACAGTACACCCCGGTCTGGAAACGATTTTTAGCTCAACTTTCATATAACCCAAGTTTTTTTCATATTTTAATTATTTAGAGCTTTGCCATCTTTTTAAGTCCAAATTTAAAAAACTCTATGTGTTTTTGAGAAAAACGATTTTCATTTGTTTTAACAAAAAAAAATGACATATTTAATTATTTTTTGGATATTCATATTTTACGTCAAAAAGTGAAGCAAAAAGTTTCTATGAATGTTTGTGTTAAATGGCTTCTTAGGGGAGCTAGAAGACGTTTAAGGGACATTTTTAGAATATTATTCCTGAGTTTAACTTATTGACTTTAAATTTTTACTGTAGTATGCAACCAATAAACATTATCATTTTATGACATAAAAAAAATAAATATTTAACCAGGGGCGGACTTACAGTTTTACAGATAAATTATGAGGCACCCATTATCTATGCCCCTGGTCAAAAACTTAACTTTAATAAAAAGTTAAATGCTTACATTTTTTGGTTCTATAGTTCAGTAAAAAAATCATGTTAATAAGTTAAACGGTTACTGAGATATGAAGTAATAAATATTCTAAAAATGCCCTTTAAAAGTACGCTAGCTCCCTTAAAAAGCAATTTAGCTCAAACGTCTATAAAAACTTTTTTCTCACTTTTTGACGTAAAATCTGAATATCTAAAACTATTTTGAAATATAACATATTTTTTTTGTTAAAACAAATGAAAATCGTTTTTCTCAAAAACGCATGGATAGATTTTTTTTAAATTTGGTCTTGAAAAGATGCCAAAGCTCTAAATAATTAAATTATGAAAAAAAACTTGGGTTATATGAAACTTGAGCTAAAAATCGTTGCCAGACCGGGATGAGTAGTCTTTGCATGCAGTGTATAGTATATAATAGTGTTCTTCTAAAATATAGTTACACATTTATGTCATTTAGAGTGGATTTTTAAAATGAACGTTAACCCTGTAAATATTTTTTGAAAAAAATTAATTAGTTTAAAAGGCTTACTCTACTGCTTAGCTTGGGAACCAATTATTTCAATTTGTTTACTTTTATGTTAAATTGAAATTTTATTTATTGTAGAAGGAGTAAGATGCCGCCAATGCAATAAACTTTACAAAAATAAAAACTCTTTAGGAGCACACTTATCCAGAGATTGTGGACGGGGAAAAGAATTTAATTGTGATCTCTGTAATGACGTATTTAGAAGACATGAACAATTACGAAGGCATTTGATGCGGAAACATAATATATTTAACCCCTTAACGCACTCACCAGAGTTAACTCGTTTACAGTAGGTTGGCTCTTTTCCGCTTACCCGAGAACTCGGGCGACTTATATTTTGCCGAATTGGTGAAAAATTAACCACTTTTCCGAAAAAAGGTGGTGCAGTTCTACGAGAGTTTTTTCAAGATTTTTACATAAGTTTTATTTTATTATTAATTTTATGACAATAAAAATAATGGACAATGGAAGAAGCTGTCTAATGTATTACAATACATTTTATATAGGAACCCGTTTTATAGAAATAAAAATCTTGGTCGAGATTTTTGGTCTTGATAAAGCATTTTTTGAATCGCATGATTTTACTAATGTATTATCTCAGAAAGAAGAAACTACCAAATTTTATTTTTACATATTTTTTTTAAATATTAATAAATGAAAAAAATAGTATAAATGAGGAGCAACTTTTCAAATCGAATTTTGTAAAAAAAATAATTTTTTGAGTATTACCGAAAAAGTTATCTCATTTTAATCAAGATTTATCAGAAAGACTGGAAAAATCTAAAAAATGTTTGGAATTAATGCGTTTTGTTTCGTTACATTGTATAAAATTCGTTTTGTTTCGGTTAAAATTGGACATAATGCTGAATTGCAGGTTATAAGAAAGAAAATTAACACCTCCATATCAGCTGTTTTGTTCGAAATTGTCGCCCCCTAGCGGCAAAATAACATAATGCTTTTTGATCCAACTACATTTGTGGACGAGCATTTTGATGTGAAACTACTTTGCGCCTAAATTACACAAGGACATAATGCTGTTTGAAACGTTTCGTTTATACAGGACTGTAGAGCACAAAAAAACATTTTTAAATCCGCTTCAAACTCAATTATGTCCAAATTGGACAAAATGCGTTTTGAAAAGTTGCTCCTCAAATGTAAAAGTGCTGAAAAAAAATTTGCGGAGCTCTACTCCGCAGTATTTTGTTCTTTGCTATAATATAATTTTTATATTCTTATTTAAATTGTATCAATTTTTACTTGTCGATACTATAGTACTAGTACTAGTGTAAGTGAAATAATATGGGCTACTTCTAATTTGAAGAAATTACAGCACTAAAAATAATTTTTGTGGTTAGATTCATTGAACTTTATCCTTTTATAAGGGGCGTTAATACCAAATCCTTATCAGCACTAATATTACCAGGGCCGGCTTTACTTGAGTTGCCGCCTTGATTGATTCATTGATTACGAAGAGAAACAAAAATCGTACCTCAAACACTGCAGCCACCTGCGGGCATATTGTGTTGTTGTTGAGTCTCTTGCTAGTTAAACAGCTTGCCAGTTTAGGCAATAAAGCTTTTAATTTTTTTGCAGTATACGATTGCCTATTCGGTATTGCCTGATTGAATCTTTAGGCATGAGTTCTAATATATGCTAATTAGCAAATGCGTTTTGTCATGAAGTGAATAAAATTACCTACATATAAAGAATAAATTAATAGTAAAAAATATTTGTAGGATGCAATTTTTTTTTCAAATAGGGGCGCTGAACCAGAAGCTTCAGGGCGCCGAAATGCAAAGGCCGGCCCTTTGTATTATTCAATGCATGGTAATCCTTACATCTATATTTATTTATGATTGACTGACAGAAATTTTGATACCTAAAAAAACAGTCTCACATCTAAAAAGATGTGGGTAAAAAAAGGGATTTTTTAATTTTAGGGAGGTTTGGGGTAAATTTTATATAAAATTGTATTGTCATCAGATATAAGCATGTGTACTGGATTTCAGCTCTCTACGTTTATTTTAAGTGGGTAAAACTGAGAGGGGGTAAACTTAACATTAACACATATGAGGGATGATGGGGAGACAAGGAGGGTTGTAAAATTTATTTTAAAATGTAGCCTAATTTTAGTTTTAAAGTATGTCATAGGGAACGTTCAAGTATTACGTAACGAAAATCATTTTGGACCTAAGTATATTCTAAGTGGGTAAAACAGAGAGGGGAGTTAACAGCCTTATACGCGTATGGGGGGTGATGAGGAGACGAGGAGGGATGTAAAATTTATTGTAAAATTTTATTATCACTAAGCGAGTATGTAACCTAATTAGAGTTTAAAATTATCTTGTGTGGGTAAAAAATGGATTTTTTAAATTTTAGGGGTGGGGGGTTGTGGGATAAGTTTTACATAAAATTGTATTGTCAGCCGTATTAAGCATGTGTTAGCATGTTTTGGCTAAGTATCTTCTAAGTGGTCGAAAAAGTCTTTGGCAGATTTGCCCTAAACAAACATACTAACAAACATTGCAAGTTAAATTAAAGCTTGTAATAAAAAGTGAGCATACGCACTTAATATATTTAAGTTAGCTATGTTCCAAACTGGAGCCGATATGCAAATGCAAATGAACAAAACCCAAAAACACAAACCCAAATTAGATTTTAGACCTAGGCTTAGGTTCAAAATTCAATTCATAAAACCATAATATGGTGGATTGCGTTATGCGCTAGTATATTTCATAGCATCGGGGGAGATTACTCAAAACTATAAGGAATTTCCGTTCCATCGAAATTATTTTCTTTTTACTTTGAGATAATCTCATATTTGGATTTATGTCCAGGTTAATTAATTAATATAATACTACTAATTATATTTATTATTAATAGTTATTTATGGTACTAGTGGGTAAAGTAAGATATTGCCCATGAGAAAATTAACCTGCAAGGCGTCAGCCAAGCAGGTTAATTTTCAAGAGGGCAATATCGGTATACCCATGAGTGCCATATAAAGTAAAAGCCACGCGGGGGTTATTATTAAGTTTATCTATTTAAAATAAAGCTGGTAATTGTCTTATTATCTGTATGTATTGGATAAAGGACATAGCTATTTGACGTAGAATGACAGCATCTTATTTATGTATCTTCTCTACGCCAAAGCGAAAACAATGAATTTTTGTAGATCGATTAAAATAATCGTGAATTTTATATTATATTTAATGCAAATAATATTTTTAATATGTAATATATAGTATATATAGGACCGTTCACCTATTACACTAAGGGACAAAGGGGCACTGCGAAGCGTTACGATGGGCCACAGCCATAGACTGGCCCGAAGAAAGTGAGTAATTCCTAAGAAATTGTTTAGTAACCGCTGGATAAATTGTAACATTTAGGATAAAATCTAATATAAAAAAAATATATATATATTAGATGGATACTATCCATTGGTATTTCCTTTTGATAAAATTAAAATGAAATAGGGTGGGTTTAAAAAGGTAATACATATACATTTTAGAGTAACATAATAAATGAATAGTCCCTTTTCAGGGTGATTGCAAAAAACTAAAATAATAATAATAAGATCCATAACATAATATGTTATTTAACCCTCCAATACCCGCACCTTTTTACCGACGTTCGTACTCGATTAAGCAAAAAAATGCTTTTTTTAATATTATTTATAAAACTTAATAAAACTATTTTTTGTACCATTTTCATATTGTTTATTAATAATATTAATCAAAAATCATTTATTATTATAATACACAAAACGAAATAAAAATTCTGAAGTAAAAAAAATTCTAAACTAGATGAGAAAATTAAACAACTATTTTTTGTCATAAACAAAAATCAAATGTAACATTTTAAATACAAACTAGTTATTTATGGTACTAGTGGGTAAAGTAAGAGGGCAATATCGGTTTACCCATGACTGCCATACAAGGTTTTATCCAATAAATAGCTAAGAAATTCATATTTTTATTAAAAATTTTAATGACATTTACAAGAAAATAATTTGACAAGTGACAGTTGAGTGGGTAAAATAAATAAGTAAAAGCCACGCGGGGGTTATTATTGAGTTTATCTATTTAAAATAAAGCTGGTAATTGTCTTATTATCTGTGTGTAATACTAAATAAAGTGATTAAAGACTAACATTTTTATTGTAGAGTCAACAATAATATGTGGTAAATGTGGTAAATCCTACAAAAATAAAAATTCCCTATGGTGCCACAGATCAAGAGAGTGTGGGAAAGGAAAACAATATAACTGTTCAATATGCAATAAGAAATTTGTTAGGAAAGAACATTTACGTGTTCATAGTATTGGTAAACATCACTGGAACCCCATGGGTTGAATTTGATAATAATGTTGATAAATCCAGTTAAATTAATAAACTTTATAATTAAATTATTTTTAATAAAAAGAAATTTAAAAGTTCTAACAAAAATATTCCTGCCCTAAAATTAATTTTAACAAAAAAAACATAACAAAATTAACATTGTATTAAAAAAAAATATATTAAAAAAATAAATATATCAAAAAAATCATAAATCACCTTACTCATCTTGATGATTTTTGCGTATAAAAAGTCCTAAAACTCAATAAAGCCTTTTTTGTCATTTTATTTACCTTAAGGGCGATTACATTAATCTCCGTAATGGCCTTAAAAACAGTATTTTTCGTCGTTGTATCGTAAATTACTATTTTTAAAGTGAATATACATTTTATACTGTAGCTAAATAACCTGACTAACATGTCGTTGCTGTTTTTGCATAGTGAGTCATTTTGAACCTATTTTTTACTATTTCGAAAAATGGATTTATTTTGGAAACAAAATAAAGTGTGTTAACAAATATTTTTCATTCTGTTCGAGTGACTCACTATGCAATAAGAGCGTCCACATGAAAGTCCGGTTAGTGAATATTTACTTTTGAAATTTAAAAACCTATTTGGGGCCCAGATGATAAATACTTCGGTCCGACCACTAGTCATAATCAAGGACGGGAGTCGTTGGACCGTGCCCATGCTAAAAACAATTTTTTTTTTAATTTTTGAAACAAAAGCCGTACCTAAGTATTTAAACAATTATCTGTAAATATTAAAAATTGTGTAACTTTGCCGCTATTTCAATTTTTTTTATTTTCAATAATGAATTCGGTTTTAGTATCCTCAAAATACACTAAATCAATTTTCACTAAAATTCACCAATTCGCCGCCATATTGGATTTGCCATTTTGGGGTTTTAAGTTTTTAAAAATGCATTCAGTTTCAGAATTCTCAAAACCCTTAGATGCTTTTAATAAAATCCATTATTTAACAGATTTTGTCGCCATATTGGATCACCATTTTAAATTTTTAAGAGTTGAAAAAAATCAAATCGATATACTTATTCAGAAGTTATAGCTTTTACATTTTGAATCAAGAAACTTTTTTTTTAGGTAGATTGGTTAAAAAAAAATAGGGTTTCTTTAAACGTTTACAAGTAATTTGCCAAATACGAATCAAATAGTTGTATTTTAAACGCATTTTGATTAAAAAAATAAAAAAAAAAATTTTTCGAGGCCTGGATTCCACTATCCTGGGTCCTGCTTATATGATTATTTGGCCAAAGGAAGATCCTAAAAATATTTTCATGTTTACAGGGTGTTTCGTGGAGGCTGGCAGCATAAACTTTTTTTTTTAATTAGAATGTCCTATATTATATTGCAGCAATTTATTTGGCATAACATTTGCCTAATTTTAATACCATTTAGTAAAGGTCAAAAATTAGTTGGTTTTAGAAATTTTGTTTCGAAAAAAAGCCCATTTTTAGAAATACTTTCTCATCAAAAAGTTACGTCCGATTTCTAATATTTGGGGGGAGGGGGGGCGGTTGAGAGGGGGAGGGATTTTTTCTATCTTTTAGGTGGCTTTAAAATATTTCTTCTATAAAGAAAACTAAAAAAGTTATGACCAGAAACAATTTTTTACATTCACGAAAAAAATATAATAAAATAATTTGTATAATTTTATTTTACCTTTAAGGTGTTTTTAAAATTTTTCTTCTATTGTGAATAATAAAAAAGCTATGTCCAGAAACATTTTTTTTGCATTTTGGGGTGGGCAGGGGCAGGAAAAAAATTAATATTACACATTTTGTGTAATTTTGTTTTACCTTTTATGTGGTTTTTAAATTTTTCTCTTGTTGTGAATAATAAAAAAGTTATGTCTAAAAAACAGTTTTTTTTGCTCTTTGGTGGAAGGGGTAGGGGGGCGCTGGAAGAAAGTGACAATAACATTTTTTGTGTAATTTTATTTTTTCTTTCATGTGGTTTTTAAATTTTTCTTGTCTCGTAAATAATAAAAAAATACGACCAGGAAGTTCCAGAAATAGTCAAAATGAACATACAACTCCCATACACAGAACGGCAGCGTTTAAAAGGGGAACAGAATACATGGAATTAAAGGTACACAGGTGCAGTAAAAAATATAACAAATTACACAGCATTCAAAAACAAAATAAAACAGTATTTTTTAAATAATCCGTTCTATCCCATGGAGAAGTACTTCTGTGAAAATATCCAAATCGACGTTTGATTTTTATATAATTGAATTGTAAATATCGAAAAAGGCTCATCTTCGAAAATTAAAAATTTTCAGGAGACACAATAAACTGAATTTCTGTTGAACCATTTAACTTATTTGAGCAGTTTTTTTTTCTAAAATTACCGACCGCTGTGTACGTTATGTCAAAGCAAAATAGTATTATTGAAGGAAAATTTGATGGAGAAAATGATCGTTACAGTTTCCCGAGATGAGTCCTTTTCGAACTTCACCTGAGGATTTAGGTACTTTTAGTTGTAAAACGGCAGTAAAGAACGCATATTATTGAAAATAACAAAAATACTGTCAAAAATACAAAAAAATTCAAAAGTACTGTTTTTATTAAAAGTCTTCTTCTCGCTATGATGCCGCTTCTGTAGACCACTGCAGAATTCCTTAATAGAAGTTTTTAAAATTCTCCGGTACGTGTTGTTTTAACTTTTGTAGGTCGTTTATTTTTAAGACATTGAAATGAGAACTTTTCGATTTTTTTTTCAGAAAGTAACGTGACTTTCACCACTATGATGAAAGGATATGAGCCGTTCTCGCTCATAGAATATCGATCTATATGAGTACATGAAAAAAGAACAAAAAATTCAATTAAAAAAAAAACCAAGATGAGCCCTTTTCGAAATTTTCAGTTCACGTATTTTACTTATTTGATATTTTTTATATTTTAAGCTATTAAGCTATTTACATTTATTTATTATTTTTATTTAATAAAACTTATTATTATTATTATTATTATTATTATTATTATTATTATTATTTATTTTCAAAGATAATAACATCTCAACTTAAGTAGATAAATCACCAAGATTGAACCATAATCTTGAGGTTCTTCAAATAATAATTCTTATATCGTTCTTCTAATAATGTGAGCCGTTTCCAGTATTACTGTTTTTTGCAAATCTTCTAAATTATGTTCACCAGGAATTTGTTTTATGTAGTTCAAAGCAGATTTCGAAATATTTCCTAGCGTACCAATAACAACAGGTATTACATGAGTTTTCATTTTTCACATTTTGCCTATTTCTATTTGGAGATCTTTGTATCTTAAGACTTTGTCAGCTTCTTTTTTAATAATGTTAGCGTCTATAGGAACTGCAACATCAATTATTAAACAAATGTTTTTTTCTTTATCTTTAATTATTAAATCAGGTTTACTTGCACGTATAAATTTATCTGTTTGAGTTTGCGTATCCCATATTAAAGTAACCCTGTCATTATTTTCTACAGGATTTGGTTTGTGCTCATACCATTTTTCATTCACATTAATATGAAAATGTTTACAAATATTCCAATGAAGATGTCTGGCAACCTTATTATGTCTCCAAATATTCGTTTGGTGCAAGAATAGGACAAGCAGATATAATATGATGAATTGTCTCGTCATTAGCTTTACAAATTCGGCATGCTTTATTGTTACCCATTTTTAAAATTTTTGCTTTATAATAATTTGTTGCAATTGCTTGATCTTGAGCAGCTGTTATTAAAGCTTCAGTTTCTCCTTTAATTGATCCTCTTTTTAGCCATGTACAAGATAAATCAAAAGAAACATAATTTTTAGATAACTCTTTTGCATACTGACCATGAAGTTCTTTTTTATACCATTTTTTTCTTTTAATTCCGACCAAATAATTTCCTTTAATTTTTCTTTTACTTTTTTAGCTCTACATGTTGGAAGATCATCATTATCAAATGTTACAAGAACATTTCTAGCTTTTTTAATTAAAGAAGTTCTTGTTGTTTTGTTATTTTATTATTATTATTATTATTATTATTATTATTATTATTATTATTATTACATATTTGCCATCGTTAGCCCACAACCTTAAAAATTGTAACGCCTGCATTAGTCAGATGCGTGCGGGTATTGGACGGTTACTACTAAATAAAGTGATTAAAGACTAACATTTTTATTGTAGAGTCAAGAATAAGATGTGGTAAATGTGGTAAATCTTACAAAAATAAAAATTCCCTATGGTCCCACATATCAAAAGATTGTGGGAAAGGAAAACAATATAACTGTTCAATATGCAATAAGGAATTTGTTAGGAAAGAACATTTACGTGTTCATAGTATCGGTAAACATCAATGGAACCCATGGATTGAATTTGATAATAATGTTGATAAATCCAGTTAAATTAATAAACTTTATAATTAAATTATTTTTAATAAAAAGAAATAGAAAAGTTCTAACAAAAATATTCCTGCCCTAAACTTAATTTTAACAAAAAAATTAACATTAAAAAAATAAATATATCAAAAAAATCATAAATCTCCTTACTCATCTATGACTTTTTTGTGTATAAAAAGTCCTAAAACTCAATAAAGCCTTTTTTGTCATTTTAAAGTGAATATACATTTTATACTCTAGCTAAATAACCTGACTAACATGTCGATGCTGTTATTGCATAGTGAGTCACTTTGAACCCATTTTTTTACTATTTCGAAAAATGGATTTATTTTGGAAACAAAAAAAGTGTGTTAACAAATATTTTTCATTCTTTTCCGACCACTAGTCATAATCAAGGCACGGGAGTCGTTGGACCGTGCCCGTGCTAAAAACAAAATTTTAAAAAATTGTGTAACTTTGCCGCCATTTCGATTTTTTTTTATTTTCAATAATGGATCCGGTTTTAGTATTCTTAAAATACACTAAATCAATATTCATTAAAATTCACCAAATTTTGCCGCCATATTGGATTTGCCATTTTGGGGTTTTTAAAAATGCATTC
Organism: Brachypterus glaber; assembly: GCA_958510825.1. Lineage (NCBI taxonomy): Eukaryota > Metazoa > Arthropoda > Insecta > Coleoptera > Kateretidae > Brachypterus > Brachypterus glaber. The sequence continues at coordinate 45,858,586 of OY294045.1, read as the reverse complement.
AGTTACAGAATTCTCAAAACCCCTAGATACTTTTATTAAAATCCATTATTTAACAGATTTTGTCGCCATATTGGAACACCATTTTAAATTTTTAAGTAATCAAATCGATATACTTATTCAGAAGTTATTGCTTTTACATTTTGAATTTTGTTAGGTAGGTTGGTTAAAAATAGGGTTTCTTTAAACGTTTACAAGTAATTTGCCAATACGAGTCAAATAGTTGTATTTTAAACGCATTTTGATAAAAAAAAAAAAAAAAAAAAATTTTTTTCTATCCTGGGTCCTGGTCATATGATTATTTATTTGGCCAAAGGAAGTACCTAAAAATATTTTCATGTATACAGGGTGTTTCGTGGAGGCTGGCAGATTTAACTTCTTTTTTTTTTAATTAGAATGTCCCATATTTTATTGCAGCCATTTATTTGGCATAACATTTGACTATTTTTAATACCATTTAGTAAAGGTCAAAAATTAGTTGGTTTTAGTTTTTTTTTTCTAAAAAAGCCCATTTTTAGAAATACTTTCTCATAAAAAAAGTTATATCAAATTTCTAATATTTGGGGGGGGGGGGGCGGTTGAGAGGGGAAGGTATTTTTTCTATCTTTTAGGTGGTTTTAAAATATTTCTTCTATTATGAAAACTAAAAAAGTTATGACCAGAAACAATTTTTTACATTTTGTTCACGAAAAAAATTATAATAAAATAATTTGTATAATTTTATTTTACCTTTAAGGTGTTTTTAAAATTTTTCTTCTATTGTGAATAATAAAAAAGTTATGTCTAAAAAACAGTTTTTTTGTACTTTGGTGGAAGGGGTGGGGGGCGCTGGAAAAAAGTGACAATTACATTTTTTGTGTAATTTTATTTTTTCTTTCATGTGGTTTTTAAATTTTTTCTTGTCTCGTAAATAATAATGATTTTTTTTTTCACAATAATAATGAAAATGTAAAAAGGGGAAAGAATAGACCTTAATCTATCTATAAAATAAAAATATATATTTAAGATAGGATAAGATAGATAAAGTACTTTTCACTTTAATTTTAAATATGTCGAAAACCGCTAAACCTAGATTTAATCTATGTTTTGAATGTAAAATTTAATTCTGCATTTAATTTACTATAAAATATGATATATTATGATATTATGCCTTTAAATGGCATTTGAAAAGTTTTTTCATGTATAAAATTTTTAATGTTTGACTTTTAATCGTACTGTATAAAATATTTTGGAATTTGTTTTGTATTTATTTAAATACATCCTTATTTAACAACATGGCAAAGTTTTATTATTATTGGATTTTTAATTATGTAATAGCAGATTTTAAAGATACCTAAAAATGGAATTTTTTTGTCAAAAACAATTAATTTTCTACCCATAATTAATGGTATCAAAATTAAATAAAAAATATGCCAAATAAATTTCTACAATACAGTAAAATATGGGTCTTCTATTTAAAAAAAAGATGTTTATGCTGTCCAAACGAAACAAACTGTATACATAAAAATATTTTCTTCCTTTCATGAAATTATAAAACATGTGTAGACTTTTTTTTTAATTCTTAGAATTTCCGAGAAAACTGTGTGAGTATAATTCTCGACACCCTGCATATTATTAATCTTTTATTTAGCTATTGCAGCTATTTATTCAAATATATTACATTATATAAATACAACAATATGAATACATACTTCTTTAAGTACCTCTTACAACTATTATAACTGAAACAATTTTTTATATTTATTTTGTTTTATAAGTAAGGTGTTCCTTTTCGGGTGATTTGAAAATAATAATAATGATAATTTCAATAAAATAATTATAAATATACAAACAATTTCAATAATTATATACAACCTTATTAAAGACTAACATTTTGATTGCAGAGTCAAGAATAAGATGTGATCAATGTGGTAAATCTTACAAAAATAAAAATTCATTATGAGCCCACATGTCGAGAGACTGTGGAAAAGGAAAACAATATAACTGTTCAATATGCAATAAGGAATTTAGTAGAAAAGAACATTTACTTCTTCATAATAACAGTAAACATCAGTGGAACCCATACTATAACAATAATAATAATAATAAATACAAATAATAATTATTATTTTTGCTAAAAAGAAAATTTAACAAGCACCCAGGTGTATAAAATGTGCAATAAATATGCTAAAGACACAAAAATGTATGAGCATTTGAACGTGCCAAGTAAAACAAAATACATAATAATATTAAAAACACACTGATAAACTAAAACAAAAAATATAATAACATAATAACTTGGTGATAAAGCTAAAAATGCTATATTCTGAAGATATTTAAGATGTTACAAACTGCAAAAAACGTAAAATCGTACCCCAAACATTGTAGAACTATAGAAAGTTTTTAATAATTTAATTTTAATTTTAGGAATTATTTAAATTTAAAAATTAATAAACAATAAATATAATAAAATAAATAAACAGAAAGAACTAAAAAGACAAAAAACAAAATATAAAGGACACGTACTCTGGTTAAAATAAGTGTATAGTTAAAAAGTCCTAAATATTTTAAATAAAAGATTTCTCGATATACCGGGTGAGTGTTATTTATGTCCGCCCCTAAAATTAAAAATAATTCTGATTCGATAAAAACAAAAGTTTGGTAAGTTATATAATTTTACATTGGCTATAAAATGGCGGATTTTTTTTTAACTTCCGGTTTCCCTAAAAATGACATCAAATTTTGATTTTTAAATAGAATACCCCGTATATTTTTACGTATTTTGATTCAGAATTAAATTCTGAGTACAACCATGTATCATTTGTCAATTTTTGACAAAAAATGTAATTTTCTTATTTTGATTTTAATTTTAAATCTAGTTAGTTTTGAAATCTGCAAAATTATTCTTGGCTTAGATTAAAAAATATATATATATATGAAAAACTGTATTATTTAATTATTAACCAATTTGGAGCTTTTCAAAACTAGGCAAATATTTTTTTTTCAATAAAACTGGCCCCGTAGTAGCCTTAAATCACATTTTTTTTTCTTAAAAGACTGATACCATTGTATTTTAATCAAAATTTATGGGCAAAAAATGAGTATTCAAGTTTATTAAAAAATTACATGTCCTGTCAAAACTTGACAAATAATAAATAGTTTCACTCAAAATTGTATATGTAAAAATATACTGGGTGTTGTATTTAAAAACCAAATGTTGAGGTTATTTCCGTCGAAACCGGAAGTGAAACGAGAAAAATAAATCCGCCATTTTATAGTAATGTAAAATTATATAAATCAACAATGTTTCGTTTTGCATTAATTAAAAATACTGGTTGAGAGCCAGCCGCAGAGCTTTTATCCATCGTGATAATATTGTTGACGGGAAAACTTTAGATAGCGCTGTTTCGTCCTCATGTAAACTCTTCAGCACAGTATATTTCCACAGGCATAGAAAGTCCATACAAATCCGGCGATCTGCGCCAAAATAGCTGGCTAACTAGCGACCGAACAGTATTTCACAGTAAGGTCATGTCAGTGGTAGGATCCAATATGTGGCGCCACATACAGAGCGGTCCAAAAGTCATCCCCTCCCTCTTAACTTTTTAACGAGTTGACATATCGACTTCAAATTTGAAACACATGGGGCATGGGGGAACATTTTTTAAATGGAAAGGGGGTCGTTAAAGCTTATAAAATTCTCTATTTAGCTATATTTATTTTTTCAAAAAATTTTTTTTGGGTTTAAAATAGGGTTGAAAATGGGTATTTTCGCCAAAATTTCTCTAAAAAAAATTAAAAAAATTTAAAAATGACTAATTTCATTATAAAAAAAACCTAACTTATACGTTTATACTAATTTTAAATAATGTAAATAAAAATTTACAAAAAAAATCTTTAAAAAATCGCATTTTTAGCACAAAAAAAATGAAAAATCTAAACCTTAAAACAATTGTTTAAAACTTAAAAAATATATAGTCCATTAGAGAATTTTATTTGCTTTAAAATGATGTGTCACACGACCCCCTTTCCATTAAAAAAAACTCGCCCACCTGCCCAAATTTTACAGGTCCCTACACCAGATTAAAACGTATATGGAAAATCCCGTAAACAAATATCCAACTGTGGATATTGTGGTATATTTTGCTATACCTAAAAATATCCATACGTGGATACAATGGAGTGGAAGGGGTTAAATTGCTGATAAGAAATGTTTTTCGAAAAATATTTTATTAATTTTAATTTTCTAAAAATCGGTACCTCAGTGCTAAACTGTTTTATTTTAAAACCAAAAGAAGGGTTGCCTGTCTGCCAGAGGGCTCACTACTAGTCGTACAAAGGCCGGCTCTACCGGAGCACGCTCAGGCTTTAAGTAGTTAGGTTTGCTCTTGTTGAATTAACCGGACCTGGATATATTTAACAGTTTAGAAGTGAGGTAGCGAAATTATATATTTTATTTAAATATCACGTGACACCATTTTTCTTACAGATTTTTTTTTTCAATATTAAATATTGAAAATATATATGTTTTAATTAGATTATAACAATAAATCATAGTAAAGTAGAAAATTTTTTAGTAGAATAAAAAAATAAATAATAAACCTTTTTACATCTTTAATATATATATTTTTTTAATTTAAACTTTTTTATGTTATAGATAATGCAGATTATAAAGTTCAATGTAATCAATGTGGAAAATATTATAAAAATAAAAATACTTTATCCACACATATGCATAAGTCTAAAGTTTGTAGAACAAACATACAATATCCTTGCACTATATGCAAAAGGACATTTGCCAGAGAGAGTAATTTACGAAATCATATCAGCACTAATCATTTTTTAATAGTAACAAAAAATGTAAAAGAAATTTAAAATTAATAAAAAGATTTAAAATGCACAGAGAATTTAGGAAGTGTAGGCCACTTTTCAAAATGTATAATTCATACATGCGAAGAGCTTACAGTGCGAGGAAAGGGTGTGAGAAAGACCGGACCAGACAAGATAGAGAAAAAGTATGGGCTGCAACCAATCATTGAAGGGTAGCGGATTAGAAAAAGTTTATACCACGCCTCCGATCGAAGTAGCTATTTACCGAGGGCATGCAAAAATTAGAATTAAAAAAAACTCTTTTTCAAGTAAATAGACACTTTAAACTATTGTTCACCAAGCGGAATGTCATTTCGACGCTGTTATTACTCAGTGAGCCACTTTGTCATGGTCCATGACTCATGGAGAAAGAATCTGATTTTTGTTTTTGAAATTTCTTTCTTTTTTCAAAAAATGAATATGTAGTTAAAAGAAAAACAATATTTTTGTATTTATTTTACCCCGGCCCATTTCTACCAAAAATAATCCCATCCGAGAACTTTGTATAAGGTTGTCAAGTTATCGTAGTCACAGATTTTCCCCGAAATTATCTTTTTGGTAAAAAAGTAGAAAAATAGGAAAAGAACCCATGCGTATAAGGCTTAATCTTGTCCATTGGCGAATTGTTGAGTGTCTGTCTGGAAGAAAGCTTTTTTATATAAATCAATTCTGGGTCACTTATGGATCTTATGGGTCATCTACACAAAAAAATAAAAAATATATATCTAGCCGTTTGTACATTATTAGCAAAAAAAGGTCAGTTGACTGACATTTATGCTTTAAAACTTTTAATTAAATACGTTCAAACGTTTTTTTATTATTTCATTTGGATGTTATTATTTCATTTTATATGCAAAAACAGAAAACAATTTAATTTGAAAAACCTATTTTTTTACAAAAAATATAATTTTTAATTTTTTTCTAAAAGTTTGTATACTTTTTTTAATAAAACTGTTTAAATCAGTAAAAAAAAAATTTCGTCCGTCTGTCTGTCTGTAAACTCGATAACTCCATTTCCAAATAATATATCGACAAGCGGTTTTTTGCACATTGTTTTTTATCGTATTTCGAAGAGCTGATTCGATTTTGGCGGTAAGGGGGTAAAAATGGGGTAAAACTCCTATTTTTAGCGTTTTTTAGTTATAATTAAGGCAATTATTATTGTATTTTATTAATTTAGCACTTATATGAAAGATAATTTTAAATTGGGCAAAAAATTTTACAACCTATTTTTTCCTGAAATGCATTGTTTTCGAGATATTGGCATTTAAAAGAGTAAAACTTTTTTTATTTGTTATTATATTTATAACCTGATTTTAAAAAATTATATTTTAAACGAAAGCTGTTTTTAAGCCCTATAAAAAATGATATATACAGATTTTTGCTAGATTATAACGTTTTGGAGATACAGACTTTCAAACTTTTGAATATGCAGGTGTATTAATGGTTGTCTATTCACGTGATCACACAACTTTCATTTTCAAAACGTTTCAAATAAGTGCCTAGTGCCGATGTTTTGACAAGGTGCTTGCAACTGTTCAGCTGGTTTACTATTATTTTAACAAAAAGACTTGCTGTCAATACTCAATTTTAATATCATGCGCATGAGTTATTTTCTTTTTTTCTATTATTTTACGTTTCTTGACGTTTTTATACAAAAAAAATCCGGGAAATTTGTGACCACGATAACACGGGATCGCTCTGAGCTAAATATTTAAAATTTAGAATAAAATGTGTTTTTTATTATTCGTTATTCGCAAAAAGAAACAATTTTTAATTTTTTTCAAACTTTTTTTCCTTGACATGACATTCCGCTTAATAAAATATAGTTTAAAGTGTCTACTTACTAATTTCTTTATTCGTGTCCCCGGTAAATGGCTACTTCGATCCGAGCCGTGGTTTTTACGGTTGTTTGAAGAGGGTCGTACTGAAATTAATCTTTTTAAAGTATAACAAATTATAAATTTATTTAAGGAAGATTCTCATATTGTTGTTACATTTTTATGTACCTTTTTATAAAGTTAAAAGTTCTTTACTTTCCCCGAGGATAAAAAAATGTTGAAACATTTTTATTGCTTTTTTTACGCCGAGAATTTTATATAAAAAAAATATCGGTCTGTTTGTCTGGGAAATTTGTGACCAAGATATCTCAAAAACGCGTCGAGTTTAAGACTTCAAGTTTGGACCATGGGTTGATTCTTTGAAGGTCTAGGCTAAAATTGGGGTAAGAGGGTAATTTTTTCTATTTTCGACAAAAGAAAATTTTAAATAGTTTTTGTAAGTCATCTATAAAAAAACATCACTCGCTTGGGGGGAGGTCCATAGTACTAAGTACTAAGGATAGAAGAAACATTAAGAAAAAGTGACATACGGGAGATATGGGTCTAAAATCACCCATTTTTAAATTGACATGTTTTATAGATAAGCCCTTAGTGTTTTTTTTATGTAGTGTATAGTACAGTGTTAAAATAATAAAAACTAAAAAAAAAGATTAAAAAATTGTTTATTTTATTTAGTTATTTAACCTTTGTCTAATTTTAAGCAAAAAAAGTAAGTTGATGCAAGCAAAATAGTATATTACGAAGGTATTGCAAAATTAATTTACAATATCTACATAAAATACTATTTTAGGCAAATTTGTCTTTAAGCCAGTGATATAACTGTTCATTTAGTTAAGTTAGTTTATGTCGTTAAGGCCTGTAAAAAAAGTTTTGTGAATAACAGAACTAATTCGCAAAAAAAAAACTTTTAGAAGCCAGCCTGCAAGGGGAGGGTAAAATTGTATCAGCTGATGTTTAGCCTTCTTCTCAAATAAGTTTTCTTTTTATAAGCGCATCTGAAAAGATATTTATATACAGCGTTGCCAGATTTTTTTTTGTTATAGTTTAGGGGAGGGTAAAATTGCATCAGCTGATGTTTAGCCTTCTTCGCGAATAAGTTTTATTTAAAGCGCATCTAAAAAGATATTTATATTCAGCGTTGCCAGATTTTTTTTGGGTTATAATTTATGTTTTTGCCAATAAAAACATAGGTAGGTACTTGATTTTTTTTAAATTTATTTTGTTAAAAGATTAAAATCTGGTGTAAGAATCTTACTGTAAGATTCATGCTTTACAAAAGACGCTGTCGCCTTTTTTAACCAAGATAAAAAAATCTGATTTTTTTCCACTCTGCTTTAGGTTTATTTTTGGTCAAGCTTTGCATTGCTTTGCTTCATGTCTTAATTTTCACCGATTTGCGATCAAAAAATAGTTTGTGGACCTTTTAAAGTTTTTTTTCCAAAAGGTTGAAAAAAAATTGTAGAGAATATTGTTTTTAGACCTTGTCAAAGAATATTTTATTTAAAAAAAGATTTTTTTTTTCCAAAAATAAAAAAAAATAGTTTTTATTCCCTTTAACCACTTTTCCCTCCCCTAGTTTTACCCACTAGTTTTAATTCCAGTCGAAAACTTTGGTTAAGAAACCTATGGTCTAAATTTAAAGTTTTTAGCTCAAAGTGTTCTCGAGTTATTGTGACCACAATTTTTTCCGGACAGATCGAGGTCCGATTTTTTTTTTCGCGAAAGTTTTTCTGTTGAAGTTTTTTTTTTGTATACGTTAAAACGTAAAAAAGCAATAAAAAGTTTTCAAAACACACACAAGAAAAATATTTACTTAAAAACAATATAAAAAGAATCTGGCAACACTGCAGTGCATTGTTACCCACCCACAGAATACCCCCACCTCCTTTGCTTGCGTTCACTTACAGGTACTTACCTTCTATCTCTTTCTTACAGCTTATTTTCTATCTCTGTCGCTGCTTCACTTAAGGTTGTAAGTTCTTCGCTTCATCGCAACTCTGACCTACAGGTCGTAAATACTCTGTATATATAATATTATATATGAATGTCATATTTTTACTTCATAAATGATAGAAAAAAACATTCCTTTAAAATATAGTATTTGAAAAATTAAGAATAAAATTGTTTTGTTATAGATAAAAAATTAAAATGTGCAAATTGTGGAAAATTATATAAAAATAAAAATTCATTAACTACACATAAATCGATAAATTGTGGAAAGGGAAAACAGTTTTCTTGTACAATCTGCTACAAGGAGTTTTCGAGAAAGGATAATTTAAAAGTTCATATTATGAATGTACACTTACAGCCCTAAAGTTCTATGAAAAAGTAAACAGTTTAACAATATAATTACTAAAAAATACAAGTAGTTTTGTTTTATTTTAAAAAAGCTAAATATACGTATATGTAAAGCTCATTAAATGCTAACTTTAGCAGTAGGACACAGTGCCTGTCTGGAAAAATTTAGTGTGATACTCTTGGCACTCTATTTTTTTTTTTAATTAATCAATTTTGTGTCACTTACGGATCCTCTATACAAAAAATTAAAAAATATATCGAGTCATTTGTATTTTATTACCAAAAAATTTGATAAAATAAGCCAATAAGTCAATTTAAATGAATTTTGAATAATTTTACTTAATATACCTAAACAAAATAATTTCGAATTTAATTATAATTAAATTCGAAATTATAATTATATAAAAAATTTGTTCCCTAAAATAAAAAAGAAAACAAATATTTTTATTTGTTTTTACATATAAAGTAAAAAAAATAATTAAATTGACTTATTTAATCAATTTAATTTAATAGATAAAATCATTTATGTTTGCTATTGTAAAATATGTATATGTATATGTACAGAGCGGTCCAAAAGTCACCCCCCCCCCCTCTTTGATACTTTTATCTCTTAAAATGTGGGCTGGGGGGCATGGGGGGAAATTTTTTTAAATGGAAAGGGGGGTCGTGTGATACATCATTTTAAAGCCTTTAAAATTCTCCATATAACCATACATTTTTAATTTTTTTAAACATGTTTTTTAAGGTTTTGATTTTTCAGTTTTTTGTGCTAAAAAATAAATTTTTAAGTTTTTTTTTTGTTAATTATTATTTATGTCAACTAAAATTAGTTTAAAAGTATAATTTACTTTTTTTCATTATGAAATTAGGCATTTTTAAAAAATTGTTTGGATTTTTAAAAGAAATTTTGACAAAAATACCCATTTTCAACCCTATTTAAAACCCAAAAAAAAATGTTTAAAAAAAATTAAAAAATATACAGTTAAATGGAGCATTTTAAAGCTTAAAAAATTCTCTATTTAAACTAACATTTTAAAAAATTTAAAAAATATTTTTTAAGGTTTTGATTTTTCAATTTTTTGTGCTAAAACGTTCGATTTTTTAAGTTTTGTTTTATAAATTTTTATTTATGTCAACTAAAATTAGTTTAAAAGTATAATTAACATTTTTTTATGATGAAATTAGGCATTTTCAAAAAATTATATGTTTTTTTTTAGAGGAATTTTGACATTAATACCCATTTTCAACCTCATTTTAAACCCAAAAAAAAGTTAAGAGGGGGGGGGGTGACTTTTGGACCGCTCTGTATACTTGTCACGTGACACTTTTTAAAAATAAAACACAAAGGGCCTTGTATTTTCTTTTTGTATAATCCATAAGTGACCCTAAATCGACTTTTTAAAAAATCTTAGTTTCTTGAATATTACTAAATATTTACAGACAGACACTGTGAGTAGGTACAGTGTAGTTTTATTTTAAAATAATATTTTTATACCTATTTTTATTTTATACAGGAAACTTTTTAGGATTTATTTTTCTAGAAGATAAGTATTACTGCAAAAGGTGTTCCCATTCATATATACATAAGAGAAATATTGTAAAACATTTACGTTATGAGTGTAATGTGCCTCCAAAATTCGTTTGTGTATTGTGCTACAAAAGATTTAAACACAAAGCTCATTTAAAGTCGCATACCGTAAATAAGCATAAACAAATAATTATTTAATTTTAAATATATTTTGTACTATTAAAGAAATTACTAAAAAAACTAATAAATGTTACTATTTTTTTAAATCCACAATGACTAAATATACAATTTCTCGGTGTGTTGCTCGATGAGTTAACCTCGACTTTTAACAAACTCATTTTTTTTTTCAAATTCTATTTTTTTATGATAAAACTAACAATTTATTGTCAAAAATTAAATCTTCTATCGGGCTATTTTTTCTTTATTTGACAAAATATCTAATAAATTAAAAAAAAAACGACTCCGATTAGCTTATACGCTTGTAACTCAGTAACGGCTTACCGAATCAAAAATATTGTTATTATCAAAAAGAGAGCTTATTCTATTTTCTTTAATTCTTATTCTATTCTTTTTTTATATCTTTAACCATTTTGTTGTAATAAAGCGTTAAAATTATATTAAAAATATTGGCATGAAAAATTTTAATAGTATTTTTAAAATAATATAAAAATATTTGTTTACTTTCCTACCGCCTTTGGATTAAAAAAGCGCCTTTTTCTCGAAAACACTCATTTTATAGAATTTTGCGTAAAGTACTTTTTTGATCAAAATTGCTTACAGAATGTAAAAAAAGTAATGATAAGTTTAGAATTTGTAACCCTAAAAAACTTAGGGGTTTGGGACCATAACTGAAGTCCGCCCCTGACTTTTCTGATAACTTTTGAAAATTTTGTTAAAATCGTTCGTTGCGCATAATTTTCTTAAACAAGCATAAAACAATTGTTAAAAAAAAAGTTTTATATGAACTTGTAGCATTATTTTGACGAGATATGATCACTCGTAAAAGATTTTTGAAACATTCTGGGACACACCTAAAAAATAATAACTTATTCAATAATAAATTAAAAAACAAATATTTATATATTTTAATTTGACGCTTTATTAAAACAAATCGGTTAAAGATATAAAAAAATAGAATAAAAATTATAGAGAATTTAATAAGCTTTATTTTTGATAATAGCAATATTTTTGATTGGGTAAGCCGTTACTGAGATAGAAGCGTATAAGCCTATCGGAGTCCGTTTTTTTTTTTAATTTAATAGACATTTTGTCAAATAGAAAAAAAAATAGCCCGATAGACGATTTAATTTCTGGTCATAAATTGTTAGTTTTATCATAAATAAATAGAATATGAAAAAAAAACTGAGTTTTTTTAAAGTCGAGGTTAAACCATCGAGCCACACACCGTGATTTTTGTCTTAAAAATGATACTGTACAAAAGATTTAAGCACCACGTTCCTTTTAAATCACATACATAAACATAATTATTAGTTGAAGTGGTTGTAATTATAGGTTATAGGACCAAAATAAATGCTTTTTTAACGTAAAATCGCCAACGTTTCGAGCACCTAAACGGTCGCTCTTCTTCAGGGTTACAACAAGGTTTATTAATAAGAACATACAGTAATACATAAAAAAAATGAATAAAATAAAATTTGGAGGTTATGTTACCTTAATTACTTCATTCAGCATATTGTCAACATAAAAATAATATTAGGCATAGATACGCCTTACGTAAAACATAAACCATATAAAATAACAATACAATGTAAAAAACTATTAACAATGACTTCTGACAAACGAAATTTCGACATAAATTAAAATAAAACATGCAAACTATTGATTTGAACTATTTTTGCGGGACAATATGCCTACTTATTTTCAACACCAATTAGTCGACTTTTTGTGGAGTAGCGGTTACTAAGTTAGGGAATATGTATAAGAAATAGTTCAAATCAATAGTTTGCATGTTTTATTTTAATTTATGTCGAAATTTCGTTTGTCAGAAGTCATTGTTAATAGTTTTTTACATTGTATTGTTATTTTATATGGTTTATGTTTTACGTAAGGCGTATCTATGCCTAATATTATTTTTATCTTGACAATATGCTGAATGAAGTAATTAAGGTAACATAACCTCCAAATTTTATTTTATTCATTTTTTTTATGTATTACTGTATGTTCTAATTAATAAACCTTGTTGTAGCCCTGAAGAAGAGCGACCGTTTAGGTGCTCGAAACGTTGGCGATTTTACGTTAAAAAAGCATTTATTTTGGTCCTATAACCTATAATTACAACCACTTCAAATAATTTGATTAAGGACATATAAAAAATGGAAAAAAAAAATAATTATTAGTCACTAAAAAACGAATAATTATTTAAATATTACTATTTTTTATCAAAAATGACAAAATTTACCATTATTATATTATATTATAAATATACCTTATCTTTTATTTACTGAACAAAAATATATAAGTGAAATTTTAATTTCCACTAAATTCTACAGCGACATACGTTGAAATATTTTATATTTTTCTTGAGTATTTTTGAGCGCTGAAAACGAATTTGACAATAAAAAAGCTCGCTAGTCTGGTTAAATGTAATTGACATTTTTTATTTTTTGTGGACCAGTGTTATTAGTAAATTTTACTGTTATCCTTAAAAAAGCTTTGAGTAAAGTACAGATTTTCGTTTTATTTTTTTTTTCACTGCTTCCCTAATTTTTTAAATATTTTTACGGAATACAATATAGGTTGTTGTTTTTTTTTTAGATATTGATTGCAAAGTATATTGTCCCAACTGTGGCAAGTCATATAAAAATAAAAATTCATTAAGTTCACATTTATCTAGGGATTGTGGGAAAGGCAAGGATTTTCTATGTTCAATATGTAATGAAAAATTTAGAAGACTTGAACATTTGCGATATCATACTTATCGAAAACATGTTTGATCACACACAGATAAAGATATTCTTAATTCAAGTAATCATAAAAAGGCATTCTTGAATTGAATATAAATATTTATATTTAAATTGAATATAAATATTTAAATGGTTGTACTCATTTATGCGCAAACATATGTTATTTTCATTTTAATAATTGCCTGCGTAAAAGAAAAATGTACTATTTTCATTTAAAAAATATTCTTATTTTGAGCATGCAATTATTGAAATGAGCGTTAATTCGACAATACTATATATTAATATACATACAGAGCGGTCCAAAAGTCACCCCCCTCTTAACTTTTGAACCAGTTGAGATATCGACTTCAAATTTGTAACTTTTAAATAAGACAACTTAAACTATCTTTTAGCATATATTTAATACTTTCAGCTCTTAAAATGTGGGCATGGGGGCACATTTTTTTAAATGGAAAGGGGGGTCGTGTAATACATCATTTTAAAGCTTATAAAATTCTCCATTTAAATCCATATTTTTAAATTAAAAAAAAAAACTTTTTTTTGGTTTTAAAATTGGGTTGAAATTGGGTATTAATGTCAAAATTCCTCTAAAAAAAACAAATAATTTTTTAAAAATGCCTAATTTCATAATAAAAAAATGTTAATTATACTTCTAAACTAATTTTAGTTGACATAAATAAAAATGTATAAAACAAACTTAAAAAATAGAATGTTTTAGCACAAAAAATTGAGAAATCAAAACCTTAAAAAACATTTTTTTTAAATTTAAAAATATTAGTTTAAATATAGAATTTTATAAGCTTTAAAATGATGTATCACACGACCCCCCTTTCCATTTAAAAAAATGTCCCCCCGTGCCCCCCTCCCACATTTTAAGAGCTGAAAATATCAAATATATGCTAAAAGATAGTTTAGGTTGTCTTATTTAAGAGTTCTAAATTTGAAGTCGATATCTCAACTCGTTCAAAAGTTGGGGTGACTTTTGGACCGCACTGTATTTGCTTATAAAGGGTCTTCCAACAAGAGGTATTATTTTAAATTAAGAGAAAAACGCAGTTTTTTTGTGAAAAGCGGGTATATTTTTATTTTAATCCAAAGTACAGACTCTTTGGTTAGTAATGGAACACAATATAGTCCAAATGTCCGCCTCGGCTGTTCTTACAGGCGGTCATTCTTTTGATGAAATTTTTTATCACGTTTTCGCATAATTGCGGCTCTATTTCGCGAATAACAGCTCTGATGTTGTCTTTGAGCGCTTGAATCTTTGCTGGTGAATTGGCGTGGACCTTATCTTTAACGTAGCCCCAAAAAAAAAATCTAATGGTGTTAAGTCGCACGATCTCGGTCTAATGGTGTTAAATCGCACGATTCCTTCATTTCGAAAAATCACACGTCCAGGAAAATTTTCATGCGATAGATCCATTATTTCACCAGCTGTGTGGCATGTTGCACCGTCCTTCTGGAAATAAACGTCATTTACAACCATTTCGGGTCAAACCAAAAATTATGCGAAAACGTGATGAAAAATCAAAATCAAAAGAATGACCGTCTGTAAGAAAAGCCGAGGCGGACATTTGGACGATATTGTATTCCATTACTAACCATAGAGTCCGTACTTTGGATTAAAATAAAAATATACCCGCTTTTCACAAAAAAACTGCATCTCTTAATTTAAAATGATACCTCTTGTTGGAAGACCCTTTATATGCCAGTTCTTGCAGCCAAGCATTTATGGACAATCTATGTGATTTGTGCGTATCCTTGCCGTGTCTTAGTCCAAGTTCACTATAAGATCACTATAAAACTCTGTTTTATTATGAAACAAAAGATTAAAACAAAACTGTTTCATCACTAGTTAGAATAACATCAACAGTTAAAAATATATTATTTTTTTAATAAAAATACATACTTTCTAATGAAATTAATTTTTTAATTGCACAATATTATTAGTTAGGTACACCTTTAGAAATATACAATTATTTAGCGTTTGGACTTTTTTCTTCGAGAAAAATTAAAGTTTCGTCGCTAAAATAGTTTTTTTTTTTTTCAAGAAAAAACGATACAAGTAGAAAAAAAAATCTAATAGAAATTACCGGTGCTATAAGAATTAGCACATGTATTCGCACCAATCACACAGAAAAAAAAAGGATATCTTGAATCAAAGCTAAACGATCTTAAACCAAGGCCGCTATGGATTTCAATATGTTCAACGCCATGACTGTCTTTGATCAAGTCCGCCGTGATCTTGGCATTTGAGGTCCTAGATTTAAGGACATTTCCTTAAATAAAAGCCAATTAAACTATTTATTTAAGATCATATTATCTTAAACCAAGTATGTAATTATCTTGATTTAAGATAACATTATCTTTATCCGAGATCATATTATCTTACACCAAGGCTTGGTTTAATATAATATAATTTTGTATGAAGAGAATTATAATTTTGATTTAAGATTATGATTCTCTTGATTCAAGATCATATTGACCCCACAGTCAGGTTCCAGGGTTAATAGAATGGTAAATATTTTGAAAAAATTTCCCACACATGTATAATATTATTTCGCACGCCTATGAAATATGATTCTTATTCTGTTAATCGTGTGAAATTTAGTTTCATAGGTGGTCGTAGGAAAAAGCACTTGTTTTTGAAGAAAAACTTGTTGCAGCGCCATTGCAAAATGTCGCTTATACGTATAAATTATTTAAAGCTACTTACCCGTGAATTTTTTAAGTAAATTTGAAAATCCCCATCGGGCGAGTCTACTGTATATCTACGAGGGGTGAGGCCGTCAAACTCTTTACCGTAAGACAACAGGGGCTTTGAGTCAAGATAATAACTCTTGATTCTCTGTTACTATTTTAAATGTAGTGCATTTAAGGAAAAAATCCTTGACACAAGAATTTTTCTACCAGGAGAATAATTAAAGGAAACCAAAGTCACAGATAATCTTAAACCAAGAATACATGATCCTAAAAAAAGATTATTGCTTCGATTTAAGATAATATAAATCCAAGATAATTTATTATCTTCTGCCAAGATAACCTTTTTCTCTGTGTAATCGCGATTCTAAGAAAGCAAGGTATTTTTCCCTAGATTTGTTTCTCTATTTATATATACTATTTTATGTAAAGTTTTATCTTTGAAGTAAAATCAGTGCCTTCATATATTGTTGTGAAATAAAATTTTAGGAAAAGTGACATGTCCCCAGTGTAATAAATCATATAAAAATAAAAGTTCCTTAGGATCTCATTTACGAAAAGACTGCGGAAAAGGAAAGGAGTTTGTATGTTTGGAATGTGGAGAAAAATTTAGACGACGAGGACATTTAATTAATCATACACTCAGAAAACATAATAAGTAACTGATTTTATATTAAATTTAAATGAATTGTGGATAAAAATCTAGTTATTATATAATATACAGGGCGGGCCATCTAAAACGTACAGGGCGTTTTTTGCCGTTACTTCTAAAGCTACCAATTTGAAATTGATACTCTTGATTATAATTATAGACTAAGCTATTAATTATATTATTATAGACTAAGCGATTAATCGGACGTAACTAAACTTTTTAACTAGTTTTTGTTTTGAAGTTAGGGCCATATGAAACTGAATTTTAATAATAAACTTTCAAACCTCAAATATCTAAAAAAATATTGCTTTTTCTTATCCAAACCACTGAAAAGTGTGCTTTTTACTCATACACCGTTAAATATAACCGTTATATTATAACATTAGTTACAAAAAGTATTGACCGTTAAAGAAAAATCAACAGTTTTTCAGGTTTTCGTGGTAAGGTTTTAACTAAAGTTTGTTATTAAAATTTATTTTAAAGTCCAAACTCCAAAATAAAGCTTGTTAAAAAGTTTTGTTGGGTCAGATTAATAGCATAATAGGTCTATGATTATAATAGCATTAATTTCAAATTAGTAGCTTTAGGAATAACGCCGAAAAAATGCCCTACACGTCTTAGATGACCCGCCTTGTATATAACATATCGGTACTTTAGTTCTAAACTGTTGTATCTTGAAACTACGCTAACTCAACAAGTTGATAAAGACTTTCCTCCCCGCCCTTAGTACTCAATGCTCGAGGTCCGGTGATTTAATGTGTTATTAAAGGTTGCTTATGCAATCATAATGATTACTTACATTATCTCTAAAATTAATATTTAATTTAATTTAAAAGGTGCTTTTTTCTTATAAATAAGTGTTAAGTATAAATTCCAATAAAATAAAAAAATACTTTATGAGAAATACAAGAAAAAGTAAGTAGCAACAGTTCTATTCAAATACAAATATGAACTGACAGTTCTTAGCTGTTCTAACAATAGACGCTACGAAAGTATTTTGGCGCCATCTTGTTTGATTTAATTTAATTAAAAAAAAAATACTGGGTGTCCTATCTAATTCTTAAATGAAAAACTTATCTTTATTTTAGTTATTAATGTTTATAATAATAATAATATCATAATAAATGGTCTTTATTAAATGGGAGAAGTTAAAGCGATAACTCATAAATCTTGGATAATTTATCCAGGATAAACTAGCCTTAAACAGACCCAGTTACGAGATACGATAGTTTAGAAGTGAGGTACCGATATTATGTTATATGCATTGTATTTTTTGTAGATTAACTATTATATATTTTTTTAGCTATTATATATTTTTTTTGTTAACTATTGTTATTTTGTAATTTGTAATTTATTTATTCGTGATACAAAGTTTACACATGCTAAAGATTAGAAAATAATTTAAAATAGTTTAAATTCAAAACAAGCCGTGAAGATATGTAATGCTACGAATTCCATTATATACTATTCACAGTAAAAGGTATATTGCATTTTCCCAAATATAAAACAAAAATAAAAAACAAAAACAAAAAAAAAACAAACTTTTTATTTTTAATTTTCTTTTTTCAATAAACGTAAAATTTTTGAAAAAGTCCAAACTTTATTTAAAAAAAAATAATGATTTTCTTTTTGCGAAAAATGAAAAATTTTTGAAAAAAAAAATCATAAATTATAGTTTTTTCATTTTTTAAAAAACTTTAACCCCTCTATAACTTTTTTGAAAGTATTATATTATAATAAAGGTAATTTTTTCTAAAAAAGTTACGTTAATCGCATTTTTTTTTCAGTTTTTTTCGATTTTTTTTTAAAGATTAACCCCCCATAACTATTTTGTTTTTGGAGTCATTGCTTTCAAAAACAATAGGAACTTAATTTTTCCTAAAAATTTCAAGTAGATTGGATTATTCGTTCTTGAGTTATCGTGTTCACAAAAATTAGACAGACAGACGGACGGACATTAGAAAAAAAATTTGCTTATTTTTTCATAAAACAAATTTACACGCAAGAATTTTTGGTCCCGGACGATTTTTGATTTTTTTTTTTGAAAATTCGAAACTACCGAGCTGTTTTTAATACATCTAAACGGACCATTTTTACTAAGTTTCTGAATACAAAAATACTTTTGGACAATGAAAAAGTTTATGGGTATGCTGTTCCAACTTAAAATTTGGTGGAACAGCAAACCAAGATACTTAATTTTAGGATTTTTAAAGTTAAGCATGAGTAAAAAAGAAACTTATTTGCGGAAAACCATTTTTAAAAGAGCACTTGACCGCGGCTCACCTAATATACACAGCAAATATACTGGAATCTGCAAGAAAACTTTTGAGATTATTTTCCAAACCCAGGCATTCGTTCTCAGAGGTTTTACATACCCTAACTAATATTTTTAATTATAGTATAGGTTATACACAGGAATATGATTCTTCGTATTAAAATTCCACAACGTAACAGTAATACTATATTTGCTATAGTAACTAACTACTTGTATACTACTTACTATAGGTAACAATAATAGGCTTATTTGGGTAAGTTAATAATTAATTTTATGTTAAAACGTGTGTTTTTTTTTAAATTAATAAAAATAAATAGAAAATAAAAGAAAATTTATTTTAGGTAAAGTTCCGTGTCCTAACTGTAAAAAATTATATAAAAATAAAAACTCCTTGGGATTTCACTTACGAATGGATTGTGGAAAAGGAAAGGACTTTATTTGCTTGACATGTGGGGAGAAATTTAGGAGACGCGAACATTTGCAACAGCATACATTTAGAAGACATATTTAAGTTCTTGATATTGATAAGCATTTTAACATCAAATGAGAATGATTTCATATAATTGGCAGATTCAGAAATTTCAAGTACCCAAATCTAAGTTTGCGAAATGAGTTAGAGTGGAATAGTGGAAATATTTGCAGTATTTGGGGTTTGAAACCATCTTTCTAGTCTAGATTTCAAAGAAAAGGGTGCAGTTTAAAAGAATCAAGACAGACAAGACGAAAGTAACTTCGTCGGGAGTCGAGACTCAAGATGATGCCAAAAATCGAGAACCTTTCCAAACAGCTTCAACAACTTTTTGTTTAATTTTTACCTGTATTCAGAATCACATTTTTACATAATTCAAAAACTGCGGTAGACAAATAAAGTTACATCTTAACATGTATGCGCAATTTTGTGGCCCCCGCTAGGAATACACGATTTAATGCAAAAAAAAACTGAGGCAGACCTCGGTGTACCAACGGTGATACACTTCGACCGCAACGTGTTAACAATGACAATATAACAAATATAAAAAACATTTTATATATACACAGAAAAAAAGGTTATCTTGGCAGAAGATAATAAATTACTTGGATTTATATTATCTTAAATCGAGGTAATAATCTTCTTTTAAGATCATGTATCCTCGGTTTAAGATTATCTGTGACTTTGGTTTCCTTTAATTATTCTCTTAGTAGAAAAATCTGTGTGTCAAGGATTTTTTCCTTAAATGCATGACATTTAAAATAGTAACAGAGAATCAAGAGTTATTGTCTGGACTCAAAGCCCCTGTTGTCTTACGGTAAAGAGTTTTCCGGCATCACCCCACGTAGATATACAATTTGCGCAGTAGTTCAAGATATGCGCGGGAGAGAAGTTAGTTTTGTTTTTTTTTGCCGTCAGTTGTCTTTAAAGGTGTATCATTGTTTTTATCTGCTTTAAAATGGACGAATTTGTATCTGTTACCCTCAAACGATGGGGATTTTCCTACGACCACCTATGAAACCAAATTTCTCACGATTAACAGAGTAAGAAAGTATCATATTTCATAGGCGTGCGAAATAATATTATAGATGTGTGGGAATTTTTTTCAAAATATTTACCATTTTATTAACCCTGGAACCTGACTGTCGGGTCAATATGATCTTGAATCAAGAGAATCATAATCCTTAATCAAGATTATAATTCTCTTCATTCAAGATTATATTATCTTAAACCAAGACTTGGTGTAAGATAATATGATCTTGGATAAAGATAATATGATCTTAAATCAAGATAATTACATACTTGGTTTAATATAATATGATCTTAAATAAATGGTTTAAGTGGCTTTGATTTAAGGAAATGTCCTTAAATCTAGGACCTCAAATGCCAAGATCACGGCAGACTTGATCCAAGACAGTCATGGCGTTGAACATATCGAAAGCCATGGCGGCCTTGGTTCAAGATCGTTTTGCTTTATTTATTTATTTATTTAATACATTCAAGATATCCTTTTTTTCTGTGTACTTGTATAAAACCTAAAGTTTTATTTACCTTAAATCTGTAAGTAGGTAAAGAACTTCAATAACCAAAGCCAAAAAGTACCAAATAATAATAAAAAAAGTGTCGTTCTGTAGTTAGATTGTGCAGACAAACATAAGGCTCGGAGTTTCTCAAAGAATTAAATAAACAGTATTTTAGTTGGTATTCTTAACAATTTTTTATTAATACTAACCTAAATCTTATCGGGTAAAAACTTAAAATAAATATTTTTTAGAAGGCGAATATTTGAATTGCCCTCAATGTAGTAAGTCATACAGGAATTATAATTCATTGAGGTGTCATATACTGAAAGATTGTGGTAAAGGAAAACAATTCCAATGTACAGATTGTAACAAGAAATTTAGAAGAAGGTCTCATTTAAAACAGCATCAAAGTCGCGTCCAGCACAATTCAAATGTACACGACAATTCAAATGTACAGTGTGTAACAAGAAACTTACCAGAAAGTTTCATTAGCATCAAAGTTGAATCCAACACTCTGTCTAACATTAAAACTGATTTGGATGCAATTTTGTAACCGACAATATGGGCCTGTCGTAACGGGCAATATATACTATTGCCAGTTACGACAAGAAAAACGATTTTGGGAAAGTTTTAAGTCCCCACTCATGTTTTGAAAAATACAAAAATAGGATACTGTGACTTTGCAAATTTTAGCTCAAAAAACTTAAATATTTTCCATAAAAAAAAAACTAAAAAAATATAAAGCACGTTTTTTTTTAATATGTTAATAAAAAATATTGTTTATTAACAATTAACAATATTTTTAGTGTAAATATACCAAATATATAACATTTTCTTTATGAAATTTTATTTACCTCTAATATGAAAGTAAAAACATAACCAGTGCCAAAAACCAAATAGAAAAAAAAATATCGGTTTTGAGAAATTCTGTCTAAAAAAATTCAATAAAAAGTAAACTATAGTATATTCAAGTTCAAGATACAATTGGTATAAACAAACGCACGCGAATACAACGGATTTAGTGACAGGGTAGGACTCAAAACAAAATATTTCTATATGACGCTCCTTTGCAATGCATTGTATGCTTTATCGCAAGTGCTCACGTACTGACCTATTTAATTTTCTACATCCCTACTCTCGCAACATTCGAGTTTTTTAACCAATAAAACCACGCGCCCACTGCCGTATCTTGGAGTTGAATTTACCATAGTTAAAATTATTATAATTATTATAATTAACAATATATTTTTCAAAACAATACGCTATAAAATTGTATTGGGTAAAAACATGTCAAAATAAATATTTTTTAGAATATATAAAATGCCCCTAGTGTAATAAGTCATATAAGAATAATAATTCATTAAGATGCCATGTACTAAAAGATAGTGGAGAATGAAAGAAATATAAATCTGCAGTATGTAACAAGAAATTCAGAAGCAGGGATCGGCAATAAAATCGAGCACAACACTGTTGAATCTTTGTTTTTATTGTTGGTCACAACAATAAAACCAAACTAGTCTAGTTTGGATCCAATCTTCTAACCAACAATATTTATTCTACTTAGCAAAAAGGCAGTAAATATAGATAGCAATACAGCCGATTTTTACATAACCGGTCACATAAATATCGACTGTATTGTTATCTTCATTTACTGCGTTTTGGCTAAGCAGGATATACATATGATATATATCATATAACAGTTGTTCTATATTCCCCTCTTGTAGTGAAAAATACCATAACAAAGTTTTGTGCCAAATTTCCGGCCAAAAAAATGAAATTAGAGTCCGCCCAATTTCATTTTAAACTAAAAATTATACTTTTTTTAATTAATTATATTTTATATATAGGATGTCCCAAAACTCACGACCATCCTTAAAGGTAAACATACTAAATCAAAAAATATAAAAAAAGTTTGTATAAACGTAGACCCGCAAATCGCTTCAAGGGAGTTTTGTCCTATTAAAGGGGATACCAAAAAAGGGGTTTTTATTATTTATCTCTGGAGTCCTTTGAGCTAGAGGGACAAGGTTTTGCATGTGGTTTAGTATTATTAGGGTCAATTATTTTAGTTTGTAAATTTTATCGAAAGCGCGCCTATGCGTGCAAAATAGCTGTAGCTTACCACATTTTTGCCCAAAACTTTTTTAGTGTAATTTTTTGCATTTTTTTTGCAAATTATGGATTTTTAAATAAAAATACACGAAAAGATTCTCTCAGTGTAATACCGTAAAAGCAACTGTTTTTAAGGAAAATCCATTAAAAAAAAATACAGGACATGCCCCTAAAAAGTGTTATATTTAATTTAATATTACTTTTTGGGCCAGGGTGTAACTAACTTTTTTTTCTTAGTTTTTATTGTGGAATCGCTCTGCAGTTGCAAATTATTTTATTAGCGCTTATGCTATACTTCGTTATTCTTTTAAATGGTACACCCCCAGTAACTTTTGAACAGAATAAGATATAAACTTCACAATATTTCCATATTTTTCAATTTTTATTCGATAAGGCGGCGCTAGGGGACAATGGGGTACAATATTTTAAAGGGCACCCTAGGTCTTGTGATGCCATTTTAAAGGGCTTAAAATTCTCCATTTAACTGTATAACTATTTATTTTTTAATATTTTTTTGAAAATTTTTTATCTTCAAAATTATTCAAATTTTTAATGTTTTGTGCATAAATATTAAAAAATTTGCATCAAAATAAATAAATAATTGGACTTAACATGATAATACACCATGTATTAACTATTTTGATCTTTTTGCGCAAAATTTCCAAAATAAATTTTTTAAATATATTGAAAATTTTATCAATTTTGAAGAAAAAAAAATAAAAAAAAAAATATAAAAAAATAGTTACGTAGTTAAATAGAGAATTTTAGGCTCTTTAAAATGACGCATCACAAGACCTAGAGGGCAATTTAAAATATTGTCTTCCTGTCCCCCTGCCACTGCCTATGACAAATTATAGTTTTTGTTGTGTGATATGCATATTCCAAATTTAAAGTTCATATATCATCATGTTCAAAAGTTACGGGGGGTATACCATTTAAAAGAATAAACCTGTAAAATGGAATTGTTTTCAATCCGATCAAAGCAATTTATTTCTAGCTTATATTTCTTACCAAGGGCTACAAAATGGCGTACAAAATATTTTTTTGAATTCAGAAAACAATTTTACATCTAAAAAAAATTATTTTATTCATTTTTTATTTATTAAAAAAAACTAAATGACTTAATTTTCGGCAAAAGCAGAATTAAAAGCAACAAAACTACGCCATTTTGTAGCCATTGCAATAGCGCACCAAAAAGTTGAGCGTCCAAGGGGGTTGTCATTTGAAAAAATTAAGTTATGAAGGAAAAATCGTTTTAAAAAATTGCAAAAAATTACCAAATTTTGGTTTATTATTGTATTATTGTACTGGATTTTGGTTTTTTAGGAATACTATGTCCTGGATGTAGAAAACCCTATAAAAACTTAAATTGTTTAAAATCCCATATTGCTCAGGATTGTGGAAAACCTAAGTCATTTCAATGCGAATTTTGTTCTTCTCAGTTCAAAAGGAGGCAGCATTTAAAAGGGCATTACATAAGCATGCATAAAGATATGGTACCAAATGAAGAATTTAAAATTAGAATTTTCAGATAGATTCATATAAAAATTTTGATCTGTTTTTAAACACTTTTCAGCTTCAGCTAATAAGCAAAAAACACATTTAAAATTTTAAAAACATAGATTAAAAACGGCCCACACACTTTCGATTTAGATTATTATTCAGTATTTTTGGAAAAAAATCCATTTTATTTATTTTATCTTCTAAATGTATACACTCAAAAATATAATTATTTTTATTATATTATTATTTTCTAATTCTAATTACTAATATACGAGTGTTGACAACTATAACAATGTTTAATAATACTTCACAGAACTAAATTATGAAATTTTATAACTACAATATAATATACGTATAATATACGTCTTACAAACAACCAAGCATGTCAAGTGATCATATGTCCTTCCCAGTTTGCCGTTCATAACCATAGTGGGAGATAGCTTCCGATAGTAACATGACAAGCTTGATTGTTTGATAGAGCCTTATTAATATTACAATAACTTTTATCGTTACGATATATTGAATAATAAATGTTACGCAACAACAGTATTAAAATCTCCACAGCAGTATTTATCAACCTGTGCAACACACTATATGTTATGTGGACGTATATAAGAGTGATATAAGGGTGTGGTGGTGGGTGGTGGTAAATCCAGCAGTCTTGTTTAATATCTCTTATCACAAGAACTACGCGAAAAAAAAAAAGAATTCTTGAATTGAGGTAAACAGCCTTAATTTGATGAAACTCTGGTTTCGATATGATTCTAGAAATTATTAGCATATTCGCAGAGAAATATTTCTTTAATCTATGTTTCTTCTTTTTAAATAAAAATCGTATTTTTACTTTGATATTATAATATTTTGAAATAAGATACTGAAGTACATTCTTAAAATATAAAACCTTAGCTCACATCAAGATATTCATGTACTTAAAACCAAAACGTCCACTTTTATTTTTAGGACCTGCAGTCGCTAATTCCTGAGCCCATTGAGGCCTAGCGTCTAAATACTCATACGCATTTACAAATTTTTGTAGAGTATTTTAAAATGTATGTAGTTTCCAGTTTATTCATTTATGGTTAGGGAACGTTCAAGTATTACGTAACGCAAAATGTAGCAAAATTCATGCACTTCATACCTCAGTTCTCGTGTTATTCAATGCTGTAGATATTTCATATTTTGGCTACCCCCCCCCTTAACACACCCCGTATTAGGGGGGTAGCCAAAATATGAAATCTATATAATCTATAATAACGCGAGAACCGGGGTATGAAGTGTATGAACTTTGGTACAATTTGCGTTACGTATTACTTGAACGTTCCCTTAGCATATTCAAAAATTATGGTTCTTTATTTCTAGCCCGTGAATTGTTTACATTTTACTACTCATCTCGTTTAACAAGCGAAAATGTAAAAAAAAAAAATTTTTTTTTAGTAAAAATGAGATATTTGGACTAATAATAGTAATATCTGATAAATATTTCATATATTATTCAATAAATTCAGTCCTTAATGGGTTAATAAATAATCGGGATATTATTAGTAGCTTTAACACCACGATTTGTTAACATTCTATATAAAGATACTGATATACTTAAATATAAAACCTTAATTCACACCAAGATAGACATGGAATTAATCTTTAAAATTGAAAACCTGGGTGGCATAATTAAAATATTATCTAATATCGAAATAAACCTTTTGAATAAATTGAAAGAAAATAAAGTCAAAAGATAAAGTTTTAAAATTAAAATTGCATGAAGTAAAAAATACTGTTTTTAAAATAAAGTTATTAGTTTATTTCTTTTATGTGCCCAATTATTTTTATTGGTTAAAGATTTGTACTGTTGAATAATTTTTAAAGAAATTAGTTATTTTATTTAAATAATTCCATGTAAAAAAAATGTCCTTACTTTAAGATCATTTGCCTTGCTTTGAAGGAACTTTGTGAAATAATTTAATTGAAGAGAACTTTTTTCCGTGTAGAATTAATTTAAAAAAATTTCTTCTCCTACAGGACTTGAAATTACTTTGAACCCGTTGAAATACCCTCGCACACGCCCATCTTTTTTGTTGTCTGTAATTTAATATTGTCCCAATGGTATTTTTTCAATGTGGTATTACTAGTAACGTTGCAAATAACAGTTACATGAGTTACTTATGAATTAAACAAACAATTTCTTTAATTACAAGGGCTTTCTGAGTGGAATAACTTTATACACAAATATTTTAATTTAAATGTAAATATGTATATTTTGTGCTGTAAATATAATAATATAATTCTAATATTACATTTAGGTAAATATAATATATTATTTTACTTTTAAATAAACGTGATTTATTTTTAGTTTTTTATAGTTAGTAACCTTTTTTAAACAGTGGCTATGTATACGGCCGACATGTATGTAGCTATGTGTAGGTCCTATATTCTTATTGGCTGCTCAAGTCACATGGCTCTTCGGACAACTTAAATGTAATACACGTTGGACCTAACTTAAGGCATATCCAGAAGCTTGCATAAGAACATAAAACATAAGAATGCGATTCCGTGATTGGCTTACAAGATGCATGGCCAATCACGGCATCGCATTGTTATGTTTTATGTGTAGATAAATAGATAAATCCAAACGTATTTTCAAATAAAATTTAATTTATTTAATTTATTTAATTTATTTAATTTATTTAATTCATTTAATTTATTTAATTCATTTAATTTATTTATTTTATTTTATTTATTTAATTTATTTAATTTATTTAATTTATTTAATTTATTTAATTTATTTAATTTATTTAATTTATTTAATTTATTTAATTTATTTAATTTATTTAATTTATTTAATTTATTTAATTTATTTAATTTATTTAATTCATTTAATTTATTTACTTTTATAATTTATTTAATTTATTTGATCTATATCTTCGGCTTACACTAAGTCACTTTTTTGCAAAAATGGGATTTTAATGACACTGTAATTAATTTTTGATGATCTATGTGTAGGTAAACCGAACTAACTTCTAGGTGGCATGCCAAGGGAGTTACTCACTATACAAAACGCACCAATTTGATTTTGATTAAAATTTTATCTGGCAATAGGCACTAAGTCACTTAGTGCACTTAAAAATATGATTGCTTGAATCATTTATATAATACAATATCACGATATTTATTGTACTGACAAACGCATTCAAATTTTGCTATGTTAAAGTTGATGGAGACAGAACAGAGAAACAGAACTTTACCTGTAAAATGATAATGCTTTTTACGTGTACTTTCGATGTACAGGAAATATTTAAATTTTTATTTGCATTGGTTTTTTTATTTTCAGATAATATTTCAAAACTAAATTTGAAGCCTTCACACTAAGTTTAAAGTCTCGGTGCATTTCTGAGGGGTGTTGCACCGTGAAGTGTTTTATCATTAATAATAATTCATTATAATTATTGACTTTAGGAGATGCTTCTTTGCCGGCCTCTGAAAACTGTCAGTTCAGGCATAGTAAGCAGTTTCATATAATTAATACTAATTAATTATTATTATTATTAATTTTGGAAACGTTCTTTAAACAATCAAAAATCAAAAAAAAAAAGTCCAAACCCTTCTTTTAAAAATTTGGTTTTTGAAAATTTATGTAAATATCTTGTTTTCTACTTTATAGTTATACATTACGTTTAATTAATAGAAGGGTTTTAATTTTAAATAGTTGTTTTTTATATTATTTTATTGACTTAGTGCTTTTTACTTGTAAACCGACGTCGTGGGCCTACAAGTAAAAGGCACTTAAACTACTTCAATTTTTCTTTATTTAACTGCAAATGAGACATTATTATGTCAAAACATGTCATTGCAATTTGCCGTAGTTTTTTTCCAAAAACAATTATTGCAAAACCTAAAAAACAACAATGAAAGTTAAATTTGTCAATATCTCAAAACATTGTTTTTGGACTTAGTGCTCTTTACTTGTAAGCCGACGATATATAATACATTTAATTTATTTAATTTATTTACTTAATTTAATTTATTTATACATACTATAAGTTACGTCTGATGTGTATTATCGTAACGATCGTTACCTAACGGTATAAGCCACATCCGACGTGTTTTTAAACATAGTATACATATATCATGTTTCGTCCGAAGTGTATTATACTATATTTAAGTTACTTGTACTATATTTAAGTTATTCCGAAGAGCCATGCGACTTAGCAGCAAATATAAATAGGGCATACACGCAGCAACATGTACTTCAGGCATATACGTACTACGTATTATATAATATATAATATAAAAAGTCCAAACCTAATCCTATTATTAATAAATAGATCCAATATCACAACTTCTTTGTCATTTATTGTGAAAAATTGTATATATATTGTTTTTTAGCTGTTCAGTGCCCTCGGTGTAAAAAGTCGTACAAAAACATGAACTGTCTTAAAGCTCACTTGTACCAAGATTGTGGTACTCAAAAGCGATTTCAGTGTCAGTTATGTCCATCAGCATTCAAAAGAAAGCAACAACTTAAGGTGCATTATGTAGGTACTCATAAAAATCAGGCGGTTGAATTTCATCTAATGGAATTGGGACAAAATGCAGTTTTAGACTCTCTGAATATAAATTATACATTACACTAGTTTACAAGATTCTCACGGCAGACTAACATCCTTACTCTTAATTAACCCCACTTGGTCTAAGAGCTGGTGACCATTTTTATTTCATTATTTGCTCTCAGCTGTATTTTATGTTTATGCTGTATATGTCTTACAGTACATTCAAATTAAGCTACTTGCAAATCGCCACGTCCTGGATCGGGTTTCTTTGGATGCTAGAAGCCTCGAAAAGGTGGTGAAATGGGGTCCCCGAAAAATAAATTTTTAGCTTACCGAGTCAAAAATTACATTTATTACATTTAGATTAGTCTATTTTCACAGTGTTACACAATTATTCAGTAGGCTAAGAGTTAAATAAAGACTCTTTATCTGATATATGTCAACACTAAAAAGTCTCAATAATTTTCATTTAATCAAAATGTCATTTCATAAATTCTCATTTCTTTATAAAATTAAGTAGTATCACATATTTTAAAGGCACTTTTTAAAGACTGTCCTCACCCCTTGGCCCCAGAATTATTCTATGAAAATAGCTTAATCTGAATGTATTAAACGTATATGAGTCGGCAAGTTAAAAATTTTGGTAGCTCATTTCCATAGCTTTTGGAGCTTCTAGCATCCAAAGGAACCGGATCCGGAGTCTAGCAATTTAAAAATAGCTTAATTTGAATGTACTTTAAGACATATATAAAAATAGCTCTCTGACTAACTCTGCAATAAGCCTAATCCATAACATCGATACTTTACTTTGTATTTTTAATACTGAATGTAATTTTTAATACATATTTTTTTATTTATATCGCCACCATTGGTATTTAATACTTTACTTGTGATATTAAATACTGCAATGTGTGTATTGAATACAAAATGTTGTCATACTAACATAGAGACCCTGCTGGTACATTTGGATCCCCACGCAACATGTGTTTATTATTACTGTAACATTTGGTAAATTATATCACAGTTATATTTTGGTATACTTTAAGTTGTAGTTGTTGTATTATATTAATTATTATACTGTAACATACTTTAAACTAGATCAGTAATACAACTTAACAACGACTCAAACTATACCATACTATAAGTGTAATATGCTTTACCAAATGTTACAGTAATTTTTACTATAACATGCTAGTATTAATAAACACTTGTTGCGCACGGTCTCTATGTTAGTATGACAAGATTTTGAATACAATGCGCACATTGCAGTATTTAATATCACAAGTAAAGTATTAAATGCCAATAGTGGCGATATAAATAACAAATATGTATTTATTTTATAAAATTTAGTATTAAAATTAGAATGACATTTTCTGAGTGTTTGCAATAATCCTATTCCGTCATCATTAGTCATTGTTAATAACATATACAAACTCTTTTTAATAATTCCAATTTCAAGTTTACAATTTACTTTGTAACTTATCAGTCATCATGTACAGACTTGATTAGTT
Source organism: Brachypterus glaber (assembly GCA_958510825.1). NCBI lineage: Eukaryota > Metazoa > Arthropoda > Insecta > Coleoptera > Kateretidae > Brachypterus > Brachypterus glaber. Next base: position 45,827,861 of record OY294045.1, on the reverse strand, counting down.
CAAGGAACCGAAAGAAAATATTTGGAGATACGAGGTTGAAAAAGTAACACAACAATTACCAACAATGGTAAATATATTTTTTAGTTAAATGGCTAATCGCGTGCATATTATACGACCCTACTTACCAAGAACGCTAGTCCACACTATGTTATAGTATGATATATGCTATTGGTTATTGAGAAGTTGGGTTGTTGTAGAGTAGAAATTTATGGAGTGGGAAAATAGAGAGTAGGAATGTTAGTCTCCATTCTTATCCCCCAGGAATTTATAGTTTTTGGGGTAATTTTATGTGCAATCGCAAAAAAAAAGTTTATGCCGTTTTCGAGAAAATATTTTTTTACACGCCCGAGCGTGAATTTTACGCCCTAATTAGCGTTGTTTTACTTTCAAAGAATTAAAAATCATGGCAGCCATGATAGCGAAAGAAAATGCATACTTGATAACAAATAAAATTGCCTCGGCAACTTCTCTATATTTTTATTGAGTTTTGTGCATCTACCAGGGCTTTTTGAATAAAGAAAGGATCCGGTTTTGTATTTGCTTCATAAAAATCCATTTTTTTTTCACGCCGTTTCTTTTTAAAATGACGGCTGTCATCACAAAAAATCTGAAATTTTACGATTCATCTTGATTAAATTGCCAAAATAACGTATCTGATAATAAAACACTGAAGTGTGTCCCCGGTTTAAGTTCTCAATACCACAAAATAACTATAAAACCTTAACTTATTAAAATAAAAAAAAAAGTTGTAGGGGCGTTAGTTATTACCGAAAACAAATACTTTTTAGGTAAAGTTTTCTTAAGATTTACGAAAAAAATTATTTGACAAATATAAAAAGAATAAAAAATATTAAAACTTGGCATATGGCCATTATTTTTTAATCTAAATATATTTTTTTCGTAGATACTACGGAAATGCCACTTACCTAAAAAAATTAACGTTTTCTACAATAACTGGCGCCACCTACAACTTAAAAAAATCGATAGAAATTTAAAAACTATCATGACTTAGTTTAAATAAAAGTTTTGCAAAATTCGAAAAAGTGATAATTTTGTGGTATTTTGCACTCAATCCGGGGACACACTGTACATGCAAACCAAGGTTTCAGTCGTGCAAAAAATAGTGTATATACATCAAGAGTAAATTGTCTGTTTTGATCCCTAGGTACGCTACTCTGCGCTTTAAATTAATTTTATTATATTCTGTAGAACATAAATGTTATAGAATAAGTCAAAGCTAATATAAAAATATAACCTACATTATAGACATCTGAAATGACATATCTGTGGCTCGGTTCTCAAAGGGCAGATGTCACTTTGTCAATAGCAACGTTTTTAAGTCAGCACTAATCTAATATTTTGAAAACGTTGCTATTGACAGTGACAAGTCCTTTGAGAACCAAGCCACAGATATAGAGGGATATTCTTTTAAATGGTACAGTGCCTCTAACTTTCGAACGGCATAAGATATCAACTTGAAATTTGGAACAGACATACAACATAAAATAAAGTATCTTTATCCATAAATTGTATATTAATTAAATTTACAGTAACATTGGGGGGCAAAATCTTAAATGGAAAAGGGGGTCGAGTCATTTGAAAGGTATTTAAATTGCCTATTCAGACGTATGCTAATTTTTATTTTCGATTAAATTTCAATATTTTATTCAGCTTTTAAATTTTAAAAAGCCGTGACTATATTGCATTCGAATGTGATCATTCCCCCTTAATATCTCCGAAACCTAGCAAAATTTTAAAATTCTACAAATGAGGTCAATTTAATTTACCATCAGAGCAACTTAAATTTGCACATTTAAACATTATAATTATTACCCCCATACCCCCAACTACCCCAACCTCAAAATCTTAAATAGCAACCCCCTTACTTTTATGTCATATATTAAGGGGTATCAAAAATGCTTTACGGTGAATAAAAAAAATATTATATCGCTTACCCCTTCCTACCCCAAGATAATTTTAATGAAAATATGCCCGCCCCCCCCAAGTAAGGGGTTGGCCAATATATATATATATATATATATATATTTTTTTTTTAATTTATTAATAAAGAACTTTATTTTCCCTTTAATTTAAGGGTATAAAAAATAGGAGGTTGTTATTTAAGATGTTCATGTTGGGGTAGTGGACGGTATGGGGGTCAATTTTATAACCTCATATTTTGCAGATTTAGGTGTCCCTTGTGATAAGTTAAATTCACCTGTAGCACTTAAAAGAATAACCCTGTATACAATTGTAACATGTAAAATAAATAAATATTGTCACCAAACAGTGTAAACTAAAAGTTTACGATTAAAATGTGGATCATAGTTCAAATTAATCTTTATATAATATGTATATGTAATACATATTATGTAGATAAAATACAGATAGCTTATTATCTCGAAAACGGCTCGATAACATTTTTGTACATTAGTATTATTTCAAATCGTTATTTGCCATACAGTATATGCATATACAATGTAACTTTTTAATAAATTTTAAAAAAGTACACACGATTTTTGTTATACTAAAACAAACCCTGTTTAAAAACGATCCGGAAAGATGAGTAATGCTTCATGAAGCATCAACGAACTAATAACTCTTCTTTCTAGATTACGCATACCGTTAAAATAAAGTATCACCAACATCTCGGTTTGTTTATAAACAATAGTAGGTATATTCAGGCCTGAACAATAACAATTACTGTTGTAACTGATGTAAGCCTTTGACCCCAGCAGTATTGATAGTAAGGAAAGGGGGGCAACCCTGGCAACTATACCGGGTATGGTCCTTTTTCCCTACCCGGAATCTACTTCGTAATTTTTAACGAGGATTTTTTCCTCACTGCCCGGGACCCACAGCTTAACAAGGAATCCGAACTTCGGTCATCACCTTATTCTTGATAATAAATAGCAATTTTTTGATATTCGACTTCATACTTAAAACGTAATCAGATTGTATTTATCACGTATTTAATGTTTTAGGAGGAGTCGAGTGTCCAACGTGTTTAGTGACATTTACAAACAAAAAAAACGATGAATATATTGTGAAAAGGGGTTTAAAAGAAAAAATACTATAAAAAGACATTCTATAGCTATTCATAACTCAGGATAATTAAATATAAACTCTTAGATTCACGACTATTTGAAGTGACGTCATTATAAAACAATACCTAATTACCGTTTTTTTTGCATTTTACTCATTTTAACATCGTAATTTGCTATTGTGGGTGATCTGTAATAGCAAATTATAATACTAAAATAAATGATAATATTATGTAATGATGTCATTTCGAATAGCCATGTACTTACACTACTTTATTTGTTCTATAAATTTTCTACATAAATATGTACTAAAGTTGAATTTAACACCTTTTATTTTAGGTTTTAAGTTTGAAAAATTTACCGGTCATGTTTTACATATACAGTTTTAATTTTAAAGAAATGTCAAAATATTTTTTAAGAAACCTAATTTTATAGGTTAAAACTTTTTAAAACTGCTTTTGATCAAATCTATCTATTTCAATTGAGAGATAGATTCCTTTACAACTAAAACCTGATGGGGAATGCCTAAAAAAAAATAAAACTTGAAATAAAACTTAAAATAAACTGAATAAACGTGGATAAACTCACCTTAAGACACAATTCAATCTTTGGCGGTCCTTAACTCATAAACTGCTCTACAAATTATGTTGGGTGTATGTGAACTTTTGATCAGACAGTCATAAATATATCAAAAACAATTTTCTACCAATTTTAACGAAAACCAATTTTCTATAAGAAATGTGCGGTGTCCTGTATGTTAATTTTTTTTAAATTATGTTTCATTAGGGAACGTATTCCGTAACGCTCCTAGGGGGGGGTAATTTTGGAGTGTTACGCCCATGTTAATGGTATAGGAAAATAGCGTTACAGGGGGTGGGGGGTGGAGGGGTTCAAAATGATCAAAATTTGCGTTACGTAATACTTGAACGTTCCCTTATAGACCAGTTACTGTAACTGTTGCTAAGTTAAAATAAAATATTTATCAGCTATCCAGTTTATTTATTTATTAATATTCACATAGTATTTAATATTTTAGGAGCTCAATGTCCGATCTGCCTTTTGAAGTTTAAAAACAAAAAAGTATTGGGTATGCATAAATACTTAGACTGTGGAAAAGAAAAATGTTTTACTTGTACATATTGCGAAAAATCTTTTAGAAGAAAACATAACCTTAAAAAACATTGTAAAAATATTCACAATTTGTGATATTTTCAACTTTTTCTCCGTTAGGGCATATCCACAGCCTCGTATAAGAACATTATACATAACAATGCGATGCCGTGATTGGCTTGATGTGCGGCCATGTATCTTGTAAGCCAATCACGGTATCGCATTCTTATGTTTTATGTTCTTATGCAAGCTTCTGGATAGGCCTTTAATTGTAGTCTTCAGCCAGTCATAAGAAATGATTAAGAAAAGCGATAGTGTGTATAATATCATGTATAACCATAATTTTAAAAATATTAACAAATTTCTAAATATATTAATAAATCTGAAAGTGCCCAGAAAAAATATTTTTACTAAACCCATTAACAAACACCCATAAAATATATGATTAATATTTTAGGAGTAGTGTGTCCAACCTGTTTTTCAAAATTTAAAAACAAACAAGTTTTAAGTATGCATAAGTATCTGGATTGTGGAAAAGAAAAGTCTTACAATTGCACGTATTGTGGAAAATGGTTTAAAAGAAAACATGGCCTTAAAAAACATCTTCAAAGTATCCACAATGTATTTTAAATTTAAATATTTTTGTTTATTAAATGTTTTATATAATATGTTTACTTCCTTTGCCATAGCATAAGTCAACAAATGTTTTGTTAAAGTATATTGCAGAGCAGTGTTCAATAGTAAGCAATGTGGTAGAATTTTTTCGTTAACTTAAAATAATACTGGTCCATAATTTGATTTAAACAATTCAACACCAGCTCAAGTAACGTAAAATTGTATTTTAATGCCAAATTATGAATAAAAAAAAACTTACTTTTATCATAATTTTAAAAACGTTTTTTATAATTATTTCTAAAAAGTATAACGGCACTTAATTAAACCTAAATGTTAAAAATTATCAAAACCACAATGGGTGCTAAATTTATCACTAAAAGCCATGTTTAAACCACTAATCATAGCTGCTTTAATCCAGTTTTTTTACTCAGATTCTGCGCCGAGTTTATGTCCCCTATTTAAACTAGAAGAATATAATTTTGACGAAAAATATACATTAAAAGCTTTAAAAACCCTAAAAATCGGCAAAAAAAATATTGGACGTGGAAATAGCTTCGTGGACGTCGGACGTGGAAATAGCCTGTTCTATATGAACTCGCTATTTTCACGTCCAACGTCACATGACCTAATTATTTGGTTTGTTTTGGTTTTTTCGTTTGTTTGATGTTTCTAATGCTAATGGGGGGCGTAGCCACCCCCATTTAAACGAGAAGAATATAATTCTGACGAAAAATATACCTTCAAAGCTTTAAAAATGCCTAAAAATCGACAAAAAAAAAATACTGGATATGGAAATAGCTTCGTGGACGTCGGACGTGAAAATAGCCCCTTCTTAAAATATAATATTTATAATCAACGATAATAACCACTAGTGGATACCACTTTGAAAATACAACGCCGTTAACAAAAACCGTTATATTCTCGTTTTGGTACCACATATTCGTTTTGTTTTAGGCGTTCAGTGTCCTACGTGCAATGCGGCATTCAAAAATAAACAAACTTTATATTCGCATAAATACTACGACTGTGGAAAAGGAAAACGTTTCTCGTGTTTAGAATGCAATAAATTATTCAAAAGAAAATATAACTTAAAAAAACATTATCTTTTACATATTAGTAAATCGAAGGCTGAAGCTGAAAACATTAATATTTTTTAAGTCTTCTCCATAATCAAATTAAATCCAGTAATAAATATTCATTATGCGAATTATACTTAATAAATAAAATCAGTCCAGTCAAATAATAAATGTCAATTGCAATAAATGTACACAGTCTGATATTTTAAAGGGATGGGATGGTGGATGGTAACAGAACACTACTGTTAGTTTTTCACTGGTTGATTTGCCTAAGGGGTGTCCGCTATCTTCAATTTTAGGGGTGTGTTGCTTAATATGCATCTTACGAAAAAAAAATGCATATAACCAATTTTGTTAAGGAGGAAATTTCCAGCAAATTTTGTTTAAATCATTTTTTTAATATTTTAATAACAATCGAGTTAATTTAAAAATAGCCATGTTGGAGGTGAAATTGTTTTTTTCCATTTTTCGGCCAAATTATTCAGCTTTTGAAATTTTCTGTAAGTTTCATATATTATTAATTTTCATAGGTACTTTGGTACGGTTACAGAGGACTTTCATCGCCCACTGTAACCGTAAAAAAATACTTATAAAAGTTTATAATATATAAAACATAGAGAATATCAAGAGCTACAAGTTCGCTCATAACCACTTTCCTGCGATGAATAATTTGGCTGAAAAATCGAAAAAAACAATTTTACCCTCAACATGACCATATTTAAATATTTATAACTCGATTGTTATTAATATAATAAAAAAATGATCCAAACAAAACTTATTGGAAATTTTTTCCTTAACAAAATTGATTATTTACATTTTTATCATAAAATGCATATTTAGCGAGATAACCGCACTCGCCCCTAAAATTTAAGATGTCCGCTATCTTAAATTCCCTTACGCAAATCACCCGGTGAAAAACTAACACTCCAAACAAAACCAAAAAGTACATTTATTGCAATTTAACACAGGAATTTTTCCTTATTTGACTGGACTAAATATACACTATAAAAAATAAATGAAAGATTTTAGTAATGGCTTTTGTTTTACCTAGATAGGTTAGATATGCCTTCTACTTGAAACAAGTATGATCTGAGATTTATATGCAGAAAATGAACATGACTTTATTTTCTATCTGTTTCATATAACAGATATATTATAAACAAGCTGTGAAGATATGTAATGCTACATATTCCATTATATATTATTCACAGTGGATAGTATATTGTATAAGACCCAAATAACGCAAGTTAAAACTATTTAAAACGCAAAATAAAATTATACTGCCAACAAAAGAATACTTCCCCTGTAGGCAGCCTACAATAGGCATATTTCATTAAATCAAGAGTTATTTTTTTTTTCGAAAGACGAAAAATATTTTTTACAATAACAAAATTTTTAACATTTGTTTTCAAAAGAAATTATTTTTTGAAAAACAAAAAGTTTTTGAACAAAAAAAAAATAAAAAAAAAATTAAAAAAATCATTCAACGTAAAAATAAACACAGAAACATAGGCTTACAGAATAATTTTGACGAATTATAGGGAAATTTTCATAAAGGTCACTAAATCGAAACATTTGACGACTAATTTGTTACAGACAACAATATTAACTATACATAGTAAAGGCCATAAAGAAGGAAGAAGAAGAACTATACATACGTATATATAGGTGTTCAGTTAAAAAAAAATATTTTGCGAAATTTTTTTTTCGACCCAAAGACCGGATACCGTTTTTTCACATTTCTCGGTGTTTTAGATCTTTAGATCTTTAGAGTCGAAATCAGTAAAAAAAAATTGCGTCCGTCTGTCTGTCTGTATGTCTGTCTATCTGTAAACTCGATAACTCCATTTCTAATTAAGATATTGACAAGCGGTTTTTTGCATATTGTTTCTTATCATATTTCGAAAAGCTGATTAGATTTTGGAGGTAAACGATTGGAGGTAAGGGGGTAAGAATGGAGTAAAACTCCTATTTTTAGCGTTTTCTGGTCATAATTAAGGCAATTATTATTGTATTTTATTATTTTACCACTTATTTGAAAGAATTTTATATTCGTCAAAAATGTTTTTCCTAAAATGCATTGTTTTTGAGATATTGGCGTTTAAAGTAGTACAACGTTTTTTTAGTATATCTCACTTATTTGTAAACCGATTTCAAAAAATTATATTTTAAATGAAAGCTGTTTTTAAGTCCTATAAAAATGCGATATATACAGTTTTTGCTAGAATATAACGTGTTGGAGATACAGACCTTTAAACTTTAATAAATTATGTAGTTGTATTAATGGTTGACTATTCACGTGATCACGCAACATTCTTTTTCATAACGTTTCAAATTAGTGCCTAGTGCCGATGTTTTGATAAGGTGCTGGTTTATCTTTATATTAGCATGGAATTGTGAAATGAATAAAGCCAACACAGTAGTATTTGACAGAAATGTAGTTCTACCTACCAATACATTTTTATTATTTATATGTCCTCAATTTTAGGAGAGGGAGTTGAATGTCAAACTTGCAATGCAAGGTTTAAAAATAAATTAAGTCTTTATTCCCATAAATACTATGACTGTGGCAAAGAAAGGCGTTTTTCGTGTTTAAAATGCCAAAAATCCTTCAAAAGAAAATTTGATTTGAAAAGACATTCTGCTACAGGAAAACATCGGCAATGCTATTAAAAAAAAATTATGTACTTCTGCTATTAAAAATGGATACCATCACCATCATTATTATCATCACCGTTAAATATTACCATATGGCATGATATATCACTTGCAAGACCCACTGTACTACCCTTTGAGGACCACCTGCTAATACAAATGAACCACATTTTGTGAGATGCAATGTTTTCATAGTATTTTATTAAATTGCTTACCTCTTGTTACATATATATTTCTGCACTTATGGAAACTAGACTATTATGTATGCTTTAAGCGGAGACCGGGACTTGAATCATCACTATTAACAGCGCTGAATTTTAGTTAAAGGTACTAGTGCTGGTAGAGAATTTTAAGGGCTGATGGACCATCAAACATCAAACAATATGAAAGATTTTCCTAACATGTCTAAAAATAGGTAGTAATGGAGCTACGCACTTCTAAAACGGACTAAAATTATGCAATGATGCATAATTCTGTACATGTACACTGATAAAAAGGATTTATTTGGATATGGCCAATTCAATTATTTGTGTGAGAAACAAATTTTATTTGAGTCAAATAAATATTTATTTCATGTAAACAAATATATTAAATTCAAAATGATTTATTAATGGGAACATAATAGTTTTTTTGACAGGAATAAAATTTATTTGTCACAACCAAATAATTCAATTGGCCATATCCAACCAAATATTTTGTTGTACAAATAAACTGTTTTATCAGTACTTCAAAAAATTAATCCTGAGCGAATCACGGTCTCATAAAAATGCACCATTTTTAAAGGGCGTTGGTTTTTAACATTTTAGTTTGAAATAACGTTTGTCAAAAACGGTTAATCGTACGGTATTACAGTAAGCGAACCTTTTTTTGTGTATTTATAGAAGTCAAGTTTTAATAAAAAAGCTACACAGAAAAAAGGGGCAAAAAGTTTATAAGCTCCTTCCATTTTGCACTCCACTGGTTAAAATAACTGCATAACTTAACTTAATTTTTCGTCATCGAAGCGTGAAATTTCACCTTCAAATTAATTTTTCTCGAAAACGGTTAATCCTACAGTCTTAGTGCCTTTTAATGTATTTTGACCTGAGAACTTATATACCAAAAATAAAATTACAAAAAAGTTACACAGAAAAAAGTTTGGGACAAAAAAACTAATAAGGCCCCCCAGTTTCGCACACCCCTGTTTAAAATAAGTACATGAAGATAGCATAGAAGATGGGCCTTATTAAGTTTAGTTTACATTCAAAACCTCGTTGCTGTACCTCAAAGCGTTCCTGAGTTATAAAATAAAAACCGAATTTTTTAGCCACTTTAAAGGGGCTTAGCTTTCTTACGACGCATTTTTAGACATATGTTTATAGGAACTTTTTTTCATATTTTTCTATCTAGAATCACCCCTTAACATTAATAACATAATTTACTGGACATCCTGTATTTATCCCTTGTATACAAAAAAAGTGATGGTTTCTTCTTTTGCATAGTACGACATATTGGCACGCATGAGGTAATTATCTCCCAGAACATAAAAATAAGAAATAAAAAAAAATAGAAAATAGTAACGTCTTAAAGACGATAAATATTAGAGCGTCTGAAACAGACGGTAAATAATAATATGCAATATTTTTTATAAGATAAGAGACTGAGGGGTATTCGAGTACTTTGAAGTACAACAAAGTACATAATATATAAGTGTGATATTATAATTGTCCTTCGAATATACTTCGAGCATTTTTTTACAAAGATTATTTTAATTATTTTAATTATAAAATATGTTAAAAATAAAATTTGGTTAAAATATGTTAAAAATAAATATAATTCTCTCATGAACCCGAAAAATGTATGACAACATTCTGAACATCGGGACGACTTATTGCAAAAAGGCGTCATTAAATGTTATTAAACTTATTCAGTATTGTATTATTTTATTTTATTATTATTTATATAATTAAACTTATTTATTATTGTTTTTCCAATACTTATTTAGTTCCAGGAGTAAGCTGTCCAGGATGCAAAGGATTATATAAAAACACAAATGCCTTAAAATCCCACCAATTTTTTGACTGTGGAAAAGAAAAACGTTTTGTTTGTGGATGTTGTACCAAAGCTTTTAAAAGAAAATATGACCTTAAAAAGCATTATCAAACTATACATAAAATATATACAGATAAATTTATGTAAATTGTTAAAATTAATTATATTTTTATAATAATTTAAAAAAAGTTTTAATATATGAAATATGTTGTTTAACTTGTATTTTTTATTAGGCTATAGAAATATTTTAATACTTACTTTGCGTCAATTTTTATGGTAGACAAGTGAAACGAGTATGATATTTTCCTATAGAACAAAAGAAAAAACAAATTAAAAAAAGTTTTCTCAATTTAAATGGCATATTCTTGAGGGATTAGTTTTTGTGTGGTGAAAACCTGAGCACACAATCAGGAGAAGAATTGTGCAAGTGCAAGTTGAATTATTGAAATTTTTGTATTGGTGTATTAAAAGTATTTTGCTTGAAAATTTCCTTAAAATGTTTTTGATTTGCCTAGGCATGCAAAGGGCATGCCTGTTGCACGAAGGATATTTTGATGAACTGTTTTCTAAAAATTTTAACAAGGTAAAAATTGCACATGTGCAAAATATCAGTGTAATATCATTGTAATATCATAAGTGCATGTTGAATTATCGATAATTCAGCATGCATGAATGGTATTTTAAAAGACTATTTCACAGACAAAAGAAAAAAGTATATAATTTTACCATGTTTAATGTTGTTTCATATTTAAATTAAAAATTTAAGAACTAAACAACAATATTACCTTACAACTATAATTAAAAATTTAAATCTCAAATTTGCTGCGCTTTTTAAAACTACGATGTCCACTTGTTCACGAATGTTGCCAAGTCTGAGTTTTGCTTGAGGGATATTTTATGCTTGAGATTATTCCAATAAAATAGTTGTTATCATATATTTTAGCATTTAAATAAAGATCATTGCTGTTTTTGTTTAAAAAGTTTAAAGTTAAAGTTTTAAAGAAATAAAATAATGGGTGTTTCCACCCGTAAAAAAACAATATGCCATCGGTTTCTGATAAAGTTTGGCAACGCTGTACTGGTACCAGCGCAGTCATTTGATGTTTTAATTTCCCTAATTTAAATTTATAAAAGAAGTAAATTATTTACTTCTTTACTGTAAATATATTTTTAATAAATAAGTGTTTAAATTAGTTTTGAGTGGCCTGTTTTTAATATCAAGATTCAATTAAATAAATTAAAATTTATGAATATCCGTGATTTAAAGCTTTTAAGATGAAAAGTGCATAAAATATAATATCTGAAATTAATTAGGGTTTATACCTAGGATGTTTTGGTAATAAAATAACCATTTATATTGCTTATCAATAAAAATAAATCAAGGTAAACTTCACAAATTAAACACATATTTTGCAAAACTGTAACATTTATTAAGATGTCAGTAACTGTCAGTTTCTTGTTTCCATGGTAACCAAGTGATAATTGCACTTCTGCAAAAATTATCAGATTCATTTTGATCTGATTGGTCAAGAAACTAAAAATGCAAGATTTTGATTGGCCTATATATTGTCTGTGAAATAGTCAACAGTAAATAGCAGTTTATGATTCAAGGACGAAAAGTACAGTTTTCAGTGCGATCACGGAGATTGCTATCCGAGATCGGAGAGCTTGGTCGGCAACCGTAATCGTCATAAAAACAGTTTTCGTCCGTGTATCAAACATTATTTAGTATTCGATTGTAATACATAATAATAAATACATTTGTGTTTTTGACAACAAACTTAGGATAGAATTCAAATGTCAATATCAATCAACCAATCAACGTCGACTATATTACTTTTGCGAGCTAGGCCAAAAAACTTAAACTTTTCGTACAGGTTTATCATACAAAAAGTGGCACTTTTAGATACAATCGAATAAAATAACAATTTTTTATTCTGATTTTTAAAAGATTTATTTTCATTTTAGGTGTTACATGTCCAGCTTGCAATGGTCTATACAAAAACAACAAGGCTTTAAGATCACATCAAATCTTAGATTGTGGAAAAGGTAAAAATTTCTCATGTCAGTATTGTGGAAAAAATTTTAAACGAAAATATGATGTTCTCAGACATTGCAAATCTCAACATAATGATGCAGTTGAATATAATAAATATATAAATAGAAATTTAAATTTTACTATGTAAATCACTTTTTTAAATACACATCTATATCATTCTCAATGTATGTATACTATGTAAAATTATTGGCAGACCATTATAATTGGCATCACGCCAATTAAGTGTTCTTCAGTGTACTCCTATAACTTGTGTTTTATGATCAAGATTGCTGAAGCAGTTTAGAACTGCAATTTAAATTGAGACTGGTATACCTATATGTTATATTTTTGTGTTAAATTATTTTCACCTTATTATAATTGTTTTTTTGTTTTTCAAAACCAAATAAAAGCCATACATAGTAGAAAAGTTTTTTTCACAGTATTAAATATATTATATTATTTTGTATTTTATAGCATATTATATATTTTAATTGTTTTAGGTTACCAGTGTCCAGTCTGTTACAAGACATTTAAAAAAGTAGCGAGTTTAAGTTCTCATAGATATTTAGATTGTGGAAAATCGAGATGTTTTATTTGTGATGTTTGCTCAAAATCGTTTAAACGAAAGTTCCATCTTAAAACCCACTATATTCTTGTACATAACATGTAAATAGTTGATTCAACTATAATTATTTATTAGTTATTTATATACCAAGGGACTAAGCTGTCTGTTTTAGTCCTGCAGCATAAAGGTTTCCAAGCGCAGCTTAGCGGAGAGAGTTTAATCCTGATACACTACTTTTTGCACGACCAAAAACATTATTTGTTTTCAAGCATGTACAATGTACATTGTACATGTACATTTTAAATCCAAAATTATCTGTTTAAATTTTTATATCACATGCGTTATTTTCGCAGTTTAATCAAGATACCCAATGGGTATAAATCACAAAATGTTAGATTAATTGCGAGGATAATTGTCTTTTCAATATGTCCGACATTATAAAATAATGCGTCGTGTAAATTAAAAAAAAAAAACGGATTTTAATGAAGAAAATACAAAACCAGAGCTTTAATTTATGAAAGAAACTCTAGATATACAAAACCCAATCGAAAATGTAACTAGAGAACCTGCTAATGCAATTTTGGTTGTTGTATGTATTTTTGTTTTTGTTTTGATATCATGGTCGCCATGTATTTTAATCCCTAGAGAGAAAAACGGCTGGTTTATTCCCTCTAATTTGGGTGTCAACCCCACGTTTTAGTCTCGGACGTGCAGAAATGTTTTTTTTTCATATATAATTTATTCCTTATTTATTTATTTATTTATTTATACCTTAGATAGCACAGTTATGGACAGCCTTTAAATAAGCATAAGCTTGTAATAGGGGCTCTCTGTTAGTTTAAAAAAAAATTATTAAATATAATAATAAAAAAAAAATAAATAAAAGTTTCTTTACCAGCATCACAGTCCCTGTTTGAAAACTTACCAGCTTTTTTATTCTAGCATTCGATCCTTGTATTTTCATGTGCAATATCATAATTATTAATTATTAAAAAATAAATGCAAAAATATAAATGAGGCGGTCAGTGGAAAAGTGATACAAGTGTTTGTTTTAACAAAATTAGTCAAGTTCAAGTATAAATCTGCGCAGCTAATTTTTAGTTTCGTTTATAAAGTAGTTTGTTTATGGTTTTGTTTAAAGTACACTGATACAAGTGCTAATTATGCTTGGTAACAGAAGTTTTATCCAATCCAATTTTAATAATTTTCCATAGGATAATTTGCCAGCTCAATCTAATATAATTTTCGGCCTACGCAAAACCGTCTCACTCTGTAGTGATGTTTGCCCAGGCGTCAACTTATAAAAAGGTTCTTTAAAATTGATAAAAAAATAGTCTTTACATGTTCAACAGTTCAGTTCAACGTTAAAAAAAAAACTTAAAACTTTAAAACTGAAGGAACATTTTCATGAAACAATATAAAGCATAAAGGTTTCCAAGCGCAGCTTAGCGGAGAGAGTTTAATCCTGATACACTACTTTTTGCACGACCAAAAACATTATTTGTTTTCAAGCATGTACAATGTACATTGTACATGTACATTTTAAATCCAAAATTATCTGTTTAAATTTTTATATCACATGCGTTATTTTCGCAGTTTAATCAAGATACCCAATGGGTATAAATCACAAAATGTTAGATTAATTGCGAGGATAATTGTCTTTTCAATATGTCCGACATTATAAAATAATGCGTCGTGTAAATTAAAAAAAAAAAAACGGATTTTAATGAAGAAAATACAAAACCAGAGCTTTAATTTATGAAAGAAACTCTAGATATACAAAACCCAATCGAAAATGTAACTAGAGAACCTGCTAATGCAATTT